>CM035806.1:167049370-167364370 GCA_020466095.1 Chlorops oryzae
TAAAATCTAGGATTGCACAATGGTCGCACTATGGATACTATATGTTTTCCGGGCTATGATCTCAAAGAAGATTCCTCGAGCGGTGGCTTGGAGCCTCTTTTTGAGGTTATGGCAAAATTTCGACCCAATGGAGCTGTGTATGAACCTTAAATTTGGATTCAATGACCCGGAATATATACATACATATGTACATAGAGAGAGCATAGTGAGTCTGGGCCCTGTGCCCTGTGAGGCTATTTTTGTGCGGCTGTGTAATTTGAAGAGCTAAATTCAATTCTCGAAAGCCTGAAGTGGGCGTGACAAGAGGACGGTTTACGAAAATCGTCTTGCACACCAAGAATTCGAATTGGGATTGTAGAAGAACTGAGGTTCTTTTAATTCTAGTGGAATTTTTCTTTGGTAATTTGCCTTAGGGGGTGGGGGGGCTAGGTTGTCGAGCCTGTTGTGCAGAAAGTATTCAAAGAAATTATTTGTATTGTTCGGCTCGGCTGACTATAACACCCTAATATGTCCTTACCACAAGCATACAAACAACATGAAGTACATAAAAGCGTATTAAGCGTTGCTAAGTGACAACGAAAGCAAAATGTCAAACATAACATCCACCTTCGGTGTTCATATTGATCGATACCGGAAGAATTTATGCCTTTACTGAGTAGTCCACGAGTGTAGAGCTTACGAAAAGGCTGCGACTTGTTCACATCATAGTATTTATCAATATTGTCACTGTCTTTGGTAATATGTACCTTACGACGGTCATGAGCAGGACTCTGATATATATGCATTTATAAATTTAAAGCATACTTTATGGGGGAAAAACTTTTCCTAACAACATTTTGCGAATAAGTCTAGTGAAGTTGAACTTCAAACGGCTTTTCTGCCTTCATAAAAATTCTTATTAAGTTAAAAATCTATTTGAATTTTAACTTAATGTGAGTTGAAGAAAATTTTTACTCCATAAAGTATACTTTAAATTTATAAATGCATATATATCCGAGCCCTGCTCATGAGGCAACGTTCCGCTGGCCTTGAATCACTCCGCAACTCATTGTCTTGGGATGAACTAGTTACGATAGAAATATCGTAGACTCGTGGACCGAATATGATTTGATGGCAGCAAACAGACTTCTGGAAACCCTGGTTTTTCGAATATTTACCAACGCTTAATCGCCGTACTAAGAGGTATCACAATACGAGGCCCATCGACCCGAACCTGCCGCGCAAACAACGGTGCCATGTAATAGTAAAATCGACATACCTCCCATACATTGGAAAGGATGACGGTTGATATTCCAACCTAAACCTGTACCGATAAGAGCCATCCTCGACCTTCTCCTTCTCCTTCTACTTAGTAGTCCGACTGACTCACGGGGGTACGAATGGAAATAAGGATTGTGAACGCCCCACTAAACGAACGTCAAAAAAAAACATTTATTTATTCGGAAGTTTTTAAACAATCATTAGAAAGAAGGGAGAAAAGTGAAGGCAGAGAGAGAGAGAGAGAGAGAGAGAGAGAGAGAGAGAGAGTGGAAAGCAGAGTTTGCGCTGCAATTAAGCGTAGTTTTCTTTCTTTTTTCTCTTGCATTCCGTTGAATGAAAACTAGAAATATAATTGGGAGAACAAACAAAATGCTGCATTGCCTCTAAATAGCATTTAAACAAAGCGAGAGTGCACATGACGTTGAGTAATGGTAGAACAAAAAAAAAAAAACAATCCAAATCTTTTCCTTTTTTCGAGAGTTCATTTCAAAATTTCTTAAACTTTCCGAATTTTTCCCCTACTCTTCACAGAACGCTATTTTGCACGAACGAGGTGAGTGAGGTGAGCAAGTAAAAAACCAAATAAGAAATCTAGAGTCGGTCAGGCTCGACTTTGATATGCCCAGATTCCCAAAAATATTCACGCACTATGGTTTATGGGGCGGAATTTACAAAAAAAAAAACCAATGTTTGGGATCGAGACACCGGGACGGAACACATAAAGGGTCTGCCGGGTTGCGGCATCATGAAAGGAATTTTTAAATTTTGTTGATTTTTCGATAGGTGTCATCTAAAAAAACACTGTGGAGACTACTTTTTAGATTTTTATTTTGAACGGTCCTTGAAATACGAGTATCCTTGAAAATTCTTTTTTAATAAGCTTTCTTCAAAATTTTATATCTCAAAAACTAATTCAGATAAGAAGATGAAACAAACGTTGGCCGATTGCTTATATAACAGGAAATAAAAAAAATTTTTTTTAAATTTTTACACTAAGAAAAATTTTTGCACAAAACTAAAAAGACAATTTTAACAATTTTTTTCAGTGCATTCCCAGTTGGACGCCACTCTACAAATTTTTTTCAAAAATACCTCTAAGTATTTGCTTTCATTTAAAAAAAATTTCATTCAAATTAAATGGCGCAACAGTGAAATATTGAAAAAATTACAAGTGCACATAGATGCTCTAGTACTAATATCCAGTACAAATGTACGAAAATGGATACAAAACACATTACTCATACGGCATGTTTTGAAAAATTTAATATCTCCACAAATAATTGAGATAAAAAGATAAAACAAACGGTGACTTATTGTTAATAAAACAAGGAATATAGAAAATTTATTTTTAAATTTTACACTGAGAAAAAATTTTGCACAAAAAAAAGGAAACAAAAATTTAACTATTTTTTTCAGTGTATTTCAGTTTTTGTAAAACCATTTGAATGTATTAAAAAAAAACCTTGTTTTATTATTTTATTCCTTGGTTTATCCCTAAAAAACAAAAAAAAAACGAAAAAAAAATTGGGCGTGGCAGAAGGGCGTTTTTTGAAAATTGTCTCCTGCACCCGAAATTCAAATGGGACTTGAACGAAAGTTGGCACTTATGCTTCGTTTGTAGCCATAAATATCCTCCAAAAAAATTTCCTTGATCGGTCCATTATTAAGGGTACCTCCAGTACTAGGGTCTGTCACAAAAATCCCAAAACTGCCCCAAAATCGGACTTTTTCGAAATATTTCAATGAAACTTAGAATTTGAGCGTATATTTAAGCCTCCGAATAGAATTCCAACAAAATTGGAAAAGTGGGCGTGGCAAAGGGGCGATTTTCATACAGAAATTTAACAAAAAGTCGGTATATGGGGCCGCTAATGGCCTTAAATGGCCTGTTAAATATTCTTTCTTAGTGGTCCTGCTTTTTTTTGGGAGCGTTTTAAAAATTATTTAAAAATGTGTGTCTGTGTCGGGTATTTTATTGTCGGGCTCGCCTGACTATAACACCCATTTTTTGTTTTAAAAAAAAAGTGATTTTTATTACTTTAATTGTCGGTAGAATCTTATTTTCTTCGCCGATCTTAAAATTATGTAAGTGTTAAAGTGTTAGATGGGTTAACTTTCATTAATTTGGGATATAATTTTTTGTTCAAATCGGATGATTCGCTGTCGAGTTCTGGTCGAAAAACATAAAATACCCCCATTAAAAAAATTTATTTTTTATTCAAAAATTAATACCTGAAAAAATGAAGAAAAAAAAATTCTTTGTAAGCTAGCGATATTAATGAAATTGAACTAACGACGCGTCGTGTCATGGGCGAGATTTCTTCGGCGCCCCCTAGCTGCAATTTATAGATTTCACTAGTAAGTTTAAAAACGCCCCCCGCCTTTGTGTCCGAAGCCCTGGACGGCTGTCAAACCGTGCGCTACCCAAACGCCGCTACTGGGCCCGATAAACCAAATTCCGATATGATTGGTCCAGCCATTTCGAAGGAGATTCGACCACAGACGGGACATCTCCAAATCGATTCAGTTTTCGATCCTTATCAAGAATATACACACATTTGCCTATATACAAGATCCCCACAAAACTAATATACCTTTTGCTTACGCTGGTTATACTAACAAAAAGAAAGTTATGTGAAAGAATGTGAAATTTCGGATGAAAAGTGCTGCTAATGTGCCAGTAGTTTGCACAAAAGTCACTCGCATGGACGATAAAATGAAAAGTTTCTTCAACTGGAGACTACCACCCCAGCTGCAGGCAATTGTGAAGTTATATACGAATATGAAACTTGTACAATTTTGGCACTCATGCACACACACACACACACGCTCGCATATGCACACAAGTGCATTAATGTCTTAATATTCGTTTTAAATTTTAGATTTAATGATGCAGAAAATGGCGACATTATGTGCAATTTATCCAACGTACTCTAGAAATGGAAACGGAAACGGCACGCTTAAAAAAGATGGAGGAATCCTCAGAAGAGGGGAAGAAGATGGAGGTATGAAAAACGCACAAATGAGGCATTTGAGGACATTGTTGACGAGAACTTTTGAAACTTTAAGTTTCAGTTATGTGAGAGAAATAGAATTTTCTGGTCAGCCTTTGTTTTTTTTTTTTTTTTTTTATTCTTTTATAGAATTGTTTAAATTTTTTTCAAATTAAAGGAAAAAAACTCATCAAAATCAATGAAGAAATCCTGTTAAAATCTTCAAAGCATTAGTGAAAGATTTGAAGAAAATTTCGAAAACTTCCTCTGCCACTGCCGCCGCTTTATTGTAGTTCAGCCTTAAAGCTCTAACTTTGCCATAGACAGGAAAATAAAATATTAAAGGGTTAACGAGATACAGCATTGAGTAATTGAGCAACTTAATTCTCGGCCGCACTTTTTAAAATCGATTTAAAATTAACCTGTAGCCACAGTTGGGGGAAAACCAAACAAAGGAAGTTGCTACAAGAATTTGAAGGAAGTAGAGTCAACATTTTGGATCGTAGTCTCTCTCTTTCTCTTCGTCGAGCATAAAATGAGTCGAATTGATCGCGATGTTGAGAAGCAGTGAGATCTTTTTTGTTGGGTGAATGTTTTCAGAAACATTACTTAAATTCCTTCAATGCCCTTCTCTCCACGGTCCAGAGTTATTTGAAATTATATATTATATTAATTATTTATAATACGGAAAGAAATAGGGGAAGAAGAGGCACTTTTTTGTGATTTAACAAAGGCACCGAAAAGTGTGGTAATTTTATTCCAAAAATCATAATAATAAAATAAACAATTCCAAAAAATGAGTTTGAACGGAGCATTGAAAAAAAAAAAAAAAAAATTAATCGTTCATTGCAATTCTCCAGAGAATCGAAACACATGAAATGAAATGTTGGTTTTGTGAACTGAGAACTCTCCTTTGCCAGGATGTATAGAAAATTCAAGGCCGTTCGTGCAGTAAAATTGCCTGTTGAACAAGTACAGCTCAACAAGTTCAGCTTCAAGCGGATTAAGCCCTTTATTTTCTTTCCTTTTCAATTCTGATTGTTCCAAACTCATAGAAAAAAAAAAACAAAAAACAAAAATGAATAAAGCCAAGGAATCCTTACAGCCAATATAAGAAAAAATAACAAGCGAATTGTGCTCTGAGCGCAGATTTTTCCACACAAAAGGAAAGAGCTCAATACAATATTTTGGTACGTATGCACCAATATGTATGTATGTATGTATGTATGCATGTATTTATGTATGCGTTGGAATAATGAATATCCCAGCGGGAAATGTCCCCCTGACATTATCGATGAAGTCAGGATGAATTTGGAGCCATAACACATACGATTTTATTTGACATTTTGTATGGCATTTGTACAGGAGTTGGACAGTGAATTCATCGGTGACATGTCATCGTGCGATTAGAAAATATCACTGCTGACTCTCCTAGAATGACATGGCAAAAAAAAAAAAAACATTTGAAAGCAACACATTCTCTCTTACCTCTCTAAATGTCAATTTATAGAAAACCAGTTGAAAAGTCTCTTCTTTGTCTTCTCTTTGAATATTTCGCAAATTTTTCAAAATCTATTTTCAACCATTTTTGTTCGCCTCATCCAGGGATTGAACCCGCGATCTTCGGATTCTGAATCGAGCACTCATTCTGTACGCCACTTCATGCTAACGCCCAACTGTGTCGCTAAAACCTTATTTAAATTTCCGTAGCCAATGAGTTTCAAGCACATGCAACAGCACCCCTCTACGATGACATGTCGCCAAAGGTGTCATGCATGATACTGTCACCTATATGTCATCGATGATATCACTGATGACTTTGTCATGCATGATACTGTCACTTGTATGTCATCGATGATATCACTGATGACTTTGTCATCCATGATATTGTCACCTGTATGTCATCGATGATATCACTGATGATTTTGTCATGCATGATACGGTCACCTGTATGTCATCCATGATATCACTGATGACTTTGTCATGCGTGATATTGTCACCTGTATGTCATCGATGATATCACTGATGACTTTGTCATGTATGATATTGTCACCTGTATGTCATCGATGATATCACTGATGATTTTGTCATGCATGATACTGTCACCTGTATGTCATCGATGATATCACTGATGACTGTCATGCATGATATTGTCACCTGTATGTCATCGATGATATCACTGATGACTTTTTCATGCATGATACGGTCACCTGTATGTCATCGATGATATCACTGATGATTTTGTCATGCAGGAGATAATTTCCCGCTGGGATACTACGCTTTCAGAGGCTGAAGCCAACATAAAATACAGGAGGACAGAAAGTTGGCAAAAAGAGCAAGTGACAACAATATTACGTACAGCAAAAAAAAAAAAAAAGGAACAAGATGGATGGTTGGTTGACTGACTAACAGCAAGTGCACATGCACTCACTTCTGATTGCATGATTCACTTGCCATGCGAGTAGTTTAAAGCCACCATTAGCGGCAACGTCAGGTCCAATTCGATACTGCCGTCGCCATTAAGAAAACCATTGAGGCACTTACTTCGTTATGTTTCGCCACGTCTTTGTGGTACATCAGCTAATGGCGTCTCGTTTGCCGTTAGCTAAAGTTTTCGACGAAAACGAAAACAAAGTAATGAAGAGGAAAGCGTAGAAAAAGACAAAAAAAAAAATATATATTTTTTGCTTTCCTTTCATATTTATGATCTCATATTTCTATTCTCTATTACATGGCTGACGTTTAATTACATTTTAAAATATAATTGACATGAGAGCACAATTGAAATTTTAAACCCTTAAATTATGATTTTTTTATTAAATTTTTATCTCATAGAGAGATAGAGGAATACATTCTTAGGGACCTTTTTCGTACGTTGTAATTTTTTGCAAGCAATTTAATTTCATTAATGAAAAAATAAAATTAAATAATATACCGACTTTTGTTGAATTTCTTTAAGAAAAAGGCCCCTTCGCCACGCCCACTTTTCCAATTTTTTTTTTGCAATTCCAATCGGAGGCTTAAATATACTCTCAAATTCTAAGTTTCATTGAAATATTGCGAAAAAGTCCGATTTTGAGGCAGTTTTGGGATTTCTGTGACAGACCCTAGTACTGGAGGTACCCTTAAAAATGGACCGATGAAGGATATTTATGGCTACAAAGAAAGCATAAGTGCCAACTTTCGTTCAAGTCCCATTTGAATTTCGGGTGTGGGAGACAATTTTCGAAAAATGCCCTTCTGCCACGCCCACTTTTCCAATCATATAACTTGCCTTTAAACATGTTCAAATATCAAATTTTATCAAAATATCTTGAAAAATTTCGATTTTAGAGCAGTTTTTGTAATTTTCGTAAAAGACCCTAGTACTGGAGGTACCCATAAAAATAGTCCGATCAGGTCCATTCTCGAACTTGTTCTTACTCATGTCCCCGTGAGCACGCATACCGAATTTCGTCAAGATAGCTCAACTCCTTCGATAAGATAATTGTATACAGACAGACGGACATGTCTAAATCGAATCTTCTGGTGACGATGATCATTTCTATATACTTTGTATGGTCTATCTCGACTGGTTCTGGGTGTATTCGCACAACCCCACAAATGCAATATACACCCTCGACACCGAGTATGTCGGGTATAAAAACAGTTGATTAATTTTAAAAATAAGACGTATACGTAATGTTACCGCCTGCTTTATTTTGCTGAAATATCATTGCTCATACGTCGGGTAGTACAACTAAAAATTGCTCAATGGAAACAAATATTCAGATTTTGGGGTGTGAAACATATATGTTAGCCGACTCTCAGACCTACCCGATATGCACGGGTTTATATTTCATACAAATCGAAGGAGTTTGGGTACAATGTATGTATTAGGATATATTCAAAATATATTCAAATAAAAATTTTCCACTTGAAACTTAGATGGTAGCTTCGCAGAATAATTAAAACTTTCAATTTACCAACACCCAAGTCGAAACTATTAGTTGTGGGAAAACTTTCCTATAGGAACAAACTTTAATAAAACGCAACTCAAGGCCGATTATGTGAAGCACGCAAATGTTCTCCGAACAAAAAATAGTTTTATTAATAAGCGCGGTCATTTGAAATTTTTGTAATTTACCAGAGCCAACTCTCCACATTCCATGGGACGAAAGTTTCACCGCATGACGATATTTAATGAACTCGACCATCAATGAAATTCAAGAGCAAATTTTTACGGGATAATCTACTTAGTGTTATTGTTGTATTCGAAGTGGAAATTTTTGAAAATATTAATTCGAATTCGTTGAAAATGGAGGAAAACCAAAAAAAAAAAAACTATTGCACAAATTTAGGCACATAGCAGCCCCTCTATTTTATACGTATTAGGCGTGTGGTGCTTGTATGTATGCATGAAAATGCCACACAATTCCACGCAATTAAGCTGTAATTGAAATGCAAAAATAAATTCGGAACTTTAGTTCTTTCCACATTTAGTACGAGTTGCGGTTCCCCATCAGTGCCCGTAGCATACTTTGAGGTATTTTGATTGTGTTCCTGCGTGTTGTGGGAAACGAACTGCAAGTGTGCAGCGAAGCTTTATTGATTTATCTATTTGCCTGTTTCTGACCAAATTCGAGAGGAAAGCGAGAAGAAGGCGAAACATTTATACAAATTGTATATGTTTAGATATACGAGTACAACATACCTACATATATAGGGAGGTAGTTAAAGCAATGAGTCACCTGGTATAAGCCGCACAGCCATTACCGAATCTTTCTATGACATTCTAGATGCCACTACTTTCCGAAATGATATTTCTAGAAAAACTCGACATGCCGTCATTCGTGGCATTGCCATCGTGTAGTTAGCCGCCCCTTCCCCTTCCCTCACACTTTATCACTGTGGCTTTTTCTCTGCGTTGCTTGCGGAAGTTTCTGTTTACAAGTTTTTTTTTATTTAATTTTTGTGGTTTTTTGACCGCAGAAAAAATAAAAAATGGTTGCTATGGCAAAACGTTAGAAAATTGTACAGTTGTGGAGCCTAAATGTATGCCATAAATATGTTATGCTACCAAAGATTCCACCTTTAAATTAAGAAAGGGAATTAATTTTCTTCTCACATTTTCCACGAAGGCGTTAAATGAAAATCTATCCAGAAATTGGTAACGACTTCAATGTGTATCTACTTAGCACAGCCAACACAACTAGTAAAGTGTTTAAGTGTTCATTCATCTATGTTATCGTTTTCATTTAATAAAGCAACTCTCACATAAGTCGACCAGACTTCAACATTTTCGTAAGTCGTTCAAGAGAAATCACGCTACAAAACACCGATCGGCAGCTTCATTGCATTGGTCGTGTAGCAACACAGCCCAGCAAGCTGTAACCAATCGACTCGAAATTTTTAAAGCACAAAATATCGAAGTACAAACGAACAACTGGTGGGAGTTAATGGGGTTGAAGTCGCCCAAAAATAAAGATAAATATTTTTATGTCATGAGAAGACTCGCTAAAAATATTTTCTTCGGTGGGGTTTTCTTCGTTTTATTTGCAGTTAAAAATTGAATGCAAGGAAATATAATTTAAAATGATTAATTGGGCATTAGTCAAAGATTTTGAAGTCATTTTGCAGATGCATAAATTTGGACATTTTAAAGGGATGTTTTCCAATGTTTTTAACGCACATTTCTTGGTTTTTGGGGGTTTTTTCCCCAGTGTGAAATTTGCATATGGAGCCAAATCTCTCTTCTTTTTGACTTCAAAATTAGCTCACACATTGCTGCGTTTTGACAAACAGTCAATGTTACCAGTCGACGGCAATGTCTGCGTTTAATTACGACCAGTTACGATACGATTACCACTGGTCTGTAGCTCTGGAGTTGAAACAAAATCAACTAAAAAACAATTTCAAAATAATACGAAGTAGACACAGTAACCTTTTAGGCTCCTTTCCACGCTCGTGCTCTGAGCACGTCAATTTACGTCGACGGCAATTCTGCTTTAATAGAAATTACATGCAATAACAAAGTGAAACATTCGGAGTTGAAACAAAAGTGAATGCAAGTAAAGACAGAACGAAAGGAAGAAACAGTGATGAATGGGTGAAACGAATTGAAACTGCTTATTCAAATAAGAGCATAACAAAGACGAAAATTCGAGGAAAAAAAGTTGAATGCAAGTAAAGAGTGAAGAATGGGTGAAGAAATGAGTGATGAATGGGTGAAAAATGGGTAAAGAATGGGTGAAGAAAGGGCAGAAATTCAAACAGATGAGGTTGTTAGATATGTATGTAGTTTATAAAGGCGAACTACAACACAGTGAATGAAAATGTCAGCTTGATTTGACAAGGCAAACAAGATAGTTTCCACGTCAACGAGGATGCGAGGAGTCTTCGAGTGCACTTGAGAACTTTGAAGAATGGTAAGAACGACTTAACCGTGAAATGGAATTACAATTTCTGCTCTTATTTTTCTTTTGCATTCCTGAGAAAGTTCAGCAAATGTGCTTCAAGGTGGGATTTCTATTATTTGTTTTTTATGCCTTCGGGTGTGTGGGTGTGTGTTTTTGTGTGTGTGTGTGTGAACAAAACCCTAAATAAACTAAGTACATTTTCTAATTTTATGAAGTTGATAAAGAGAACATAAGAATTAAATATTGACATTCCTCTCCATTTTTTTGGAATTATTTCCACTCAATTTTGAAGTAATCAACCATTATGGTGTGCATTTTTTACTCCTTTAACCATTGGGCGGTTAAGAAAATAAAGACTTTCATAAAATTGTACATAAAATTCTCCATAAGTCGAATAAATTTTTATTTGGATAATTGGCGACTTCATTTAAATAAAATGAATCTTTTTTATCTATTTATTAATTAATTAATTAATTAATTAAATTTTTATTAATTAATTATAATTTATTAATTTATTAATTTTTATTTATTAATTTATTAATTTATTAATTTATTAATTTATTAATTTATTAATTTATTAATTTATTAATTTATTAATTTATTAATTTATTAATTTATTAATTTATTAATTTATTAATTTATTAATTTATTAATTTATTAATTTATTAATTTATTAATTTATTAATTTATTAATTTATTAATTTATTAATTTATTAATTTATTAATTTATTAATTTATTAATTTATTAATTATATTAATTTATTAATTTATTAATTTATTAATTTATTAATTTATTAATTTATTAATTTATTAATTTATTAATTTATTAATTTATTAATTTATTAATTTATTAATTTATTAATTTATTAATTTATTAATTTATTAATTTATTAATTTATTAATTTATTAATTTATTAATTTATTAATTTATTAATTTATTAATTTATTAATTTATTAATTTATTAATTTATTAATTTATTAATTTATTAATTTATTAATTTATTAATTTATTAATTTATTAATTTATTAATTTATTAATTTATTAATTTATTAATTTATTAATTTATTAATTTATTAATTTATTAATTTATTAATTTATTAATTTATTTAATTTATTAATTTATTAATTTATTAATTTATTAATTTATTAATTTATTAATTTATTAATTTATTTATTTATTTATTTTATTAATTTATTAATTTATTAATTTATTAATTTATTATATTTATTAATTTATTTTAATTTATTAATTTATTAATTTATTAATTTATTAATTTATTAATTTATTAATTTATTAATTTATTAATTTATTAATTTATTAATTTATTAATTTATTAATTTATTAATTTATTAATTTATTAATTTATTAATTTATTAATTTATTAATTTATTAATTTATTAATTTATTAATTTATTAATTTATTAATTTATTTTATATTTATTAATTTATTAATTTATTAATTTATTATTATATTTATTAATTTATTAATTTTATTAATTTATTAATTTTATTTATTATTTATTAATTTATTAATTTATTAATTTATTAATTTATTTATTATTTATTAATTTATTAATTTATTAATTTATTAATTTATTAATTTATTAATTTATTATTTATTAATTTATATATTTAATTTATTAATTTATTAATTTATTAATTTAATAATTTATTTAATTTATTAATTTATTATTTATTTATTAATTTATTTATTAATTTATTTATTTATTTATTGTATTAATTAATTTATTTATTTATATTTATTTATTTATTTATTTATTTATTTATTTATTGATTAATTTAATTTATTTATTAATTTATTTATTTATTAATTTATTTTTTTTTTTTTTTTTAATAACTATCAATGTTGTAAATAGACCAAATATACATATATAGGTTTTTATGTATATAAATATTTTCTTGAATGAACAGGCCATATTCGTTGAAGAAAATACTGCAGAATAAAGTGTAGTCCAAATTAATGCACCAGGAGATTCTATTTATATATGCCCGTCCAACGCTAGCGCCAGGCTAGACTTATCTAGTCGGGAAAATCTAGCTAGTAACTAGATTTCTCTGGGCAACTTCCAGCCGGGATGTACAGCTCCACTCTCAAATCAGTTGCAACAAAAAGTTTTTTTTCTACAAATTCCTTTCACATTTTCATTCAATTTAAATAATCAATCTTCCATTTTTTTTTTTTTTTCTCCCATGGAGCACGACAAAAAATGCATGCAAAAATAAATTTACATTCAAACAATCTTATCAGCAAAAATGAAATTTCGCTTGAGGACTATTGAAATAAGTCCTTAATTGCATTCCGTAGCGTCGAACGACCGAGCACTTACAGACACTATATGCACATACAATATACATACATACGTATATACATACTTTGAATTCGTACACGAGAATGGTCGTGTAAAAAAAATGTGCTTCTGTATTAAAATTGCGGTCACATTTCCATAGAGGAATCCGCATTTACTTTCATTTTATCTCATTCCCTCCATCGTTTACACTCCCACTCATTTAATGCGACTTCATTGAGATTCAGGATGTCGAGTGCGGTTTTTCTCCTCCTTTTTTTTTTTTACATTCGCAACACTTTAATTTTACATTTTCGAAAAATTGAACGAACCTGTTCGGTTTTACGAACATTTTAACCCTTAATCGCATACGATAAAGCGCTTGTTTTTTCCAACTATTTAATGAATCATCCAGTAAAGGGCTGATAAGATTATTTACTGCGAAAAAAGAAATTCTTTTCACTTACATACATGCTTAATGTGTAACACACAGAGCAAATAATCTCGAAAAATGTCATTTTGCCACACCCACTTTTGCAACTTTTTCAAATTGCATTTTATGCCATAAAATAAGTTCACAAATCAAACGCTCAAATGGTTTAAGTTTTAGAGCTGTTTTTGTGTTTTTCACAACAGACTTTAGTACCGGAGGTATGTACCTCTAAATATGAGATTCACTCTTTTTTTCTCTATCTCTCGCTCTCTCTCGCTCTCTCTCGCTCTCTCGCTCGCTCTCTCTCTCTCTCTTCTCTCTTTCTCTCTTTCTCTCTTTCTCTCTTTCTCTCCCTTTCTCTCTTTCTCTCTCTCTTTCTCTTTCTCTCGCTCTCTTTCTCTCGCTCTCTCTTTCTCTTTCTCTCTCTCTTTCTCTTTCTCTTTCTCTCTTTCTCTTTCTCTCTTTCTCTCTCTCTCTCTTTCTCTCTCTCTCTCTCTATATCTATCTCTCTCTATATCTATCTCTCTCTGTATATCTCTCTCTATCTATCTCTCTCTATCTATCTCTCTCTATCTATCTATCTATCTATCTATCTATCTATCTATCTATCTATCTATCTATCTATCTATCTATCTATCTATCTATCTATCTTCTATCTCTATCTCTATCTCTATCTCTATCTCTATCTCTATCTCTATCTCTATCTCTATCTCTATCTCTATCTCTATCTCTATATCTCTCTGTCTCTGTGTCTCTCTTTCTCTCTCTCTCCCTCTCGAAACTGAAGTTTCCTGCACTGAGGAGAGAAGAGAGAGACTTGTCAAACGATTTCTAAAAATAGACACATTGAGAGATAAAAGAGCACACGTGCAGCTCTCATATACTTTATTTGCTGGGTGACGGGACGGCTCCTTTTTCATGCGGATGTTATCGCGGAGATCCAGACGGACATTTAAGTTTGTTTATAGTCAGCCTATATCCTGAGGAGTTCACTGACTAGTAAGAGGTTCTACGGAGCATCAGTCACCGTGTACCCATCTTGCCTCATCAGTGGGTATGGACCGAATCGGCTAACCTGAATGGGGTTACAGTGCTATTATTACCAAGGTAGTCGACGGGTATACGTGTCGAACCAACAGTGATCTTAAACAGCTATCCTAACGTCCAAAAATTACTGACAGCCCCACGATACTCCCCAAAGAACCGTACCCCGACGACCGGGCAGAATACTAGAATGTATTCTGGGGCTCCCGGTCCCCGTGGTACCATGTTATCCCTAGATAAAGGTGTGACTATAACTATCGTATGTTTGAACCTTTCGTTACTTGCACCACGAAATACTACCAATTTATTTATTCCAGACAGATTGGTATGTCCGTTGACTAGGGTCCGCGGCTTGCCAAGTCCGTAAATCATCCAGAATTTTCCTCGCGGGAGACAGATGGACAGATGGACGTATCTGTTGGTGAAGCTGGATCAAGTCTATTCAATATTTTTATGGTCTGTCTCGAATATTTCTGGTTCTATTTACACAACCGCACAAATGTAATATACCCTCAACACAGAATATGACGTGTACAAAAAATAAAAAGAAAGAAAACAAGTAAAGCACAAAGAGCACAGAGTGGAAAATGGAAAAAAGAAACACTGTTGAATAGAGAAAAATTTTGGAAAAACTAACGAACGATGACCTCAGCTGAAATGGAAGGGAAAGTTAGAAGAGATGGAAAACGATGGCAAACGACTTTTTTCTTTCTCTTTCCTTTGATGGATTACAACCAATTAAAAATGAAATCTAATGGAAAACAAAAGTCCTCATGGGCTGGCAATTTCAAAAAAAAAGAGAGAAAAAAAAACAACCCTGATTTAAATTACGGTTGCTATTTATGTATCGCCTTTGAAGAGCATTTAATCACGCATTTACGTACCTCATTAAGGTCACTTTTGCTTTCACTTTTTGAAATAAGTTCTCTTTGAACGCCTTTTTCTCGTTTCTCCTCCTCGTCCTCCTCGTCCTCGTCCTCTTCTTCTGCTCCTCCAGTGTCGTCTTCTTTTTTCAGTACCACTCTTTCCATTGACTTATGCTCATTTCCACGTCGTCGAAGCGTATTTGTCAAAGGTTTCAAAAATTCGGTTGTCATAACTCCGCGGATTTCAAATTACAAATTTATAATAAGAAAAACAGCTTCAAACGAAATAATAACGGATGAAAATATTCCAAGAAAAAAACAAATTATTTCCTTTTTACTTTCCGTTTCGAACAATAACGCGAAATTTATATTTAGTCTTTTATCTGTTCGTACCGAATTTTCCGAAATTTTTTCGGCTCAACTATTTTTATCGCTTTCGAAATTATGGATTCATACGCGCGATTCGGGACTGGCAAGCTCACGAACTGAAGGCATACAAAACTGAACTAATCGAAAATTTAATGGAAAAGAAAAATAAAAAAATAATAATAAAAAAATATGAAAAAAATAAAATAAAAAATATAGAAATATATGAAAAGTCCGAAACACAAAATAGAATTAAAATTTAATTGTCAAAAAAAAAAAAAAATCGCTTGTGCTGCGCTTTATTTAGAAAACTTTGTGAGTCTTATGCCCGGTTTCCATTAGCGCAACAATTACAGCGTAGTCATTTTTCGGTCCATCCGTCCGTGTACACGGAGAATTTTATCATATGGTCATATGGAAGCAAAGCTTAATTTAACAATTAAGCCATAATTGTGTTATGGGGGCCACAAACGCTTTATTAAGTCCATCAATTGGCTGATATCGACTTCGAATTTCGTGTCTATAGCTGGGTGTAGCCACCTATCCTACCCAACCTACCCTATGCTACAACTTGTCTTTATTCCCAACTCCTCCGATAAGACATATGTATGCATAGAAAGAGAAGAACATTTGCTAAAAAGGAATCTCCTCCTGACGATGATCATGATCATTACTGTACATCTTTATACCCGACACATTCTGTGTCGAGGGTATATTGCGTTTGTGTGGTTGTGTGTAACACCCAGAACCAGTCGAGATAGACCATACAAAATATATATATAGAAATGATCAGAATCAGCAGGATATTCGATTTAGACATGTCCCTCCGTCCGTCCGTCTGTCTGTCCGTCTGTCTGTCTGTCTGTCTGTCTGTATACACTGTATACTATACTGTATACTATACAGTTATCTTATCGAAGGAGTTGAGCTACATTGACGAAATTCGGTATGTGTGCTCACGTCGACATGAGTAAGAACAAGTTCGACAATGGACCCGATCGGACCATTTTTAGGGGTACCTCCAGTACTAGGGTCTATTACGAAAATTACAAAAACTGCTCTAAAATCGAAATTTTTCAAGATATTTTGATAAAATTTGATATTTGAACATATTTAAAGGCAAGTTATATGATTGAAAAAGTGGGCGTGGCAGAAGGGCGGTTTTCGAAAATTGTCTCCTACACCCGAAATTCAAATGGGACTTGAATTAAATTTGGCACTTATGCTTCTTTTGTAGCCATAAATGTCCTCCCAAAAAATTTCCTTGATCGGTCCATTTTTAAGGGTACCTCCAGTACTAGGGTCTGTCACAAAAATCCCAAAAACTGCCTTAAAATCGGACTTTTTCGAAATATTTTAATGAAACTTAAAATTTGAGCGTATATTTAAGCCTCCGATTATAGTTTAACAAAAATTGGAAAAGTGGGCGTGGCAGTTTTCATAAAGAAATCTATCAAAAGTCGATATATGGGGCCCCTTATGGCCCTTAAACACCTCTTGATATTAAAACTTATTTGAACATGTGAGTCTGTGTCGGGTATTCTATTGTCAGGCTCGCCTGACTATAACACCCTTACTTGTTTGTATTGTTTTGTCTGGAGCGCTTCTGGGTTACAAACATACGAACAAACCCAATATACCCCCCATCGAAACAGAATGTGGCCGATATAAAAATATATACGAGTCTATGTAGAAATATGTATATAAATTACACAGTGTAACAGTGATTCTGAACTTTTAAAGTGACCTAGTAGGGATTGTTTATCAGTCGTCGAATATAACACAAAAGCGTGTAACTCGTAAACTTGAGTTTTCAAACCGTTACTTAAGACTTTTAGGGTACTACAAAAATTTTGAGCACGCTTTTTTATTATATTCGACCTGATAAACAATCTCTACTAGGTCACTTTATTTATTATTTTTTTTTTTTATTTTGTAGCACTGTGTTATCTATATGTATCTAGAAAAAAAAAATGTGTTGGCTTTATTGTGGCATATACATTTATTGTTATAGTATCCTAAAAATAGGTGTGATAAGAGTGAATATAATTCTCTCAACTTTTTCTTAAAGGCCACATAGTCGTATTCACGGTCTGAGAGCTTTAAAAAAATTTAAGGAAAAAAAAAACATTCACATTAAATGAAATAAAAAAATTCTTGAATGAATTTCGTTTAAGACATTCCATAAAATGTCCACAATGAATGGTGAAAAGACAGAAAGAACACACATACGTATGAGTAACGTGCAAGCGAAGTATACTAATTTAACACTCATGCGCAGATGTGCACCATTATGTAGGTACATTTACATTGATGCTTAATTACATACGTATTATTTATGGCATTTTGACTTGTTAATAATGTTGGTGACCGGCAACTTCGATATTTCACAATACATACTTTAATTACATTATCAGAAAGTAGTAGCGAGAAAGCTTAAAGGCATCAAAATTTTTATGACTTAAGGGGGTCTTCTCATTGAAAACCCGTTTTTTGGACCCTTTTTAAAAAAATTCTTATTTGAAAACGCAAAGAATAATTGTAAACTTTTTTTATTTATTGTATTACAGAAGGTTCAAAGTAAATAAAAAAATACGTGGGCTGTTCAAAAAGTAATGAGACTTCAAAGTTGGTGGTGAAAAAAAAGGTGCCGTCACGGCGGCCACGATTCCGGGTCTCCGGAGCGTCCGAAATGGAAAATAAAACGGGGTTATAATCAGTATAGATGTAATTCTCGGGTGAACCTCAAGCTTAATTTTGTGATTTTTTTTGACAAAATGGCGGCCATCCAAAAAAAAATTTTAATTTCGGGCTTTTTTTTTGTAGTTTAGTGTAAAAAAAAAAATAGTAAAAAATTTTTTAAAATTATGGTCGAGGTTCACCCGAGAATGGTGACAATTCTGCGTCGATTCTGCTTTGTTTCATGAAAATCGGTTCAGTTGAACTGGAGATATCATGGCCGCCAGTTCGAAAAACGTGGTTTCGAGATAAACGCGTTTAAAGTTTGAAGCAACGCAAAAATTACTCGTTTTAGCGCAGATCTTGCTCGACAAAGAAGGCTATATCCTCTAAACTATTTCGAATTTCAAAAAATCCTTTTAGGGGCATATTCACAACTACCCAAGCTATAAATAAATGCAAAAAAAAAAAAAGTCGAAAAAAAAAGTTGCTCAATGAGAAGACCCCCTTAATGGGTTACCCTCTTATTCATAGTCAAATTTTTAATTTAAAATATTATTTAAATTCAATTTTTGTGTTAGAAATTTGACATTTAAACAATGTTTTAAATTGAAAATTGGATTATGAATAAGCGGGTTATACTGTAGACTAGCGATAACTTGAATACCCAATAGGGATACTCGAGAATTTTTAATACTTTAATATAATAATCTGTAATTCGAACACAATATTTTGTTTCTCCATTTTTCACCATTACATTTCATGGGAAAATTTCGGTTTTAATCAGACGCATGTATGTACATATATACAGTGGACTCGCGATATGCCGAACCAATTAAAATCGGCCTGGTTTGAGATATCGAATTTGTTCGACTCATGAATGGTATATGCTCGAGCTAGTACGTTGTTCGACCCATTGAGTATTCGAGTTATCGCGAGTCCACTGTATCGGATATCGAGGGGTATTAAATACGCATTTCTCAAAGAGATATATGTACATATGTATCTAATATCCCAGCGGCCAAACTGTTGCTTATAGAAGCGATGAACCGCAACAAATTTCGTAGGCCGTAGGCGGTAATACATGCGACCTCATATACCATCCTAGTATACTTGTGTTCGAGCGTGACCGTCTTTTAAGACTGAACGCCTACCACTACCACAAATAGTAAGCTATTGGTAGGCCAGGTCGCTTACAAATTCGTATACTTTGTATGGTTTTAGTAGGCCAGGTCGCTTACAATCTCGTATACTTTGTAAGCTATTGGTAGGCAGGTCGCCTACAGTCTCGTATATTTTGTAAGGTTTTAGAAGGCAGGTCGCTTACAATCTCGTATACTTTGTAAGATTTTAGTAGGCCAGGTCGCTTACAATTTCGTATGCTTTGTAAGCTATTGGTAGGCAGGTCGCCTACAATTTCGTATACTTTGTAAGGTTTTAATAGGCCAGGTCGCCTACAATTTCGTATACTTTGTATGGTTTTAGTAGGCCAGGTCGCTTACAGTCTCGTATACTTTGTAAGCTGTTGGTAGACAGTTCGCCTACAATCTCGTATACCTTGTAAGCTATTGGTAGGCAGATCGCTTACAGTCTCGTATACTTTGTAGGCGGTGTAGGCACTGTTGCCCGCTGGGATGTATATAAAATTCTCGTGTGACGGTGTTTGTTATCAAACTCCTTCGAAACGGCTGGACCGATTTTTTTATGGATTATTGTGCACATATCGGGCAAGTCTGAGAATCGGCTAACATCTATTTTTCTCATACCCTCCATCGAGTAATTTTTTGTTTTACTACCCGACGTATGAGCAATGTTATTTCAGTAAAATAAAGCAGGCCGTAACATTACGTATACGTACGGTGAGCATCATATCTGTTTTTAGCAGAGGTGTTCTGTTTTTTAGGCGTTTGTTGTTGGACCGTCATTATCTGTGACAACCTCGTAAAAGATTTAAATAAACTAAGTTGAAGACTAAAAGAAAAAAATAATTTTTGTTCTGTTTTTTTTTTTCAATTTCAATTTATGGTCACCGTACGTATACGTCTTATTTTCAAAATTAATGAACTCTTTTATTGTATACAAATGCATTTATCCAGGATCAAAATCTTCGATTTGCTTTACCTAAATTCCAATATTCAACAAAAAAAAAAAAAAATTCAATGTTCAAAAGATTCTGAAATAAACTTTGCAAAACGTCATTGAGAATAATACATTGGTGCCATTGTGATTGATGCTTTTGCTTGAGTGGTCGAATGGAAATTTGATGAGCAGAGCACTTCATTCTCATGCCAATATCCAATGGCAGACTCCCATATGTGTTCTTCATCTATGGATATAGAATGAACGTACATACATACATATGTATGTATGTGTATCTTAAATATTTCCATTTAACTCAATCGAATGGAATTTTTTTTGTTCAATTTCGAGATAGCAAAAAGAAGAGTTGCCTTTCAGTTGAAAGGAAGCGCATTCAATGGCTTCGATTACATCGCGATTCATAGGAAAATGTTACTGTCAAAGAATTAAATTAATTGAATTCATCAATGATTTTTCCTTTGAGCATGCTCTACATCGACGCAATAGAAACAAAAGATCTGCTTTTGTGAATCATTTGTAGATGTTGGATCATCCATAAACTGTCACAGGCCATTCATGTCATTCTGCGCTTAGATTCGGACGGCTCATAAATGGATGGACAGTTGTCTCTACAGGAGATTAAGAAGAAATAGCCGTCAATGAAGCAGAAGGAAATGAAGAATGACATTGAGGAAATGGAACCACATACATATGTATGGCTGCTAGTGAGGGTAGAATATAATAAGTAGAAAAAAAAAAGGATCCTATCTCGAGAAGAAAAATTTTGATGGGCATATAGTATCCCTAAAGAAACAGCTCAATACCATTGAAAACATACATACACACATACATATGTATAAAATTAATAGAATCATGAAGCAGTAAGACCATATTATCGTCTTCCATTTTTTCATTTCAGAATTGCATTTTTTTTTAATAGCGAAACACAAAACCACGTAAATATGTATCTCAAAGAGCTACCCTTTGATTTTGATAAAAAAATTTTTTGCACGATGCCTATAATTCTCATTTGGTTTGTAAAATGGGACACATAAGTAAGACTCCCAGAATTTCTGAAGGTTTTTAACTAGGGGTGTCCAGAATAAAAAAAAAAATATCGATATTTGATATTTCGATATTTCAAAACTATATCGAATATCGACAAAATATTAAAAAATATCGATATATCGATATATCGGCAGTACATACCCTGTAGAAAACGCGTATAGTTACACTCTAGTGTTTTATTAGTTCCAACTCCCCCAGTACTTAAAAAAAAATACTTTTTTTAATAAGGGACGCATGGGGATGTGATATGGAAGCATTTTTCTTTCTTTCCCGTGCGTCTCTTGACAAAAAAAAAAAAAAAGGTTTTCCTATCCGAAAGTCTGACCCCCTAATTCATAATCAAATTTTAAATTTCAAACATTGTTTAAATTCAATTTTTGTATGGATATTTGACATTTAAACAATGCTTTAAACTTAAAATTTCATTATGTTATTGGGGTTACTGTGCAAATCTCGTCTTAGTGATAAAAAGCACTGATTTGGCAACACTGGTTTTCTTATTGACAAAAATTATCGTATTTCGATACTGCCAAATCAGTATCGATACATCGAAATATCAAAAAATAAAGTATCGAGTACAATTATCGTTGCGATATTTCGATATTTTCGATTTTATCGATATTATCGATATTTTTTGGCCAAGCCTATTTTTAACGACGTGATGCAAGCAGGAAGGTGTGTAAGTTTGTGTTATTTCTTGGCTCGATAGAACTGGGGAACTATCGATAGTTTCGATAATCGATAGTTTCGATAATCGGCACGTTCATTAATCGATTCTTTAAATAATCGATAGGTTCATTAATCGATTCTTTAAATAATCGATGAGTCCAATAATCGATTCTTCAATAATCGGTCAATTAAAAAATCGATAGTTCGATAATCGATAGTTTATTTGATCGTTAGTCAAAATTATCGATCGGATCAACAATCGATCGATTCAACGATCGACATTTTCAACAATCGATATCTCCGATAACAGTTCCTAGAATCGATATTTTCGATTATCGATAATTTTAATAATCGTAAGATGAATTTTCTTAGCGGCTCTCGCTCTTATCTAAATAAAGGCTTTTTAAAGTTCAGTTTAGACTGGGGAATTCTGATTGAACGGTTGGCCACATTTGTCATCGACGAGGTGGCGACGGGTGGAGTGTACTCGGTTCCACTATATTCATTGGACAAAAGCATAACTCAGCCACCACAAAAAGGAACGAAAGCTCTTCAATGGTGATTTACAAAAAAACTATATACACACACACATACATACATACATACAGACAGTATGACCTACTATTTTAAGTGCGGTTTTCAATGCATGCAACATGAAAACCAAAATGGAAGAACACTGTCTCTTCATTCATCGTCGTTCGTCATTCGACACTCTCATCGTTCGCATTGGTTGCGGTTTCTGGCCAGCTTCTGCAGCAGCTCTTTTCGCCCAACAGTTTTGCTTATCAGTTTCGAAACACGCGGAAACTCAATTATTAAGCAACGTCATTGCCGATACAATAAACTTAAGGCTTCCTAACTGCCATCCACATCGTCGTCGTCGTCATCATCGTTATCATGTTATGATCATTATCGTCGTCATGTTCTCGTAATCAACCAATGGATAGCGAAACATCGAAAATCGTCCTCTGTAAGCTCTTCATCACTTATTTACAATATCGGGTCATGATTGACGCATGGAGGAGCAAATTTAAAAAAGTAGATCCATGGCCAAGAGGCATACACAGGAGGTGGTTTAAAACTCATTTGGATTTGCGAGAAACAAAAGTGATGAGAGAGGATAATCACGTTTTATGGTTTTGGTTTTTTATCGAAAAATCCCAACTGAAATCATTTTCGGTCTATGCGTTTAACCTTGGTCCTCAAATTACGATGCTTGTTCTCCAGCCATGAAAGCTTGAATAACATTGACTCGGGTTAAAATGGTCCCATTTCGATGTATGTACGTAAGCACATTATTTCGATAGTAATCGAGCGAATTCAATTTAAAATACGGCTACTAAATTTTGCCTACACAGAGAAAAAAATCAACCAAAAACCTGGTTAAATCAAAAGGAAAAACATACAAAACGGCTTCAACAAGGAATATTTTTATTTTTACAATTTTTCTTGTTGGAAAAAATAAAGATTTTCCTCTTGAATCAACCATTTTTCAGGTTAAATTGAAATGATAATTTTCAAAAATGGATTTAAATTTAAATGGGTAAACCAACCACGGACATAATTAAAATGACAAGATAATAAAAAAAAAAAAAAAATTCTAAAATACCTATAAAAGAAGAAATGTCCAAACAAATTTATTAAACGTTCACAGAAAATGGCCACAAAGCCCTCTGCTGAACATAACCCCATAAGTAGCCATCGGATGGACTTCATCCGATTTTGTCACTCCGTTGCCGTGTGACTGCTTTCTCAATGCTTAAAAAGTTCTAAGATGAATAAATATCTTATATGTCCTATTTTATAAAGCAAATGAGAATTATACACAACAAAAACAAATGTAATTAAACATATTTCCTTTCAAATCAACCAAAAATGTTGTTGAGTCAACCATTTTTCTTTTGAAATTTTTGTTCTGCTCGAAAATCAAAAGGACTGTGAATAACAATGCGCCCTTTTAAAAAAAAATCATGGTTAATTTCGCTCAGTGTAGGTTCGTGGAAGCATGAGGTTTTTCGGACAAGCCTTGACAAAAAAAAAAAAAAAAAAAAAATGGATTGTCGGAAATTGTCTAAAAACTTCCTAATAAGATGAGGTATTTAATTACCCAAATATATCAATTTCTCTCTACGTCCCTCCCTAGCAGACAACCACTCCATCTCCCTCTCGCTTTCGCTATCCCCTTCGCCAATTTGCTCTTCCTGCATTCATCATAACTAGCCGAACATTCCCCGAACCTTGATTACAAACCTTGATGACATAAAGAACACACGTAGGTACGCTAGCTAGGGGTTTTCATCATCGGAAAAGCTCATCAATAAAATTTTCCAAAATTTTCCTTCGTCCACGTAGACACACAATGTCGTAACCCTAAAAATCCTTAGCTCCTGATGCAGCGAATTTCATGATAATTAAAAAATTTTCTATGCAGACGAACACCATCGACGGACATGTTTTGTCGGTTCCGCGCGAATCGTCCCTTCGTATCTTTTTCAAACATCCCCCGAAGCACGTCTGCGTGCGTGTGTAGGTGTCTGTGTGTGTGTGTGTGTATGTGTGATAAATAAAATTTCATGTCGCTTTCAAAAGTGATAAATGGACCAAATTTATTCAAGCGAGAGCGAGGAGGACAAAGAATATGAGCAAGCGGAGAAGTAGGAGCAGAGGGCGGAGGAAAAGGAAAAGGAGCATCCAGAGGGGGCAACAGTAAGAGGGAGATTTTCGAAAATCTAAAATATTTCGGCTTTTTGCGTTGATTTATAAATATCCTTGCAGATGCAAACAAAGTTTGTTGAGTCAACAGATGCAGCAGACAGAAGCAATTTGGGACGACGCAGAGAGAGAGAGAGAGAGAGAGAGAGCTGATTCCATTATCAATTTTGAACCGAAAGCTACTGGTCGGTTAATTCCTTTGCTATTGCATTGTTTTTTCCATTTCTTTTTTTCTTACATTCTTATATTTTTTTTTGTGTTTTTTTTTTTTTTGATTTTGTTTCTTTTTCCCTCCGATGCGGTCGAAATTCATGCTGGCATTCATGACTGTGCATGCAGCTTACTGCATGCTCATAATTCCAACATCCGTCTGGCATTTCAAGGCGTTTCACACAAGCATTAGGTACATTCAATGAAATTCTCCTAACTTAAGTACAACCATAAACATAGGGGTTACAACTGGTACATACAGAAGCACGAATAACAATGATGATGGCGGCGTTGAAGACAATAGCGATGGTGATGGCGATCAGAAAACGTTTAAGAAAACAAGTCGTATGCTCAGGACGAATGAAAATCGAAGGAGTATGACTTTTTTTTACTCAAGTTGAAGTAAATGTTGGAACGTGTGAGGGAAAGTTGTCCTACATAATACTTGCTTTCATTGGTCATTGCAGCTTTTTCGAGCAGAACTCGATAATGCATCATCAGATTTGAACGAAATTATCCCTCAAATCATAGAAAACTATCACCGCTAAACCTTTCTATAACATAATTTTAAGATCGGTTAAGAAATTAAGGCTCTGTAGACCCTGGGCGCCGAAATGTCTCGCTACATCACTGATGTGAGAACAACGAAAATAAGGGGCTCATATTTATGTTATGAGTCAGAATATGTCGAAAATGAGAGGCTCATATTGAGCGTTTTTAAACTCATAAATATGAGTCCCGGAAGGAGTCATACATAGCTCTTATTTAAGCGGAAGTACGAGTCAGATATGAGTGCGGAAAGAGTCCTATATGGGTCTTATATGAGGGGGGCAAATGTCAGATATGTTATGAGTGCGATAGGAGTCATATATGGCTCTTTTTTAAGCGGAAGTACGAGTCAGATATGAGTGCGGAAAGAGTCCTATATGGGTCTTATATGAGGGAGGGGGGGAAATGTCAGATATGAGTGCGATAGGAGTCATATATGGCTCATATTTAGAAGGGGATAAGTGTCAGATATGAGTGCTCCAAAATGTTCTCCTTCGTTGTATGGCTTCGGCTCATTAAGACTCTTAAAAGAGTTCATTATGAGAGCTCCGACTCCTATAAGGATTCATATATGAGTCTTTTAGGACTCAGAATGTTTGCTGGACATATATACATATATTTATATATACTTTTGGCTACTATCAAATGCAAATGAATGATATCATTGAATCTAATAATTAAGGTAACAGAAAATATTTAAATTCAACACCTATTTGTATGCTTTTGAATATATAAAAACCAATTAATATAATTTTAAGCCTTTACAATTGGAACTTTATTAGGACTCAAAGAAGATTAACACAACTCCTAAAAAAATCCTTGCCCATGACGTTCTTCAATAGACAAAGTCACAAGAACGACCAGATATCTTGACTGCCAGAAATATTTATAGGCATACTTTTGGGTGCTGAATTTAAATATTTTCTATGGCCCTGCCGATGATATTACCTAGCCTACTAAAAAGAGTTCGCACAGCACACCTAAAAACTCATTTTCTAGAGCGCAAAATCTCCCAAAACGCTCCGAAAGGAGCTCAAGGGGATTTTTTGTTTTTTTGGAGCAAAAAGCACAGAGCCTAATAAGGAAAAAGTGTACCTCTCGGGATCTCAAAAATCTTTCATGATTGCTAGAACGCTACTTAAGAGTCTCTCTTTCAGTTATAAATTTAGAAAATATGACTCGTTTAGCCTCAATGCTCCTAGGAGGTGTTTTTTTTTTGATGCCTTAACACTATTATTTGGGATTATTACACTGGAGGAAGTTATTCCAAACGGAAGAGATACCAGAATTGCATTTTTACAAAAAAGTTTGAATAAAAAACTTAAATTTTTGGATTTTCGCCCTATTGGAGAGACTACAGTGAGTGCATTGCGCTGTAAATTGAATGGATGGCAGAATAGGATACATAGCTAAAGCTTTCCTCTTAACAGATTGCATGGCGATATTTCATTCGAGCATAAAAATTTATCTGTTAAGTGTAGTGTACTCCATTTTCGATTGAATTTTCTATCAAAATTTCGATCGGAGCATTCAATTAGAGTTTGACTATTCGAATGGCAAACCGGCACACAGATGGCCCATCTCTTTTGAATAGAATTCATTTGAATTGAAAAAACATGATAGCAGTACGGATAGAAGCGAAAAGTTGCGACACTGCGAAAAGTAATTTCGAATTGAAATCCTTGTTATTCCTGATTCCCCTTCTAGAGTTATAAGATAAAAAAAAAATAAAAGAGGAAATTACTTCTTCTTCCTTTGGACTTCTCTCATCAACTTAGTGCATTATTTTGGAAGAAATATTTTTGTGTCTGGATATCAGGAATAACAAAATAATTTAATATCCGTCTCCTCGAACAGGAAATACGATGAAGACGCGATAAAATGAAACGATATATGATGAGGCGGAAGGGAATGGAACGGAATGAAAAATCGACAGAAATTAAATGTAATGAAATGATGTACCAACGACAGCAAGAATCGAAAGAGAAAGTTGGAAATTCGATTATAAAACAGGTGTTAATAATTATTTTAAATGGCCACGTAAATTTTTATTCTGATATCAATTCAATTAACAGTTCCATGTCAACGAAATGTCATGAAAAAAGTGAAGTGAAAAAATGACATTCAAGAGGAGAAACCGCCAACCCGGCCAACCATATTCCGATTGCTTCGAAAAGGAGTGTTAAAGGACTCCTACCGGAACACTTCAAAGTAGTGCTTTTGCAAAGGCATGGATGAAAGCACCACCTAGGAGCATTCAGAGAGACCAAAGGAGTCACATTTTTTATTTAAATTTATAACTGAAAAATAAATTTTGATATATCGAGAGGTACGCTTTTTCCATATTAGTCTTCGTGCTCTTTTCTCCAGAAAAACACTAATTTAGACCTCCTGTCTCAGCGTTTTAGGAGCTGCTGCGCTTCAGAAAAGGAGTCGTTAGGAGCGTCGTGTGGACGCTTTTGGTTGGGTGGGAAGTAAAACAAATTATTTGCCCAAAAGTATGCTTCATTTAAATATTTAACGCAGGGACATTGAATTTTGTAGTTTCACAACACAACTTATGTGAAAAAATCTTTAGTTCGACGAGAGAGAGAGGAGAGAGAGAGAGAGAGAGAAAGGGAGAGAGACAGAGAGAGAGACAGAGAGAGAGACAGAGAGAGAGACAGAGAGAGAGAAGAGAGAGAGCAGAGAGAGAGACAGAGAGAGAGACAGAGACAGAGAGAGAGAGAGAGAGAGAGAGAGAGAGAGAGAGAGAGAGAGAGAGAGAGAGTGAGAGAGAGAGAGAGAAAGATAGAGATAGAGATAGAGAGAGAGAGAGAGTGAGAGAGAGTGAGAGAGAGAGAGAGATATAGAGAGAGAGAGATATAGAGAGATAGAGAGAGAGAGAGATATAGAGAGAGAGATATATATAGAGAGAGAGATATAGAGAGAGAGAGAAAGATAGAGATAGAGAGAGCGAGAGAGAGAGAGGTAAAAGGCAATGCATTTGAAAATCTTAAATTTGAAATTAATGATCCACTTTCATTTCAGACAAACAAAATGGAGCGAACTCGCAACGTTTTACAAGATTGAAAGCTTTACATCACTCAAAGGCGTTATGTATGTATGTATGTTGCGGGTGACGAGGGAAAATCCGCGGCGGTCTTAAGGTAATGGACATGACACTCAAAAGGATTATTAATAAATCCTCTTATAACGATAATAAATGGAAGAAAGAACAAGGAAGAAGAAATTCCTCCACTCAAGTAATAATTCATTCCGGCGCCAATGCCGACAGTCTGAGGGCAATCAGGAGAAAGACAGACCAGGAGGCTGCCAAAAATCACCCTACAGTTACTTGTTCTCGTGCGTAATCCGATTAGAGCGAATGTTGAGCGAATCTTCAGGAACAACGTTATCGCAGCAACGACAACAGCAGCAAATATGAACAATTTTAAGTCATAATAAATTCGGGAAGAAGCAGCAAAGGATTCAATTCCACCTGTTGCACAGAATATAAATTTAAAAAAAAAAGGTCGGACGAGAAGGAAGAATAAATCCCCAATGAGCTCAGTAAATGACGCAGAAAATGCACACAAACGGCTGTGGAATGAAAAGTCTCTCAAATGAATCGCTGCTCTCCGTATAGTCCCAGGCGCCAAGCACAATTCACAGTGGTGAAGAAGAAGAAATTAAACGAAAAATAAGATATAAAGCGCTGTGCCACAAGTTGGATACTTTTGATGATTATAAGTAGGAAAATCGGTAAATATTTAAATTCAACACCCAAAAGTATGCTTTTGAATATTTCAAAACCAATTAATATCATTTAAAATCCTTTAAAAGTGGAGCTTTATTAAGGCTCTAAGAATATTTAGATAGCTCCTTAAATCCTTGCTCACGACGTTCTCAAATGGTGCGTTTGACATTGGCGAAGCCGATTCCGACAGAGATACAATGCACTCATATGCGAACGCATTATTCAGCATTCCGTACAGCAGGGAAGCTTTGTGGCAATGCAAACATAAATTCTTATAAGCTTATGACAGTGTGCAAGTGTCAATATATATATATATATGTATATACATATGTACATGGTTGCTGCATAATGCATTCGCCAACGCATGAAGAAGACACCAAGTCAGAGCATGTCTTTTATGTACAGTAGAGTCTGGGTAGAGTGAACTAATATCAGCAAGGCCTGTTCATATTACTACGGCTGTTCGCACAATCGAGGCTCAATTTTTGGTATATTTAATTCGCTTTATTTGATTAAAATATTTGCACAAATTTACGTCATCACATTTTCATGTGTGCAAGTTCAAAAAGAAATTTTTGTTTAAAAAAGCTCTTTTTTTTTTAAATGAAATAATGTCGTTCTTAGGTTCTGTTATTGATTTTTGAGTGGCCTTCCCATCCAGACTCTGCTGTATTATAATGAGCGGTATTTCGAATGTGGACTTTAGTGCCGTTCTTTTTGTGTGTGTGGGCCACCAAAAGAATGTCTGCACAGTGCACCTAAAGACTCCTTTTCTGGAGCGCAGCAGCTCCTAAAACACTGAGACAGGAGGGCTAAATTAGTGTTTTTCTGGAAAAAAGAGCACGGAACCTAATATGGAGAAAGCGTACCTCTCGGTATATCAAAATTTATCTTTCATAATTGTTAGAATACTTTTTAAGAGAGTCTGTTTGCACCCTTTTTCAGTTATAAATTTTAAAAATTTGGCTCGATTAGTCTTCCTCAATGCTCCTAGGCGGAGTTTTTTTTTTAATGGTTTAAGGGGGTCTTCTCATTGAAAACCCGTTTTTTGGACCCTTTTTAAAAAAATTCTTATTTGAAAACGCAAAGAATAATTGAAAACTTTTTTTATTTATTGTATTACAGAAGGTTACAGAAGGAAGTAAATAAAAAAATTTTTTTTGCCTCGATACGTGGGCTGTTCAAAAAGTAATGAGACTTCAAAGTTGGTGGTGAAAAAAAAGGTGCCGTCACGGCGGTTACGATTCCGGGTCTCCGGAGCGTCCGAAATGGAAAAAAGAACGGGGTTATAATCAGTATAGATGTAATTCTCGGGTGAACCTCAAGCTTAATTTTGTGATTTTTTTTGACAAAATGGCGGCCATTCAAAAAAAAATTTCAATTTCGGGCTTTTTTTTTGTAGTTTAGTGTAAAAAAAAAATAGTAAAAAATTTTTTAAAATTATGGTCGAAGCTCACCCGAGAATGGTGACAATTCTGCGTCGATTCCAATTTGTTTCATGAAAATCGGTTCAGTTGAACTGGAGATATCATGGCCGCCAGTTCGAAAAACGTGGTTTCGAGATAAACGCGTTTAAAGTTTGAAGCAACGCAAAAATTACTCGTTTTAGCGCAGATCTTGCTCGACAAAGAAGGCTATATCCTCGAAACTATTTCGAATTTCAAAAAATCCTTTTAGGGGCATATTCACAACTACCCAAGCTATAAATAAATGCAAAAAAAAAAAAAAGTCGAAAAAAAAAGTTGCTCAATGAGAAGACCCCCTTAACACTCCTATTTGGAGCATTTCGTACACACATCGTCAGGGTGTTTTGAATGGAGGCGTTCGAATATGGCCCGATTTTTGACCTTAAATTCAAATGTCCCGCCGTGACAAAAAAAAAAAATATCCCGCATTTTTCAAAAATATGGGGAAAATGATTTTTCACCTTTTATGCTCATTAATATTGCTAGCTAGAATCTAATTTAATCTTATAAAAAATATCATAAGTATATAAGTAGTATCATTTTCGTACATTTGTACTGGATATTAGAACTGGAGCATCTACACCGAGAGTAAAAGGTAGTTTTATTAACTGAAAAATCAGGTTAAAATAACCGAGTTCACCGTTAATTGTTAGCTTATGTGTAATAGCGGTCAATTCAACAGTAAAAACACAGTCAATAAGGATATAACTACCTGATGGTTGATATAACTGTCTCGCGGTTAAATCAACTGTCACCAGCGACTGACAAAAAAAAATTATTTTTTGCTTTTACTTTTTTTTATCTTCTTTTAATAATTTTTTTATTTTTTTATTAAATTATTATATTATATTTTTTCTTTATTTTTTTGTTTCTATTTAAATCTTTTTCTCTTTCATCTCTTTAAATTTTCTCGCCTCGGCCGAGCCTTGAACCGCTGACCTCCTCCACTTCGCTGGGCGAACGTCTTAACCATTACGCTAAACGAACGAATTTAATTTGTTGGTCAAAATGCTCACTTGAGTTTATGGTTGCTCAAGTTTTGGGGAACGTGCTTAAGGAATTGTTTCACTCCCAAAATTTTTTGCTTGAAAATGAACCATAAAAAAAAAAATTAAATAAATTAAAACCTTAAAAATTTAGGAGAAAATTTTTGTCTTCCAAAACAACTACACTCTGAACAAAAAACAAAACTGTAATTAAAAAGAAAATCCAGAAAAATTCCCGCCGCCAGCAGGGATAGAACCCCGAAGCTCACGACTGTCGAGTCACAGCTTAAACAACTGAGCTATCGAAAACTCCGGAGACGGTTGATCAGAATGCGAACTTATACGTCTAAGTGAACGAAAGCAAATTTGAACATAAAAAGTAACTGTTTTTCAACTGTGTTCATTTGACTGCCTTTTTCAGTGCATTTAACGCGGAGTACAGTTTATTTGACCACTCTTACTTTAACTGTTCTAAGTAGTTGATTTAACTGTTGTTATTTCTCTCGGTGTATGTGCACTTGTAATTTTTTCAATATCTCACTGTTGCGCCATTTAATTTGAATGAAATTTTTTTTTTAAATGAAAGCAAATACTTAAAGGAATTTTTTTTTAAATTTTTAGAGCGGCGTCAAACTGGGAATACACTGAAAAAAATTTTTAAAATTGTTTTTTTCGTTTTGTGGAAAAATTTTTCTTAGTGTAAAAATTTAAAAAAAAAATTTTTTTTATATCCTGTTATATTAGCAATCGGCCAACGTTTGTTTCATCTTCTTATCTGAATTAGTTTTTGAGATATAAAATTTTGAAGAAAGCTTATTAAAAAAGAATTTTCAAGGATACTCGTATTTCAAGGACCGTTCAAAATAAAAATCTAAAAAGTAGTCTCCACAGTGGTTTTTAAGATGGCACCTATCGAAAAATCAACAAAATTTCAAAATTCCTTTCATGATGCCGCATGCTTTTGCTTAACCCGCCAGACCCTTTCCCCACAGTCCTACAGTGGTAGGCACGCCTCAGACATGTTTTGATAATTCTGATGAAGCATACTTTCAGGTTAGTCGAAAATAATATTCTTACCACAATAAATGTATCACTGCCCAGTCCGATGATATGTTGTTTCTTTGCTTTACGTTGTGGTTTTTGTTTCGTGCTTTGCTTTCCGCTGCTTCTCAATTTATTGCGTACAGTTGCAATTCCGGTCGCCAGGCCACCAGTTGCAGCAGTGGCTATAACAATTTCGTCGTCCTCTTCGTCGTCGATTTCTTCGTCTTCGTCTTCTTCTCCGTCGGCGTCACCCTCATCAACGTAATCTTCTATTCCAGGTCCAACCTGCTCGTCCTCATCGTCGTCGTTGTCGTTGTCGTTGTCAATGCAATCGTCATCAACACCATCTACACCAGCGTTACCATCATCGTCATCATCATTATCATCAGCGTCATGAACAACGCCACCGACCAATGCAGCATTGACCAAATTGGCTTCGTCCTGATAGCCTAAGTCTATGTCTTGCGGTAGCTTTTCATATTTTTTATGATTTTTCATATTTCATTCAATTTCGCTCGTTGCTGTTGCCGTTGTTTCTGCGGTGGTTGTTCTTCTTGTTGCTTGTTGCTTACGATTTAATTGAAATCTTTTGTAGTTTTTCAAAATCAAAACAAAAAGCATACAACTGTATGCATTCCTTCTGCAATGAGCTCACTCACTGTTCAATTATGGTGACGCCTGATTTTAGGCCACAGCAAAAATTAACGAGGACAATCGATTATTTTTGTTTTGCGGCCCCAATTCCTATTCTTTGCTTTTGTAATTTTCTTGTTGTTGTTTTTTTTTTCTCACTTAAGTTGCCGATTAGCTTCACTGTGCTTTCGAATGACCAAAGCAGCAGCAGCAGCAACATCCAAGTCCACCGACAACTGGTTCAGAAGCGCCTCCAACTCGTCGTATCACGTCCAAGAGATTCCACGGTGAAAAATCAATTCATTTCCATAAATAGTTAAATTTATATTCGAATTTATTTTGTTTTGTTTTTTATTATTATTTTTATTTTCATTTCTATTGCCTTTGTTTTTTGCACGGAATTCAATTGCATTATTGTTAAGTCAAATTTCTAGAGCAGCTTTTTAGGCTCTACACAAACGATGTTCTTTTCAAATATTCGGTTTTTTTTTTGAGATATTTTCAAAATTGCATTTTATTTAAATGTTTTTTTTTTTTTGAATTTCTCCCTTAATGGACTTCAGTTTATAATATGTTATTTGAAATTAAAAAGGACGAATATTCGCAAGAAACCATTCCGCCCTGCCGCCACAACTTCCACTCTACAATATTGAATGAATGCGGAATGCATTAGAGCAGCTGCAAATCGTATGTATTCGTTACTGAGTAAACGGTACGCCGTATAGTACCGAGTAACGAAATGTTACACACGAATGCAAAGGACTCTACGCTCCTAAGAAGCAAGTAAGTTTTCTGTACCAAAAAAAAAAAAAAAAAAAACCTGTAAAATAACAAAGAAATAATTTAGTTTGCTTTCGCTATTTGAAGGCATATGCTAATTACAAGTAATCGAAATCATTGGGCTGCATTTAAATTTTCAGATCAACGTTGTTTTACTTCACAATATGAATGAGGGTAGGAATCGCAAAAAAAAAAATCCCCATAAAGGACGAAAGCTGCGTTAGAAATAATGAAAAAATTCAGTTAAAATGTTCAAATTGATGAATCTAAAAATTCTTCTTCAAAATTTTAAGTAATTGTAATGGAAAAAATTTTTGTAATTGGACTGCCCAGGTCTGCTTCAAATCTTTAACTAATGCCAAAAAAAAAAAATTCATGTTAAATAACATTTTCTGTCTATTTTATTGATGTTTTCTTGTATTGAATTTTTAATTGCAAATGGGTACGAAGAAACCCACTCACAATTAAGTACTTTTAATAAAAATTAAAGCCAAAAAACTAAAGACCTTAAGGACATTTTTCAGAGGAATGAGCTTGGAGACTTTACCAGATTTTTTTTCAATGGCTTGAAGGCATTTTTTATCATCGTTTTTTGACTTAAGTAAATTCGCCCGATTGACTGAAATTCTCAGTGCAATTTTTAGGACGAAAATACTATATATATATATACAATATTATCTTTTATTTAATTTGCTGAAAGTAACTGAAATCTTAATATGACTTAATGGGCTCTACGCAGATATGCAGGAAGTAAATTTCCTATACTAAACACATGCAAAAAAAAAAAACGAAGAAGTACTTTGAGTTACTTTCTGATACTTCAACGAATACGCAGATTAGAAGCAATGGAACATTCAGGGTTGCATTTAAATCATACATTTTCTATATTTCTGTCGACCTGTAATCGAAATTTCAACTCTGATTTCCTTTCTTCACAAGAACGAGCTCTATACTTCCATACGCATATCTGCGTAGAGCCGATATGATAAGAAACAGATTTCTATAATTTAAGTTACGTTACGTTCAATCAAGAGTAGCGGAGCCTTAATTTCCTTTCTTCAAAAGATTGAGCGCGTTACTTACTTCGCATTTACTTTAACAGCGGTGAGTCCTTAACAGCGTAGAGCCCTTAAGACTCAGTTTCTCTTGATTGAACGTAACTTAACTTAACTTATTGAAATCTGTTTTCCACAGATTCTTATCTTAAGTCAAATTAAGTAATCAGTAACTGCTCCCATACAAAATGTACTTAACATATCAAGTCAGCTGATTGAATAAGTAAAGTTAAGTTACGTTCAATCAAGAGTAACTGAGCCTTTATGCTGGAAACAGTCACAGCTGTATAATATCGTGACGTGTAGCTCTCTTCTTTTTGTCTTGGAAAAAGCTCATGTAGTGACGGTAGTGAAATTTAGGGAATTCAGTAGTAAGTTTAATAACGACCCTTCATATCCAGCGCCCTGAGCGGTTTCCCAACAATGGCCTATCCAAACGCTGCTACTGAGCTGATGACAAACTGCTAAGTAGATGCAATTGTTCAGCCTATAGTACACTAGGAGAGAACGAGCTTCAACACAAGCCTGGTTAAAAAATTATGTGCAGCAAAGTGATAGAATGTACCAAAAAAATCGAAAATTTCTTCAATGTTAATCTTTTACTTTCGCTTATACTGAGCTGGCAAGTAATCGAAGAGTACTTAAAGCGCAGTGTTGCATGCGACGGACCGGCATCACTTCGCCAGAGAAATTAATTTTTCAATTTTTTTTTTTTTTTTTTTTTGCAAACTTAATGCCCGAACAACTGATTGCAGTTGATTTTTCATATTTTTTTGATTATTTTGAAGAATTTCAGAGAAGAAGATTTCTGTCACAATTGACGTGGTTGAAGCTTATTAACTTGCTTGCCAATTAATGTGCAAGTATTTACTGCATATCTGTGTATAGTCCATAATAAAACAAAATATATACAGATAAATATATGGCAGAATATTATTCTGTTGCCCATACTTAATAATTATGCCGAAGAAACTATAGGTCAAATGTGATTTTTAACCTTCCGCTTTTGCAAACAAAGGTTTTTTATGCCATATTCGACTTATTTTGGTCATCATTGTTGGTGAAAAAATCTCAAAGAGCAGAGAAACAATACTTCACGTCCTCCAAAACTCAACCTTGAAAAAATTTTTATTTTCTTTAAAAAATATCTTAATGGCCAATTTATGATATTTTTCAAGAAAAATTTTATTATTCTCATCCTAAAATTATGCTAAGAATCCAAAATAAGAAAAACAAAAATAACTTTTTGATTAGGTAAAATTTTCAATAATTGCAATGCTTGTAGGCATATTTAAGATGGGCCTTCTTTTTGAAAAGGAAGAAAACAATTCGGCTTTGACCTGATGGCATTCTTTCTCCAAAAAAAAATTGTAGAATCTATTTCTCTAGGGCAATTTTCATTTGTGTTTTTTTTTTTTTTGTCGAACAAAACGATCCACCTTAATATACAGGCATGTGCTAAAATCCGAATTCGAAAACTGACTGAATCGAAATTTTGATTAATTGAAATTTCATGAATATCTCATTGACAAGCGGATAAAATAAGACTCTGTGCCATTCGAAGCCATAAGCTGTTCCGACCCATGATACAAGAAAACAAGATAGCGTCACAAACTCAAAACCGCGATTCGTTGTTGTTGTTTCCCATGTTAAACCGGCTTTTTACTTTTTTGAATAGCATGGGAAACAACAACAATTTCTCGCTCAGTGACGTCACAAACTCAATTTTCGGCTCTCAAAGAGAGCCTCAAAATAGCGGTACTGAAGTGGCGCTATCTTGCTTTCTTGTTCATGATTCCGACCAAAGCAGATCCAACAAAATCTGTAAATTTTATATGAAATTTTGATCGATTTTAATTCCGATTGCGTCAGCTTTCGGATTCTAGAACATGCCTGATAATCAGGGCTCGGATTTTGTTGAATTTTATAAATTTAAGGCATACTTTATGGAGTATAAATTTTGTTCAACTCACATAAATCGATTTTTAACTTCAATGTGCATTTTTTTGAAGTTAGAAAAACAGTTCGACGTTCAACTTTGCCAAACTTATTCTCAAAATGTTGTAATGAAAATTTTTTAGCCCCATAAAGTATACCTTACATTTATAAAAGTCAACAAAATCCACAAAGTAGATTAAAATAGTTGCAGTATACATTCAGGGGCAACTATTCAATAGCATATGTGGTATACTTTCGGGAGAAAAATTTGCGATCATCCAACATGTGTGAGGTATTTTGTATCATAAATTTTTCAATTCCAACTACAACTGCATCAGCAAAAGCTCCGAGCACAGCTGCCACTTAAAAAAATATAAAAGCGCCGAGCTTATTAAAAAAGAGCCAATTTCACTAAAAGAAGGAGCCATTATATATTTTTTATTGGTATGTACATATATAGGTATGTTGGAGTGGATGACACTTAGGCCATTTACCGGCCCATTGTGATACCACGAGGAGTTTTCTTGTGCTTGTGTGAGTGTATTTTTTTTTTTGTAGTGTGCGATTTTTTGAAAAACCAGTGCTAGGCTTGGAACATTACACTCCGTTTCGCCTGTGCCGGGAATCGAACCTCGGACTCCGGGATCAAGAACATAGCACGCATCCCCTACGCTATCCCAGAGCCACATATTATGTATTATATAATAAAACCAAAAAATTTTGTGATGAACAGTGGCGTAGTCGCGATGGGGGCACAATGCAGGCTAAAAATTTATATATGATTATCACCCGGGGGATTTTTTAGTGTCTCCGGAAAAAGGTTTTTCCAATGTCCTGGCAGCACTGCATGCTATTAGTATAATAATCGGTGCTGCCAGCTCTTCAGAAGCAAAACGAGCTGTTTCAATATTTTTAAAAACGCTAAAAAATCGCTAAGGCTGTGTTATAACTACCCAGCGACCAAAATGCTGCGGTGAACAGCAACATATTTCGTAGGCCGTTGGCGGTAATGCGTACGACCTCTTATAAAATCCTGGTATATTGTTATTTGAGCGTGGCGGCTTTGTAGAATGAACGCCTACCACCACCACATAAAGTAATCGAGGTTGTGCGATGTTCATCCGGTAACTGCCTACAATCTTGTATACTTTGTAAGCTATTGGTAGGCAGATAACCGGATATCCGGCTACCGGATATTAAATTTTTTTTTGTTATATATTGGTCGGTTTTAAAGCCATATTGAACGGCGTAGCAATGATCCTGAGCGTTGCCGTTTGGTAGCAAAAATTTCGAACGTTATTTTTTGATACAGCATACAGTTTACTTATAGTTTTTTTCCGATATCCGTTGCAACTCTATTTAAAACTCACTTGGTCACAGCGTGAAGCAGTTTTTAATTGATTTTTGAAAAAATTGAAGTTGTATTTTTTTCCCCAGCAATCTTTTGTCCAAGTCATTTAAAATAGCACGAAATATTTAAGCAAGTGTTCCAAGTGCTATAAAAATGGTCTTTAAAGTTCCTACTATGAGATCGAAATTTCATGCGATGAGTGAAAATATTTTATACATATTTTTGAAGTTGAGGATAATAAGGGCAGAAAAACACATACTTTTAGTGAATTATATTTTCTTTGGCCTGGGAGATTTTTCCAAAATTAATCTCGGCAAGCAATCAGTGCTGCCGTTTTGGATACAATTGTATCAGATATTAGATACCCAGCCGGAAATTTCACTACTTCTGCAGTACTTCCGAAGTGGTGAAAATTCATACTGCGACTATTCGCATTACTAACCCTTACTTCTGAATGAAATTTGTTAGGAGATGGCCGCTATTTTCAGTACTTCAAAATGCATGTGGTAAAGGAGTTTATGGGCCTAAATCCTTGCTCAAAAAATGTGTAAATCATAGCAGACATTTTGAAAATATGTAAAACACTGTTTTCATGAAAATTGCATAAGATCTTCATTGAAAAAAGGTGTAATCAACCATTTTTCAAATGAAAATTTCGTTTGAAGAAGGATCTCTTGTAACGAGCTCTTGCTTCCATGAAATTTTCACTAGAAAATCATTCGAAACAGCACCAATTGGCTTCTTTACATATGAATGCTTTACTTCTTCTGCATTAATGATTTTTTCATGCATGCGACAATGTCCGGCTGGGATAGTTTCAAAATGCAATCATACGTCAACCTTCAAATAGCCGTCACCCTCAGTGGTGGCAGCTTAAGGTATTTCCGTTAAATTTGGCGGATTTTCTCCTTCTAAGGGGATTTTTTTTTTTTGGGTAGGGATTTTTTTTAGGGTAATCGTTTGGGTAAAATATTTACGCTACAGTGAACGTAAACTCAACATTTTTAAACGCAATTAATAGTATTTGAAGCTCTGTTAATGTTGGGCCTAAAAATTTTGCACACGTACCTCAGGGGCACAAATGTCATATTAAAGCATAAATCTAGCAGCAGTATTACTGGAATTATATAAGAAGCTTCTATGTTACTAACTCGTTCACACTCGTCGTGAAGAGAAATTAAGTCTCCAAATCTTTTCTGCAACTATTTCGCTCAGCTTAAAAAATTACAGAAAATGTATGAAGAGCGCTACAACTCTAAGCAAGTGTGTACTGACCTTAAGAAAACTGCTGTTACAGCTGTGACTCATTTACCGGCCCTTCAAAAGTGTCGGGGAAAAATATTCTCAATACCAAGTTTTTTAGGGGATTTGTACTATTGCTTTTTGGGCAGGGATGCCACTAAAATATGTTTTCCCCCTACCAAAAAAACGTACCAAAATGCTAATCAGAGTACCAAAATTATAATTTAAATAATGCAAATATGCAAAATCTATTTGAAGAAATTTCCATTTTTATTAAACATATTTTAATAAAAAAAAAATTCAAGTATGATAAAAAAACATTCTCATTCTCTTTTTTATACAAAATTTCTTTCTATAACTTTTATTACAGTAGTTTCGCTATGTAAGAAAGTCGCTTTTGCCAAGAAATTTCATTCTTATATCCGAGTTTTTTTTTATATAAGAACCCATTTATAAGAAAATTATTTCATATAAAAAAAAAAACTTTTATAAGAAAAATTTTTCTTATATAAACTACCGATATTTGAAAATAAGGTTGTTAAATTTTTGATAAAAACCAAGTTTCTTATATAAAAATGTTTTCCATACTAAAAGAGTTTTTGGTAAACAGTTTCTTAAAGGTGGGTTTTTCTTATATACGAGTTTCTTATATACAAACATTTAGGTACAGAGCTTAATAAAAATGGACTTGGTGCCCTGAGATTCCTTTCTTAACAGCGGGTTTTTTTTTGTACGAGTTTCTTATATAGCGAAACTACTGTGCTTACTTTCAGACCAAAATGTTAATTTTTTAAACTTTTTACATATTTCTTATGGAAATTTTTATTATACAGGGTGTCCCGAAAACTTTTGTAAAAATTCAAACCGTCGATAGGTTGAGTCAAGAAAACCATTTTTTGTTTTCAGACAAAACTCTCTTAGTGGTACCGTTTACGAGCTATAGCACTTCAAAACCAGTTTTCGGGACACCCTGTATGTACTTATTAAGTGATGAGAACTTTATTTCTGCTGCTGCAAACCTATGAAGGGAAAAGCCAACAAATTAGCGATACAATTGTTCAATTCGGGAAAATTTTTCTTTTCGCATCGATTTTTAAGGTCTCTTACTTTTTCTCAAAAAAGAATTTATATCCATAAACCAATACTATATAATCAATTCCTTAGCTCATTAACGACGAATGGGTATTTAAATACCCATAAATTAAGCCATTAAAAAAAAAAATCTAGCTTGAGGTAGGTGAAAGGTATCTTAAATTGGTTTTAATGTGTAGGCGGAGAAGAGATCAGACTACTTTAAAAATATTTTGGGGTCATATAGAGTCATGTTTAGAGGGGTTGTTCACGAGTCAAATTTGCAATGTTCAAAAATTTTTAAAACAATCGAAATTTTTTCTGGAATGTCCCTCATAATTCCCTTTTTACACACACCAACAATTGACCGATTTATTTTTTTTTTTACGATTTTTCATCTAATCGGAACGAAGAAGTGTTTTTATTGACACACTTTGCAAAAAGAATAATTCACCCTTTAACAGCGAAGTGGGTAGAAAAAACCCATGTCCTGCAGGCTAAGGGGTGGCAGGGAAACAAAATAATTTTTTTTTGTCAATATAAACACCATAAGTAATGTCTGTGTGAAGTTTTGTAAAAATCGGACAACGGAATCTAGGGTCAGTCGTTAATGAGTTAAAGCACTCGCTGCCAGGGCTGTCGGCCCTATGTGGAGACAAAAAAACAAAAAAAAAAAACCTACCATAATCCAAAACATCGAAATAACGTACCATTCCGTTTTCAACGTACCAATTTTGGCATCACTGCTTTTTGGGGGAAATAAAATTTCGTCGTTGGCAGCACTGTTATGCCTAGTTTGGAATTTCGCACTGCTTAAACGTGAGGGTCCGTGTGCGCGCACCGTTCGAACTAGCTTGCGTGCGAATTGTTTCGCTTCTATTTTTGTGAAAATAATCAATTTGCATGGAATTCTTTGGCTCAATTTTACTTCATAGACCAATTGGCGGGGATGTCGTTCTGTGAACGAACAGTTTGAAAAGTGCGTCAACTAACAAAAGTTCGCGGAAGCGGAAGAAGAAAACAGAAAAACAAAAAACAAAAAAAAACGGGGGAAACAAACGCCGCTCCGTTGTTGTTCTTATCAAATGTAAGCAAGGATAACAACATTTCTGTATTATTCCTCATTGAAATTCAATCCATTCGCAATCGTATCACATCAGATCACATCATCGTCATCTTAGGAAATCATGCAATCCTCATTTGGGACATATATACCAGCTTTTTATTTTTGGTCTTTCTTGTGTTGTTGTTTTTGCGCTGCGCATGAGAGAAATTCAATCGATTACGTCGAGCCAAAAGAAAGTGGCTAAAAACTAACAAAACAAAAAACAATTAAAAAAGCAAAAAAAAAAAAATGCAATTTTGAGCTGCCTCACTTCGGTAGGCTTTTTCCTCCACTCAAGATTTACGGCCGAAGTTAAAGCCTTTGCAGATCAAACCAAAACACACAAGTGCTTCTTATTTAATCAGTTAACGTAGCTAGAAAAATGAAAGCACCTTTCAGCCAGATATGATAAGGTCAGTTAATAACGATTCACAGTTCGTCTCCACAGTCCGCCCTTGCGAATAGGTACATAATAACTGTTTAGGGTAAGCAAACGTGGAAAAGCTTTTCAATAATTTTGATATTTTTTAGAAGTACGATACGATAATATACCTTGTATATAATCAGCGGCAATTCCTTGTCATCCTACTCCAGCTCTCCATTCTCTGGTACCCTACATAAGGCCTCAACTGGAACATTTCAATAAACATTCTCCCAATTTTGAACACTCGCCCATATAATGCCATATTAAATAGTCTGGAGCGAACATGGATGATAGCTTCAATAGAAAAAAATTTCAACCTATATATTTTCCATATGGGCATTGCCAAAAAAAAAAAAAAAAACCGGAAAAAAATTGGTCAAAAGTGAAGAGTATTTATATCCATAGAACGGTGTATTTGAGAAATCGAAGGCACTTCGAACGATGAGAATCGAATGAATGAATGAATGAGTGAGTGAATTAATGAATGAATGGAATTGTACGAAACCGATTTCGCTTCGAATCGTGGCAGCCTGATTGACGACGACAGTATCATGTTTCGCAATCCTTATCGTTCTCCTTGTCCCTCTCAGGCACATCAACAAAAATGGTCTTTGAGAGATAAATTTTTCAGTCACAAGTGATGGAAATTTTTTAATGAAATTTTTTTTATTTTCTTTATTTATTTATTTTGTTAATGTGGAGTCGACGAATTTGAGAGTTTTTGTTGCCTCGAAATTTTATTGCAGGGATTTGTGAGTGCGAAGAATGCATCAAGCTTTCGCTCTTATCGCTTGAAAATTTTTTACATACATTTGTACATACATTAATACAACTATGTAATTATTTTTATGTGTCATTTTTGAAGTTCTTATTACATTGCTTTTCTTTTATTTTTTTTTTTTGCAGTTCCCACCCACTTTCTATATTGCTCTATTGAGTTTTGCGCAGCTGTTTCGAAGATTAACTACAAACACACCCGACAAGTATCGAAAGAAAGAAAGAGAGTGAGAGAGAGGGAGACAGAGAGAGAGAGAGAGAGAGAGAGAGAGAAAGATCGGGTAAAAAAAAAATAAACAGGAACGCACGTTATATTTTTTGAATGAAATTGAGATAATTAACCGATGGAGAAGAGGGCCAAATAAAATCAAAATAAAAGAAAGAAGAAAGAAAACAGCTCAAGGCGGCAAGTGTCAATCTACAGAATCATCACACTCTAAAGCTCCAAAAGGACGACAGTGTGTACAAATACATAATAAATCAATAAAGCGTGGCACGCGACGTTGGCACGCCGGCATTTGGCTTTCGGTGTTGAGCGAAAACAGAAAAAACGGCGCCGAAGCACGTGAGAGGGAGGAAAAAAGCAAACGCAAACAACATACAAAAAATCAAAAGCAGAAGCAAAAACAAAACCAAAAACAAAAACAAAAATAAAGGCAAACACACAAGGAGCGGGAGGTGAACAAACAGCAGTGGTAGAGAGACACACAGATACATATCTCTGTATAAAGAGAGCCAGAGAACCAACAGAGATAGAAAAAAAGTACAAGCACAAAAGGAGCATAAGGCATTATGGATATAAGCGTAACGCCGAACTATTCGTACATTTTCGATTTCGAAAATGATTTCATTCATCAACGCACACGCAAATGGATGGTAGAGAACTGGACGTGGGTCTTCTACTATTGCGGCATTTATATGCTAGTCATATTTGGCGGGCAGCACTTCATGCAGAATAGGCCGAGGTGAGTCGAATATCCACCTTTTGTATTGTATGCTATTCTATTCTATGCTGTCCTATCCTTCCCGCGAGGGGAATCATTTATGATTTTCGGGCTTGGCAAACCCGCGGTCCCTAGCCAACTGATGGCCAATACAGACCGACTGAGTATGGAGTCACAAACGTGATAGCGTCGCCATAGTGCGGTGTGACAGGTTTTAGCATACGACCTATACTTAGCATGGCGTGTTGCAGCTATATTAGTTATAGCTGTATTCACGCTGTTAACTAGACATAACATGTTACGACGGGAGCCGGTGCCCCAGGATGCGTTTTAGCATCCCGCCGGCTATTGGGAATGGCCCTTCGGGGAGTTTTGTGGTGGCTGTGGTAATTAAGGAGGTGAGGATATCACCGTATCTCCACTCAAGATAACCAATTCGGTCAATACTCACTGAGGAGGCAAAATGGGAACCTGGTGGAAGAATGCGCCATCCCCTGGGGCAAACTTAAAAAAACGTCTAGTGAAGCACCGATGTGTATGTACTGGACGCTAAACAAATATGGAACTTCACGCGAGGGGAATCTATCAGCCCCGATCCTGAATGTTCCCGGGGAACGAATTACCGGGGAATTTACTAAAATTCTCCTATTTTTTAAATAGATAGGGTAAGGAAAATTATAAGTATGGTTCAAATAGCCATTTCCTATCAATTTTCTTCTCACAAAAATTTGGTATAGCTGTATTCACACATTTATCTAGACATAAAAATATTACCACGGGGACTGGGAGCCCCCGAATACATTTTAGTATTCTGCCCGGCCTTTGGGTACGACCCTTCAGGGAATATCGTGGTGGCTGTTGGTAATTATGAGGGGAAAGTAGTTCCGGAACTTCACCAAGGTTTGGCGATTCGATCCATGCGCACTCATGAGGACGAATAGGAACACTGGCTATACTCCTTGGGGGTGGACAAACGACTTTAAACATTCTTGTTACCCTATCCTTCCCTATTCTATCCTATCCTATTATTCCTTAAAATTCGATCCAAAACGTATAATCATACGTGTTTAAAAAGATATACCAATACATTAGAGATGCGACGGATAGTGATTTGAGCGGGTACCGGATAATCGGCTAGATGCGAGGACGAATAGCCGGATAGTTGAACTTTTTTCCAATGCGAAAGTAGTTTAATTGGCAATACACCCTTTCGGGACCAACATAAATAAAATTTGAACCTTTTCGGTTTCTAATTAATTGACTGTGTAACGGAAAAGGAGTTCCTGAATTGCCATGTGTGTTAGAACTAAATAATTCGAGACTAAAAGCCTTATCCGTACGCCCTTAAGAGTGATGCCATCACCAGCATGCCATTCTACATAATAACACGTTCCGTAGGGAGAACAATTTCGACGCAACCCCAACTCGGTGCAATACAAACTGTTGGAATAATTCTAAATTTTTCTTCTCCGGTATCCGGCCGGATATAGAGTTAATATCCGGATACTTGATATTTGGAGCGATATGCCGGATAGCGAATAGTAACCGGATGTCCGTTGCATCTGTAGTAAAAGTAGCCAAAAGCGAAAAGGTCAACGTTTCGTTCGAACTTTCTCTCACTTCCTCTCTTTCTCCTCTCCCTCTTTCTCCTCTCCCTCTTTTCTCCTCTCCTCTCTTTCTCCTCTCCTCTCTCTTCTTCTTCTCCTTCCTCTCTCTTTCTCCTCTCCCTCTCTTTCTCCTCTCCTCTCCTATCTTTCTCCCTCTCTCTTTCTCCTCTCCCTCTCTCTTTCTCCTCTCTCCTCTCTCTTTCTCCTCTCCCTCTCTCTTTCTCCTCTCCCTCTCTCTTTCTCCTCTCCCTCTCTCTTTCTCCTCTCCCTCTCTCTTTCTCCTCTCCCTCTCTCTTTCTCCTCTCCCTCTCTCTTCTCCTCTCCCTCTCTCTTTCTCCTCTCCTCCTCTCTCTTCTTCCTCTCCCTCTCTCTTTCTCCTCTCCTCTCTCTTTCTCCTCTCCTCTCTCTTCTCTCTCCCTCTCTCTTTCTCTCTCTCTCTCTTTCTCCTCTCTTCTCTCTCTCTCCTTTCTCTCTCTCTCTTCTCCTCTTTTTCTCTCCTCTTTCTCTCTCGCTCTCTCTCTCTCTCTCTCTCCTTCCTCTCTGCCTCTCTTTCTCTCTCCCTCCCTCACTCTCTCTCTCTCTCTCTCTCTCTCTGCTTTTTTTGCAACTAGAAAAAATCTTCAAATCGACTGTTGCTACTGATGTCAAGATGGGCGGTATGTATTAATAAAATCATTGCGGTTTTTTTTTTTTGTCTCGAGCAGAACTGCGGCCTAAGCTCAAGGGACTAATTCTAGGCAGAAGCGTGAAAAGACTATAATTCTAAGCAATTTGTTCAGTGGTAATTTAAATTGGTTTCACAAAGTTTTACACCGTCTTTTAACTGCATTTAAATTTGCCTCTATCCCAGATCTGGAAGTAGAAATTTTCTGTGACCAAAACGGCATCTTAATGTTTCACCAACGATAATCTAGAAATACATTTTTTTTTCTTTTTTTTGTTGAAAATATTCAAAATGAGAGCCTGACGAGGAAGTTAATTAAACTCGACAACTCGATTATAAACGAGAGACCGTCCGACCAATCGGGATGTCCGTCTGAAGGAGTTTTCTCCAGAATAAGAAGAATAATAAGGGAATAGAGAACGAACGTGTCTCAAAGAGAAGCTCCTCGGTGAAAGTGGAATTCTTTAGAAACCTATTTGTTGCTTCAAGTCATTCACTTTCGTTGGGAAGTATTTTGTTTGACTGGCTTTTTTTTTTTTAAATTATTTTGTTATTTATTTTCTTCCAAGTCTCTGAGATCATCTGCTGATCGGGATGTTTGCCTTTCAATCAAAATCGAGATTCCTAGAAGTGTTTTATTTGTTACTCAATTCATAGTTGCATTGTCTGTCTCACTTTTGCATCATCGTCGTTTCCAATGGCCTCGAATATCACGAACTTTGATCTTCACACAGGAAGTCAGTCGGTTAAATAAATTGCATTGCGAAAACAATCGACGTTTGCTTAACTCTTCAACGACCGAGCGTGGTGAATCGTTTATTTATTTATATTTTTTTTATTTTTTATTTTGATCTTTTATTGCAATTTCGATTTTGTTTGAGCGTTCATCAAGTCGCGGTCAAGTTCGAGAGAGATTTCGCAAGCGGGCGCATTGGATGCAGTGCCTCGCAATGCCAGAAACAATAACAACAGCAGCAGCCGATGGAGGTATGCGTGAATACATTCGAACAGTGTGAAGGTGATAGGTGAATAGGTCATGTGAACAGAAAAAATGCATTGAATAACAAAGTTTCTATCGATTTCCAAGTGATTCCAAAGGCCAAAGAGGATTCTTCATAACCAAATGACTCAGTCACGATAATTTTTCTTTCTACAGATCGGGCGCGATTTAGTAGACATATCCGTACGTTTGTGATCTACGGTTGGGAACGCTACCGAAAAGGGCTAAACCATGCCAATCGAGTCGAAATATTGTGCGTTAGCATGTTAGACGCAGAGGATAATCCTTAGCGAAAATAACTGCCACGCCCACAAATCGAAATTTCTCGTAATTTTCGCACGAAAAGAAGGCAAAGAAGCTATCGAAGTCGAAACAATTTATGTATGTATGTTGACCATGACTTTTAGAATTTTGTTGTCATGAAAAGGCCTTAGTAGGGATGGGCGAAAAATATCGATATATCAAAACATCGATATTTTTAAAACGATATATCGAAATTTTACACTGATATTTTTTCTCGGCGATATATCATACATCGATATACTTTTCCCGACATCGAAAGCGATATTTTATATATATCTATCGTTGTAAACCTGTGTTCCACACGTATTTCTCTTGGATATAAAGCGGCATCTTAATCGTTCATTTCTTATCTTATCCTATCATATCTTATCATACCATCTAAGAACTCGAAAACGTCCTTTTGTACACTCCAATTTTGTCTAAAATATGTACAGTGTACTCTGTGTGTTAAGCAGACACCTACGGGATCCAAATATATCGTTAGCTTCGGATAGAAAGGGCGTAACTCATTTTTTTTTTAAAACGAGATTTTTGCATTTTCTGATGGTCGACTCTCAAATACACCCCCTCCAAAAAAATTGACGACCTTTGATTGAAAATACCGAAGTTATAGTTACTTTTAAAAAAGCCCTAACTCATAGCGAACAATTTTGCGAAAGAAAAAAGCCCTAACTCACAAAAAGACGTTCAACTACGCCAGTGATGGCGAGACCTATAAATTAACATTCATAACTGTGCGTGTGCATTAGGGTGATGACTTTTTTTGAAACTCTTTTCCTGTATCATAGTACGATGAACTTTTATTAGACTTCATAAAATACTATTTTTAAGGTTATTTTGTAAAAAAATGTCACGCACCAAGTCATTTGAAAAATTTAATTTTTGATTTTTTGCCAAATTTTTGATGTTACTGTAAGCAGAATAGCTTCTAGAGGGGTCAAATGTAGGACCAACTACCATTATTTTTTTATTCCCAATAATTTCTCCAAACAAATCTTCCCCCTATCTCCACTCTTTAAGGGGGCTCCCGTACAAAAGTTATGTTTTTATGAGTTTTCCCCCCACTGTCCTAACTAGCCCCAGAGTGCCCCTAGAGGAGTCAAATGTTTGACCGACCCCCATCAACTTTGTCCCCCTAACATTTTTTCCCAACATACTGACCCCCTATCGCCCCTCCTTAGGGGGTCACCCATACAAAATTACCTTAATTTTATCACAATTTCAGACAAAATGCCTGTCACTACAGTCAAACCCCTCCTAGGCGGCTGATATATATGACCGACCCCCATTATTTTTTTACCCCAAGTATTTTCTTTAAACATACCTACCCTCTATCTCCCCTCCTTAGGGGGGTCCCATACAAAAATAGGCTTAAATTAAAGAAAAATGCCTCACGAACTTCAATCTATAATATAGATGCCGTAGGAACAAGAACGAGCATGTTCAGTATGTATATTCGAAAAATTTACACAATTACCTTTTAAACGAGCCTAATATGAAGAATATTGGATTCGTTTTTGGTATGTTTTAATAATATGTTATAATTATTATCTTTTTTTAAAACTGAATTTTGGGTTCCATCCCCTAACTGGCCAAATAATGACCCTAGTAGAAAAAAAATAAATTTTCTACTCAAATGCCGCAAACCTCAATCTATGACGAGTTTTTTGAGACTATAACCATTAAAATCGGTTAGTGGTTTCTATTCATAAAATTAATTCAAAACAAATATTTTTTGAAACGCATTATTCACTGTTTTCACGTTCCTTTCTTAAGTCTTTGCATGTCTCTCTTGGTCTGTATGCATGCAAAGACTCAAGACACGAACGTGAAAACAGTGAATAATGTGTTCAAAAAATATTTGTTTTGAATTAATTTTATCAATAGAAACCACTAACCGATATTATTGGTTGTAGTATAGTGCTGGATCGCATCTTATAATTTTATTTATATTTTAAACTTTGCGTACAAAGACCTAACTCACGTGTTTTGAACGAAAATTGATATCAAAAAGCCCTAACTCAGAAAACTGCTCGAAACACAGAAAAAATAAAAATTCAAGCCTAAAATAAATTTCGTGCGTAGTATTTAATTGACTTTGCGTTTAAACTTTTTTTAAATATCTAACCTTTGCGATTTTATGAAGTTTTTTCCTTCTCCTGTAAAGTAGCAAAATAATGAGTTACGCCCTTTCTATCCGAAGCTATCGATATGTCCGCTTAACAGAGGTATTCGCTTAAGAGGAAAGTATTTGAGAAGCAGGAGCACAAGAAAATTCCTGAAATCTGTCCGTTAGGAGGGTTCTCCCCAAGCAGAAGGCACACTGTAGTTTAGTAAAATAGTCATTTTTAATTGGTATTTATAATTCGATATATCGAAATCTCGATATTTCTCCCCCGATAGTATCGTTTCAATTTCGGTGCTTTTTAAATATATCGATATATTTTCCCATTTTGCCCATCCCTAGGCCTTAGGATTCAGCATTAGAGCGCCAATCTAGTCGAGGAGCTGGGCTTGACTGATTTTAGCTTTTTTTTAACTTGTTTATATGTATTTTTATCGCTATGTAAAGCGTTTCGATTCGATCCAATCGATAAATCAAATAAGCATTTTTGAATCGCTGAAAACAAAAGATTCAAAGGCTCATATAAATCACAAAGAATTCCTTTTATGCTCATAGTATCAACTGAGGGCTTTTGTGTTTCTATAAAATTTATTCTTTTTTTTTTTTTGTGCTGTGGCGAGCGAGAAAACCCCGAGTACTCTTAGGAATGTACTTTGGGTAAGACATTCAGGCAGTACCATGTTGAAAGACGTTTCCTTGAAAGCTTTAAAGCGTTAAATTTTTATGAAAGGGGAAATGTTTAAAGTACGTACTACATACATACATACATACATAGATGCAGTCAATGCAGTACGTAGATACGATTTAGAGAGCTTTTTATCGATCTTGACCAGATTGTGATAGTGATGCTTTTGGGAAATCGAGGATAATCGAATGAAGAAAGGATTCTATGGCATCCCTGATCTGATGTCGACATGTGCCAGATTGCAAAGGAATATTTCCTCAGTTCGGAGCCCTTTGCAGAAGCAGGGACCAGTGATGCCAGTATTTGGAAACCAATTTGCCCTTGGATATTTAAAAAAATAAAAAAAATCGTTTTTTTTTTTCTAAATTCTGTAGAATTATAACAACAAAAAATCCCTTTTAAAACATTTGAAGTGATTTTTGGTTAAAAATAAAATCGGAAAAATCCCTCAACCTGGCATCACTGGCAGCGATCCCGAAGGTATTAGCCTTCCTCATCGTCTCCACTCTCCACACTAGCGACTTGAGCTTCAAAAAATATTTAAAAAAACTAGTTATTCAGTAGATATTTTATCGTTTAAGGGGGTCTCATTCTCATTCGAAAAAAACAATTTTTTTTTTCATTTTTTTTTATAGATTTGATATTTGAGAAGAATATCGTGCTAAAAGGATTTTTCGAAATTCCAAATATTTAGAAAGATATAGCTTTCTTTATCGAGCAAGGTCTGCGCTAAAAAGAGTAATTTTTGGTTTGCTTCAAACTTTTTAAACGCATTTATCTCTAAACCACTTCTTACTGTGATTTCTCCAGTTCAACTGGACCGATTTTAATGAAACAAATTGGAATCGACGCAGAATTGTCATCATTTTCGGGCGGGCCCTCAATCATCATAATTTTTCAATATTTTTTTTACTATTTTTTTTTTACACTCAACTACAAAAGAATATACCCAAAATCGATGTGTCATTTTTCAATGGCCGCCATTTTGTTCAAAAAAAATATTTAAAAAATCGCAAAATTTTTTTCGAGCTTCACCCGAAAATTAAATCTATACTGAATATAACCCCGTTTTTATTTATCATTTCGGACAACTTGGAGGCCTGGAATAGTGGCCGCTAGCACTACACCTTTTTTTTTTTGGAGTCTAAACTTTGACGGCCGAGAACTTTTTGAACCGGCCTCACATACAAAAAAAAGTGTTTCTCTATTAATTTTCAATTCTGAACACAATAATAAAAAAAAAAATTAAAAACCTCTTTTCGTTTTCTGTCAGGGATTTTTTTTTTTTAATGGTTCAAAAACAGCTTCGCGAAGGAGACAACCCCCTTAAGCTCGCCTGACTATAACACCCTAACTTGCTTAACGGTGCTTATTTACATAGATTCGTTACATACAAATGCATCTGTGCACATACATGCATATGTATGGATATCCGTTGATACTGTTGTAACTGTTTAATGTCTCTCGATACTGGACAAAACTAGTTTTATGCATATTTTCAGGGCTACATTCGGTCGGGGTTTTGAAAAATCGTCAGCTGTTATTGTTGCGATTATTTTTCGAAGCAGTGGAAAGCACAGCCGGAAACAGTGCATTTGCACATTCCAAAAATCGATTCGTTCATATCTTAAAGTATCGTCATCGTTAATTGAATTAAATTGACTCAAAATCATTGACTATGAATATTAAATCAAATAATTGAATCGCCTTCTTCATTAAAGCTAATTAACGTTCGTTTAACTTTAGAAACTTCCCCCACTCCCTTGCACTCACTCACTCCCTGTCTGCCCTATCTCTATATGCTAATGGTGTAAATTTTCTATACGAAAATTATCGAGAAGAACGACAAAAAAAAAAAAGAAAATCAAATGAGAAAAAAGTTTTGCTTCTTCGCAAACCGAACTCGTAAAAAGAAAAGCAAACAAAGTGGGGACACAACGCAACGCAACGGAACGCACAACATAATACTTCACGCGAATTAGTGTCGCGTCACGGGCGATTATTAACGCAGAGCAGTGCTGCCAGTACTTCAGAACCAAATTTCCCTCAAAAACGAAACAAAAATCCATTTTTCCCTCCAGTAACCGAGAGAAATTTCCCACGAAAATTCCCACAAACAGAAACATGTTTTTCCTGAACAAAATAATGTTGGCAATCGCTCGCTATATTTCTTAACATTTAAAATTAAGTTAGCTGCGATTACATATTTTATGTTAATGTAAATTGTTAGTGGGAAGATTTTAAAGGCCATTTTTAAGACCTCAAAATGGTTTTTATTCAATTTCTTCATGAAAACTGAACTCTTGCCACCCCTAATTATAGGCCGATCGCTAAAACCTTTGGAGAGGATTCTTATGACCATACAGGAAGCATACATTACAACTTTGTTTCATGTCCCATTCAAATTTCAGGCGTGAGAGACAATTATCGAAATACGCTCTTCAGCCACGCCCACTTTTCTAATTTTTGGAAATTCCTTTTACGACCCCAAAGTGAAATGTATATATATATTAACAATAAATACCTACTACAAGCTCGTTCGATTACTTACCTGAACGAAATCGTCGAACTATAGTGATCAGCTACATTGCATTAGAAGTGATGGGAGTTTCGATAACGCTTTGTATCGATTATTGAAAAATCCCTTTATCGTGTTCAACAAAGCAAAGAAAATCGCTTTTTTCCTTTTACCAATATTTGTTGCAAAAATTCCCTCAAAATGGGAAATATCTCCCAACAATGTCTGGCAACACTGACGCAGAGTCGTCGGTTTGGTGTTATGATTTTCTTGTCGATTTTCGCTCGTCCTAAGTTCATTTGCATGGCGTTCTCATTGTATAAAATTTAACGTTCATCGTTCAACGATGGGTGTGAGTACGAGTATTCGTACCTCGTACAAAATAGATCGTTGCGCGATCGATTTCATGAGATCATGATTCTCTAAAGTTCTATTACCGTAACTATTCGGTAATTCAAAATTTTGTTTGCCCTGGGGAAATATTGAACGCGAGAATAATGTGCATACAAAACAATTCGAATGATTTGCGAGAATTAGCGGTAGACGAAAACGTCACACTTCAAATATTTGCGATTTTTTCGATTACCCGATATTTGCATCCCCACATTCAACAACGCAAGCTGCATTCACGTAGCGATTTCTCAAAAATTTTATTGCAATTTTTGAAGGAAAATATCCAACGATTTTGGAGTAAAAAAAAATTTTTCTTCCCCCCAATTTTTTTATTAAGTAGATATATCATGATTTAAAGGGTTAAAATAAAAAAAATTTACAGCGAAAAAATGCTCTATTACTTAATATGCCATGCAGTAGAGCGTTAATAAAAATTTACTGCAAAAAAAAAAATACTAACTTTTTAATTATATCATGCAGTAGAGGGTTAACAAACCCATTTATAGCGAAAAAAACTTCCCCAATTATTTAATATATACATATCATGAAAGGGTTAATAAAACAATTATACAAAAAATTTGCAATTAATTTAATATACATATCATGTAGGTTAATAAATTTACAAAAAATATCACTTTTTAATTATACATGCAGTAGAGGGTTAACAAAACCATTTATAGCGAAAAAACTTCCCAATTATTTAATAAAAGTATACATATCATGAAAGGGTTAATAGAACCATTTATAGCAAAAAAAATTCCCAATTATTTAATATACTATACATATAAGGTTAATAAATTTATACAAAAAAATCATTTTTAGTAAAGAGGGTTAACAAAACCATTTATAGCGAAAAAACTTCCCCAATTATTTAATATATACATATCATGAAAGGGTTAATAGAACCATTTATAGCAAAAAAATGTTCCCAATTATTTAATATACATATATCATGTAGTAAATGGTTAATAACAATTTACTGCAAAAAAAAGATTTTTTCCAGTTTTTTATTATATTATGCCGTAAAGGGTTAACAAAACCATTTATAGCGAAAAAAAAACTTTCCCAATTATTTAATAAGTATATATCTGCAGTAAAGGGTTAAAAGGAAAATCAATTTAGATCGAATGGGAATAACGGTGAAAAAGGTAGACATAGCGAAGGATTTATTCTCGAACTATTTTCGAAAACTTTTCTTTCCTTAAGCTGAGACCCAATATCGACAAGAAAACTATGAAAACCTCGACATTTAAAAATGCTTCTCAAAATTCCTTGAAGATATACCACGCCTACCACTAAGCAGCAGCAGTATTTTTAAATTTTCCATAAGGTTCCCCCTAATTAAAGAGTCCCTTAAAAAGGGGTCCTAATTATTTCGGTGCTGTGTAAATTAAAAGGATTTCGTCCATTTCACGAAGCTATAATTATTGTTCGGTATCGGGTTATTATTTTGGAATTCTTCTTCTTAAATAATAAAAAAAAGTTTCGGAAAAGAAAAGTGCTTTCCAAAGTTCAAGTGAATTTTTCCATGTCATCCATAATTCATGGGTTTTCGCTGTCGCGTTGCTTACTATTCGCTTTTATTTTTATTCGGAAACTGCTAAACAATTGGATCGAATCGGATCGGACCGAGTTGGGTTGACTTGGGTTGGGTTAGACTGCGCTGCGTGGCGTCGCGTGGCGTGGCGTTGCTTTGGTTCGGGCTATAAATAATAGGTTGCTTCTTTTCAATTCCAACTGTCACTGTTGTCGTTTTGGCCTTGGAAACGCAATTCCAAGATTCAAAGTATTTTAAGCCCAAGTTCAATAGCAATACAGATTGGACAGAAACAAATTTGATATCGAATTGTTATGCAACCATTAGGTTTTGTTTATTTTTATGATTATGAAAGCCGATGATAAACAAAAAATCTGCTTTATTTTAAAATGTTACTATGTTGAGTTGTGAACAATTTCGAGTTGTGTCACTTTCGATGAGCGTGGGTGTTGTTGGAATTAATCGTTGGGAATTTTACTGTTTAAACTTTGATTCTAATGGGAAGGAGGTGTGGGTGGGAAGAGAGATAGAGATAGAGAAAGAGATAAGAGATAGAGATAGAGATAGAGAGAAGAGATAGAGAGAGAGAGAGAGAGAGAGAGAGAGAGAGAGAGAGAGAGAGTGAGTGAGAGAAATTGAGAGAAAAAGAGAGATGAGAGAGAGAGAGTGAAAGAGAGTGCGAGAGAGAGAGAGAGAGTGAGAGATAGAGAGAGAGTGAGAGATAGAGAGAGTGAGAGATAGAGAGAGAGAGATAGAGAGAGAGTGAGAGATAGATATAGAGAGAGTGAGAGATAGAGAGAGAGAGAGTGATAGAGAGAGATAGAGAGTAGAGAGAGAGAGAGTGCGAGAGAGAGTGAGAGAGAGCGTGAGCGAGAGCGAGTCAGTCATTATTTGAGTACCCATGAGTAGATTACCTGCATATTCAACATTTCTGTTTGCAGTTCCGGGACCCAGTTAGTTATCAATATCATCTGCCTGATGTATAAGAAAGAGAGAAAAAAAGTAAATAAAGGCGTATATCGACAATGTCTTCCATTGATGAAATTTCGCAATTTTTATTTATATTTGTTTTTTTTTTCGAAATTTTCGTCAACAAAAGAAACAGCGGAGAGAAAAGCACTTAAAATATATTTAAAAAAAAAAAAAAAAAAAAAACAGCTCCAAAAAGCATTGACACAGCAGAGAGAGTAACAAAGCAGCACAGTGGGGCTCCCATAATTCGGAGTTCGCAAAGCTTAGCGATTCGTTAGGGGTGCGAAGCGGGGGTGGAATCGAGTACAATCACCGTCGCCGCCTCGCCGGCGAATAGAGAAACTCTTCACTTTGAGAATTGTCTTGTCTAAACCGAACATAATAAGCAGGGACGTGAACCGGTTTTGAACCGGAAAATCTGCTCATGAACCGAACCACTAACCGAACTGAAGTTTTTCACATATGTTTGAACCGAACCCCTTTTTGTAAAGGTTCAGGATTTCATTTTTGCCTGCAACCGTGCACAGTGGTCGCTCCCATAGGCCAAAAACAAAAAAAAACTCGAAGACGATATTCTTATGAATCTTAGTATCGATATCATCTCTAATATGAGTAACTTTTTATTGTGCAAATTTAACCCTAAACAGTAAAAAATTGCGTTAGAAGTGGGAACAACTAATCCAAAAGTTCAAACACGGTTCGAACCACCGAACCGGGAAAATTTCCACCCGGTTCACGTCCTTGATAATAAGTTTCAATTTGAAATTATCGAACCATAAAACAAAGACCTCACGGACAATTTTTGGGGGGGAATCAGCTGGGAGACTTAATCAGCATTTTTCAGTGGTTTTAACGCATTTTTCATCATTTTTAGGGCACTTTTTTACGCACCCACATTTTATCGTTCTCTTCCCTCTTTCCATGTGAAATGATTTCTGGGGAAAAAATTTCCTGCTTATCATTTCGAATATTTGAAAGGCCATCTTCAGCATTGTTTCATTTATTTAATATTTTAAATTTTTTAATTTTTTTGTGGGAATAAATGAAGGAACGATATATTGAACGAACCCCCCGCCATAGGTGTATGGCAGTTGTAAGTTTTGAGGGGGAAATTAAGTAGACGAATTTTGTGCGTCCCGGATTGACCGAAAAAAATAGCTGGTCACTTTAAAATGATAACCAATAGATTACAGTTTCTATATAGATGCACCACTGTAGATGCTGATAATGCCGACACAGTCTGAAAAGCGTGTTTTCTGCTTTTTTTTTTTTTTTTTTTTGTGGTTTCAACTTCGCTTTCGGCGGACGACAGACTCTCCTAGCCTAACGGTGACTTCTTCTCAGATTTCTGAATTATGATCTCGGAATTTGAAATTCGGTTTTCAGATTTTGGGATTTCTCCGCGTAGCTTATTTTTTTTATTTGCTTCTTAGCCGCTTTTTGCAACATTGAATGAGGAGGAAAGGGCCGAAGAAAGAAGAGGAGAGAGGGCGGTGTGTGAGTGAGTGAGAGGGGAGGAAAAAGCGCACGATACACAAAATTGGAGAAAGCAGGTGGATTTTCAAGTCTCGTTCCACGCTTTGGCGCTGCGTTGACGCGCGACGAGCTCGGGGGATGCGCCTTTTGTGAGCTATGACGCAATTCGTACAGCCAGCCATACGCTCTCTTGGGTCTGGTCGTTCCCATTGGGTCACCTTTTCGTGGGTTTTTCGCGAATGCTATATCTGTATAAATCAATTTATTGAACAATTAGCACACACATACATACATATGAATATGTATTATTATGTGGCTTACATTGCTTTATAAAGAAAAAGGAGAATTTACTAAGAAAAAAAAGTATCTAAGTCCACTTTCCGATTTAAAAATTTCAAAGTCGACTTAAACGATTCTTAGTGATTAATAGCAAAAGGTTAATCATGGAATTTCCAAAAAAAAAAAAAAAAATCCCCTTTTGTGCTAAATTTTTTCAGTTTTTTTTTTTTATTACATTTTTTAATTGCGTTTCATTTTGGTTGAACTTAATTTTATGCTCAGGTTAAGATACTTTCTCAAGCTTTTTATGTTAAATGTTTCAACAACAATTTTTGGGTTTTATTTACTTTATTTGTTTTTTCAATTTGATTTAATTATCTGGGAAGTTTTGTGATTTTTAAGCATTTCAATGTTTTCCCCAATTTTTTTTATATCGGTTTTTCACGGATTTTTTGCTTTGAATATTTCTCCTAATTGCTTTTGGGAGAGAACGAGAGATAGAGAAAGAGAGAGATAGACAAATATAGACAAAGATAGACAAAGACAGACAATGATAGACAATGATAGACAAAGAAAGAGAGAGAGAGAGAGATAGAGAAAGAAAGATAGAGAGAGATAGAGAGAGAGAGAGAGAGAGAGAGAGATTCACACAGATAGAGATAGAGAGAAGTAGAGATAGAGATAGAGATAGAAAGAGAGATAGAGATAGAAAGAGAGATAGACAAAGACAAAGATAGACAAAGATAGACGAAGATAGACAAAGATAGGCAAAAATAAGAGAGAGAGAGAGAGAGAGAGAGAGATATAGAGAAAGAGAGAGGGAGATAGAGAGAGATAGAGAGAGATAGAGAGAGATAGAGAGCGATAGAGAGGATAGAGAGAGAGAGAGAGATTCACACAGATAGAGATAGAGAGATGTAGAGATAGAGTTGTAGATAGAGATAGAGTTAGAATTACAGTTAGAGATAGGGATAGGGAAAGAAAGAGAGATAGAGATAGAAAGAGAGACAGAGATAGGAAGAGAGATAGAGAGAGATAGAGACAGAGAGAGATAGAGACAGAGAGAGGTTTATATAGAAAGAGGTTGAAGTATATATATATATATACATATATATATATATATATATATATATATATATATATATAGAGAGAGAGAGAAAGAGAAAGAGAGATAGAGAGCGTGCGAAAAAGAAAAAGAAGGAACCAGCACTATTTCAACTGAACGACGAAATACTTGAATTCGCCTTTTCGTCATTCGGCATTTCCAAATCCCACTTGACTTATAAAGCAAACAAGCCGCTTTGACGTCGGACAATGGCAAACCTGATGATAAGCCGTAACGTGCTTCAGTGGCCTAAAGCGGAGACGGCGGTTGGTGGGGGGGGGCAGTCGCGGTGATCGGTAACAATGCTAGCGAAATATTTGGCAAATCGCTAAAAAAAAAAAAAAAAAAACCCCACACGCCAGAGCCGAGTTTTGTGGCTTAAACCACATATGTATGTATGTATGTATGTATGTATGCATGTTATTATAAGCCATGCTCGTGTGCGAACGATTTAGCGAATTAATGAATGGCTGAATGAAATGAAAATGGGTGAAATAAACAATTGAGAGATTGAAAACTCAGTAATTTACCATTGTTTATTCTTCTGTGCGTTCTTTGTTCATTATGCAGCCGACACATGTCTTCCGCCAGACGAAATTCCCAAAGACTGCCGCCTCGCTGAAGAAATCTTATGCAATCGCATTTGCCACAGTGGCTTTAATTATTCAAAGAGAAATTCTCCCATCGCATTATGAAAAAAACTTTATCGATTTCGATCAACCTGTCTTCAATATGGTGATAGCAGTTCTACAACAACAAAAGAAAGAAAAACAAATCAAACACGTTGCAATGTTGTTGCAAAGAAACTGAAAATTCAAAAAATTTCACATAGTTTGACAATTTAGTTTGAGGAAGAAGAAGAAGAGAAAACATTTTTTAATACGTCTGATTTCGATTATTTAAAAAAAAAAAAAAATTCATTCTTAGTTTTTCGGTCAAAGTCACGTTTGAATTTTCGAAAAGTTTTACTTCCACTCTTTCAAGTTCAACAACTCATTTTTCGCTCATATTTTGCAAAAGAAAAAAAAAACAAGAAGAAGAAGAAGCTCCGTGAAGGTCTCGTGTCAATGACAGATTTCGAATGCAACTTTTCGCTATGCAAGTGACATGCGGAAACACGTTGCCGCGTCGTAAGATTTTCGCGATTTTTGCGATTATCGCATCCTTCGTCCAAAGTGGCCTGTCCTGTCCTGTCCTGTCCTGTAAAAACTTAAGCATTGCGGCCATAATTGAATGTTTCTCGCAAACAATAGCCTAAAATCCAACATTGCGAGAGCGCGATGCGAGAGCGCGAGACGGGACGCACACAAATTTCAATACATTCAATCATATGGTTCAAGCTTCAATCTATCGCACTGCGAGGCCTCGTAGCGAGAAAATTTTGAAAAATTGAATATTTCTCGTTGCGAGGCGGCAATTTGACAGTTTAATGATGTAGCTATTTTTTGAGTACTCGCTATTGGGTACTCGTTTAAACTAATAAAACAAAACTGTTCACTGTTCACCGTGAAAAAGAGCTTTTAAAATATTTCGCGAGCTTTGGGTTCATTTTGAAAATGTTTGAAAATTTTGAATTAAAATTTAAACTCAAGTGAAAGCGTATAATTTTGATAAGTACTCGGTACTCGTTCGATTGGTACTTGGTTCAAATATTGCATTACTAGAAGCGATATTATACTTTCATCTGCGTGACGCAAAACTCTCATTGGAGATTGAAATGCGTCACGCAAAACATTTTCGTGACGTCGCGCACTCGTCTCGCATCGGGCTCTCGCAATATTGGATTTTGGGCTAATCGGAATATAAAATATTTGCGAGCCTGGGTGAATTTTCGGTCGTCGATTAAAATGAAGAAATTCGAGAAGAAAATTAAATTATTTCAAACAAAATGAAAAGAAATTAAAACTTCATTTGCATTCAAATCGTGGCGCCGTCGTATTCAAATTGTTTCTGGAATGATGGTCGATCGGAACAAGTCTTTTTGAAAAACACTGCCACACCACCGACATTATCAACAATAACAACAACAACAACAACGAAAAAAACAGAACAATATAGGGCAATTGTGTTCGTTCATACCCCACCTCACCATTCCATCGCCCCATAGAAGAATATTTATTAATCGATTTATCGAAATTCGACTAAATTTGTTCGCTCACTTAGAAATCATGATGACGCGGACGCCCCGGACTTGCCCACAGCAAGACATTTCGAGAATGGAAAATTTTTTTGCGAGCAAGTGACAGGGGAGCGTTTCTCTCGTAATTTAAAAAAAAAAAAAAAACTCCAACCGGATGGATGGCTTGTGAGTTCTAGGCCAGAAAAGTTAAAAATATGTGGAAAAATTTGTAAAATCTTAAGACTTGTGCAATTTTTAGCTACTAGATGTAGTTGTTTCGGATCAGTTAGTACTAGAACTATTTTTTTCAAGTCTAGGGCTAAAACTTTGTCATAGATGAGAAAATAAAATATTGAACGGGTTACGAGATATAGCCATAAGTAAATGGACAACTTAATTCTCGGCCATACTTTTCGAGATCGATTTAAAATCGATCTGTAGTCAATATGGCAAATCCAAATATAGGGAGTCGCTACATTTTCCAAGTATTTTCAGAAACACTGCAGTAAAATTGTGGTTTACATTTTCAGTGTTGCACAGTGTAATCTTCGTTGTATTTGTAGTAGCTTACGAAAGTATGCAGCATATTCCCTGCAGGAAGCCTGTCGCCATATGGCCCCATGTCTATATTGACGTCAATATACGACCAGTGTCAGCGAGTTTTGTTTCCCGAAATTTATTTGACAATATGGCGACGATAATGTGTGACCCCTCAACAGCGAATAGTGGAAGTTGTTTTGATCTGTGCCGATCTGGCCCCGATAAAAATCGTCGTAAATTGTGCTTTTTTTTCGCAGATAGTGGAATCCCAGCATTAAAGAGTAGTGTTGAAACAAAATGAGTAAATACTACTTGATATCGAATACTTTTAGTCGATACTGAGTATATTTTGTACTCAATACTTATCACCAAGTATTTTCGCGGTATCGATACTTTAATGTCGGTATTTACTCATAATATTTTTCCTTGTATTAGTGATATAATTTGGTAGGGGGTTTTTCCCTTTTTGAGGGACTTTTTCGATTTCATTTTGAAATGGATTTTTCGTAAGCATTTTCCTAGGAAGGGAAAGGGATTTTTCAAAATTTTCTTAAGGTTAAACCTGCGCCAAATTATTAGCAGCACTGACAAGAAACAGTAATTCAAAAAGAAATGGCCAAGTCTAAGGTCTGTATCATATATATACCTATATATGTCACTCAGGAGCCGTTTCGATTTTGGCTCTTTTCACCACGGTCTTGGGTACCCACCAAAATGAGCATTTTGCACTGAGGCTCTCACCAAAAGTATTTCTCTCTCGCTCTTCTTAAAAATTTGCTTAATCTTGAGCAAGTACTACCTAGTATCGATACTTTTGGTTCGGTATTTTAGTGGTATCGATACTTGATCTCAATACAATAAATGAGTACTAATATCGATACTTTCATGGTATCGTTTCAACACTATTAAAAAGGGGATTAACAAGTGCCTGTTAAACTGGCTAATACGAGTTTTTATTCATTATTACCCGCTCTACTAACCCGATATAAAATCACTGTTTTATATAATAATTTCAAACGGAATGCCATACCGGTATATGCATGTAGATATGTCAAGGTCTTGCTTATTCATCTGATCGAGTGGGAACGAACGCACGAACACACACCACTGAATGGAATTCCTTCGCACGCGCTCATACAAGATGGCGACTTGTTTGAGGTTAAGTCGGTTAAAAATTCATCTCGATTTAACTAATTGGGAGCAGCTAAGCTTACCCATTGTTGGATGGACGGACGGACGACATTTTTTGAGCGTTTTGTAGCGTAATTTCTTGATTGATAATTTGATAAAAACGAAGGAGGGAAATGTGGCTCATGGCTGAGAGACATCGTGGGCGTTAATCACAGCTTGCACAAAATTCGTCGTCGTCGTTTTTTTTTTTTTTTTTTTTTTTTTTTTTTTTTTTTTGAATAAGAAGACGAAAAACTTTGAAGTCATCATCGCTGCAACAATATTATTCGTACCGGAAAGAGGTGGAGAGGCTCCCGAAGAGTGGAGTGGAGTGGTGTGGAGTGGGGAGAGGGGATCGGGTCGTAAGATGTGTATGCGACTAATGATCTATTTCCATGAAGTTTCGAGAATTTACTTTAAATGGCGCAGTAAAACATTCAAATGAGCAGAAATTTCAATAGAAAAACGAAAAAAGAAGAAAGAATTAAAAAAATAAATAAAAACAAATAAAAGTCCAACAGCTAAGTTCGGCTTCAAAAGTCACCGATCATTCGGGTTTAAGAGCGATCGTCCGTCGCTTTGTCAGTGTGCCAACAAACTCTTAAATGATCTTTGGCCAATTCCCCAAATTTCCATATGAACAACAGTCAAGTCAATTGCCGAAATTTGCAATAAATAGTCTCTTAATAAAATGTTCATGATTTTGCTTTTATTTTAATGACAGATGACACCAAAAAAAAAAAAAAGAAAGAAAGTAAAACTAGAAACCGCGATCAAAAACGAACACAAATCGAAACAAAAAACCACAAAAAGTAATTAATTAACTAAGACGATCAGAAATATAGACATAGAGAAAGAGAGTGTGTGTGTGTGTGTGTGTGTAGGGACATCGTCAATAAATTACTTCACTGAATTTGGGTTGTTGCCCTTAAAATAAAAGTTTGATGCGGTATCATCTTTTAAAGATTTATCAACCCCCCCAGTGCGATATTTCAATGTCAATGACCAAGAATGTGATCGATCATCGATCGTTCTAAAATTCTTTGCCACAATCATTCACACTGACAACGGATAGATTGTCATCGTGATCATTTGCCATCGACGCGATATTTCCTAATGGGCCTATAGCTGTTTTAGCTATTATTGCGATTCGACCATGACTCATATATGTATGTATAAGTGGATGTTTATAGAAATTGGAAAACTAGCGATAATAGAAACGAAATTGTCCTACGCTAACGATTCTCTCATGCAATCTAATCATACCGGCACCATGCGTGACTAAAGCTCTTTCGTTTCGGGCTTATCGTGGTTATTAAATTTGCAAAAATTGGAATTTGAAAATGGCTTTTTAAACGCACAATTTTACCACCAAAAAAAAAAAAAAAAAAAAAAAAACTTTCTTTCTATTTTGTGATAATGCCACATAAAAAAATGCCATCAAATAAAACAATATTATGAAATTAATCTTAAGAAATGCCAAATACAAAATTCATATATGCGAATTCAGTAAAATTTCCCATGGCCGGACCGCAAAAAATTCCTCAAGTTTAACATTCTAAGGCCCGATTTCACCAATTTATTTAAATGAAAATTTACTGTTTTTTTATATGAAATTTGACAGTTCGTTTCAGAATTTATTCCAGCAACCGTTTTGAAGGGGTCAAACCAATTTTTTATTTCAAATAACAAACGAATCTGCCAAGGAATTCATACTGCGAGATAGAAAAGGAGTAATAGATGGAGATAGACGTAGAGTAAGCGATAGAGTTCGAGAGAGAAGAAAGACAGAAAGATAGAAAGATAATAAAGATAGAAAGATAGAAAAACCAAAAGATAGAAAGACAGAAAGATAGAGACAGGAAGAGAGATATATAGAAAGACAGAAAGAAAAGATAGAAAGACAGAAAGATAGAAAGACCAAAATACAGAAAGATAGAAAGACAGAAAGATAGAAAGATAAAAAAATAGAAAGATAGAAAGATAGAGAGACCGAAAGACCAAAAGAAAGAATGAAAGAAAGAAAGAAAGAAAGAAATAAAGAAAGAAAGATAGAAAGATAGAAAGATAGAAAGATAGAAAGATAGAAAGATAGAAAGATAGAAAGATAGAAAGATAGAAAGATAGAAAGATAGAAAGATAGAAAGATAGAAAGATAGAAAGATAATAAGATAGAAAGACCAAAAGATTGAAAGACCGAAAGACCGAAAGACCAAAAGATAGAGAGACAGAAAGACAGAAAGATATAGACAGGAAGACAGAAATATCGATAGACAGAAAGATAGAGAGATAGAAAGAAAGAAAAAAAGAAAGATAGAGAGATAGAGAGATAGAAATATAGAAAGATAGAAAGACCAAAAGACCAAAATACCTAAGGATAGAAAGACAGAAAGATAGAAAGATAAAAAGATAGAAAGACCGAAAGACCAAAAGAAAGAAAGAATGAAAGAAACAAAGAAAGAAAGAAAGAAAGAAAGAAACATAGAAATATAGAAAGACAAAGATGGAAAGAAAGAACAAGGACAGAGCGAAACAGGACGAAAAATGTCTAGCATGCTAAAAGGATTTTCAGTTTTGCAGTGACAAACGGGTATTAAGGAGCGCTCAGATACAGTTAGTGTGCTCGAACTTGTTTAGATATAATTTTTTTGTATTTTAATCAAAATCTTAGCAAAACATTCTAACCGACTTTTGGGAGCTATGGGAAAGAAATGTTTAAAAGGCATGAAATTTTTTTTTTAATTTTTTATATTTATCCAATTTGTAGCTACTAGATGGAGTATTTTTGGATCAGTCAGTACTAGAACTATTTTTTTCAAGTCTAGGGCTAAAACTTTGTCATAGATGAGAAAATAAAATATTGAACGGGTTACGAGATATAGCCATAAGTAAATGGACAACTTAATTCTCGGCCACACTTTTCGAGATCGATTTAAAATCGATCTGTAGTCAATATGGCAAATCCAAATATAAGGAGTCGCTACATTTTCCAAGTATATACTTTCAGAAATACTGCAGTCAAATGTTGGCTTACATTTTGAGTGTTGCACAGTGTAATCTTCCTTGTATTTGTAGTTGCTTACGAAAGTATGCAGCATGTTGCTAGGCTGCATGCCATTATCTATAGCTAACCTAGAACGTGTCAGTAAATTTTAAAATTATCATGACCTTCCCATTTTCGGCTTTCTAGAATTCTTGGAACTTTTTCGAATTCTATTAGGTATTTATTTTATTTTTAAAATTTTTTTTATATTTTATTTTTTAAATATTATATTTTTTTCAAAATCAAAACAAAATAAATAATGAAATATAGCGTGAAGAATAAGAAATAGCAACACAACCTTCAAACTAGTAAGGACAATGAGATGAATATTCAATGATTGTACCTACTTATAAAAAATATTTCCAAGAATGGAAATAAAAATCGCTTATTTCGACTTAAACGGTTTCTCCTTATTAGCATAAATTACAGACACTTGCTTGGGCGTTAGAGAGGTGGGCGTTAACAGAGGGTTTCCCAAACGATTTTCGTCGTTTTATCCGAGCCTCTCCGTACGCAATCGTCGAGTCGGACGGACATGCCAATGATCGTGTTCGTCATTTTGCTCGGTTGCTGCGTACTTCGTTTAGACCTCCACAAATAGAAGTATCGCATCAGCGGCTCTTATCTGGAAACAACAAAAAATTTATCGAAAAAAAAGAAAAATTAATAAATTAAAATGATTACGTTATATTTTATATGGAAATATGAATGAAACTACCCAGCAGGCAAATACATCCAGCAGTGCAAAAACATTAGTAATTTCACTGGGTCATCATACAGGTGACATTGTCATGCATGCCAAATTGGGGGACATGCTATCGTGAAGGGATGCTGTTCATGTTCTTGAATCTCATTGGCTTCTCAAATTTAGATAAGGGTTTTAGCATCAGCTAAGCGTTAGCATGGATGGCATAGTGTATAAGTGTTCGACTCACCGCTGGTTCGATCCCTGGCTGAGGCAAACAAAATTTTGTTAAAAATACCTAGATATTGAAAATTTTGCGAATTATTCATAGAGAAGACAAAGAAGAGAGAGAGTTTTCAAACCGGTTTCTATAAAGAGCATATGTGCTGCTCTCAAATGCAGGACAATGTCCTGCTGGGCGTCACTAGTGACTTTTTCGAATTCCACGAAGACATAGTCACCCAGGAAATCCCTGTCAGTTCGTGTACAAATGGCATACAAAGTGTCTGTCCTACGCATTGTGGCATGCATACCGGCTCCAAAGTCACCCTGACATCACTGATTTTGTCATGGGGAGACTTTTCCTGCTGGGTATGAATCGTCGTGCGATTGCCAGCAACAATTTTGTCGTCTACCTTTAATAGTTCTGCGTTTACCGCTTAAATTGATTAACAATGAATTTTTTTATACTAGCGGCTGCCACCAAACTGTGTCCCGATAATCGACAATAAACCGATTTATTATTATTATTCTTCTTCTTAACCCTTGTTTACCTCTTTTCGCAATCGCTAATGCTCCTCCTGAGATATGAGTATGTGATCTCAGCACCCTTCTGCAGGCATTTCGATCTTGGATCATATCATCGCGGAGACCCGATTCATTATTATACATTATTATTATTATTATTATTATTATGGAATTTCGCACAGTCGATTGACTGGTATTCACGCCATCCGGGCTATTATGCCTAAGGATTTGCGCTCTGTTGCGGAGTAGTCCAGGTTCTACTCCGTTCGGTTCCGTTGCGATTTCATTTCATTACCTTACTCTAGAAACTTTCTTATTGATCTGCATGAAAATAGTATCACTTGGTGCTGTGCATATTGAATTGATTCTATGGGTATGTCTATTTTTCGGATTTTCTGCGTCATTGTTTTTGGTATAATTCCTGTTACGGAGATAACTAGTGGTAGAATTAATGTATATCTTATATTCCAGACGGTGCGTATTTCACGCGCTTGTTCGATGTATTTATTGATTTTCGTGTTCTCTGTTTCTATAATGTTTTCTGTTCTTACTACTGCATAGTCTATGATATAGGCGGTTTTCTTTGTTTAGGTCTATTAGTATGGTGTCTGGTCTATTGTTTTGGATGGTGTGGTCGGTTAACACGGATCGGTTCCAGTACAGTTTAAAGTGGCTATTTTCCAGTATTGGTTGTGGTTTATATTCCCATGTTTTTGCGGTTCTCGTTGTGATAAGCTTGTATCTATGTGCAATGTATTGGTGAAATATTTTACCGAAATTGTCGTGTCTCTCTGTGTAGTCCGATGAAACTAATTGTTGGCACCCTGTTAGTATGTGGTCTATTGTTTCTCTTTGGTTGTGGCATCTGCGATATGAATCATTTTCTATGCTTTGGTCATTGATTATATATTTTAAATAGTTTTTTGTAGGGAGGACCTGGTCTTGTATGGCAATCATAGTGGCTTCTATTTCGGCAAAGAGTCGCCCCTGCGTCAGCCATGTTGTTGACAGCTTAGTGTCAATAGAGGGGTTTCGCTGGTTTGTTACATATTTGCCGTGCAGTGGTTTGCTTTTCCATGTATTGATAATATCGTTATGATCTTGTATTTCTATTTCAATTAGACTGTTGTTAAGTTTGAGAGGTGTATATAGGCTGTCTGCTTTGACTATTGCGTTAATTAAACTAGAAGTTTCTTGTTTGCTGTGGAAATATTTTCGCATGCTTTTAATTTGTCTATTATTAAGGGTCTTTATGGATATAATTCCCCTGCCTCCTTCATATCTTAGCAAAATGATCCTTTCGATTGAGGACTGTGGGTGGTGGTATTTGTATTTGGTAAGTGTTGTTCGTGTTATTCTTTCGAGATTGTCTAGATCTGTATTCGACCATTTGATGATCCCGAATGAGTAGGTAAGGACGGGTTTTGCGAATGTGTTTATAGCTTTTGTGAGGTTTTTACCGTTCAGTTCTTTTTTGAGCAGTAGTTTTAGCCTGTTTTGATATTCAATGGTTAGTTTTGTTTTAATACTTGTGTGGTTTATGCTTTTGGATTGGTTAATACCTAGATATTTATATTGCTCATTACTTTCGAGTGATGATATGAGTTATTATTATTATTATTATTATTATTATTATTATTGATTTTGGTAAATATAGCTACAATTAAAAATACTTTTCTTTTAGATTTCAACTGCGCGGTCCATTGATTGTTTGGAACACGATGCTAGCCATGTTCAGTATTATGGGCGCTTTCCGTACTGCGCCCGAACTTTTACATGTTCTTCGTCATTATGGATTATTCCATTCAGTATGTGTTCCGAGGTAAGTAAGCATGCTCAAACACACACACACACACACACAAACATGTATCTAAACTTGAATTGGAAAAACTCCACTTCGATATAAAAGATAAGATAATATAAAATATTCCACTCGATTCCTTTCACCTTGGCATTGCCAATCGCCATAAGCGAGACGTACATATGTAGGTAGGTACTTAATGTCATTTCCCCATGTCTCTTGACCGTGACAGATATGCATCTTAATATTGTCAATTGGAGTGCCTTAATGGTTCCTTCATCATTTCCATTCTCTTAAGTCGTTAACTATTTTCATGGCTTTTTAAATGCCGCGGAATATCGACGTGTGAGAACTGGTTTCTGAAAGCTTGAAATTTTTATATCCCATTGTCCTTGGCATTGACTTCAGTTCAAGTAAATTCTATTTATATGCATTTATAAACATGAATGACTGCACTTCATTTATTGCCATTTTCCGTTACATTTTATAGCCAGCCTCGATCGATCAATAGTTGCTTGAAATTATGCTGCACAAAAAAAAAAAATTCGCAAGACTATTTTATAGTACTCGGAATGTAGTGAAACCCCTGCCTAAAAATTTTGAAGGAATACAATAGATAAATATATTGATGATGCAATAATATTTTGTGTTAAACAGATACCGATAAATGAGGTTCCACTGTGTCTGAATCACGAATAGAAATTGGCTGCAACGCGTCGCGATGTGCTTCAAGAGTATCCTTTGGCAAACCTTTTTAATTGGTAAAGAATTTAATGATCCTTTATTATCTTGAAAATGTCAAGAGTTTCAATGTTCGTGGTCTTTGGTGCCTGTAGCTAAAAAATTTCTTATCTCGCTTGGAAGCTATATGTTATAGCTACTAGATGGAGTTTTATTTTCGGATCAGTTAGTACTAGAACTATTTTTTTCAAGTCTAGGGCTAAAACTTTGTCATAGATGAGAAAATAAAATATTGAACGGGTTACGAGATATAGCCATAAGTAAATGGGCAACTTAATTCTCGGCCACACTTTTCGAGATCGATTTAAAATCGATCTGTAGTCAATATGGCAAATCCAAATATAGGGAGTCGCTACATTTTCCAAGTATATACTTTCAGAAATACTGCAGTCAAATTTTGGTTTACATTTTCAGTGTTGCACAGTGTAATCTTCGTTGTATTTGTAGTAGCCCTGCAGGAAGCCTGTCACCATATGGCCCCATGTCTATATTGACGTCAATATAGACAAGAGAACTAGTTCCAACGTCAACAGTATTTACGGGCGGTGTCATTATAGAAACTGTACTGTCAAGAGGTATAGTTCATCTTATTACCAGTCAAAAGTGTACTCCTTATTAGCACAGTAATACTCGATTTGTCAAATAGCTCCTGTCAATAGTCGTCAATAGTTTCCTTGGTCTAAATGTGACATTCAATGACAACTCAATGTTAAATGTTCAATAACGCAAAGCATTGCGACGGGTATAACTTGTCAGTAGTAGTACTGTTGACGCAGTCAGTAGAGAAAGAGTATAGATTCACTATTGACATTTCCTGCAGGGTTGCTAGTCGCTGCATTCCATTATCTATAGCTAATTCGCATAGCAAAATCACAGAGCTAAATAAGCCTTGTGGAACTACATACATATGTATGCTTTTAACGTTGTCGAACGACTTTACGATAATGCTGATAGTGTCCATTGTTTCCTCAGAAGTACCCATAATACATTGTATGTTTGACATTCTGACTGAAAAAACTTCGAATCACATAATAATCAATAAAAAATTTTCTTTTCAGCTACATCGAACAGGATCGCGTCTGTGGTTTCTGGACATGGCTCTTTGTGCTCTCCAAACTGCCTGAATTGGGTGATACAATTTTTATAGTTCTACGAAAGCAGCCGTTAATATTTTTACATTGGTATCATCATATCACGGTGCTCATTTATTCATGGTTCTCCTACACCGAGTACACATCGTCGGCGCGTTGGTTCATTGTGATGAACTATTGCGTCCATTCGGTAATGTACACGTATTACGCCCTCAAAGCGGCACGCTTCAACCCGCCACGTTTCATTTCAATGATCATAACGTCATTACAGTTGACACAAATGATCATCGGTTGCGCCATTAATGTGTGGGCGCACGGCTTTCTCAAAACGCACGGTCCACAGTCATGCAATATCTCACAGACGAATATTAATCTGTCCATTGCGATGTATTTCAGTTATTTTGTACTCTTTGCACGCTTCTTCTACAAGACCTACATTTCCACCGATGGCAAGAAGAGTCGACGCATGGCCGCATCACTGGCGGCACAAAATGCTACAAAATTGACCAACACTGGCAATACCAAAGCAATGTCGTCGTCCAATCTCACAAACGCAGCATCAGCAGCCGGCACTGCCATACACGATTTGGCCGATGGCAGGATCGCCTATCAGCGCAAATCAAAAGCACAGTAATTGCAAAAAACAAAACAAACAAAAACAAAACAAAAAAAATGTAACAGTAAATACAAAAGAAAAGAAAACAAAACGTAACGAAAGCAATTGCAAACACAAAAGTGAACTAAAAAACGAAGAAAGAAAGAAAGATAGGAAGAAAAAACAAAAACAAAAACAAACACAAGAAACGTCAGACCAAGTCTTGGCGCCATTTGTAGTCAGTCGTATATGACGCTTATTGTATGTTCGGAGCGCTTTCTCGCGCTGCCGCAAATAGAAAAAAAAAAACAAACAAAAAAAACATAAACAAAATGAAATTACACAAAAGCAAAGAGATGATGTTAAGGTAGAAGAACGTAAGAGGACAGAAATTAGCAAACTAGAGTAAAATAAAGTCAACTAAAGAATGAAAAAAAAAATATTACAAAAAAAAAAAAAAAAAAAACAATGAAAAGAACGGAGCGCAATGTGCTACTATATAGTTTTCGAGTGTAATATATTATTTTACTTTATTTAATAGATTCTAAATTAATACTTATATACAATATAATTATATATGAAAAATGGAAAAATTGTAATTCAGCAGCGCATGGGAAGGAACTGGAACTATAGGGTCTATTACGTAAATCTAATTATATTACTATTATTATTGATTTTGTGGGTGAGAAATGGATTAATGTAGTTATTGCGTACACTTTTTTTTATATAAGTTTTCGTGTCTTTTTTTTTTTTTTTTTTTTTTTTTTTTTTTTTTTTTTGTCGTATGTATGATTGGGGGAGAGGGGGTGTCAAGAGCTAGATATAAGGCGGACAATGGCATGACAAAACTGACATGACTTCTACTCCATTACACAGTGGGCAGTGGGCTACATTTTATTTTAGATTTCAATCCAAAGAACAAAAAATAATTCTATTTTTAAAGACTAAAAAAAAAAAACAAATAAATAAATAAATAAACTAGTAAAAAAAATTAATTCAAAAATAAAAATAAATAAAAGAAAAAAAAATTAAAAATAAATTCAAACAAATAAATAAAAATAAAAAAAAAAAAAATCACACAATATCGAAAATGAAAGCGAACAGAAGGAATTTCGATTAGTTGCATCGTGGCCTGGGAGTTTCCTCTCTGCTCCAACGAAATTTCGATCAAAGTTCTTGTGTCGCCACCACAGAGTGATGGAGAAAAGCATCCTTAATGAAGTTCTACAAAATTTTAGCACAAATTTTCTATTTATTACGTTTATAAGTAATTGAAATAAGCATTCCAAGTAGACAGCAGCGGCAGGCTTTATGGCTCGAAGAAAACTTTTAATGAATTTTATTTTTTGTCTTTTATTTTCAAAAGTACTTATATATATATATATAATATATATATTTTTTTTTTTGTAATGAAATGAAATGAAGAAATTCCCATCGCTCTCACTTTCGATTGATTTATCCGTGCTTCCCGCGGGCAAAAAGCGAGAGGCCGAAGAGAGTCCTCAAGCGAAACTGTCCAGGGAACTGAAAATCGAATCCAATCATATGCAAATTAAATTGTTATTTTTATTATTATTATTATATTTTTTAAATTTGTTTTTATTTCTACCAAAATGCGTAGTTGTCCACAAGGAACGGTCAGAATCGTAGATTCCATAACCGCAACAAAAAAAAAAAACCCCCGAAACAAATTATGTAAAATGAAAAATAACATTTGCGAGGCAAGCTTTTTTTAATTTTTTGAAAAGAAGTTTTCCAAGCTCCCGTTCCAATGTGCCCAAAGTTATAAAAGTGTAGAAAATTTTCTTTAAAAATCAAATTCGACAAAAGGATATTTATTTGTGTATGTGTAATCATCAATTGAACCTCTTGCATAAGTCTTAATTCAATCTCTGATTTACGGTACTATATAAATATATCTGTATCTGTATCTGATCATTTAACTGTTATACGTAACGTATATTTGTAACGGGCCGTTTCTCGAATCTGTTATAAAGTTACCTCTGCAGTCGCGTTGAATAAAATCTGATTTGTTGCTATAATATTGATATTGATTTCATTTAAGCCAAAAATTCATTTTCACACATCAAATTAGCGAATAAAGTACGAATTCCAATTCAATTAAATGAAATAATGTGCAGTCTTCTTTTCACAATTTATGAGATATGCAAATTTTTAATGTTGATGTAGTAAGTTCCATTTACTAACATTGAAGTATTTACCTACCTCCCCAGCGGAAAATTATCTCCTGCATGACAATGTCATCAGTGATGTCATCGATGACATACAGGTGACATTGTCATGCATGACATCTTGGTGGACATGTCATCGTGGAGGGATGCTGTTCATGTGCTTGAATCTCATTGGCTATTGAAATTTAAATAAGATCTTAGCGTCAGTTGAACGTTAGCATGAAGTGGTGTAGATGATGAGTGCTCGACTCATAATCCGAAGATCGCGGGTTCGATCCCTGGCTGAGGCGAACAAAAATTGTTAAAAATAGATTTTTAAAAATTTTCGAAATATTCAAAGAGAGCGCAAAGAAGAGAGTTATCAAACTGGGTTTTCTATAAATTGACATTTAAAGAGAAAAAGAGCAATGTGCTGCTCTCAAATGCTTTTTTCGATATCGCACCTCCTAGCATGACATTGTCACCGGTGAAATCACTGTCCAACTCCTGTAAAAATGTCATGCTAGGAGTCCTACGAATTTTCACGCATGCCAGGGAGACAAGTCACCCTGATTTCACCGGTGATGTCAGGGTGACATTTCCCGCTGGGTCGGTAGCTAGGAATTTTCGGAAATATTTTTTTTGTTTTTTGTTGTTTTTTAATGAATTGAACTGGAAAAATTCGAATTTCTTTCGTAATTCCTTTGTTTATTTGCTCTATGCTAAAGTAGAGATGCAACGGATATCCCCGGTTGCTATCCGATATCCGGCATATCGGGCCAAAAAAAAAAACTTTATAATTATTCAAACAGTTTGTATTTGACCGAGTTGGGGTTGCGTGGTCAACGTGGTCGAAATTGTTCTTCCTACGGAACGTTTATTATGTAGAATGGCATGCTGGTGATGACACACACATCACACTTAAGGGCGCACGGATAAGGATTTTCGTCTGCAATTATTTTGTCTGCTCACATTTAAAGCAATGACGGTTTTTTGGACCGCCTTTTAGCGAGGCGACGAAACTACAGCCGCCGAGCTACTACCTAACACACATGGCAATTCAGGAATTCTCGTTTTCCGTTACACTTTCTATTAGTAAGTAGAGAGTAGAGTGTAGAGCGTAGTGTGTAGAGAGTACAGTGTAGTGTGTAGAGAGTAGAGTGTAGTGTGTAGATAGTAGAGTGTAGTAGTGTAGAGAGTAAAGTGTAGTGTGTAGAGAGTAGAGTGTAGTGTGTAGATAGTAGAGTGTAGTGTGTAGAGAGTAGAGTGTAGTGTGTGTAGGTGTGTAGATAGTAGAGTGTAGTGTGTAGATAGTAGAGTGCAGTGTGTAGAGAGTAGAGTGCAGTGTGTACAGAGTAGGTGTAGAGTGAGTGTAGTGTGTAGAGTGTAGTGTGTAGAGAGTAGAGTGTAGTGTGTAGTAGTAGTGTAGTGTAGTAGTGTAGTAGAGTAGAAGTTAGTGTAGTAGAGTGTAGTGTGTAGAGAGTAGAGTGTAGTGTGTAGAGTGTAGAGTGTAGTGTGTAGAGACTCTAACTTTTTGTGTACACTGTAGACCGTCTTAACAATTCTACAGCTCTACAATATGTATGTGCTCCCCAGTTAACAGTTATTGACTGCAGCCATAGGCCGTCGTCTGTGGTTCGGAATTTTTTTTTTTTTTTTTTAAGGATTTCTTTACAATTTCGAAAGCAAATAAGCGATATACTGGTATTATACTTAGAAACGAAATGATAAAATTCTTCAAGATGTACGAAACAAAATTTCGATGGGACGAATGCATATGCATGTGTACCTACAGTGGGCACCAAAAAAAGCCACTACCAATATAGAAAAAACAGCTCCAAAGCCTTCAAGTTATAGTCATACCACAAAGCTGGCGGTGCATGGTGATTCTTATAATGGATCAATCCGTATTTCGTTGGGAGCAGCCAGTTCGTTTTGAAATCCATTTTTTGCGGTTTTACGGATTGTTTTCCCCAATTTTCGAATTGAATTACCTCTTCCCCGGGAATGGAAAATCAAACACAGACCCGTATATAGTTTTATTTGTAACTTCAAATGCAATAAAAAAATTTATTTTATATAAAGTATACACTAAATAATAGGTCGGTCGTTGGTGAACACGTTAGGAGTTGTTCAGTTGTCTGAAATAAAAAAAAAATCGAATAAATTATTAATAAGTATGTCTATCGTTATCGTCGGTACCAGAATTATTAAATTTCATTAAAATAAATTTTATAAGAAAATTGAAGGATTGCGAAAAAAAAGTGTCGAATATTTTGTTTTTTTTTTTTGTAAATCGTAACAAATGTAATAAAATATTTTCGAAAAAATTGACAATTCTGGTACCTGCGAGAACTCATAGTAAGCGGAAGAATATATAAAAATTTCATAGTAATCGGTTCGGTAGTTTGGTCTGTAGGATGTTGACCGTTCTAGAAAATGATGCTGCTGGAAAAAGCGCGTTTAATTTTTCAAGAGCAGAACAATTCGCTTAGGGCGTGTCGGCGATAATGAGCTGTAACTTTTTTAATATTTCGAATTTTCGTCTAATCTTTTCACAGCATATTCTCAATAATAAGTCTTTTACTGACAAAATATGAAAGAAAAAAATATTGCTATTTCTGATATAATTAACCCCCCCAACCCCATTAAAGCACTATCGACGAGGTGTTTTAAAATATTTTTAAAATTTTCTTCAAATATTTGAATGGTATAAACCAAAAAGTGGTGGACTTTTATTTGACAAAATTGTTAAATATGTTCGGCCCTTAGACCCCCTCAAATCCGCAGGGGAAAAACTCCCCGGCAATATTTCGAATTGGACTGTTAAGCTATGTAAAACAATCGAATTTTCAATAAGTTACTCGTCTTTTTGAATAAAGTATATAACTGTTATACTATTGAAAAGTAATTTTTGGCTGTGAATGCTTTGTGGTCGCCTTCATTACTGAGGGTAATAAGTATTAATAATTGTTCAAAATGAACACACAGCCATTTTGGATAATCATATAACATGATTAGAAGGTTGAGATTCCACATCCAATTCAAGCAGTTTCGCTACTTCATACGTATGAACCCTGTAGAAAGCTGTTAAGCAATTTGCCTAAAAGAACTAGTACTTTTACCAGTACTAAAAGAACTAGTGCAATGTTTGGGTAATTTTGCACCATAACTATACTTGTGATCAGTGGAATAATTGCATTCATTCATTGAGGCGTTATAAATTGATAATAAATACACAACCGAATGGTTTTCTTTTATTATAATAAAAATTTCTAATTATAAATATATTTATTTCCATTTTGTACTGAAAAAAATCCACGATTCTGTAAACTTTTTCTCGTAAACATCACTAGTATTTAGCTGGTGCAAATTTACCCAATTGGATCGAAAAGTACTAGAATAGTTCTGGTGCATACTGTACTAGTGCTGTCCTGTACAGATGTTATACTGATTTTCGACAGAATTTTATATGGACAGGGGTATATAGAAAAGAACTAGTACTGGTGGCTTTTGCACTAGTAAAGTACTAGTACGACACTAGTTCAAATTCCTACAGGGAAGGTTTAGGCATTTTGTTTCTGTGTGCGTGTGTGTGTGTGTGTATTCTTACCAAGTTGATACACAAAGTCGATCCGTCATTTAAAATTACACAAATTTCCCCCCCCCCTTCGCACACATTTACACGTAAAACATTTATTGATAAAACGCTTGCTGCGAATGATTTAATTAGACATATAAATTTGATATCTTAGCATATTTTATTCGATACTACTCTAGCTATACGAAGATGCATTATCAAAACACATATGTATGTGTACTTGTGTATGTAACGTCGTATGTATATACGCTCTCTACGATCAATATATATATATAAAAAAAAAAAATACCTTTTTTCTTCATTCTCAATAAAATCGAAAAAATTTCTAAGCAAATTTTCGTCAATCTTAATTCGTTAATTAATTTACTTAAATCGCATATTGAGCATATTTCTCTCCTTAATCCGAATATGAAAGAACATTTCGCAAAGGTGCTTGTTGCTTGCTTCGAATTGCGTAGAAAAATCGATAGCCCGATTTTGAATATTCCAGGGGAAAGAAATCCCGGGGGAATTTACTTTTCTCGATTTTAAATTCCTTTTTTTTCTCTAAATTTTTTGGAAGAATATTTTTGATGGGGTACTTGACCCATACCCATAATTTTCCTTACCCTATCTATTAAAAAAAAAAAAAAGGAGAATTTTAGTCTCGAGAAAAGTAAATTTCCCCGGGATTTCTTTCCCCTGGAATATTCAAAATCGGACTGTGGTCAATTTCTAATTCAGCCCGATTCTAAATATTCCCGGGGAATTTTTTCCTTCTATTCTAAAAGCATACTGGGAAGTTAATATGACCGGGAGAGAACTTTTTAGGGGAAAAATTCCCCGGGGAATATTCATTTAGAATAGGACGGATTATTTCATACGATTTGAACGGTTTAAACCATCAGAGCGAGAATAATATTTGTAATTTTATTAAATCAGTCATTCGCTCGTACAAGCGCACATGTCCGCGAAAAATGCACTGTCCGGTCGTATTAAACGGGTGTTAAGTGTTGTGTGGCATTGTGTTAAATTTTTGTTAAATTAAAAAAAAAAAAAAAATCAATCAGAACTTATTAAAAATGAAAACAACAAATTCCAATTAATTTTCCTGTTATTTTTTTATTTTCATTTTTTTCTGTTTTTTTTTTAATTCGTTTTATAACTATTTAATTGATTTCAAATGACTCAAATGATTTCCTCCGATTTAATATTCTTAATATCTGTTAAACGGATGTCTTTCATTCATTCCGGAATCCGTTCGATTATTATAAATTGAATGAAAAATTGCATTTTTTGTACTCATTTCAAAAAAAAAAAAAAAAAAAAAAAATTATTATTTTTCTCTATAAATAACCGAGCATCGGAAACGGATGAAATCCTTTTTTATTTTAAAACAAATCAAAAAAGAATTATAACAAAAAAACAATTTAAAAAAAACAAATTAAATCATGTTGAATGATTGCAGACAAGACGATGCATTCTAATTAGATATATAATATCTTCACAACTATACACGTGTATGTATCGTAAGAATTGATGTGTATCAAAAAGTTTCGTTTAGTTTCGACTGTGCACATTGTATCTTTATCTTTATTTTAATTTTAATTTTTTTTTTTAATTCTTTATGATCCCTTAAACGGGTTCGTACCCATTTTTGTTCTAATAGCACATGTTTCATATTATTGAAAATTCTAAATTACTTCAATACATAATATGGATTCAACGTACAAAAATTACAAAAAAAAAAAAAAGAACTACATTAGCGCCATCGGGAACGCTCTTCATTTCCAACTCTCATAGGAGTTTACACTCATCATAAAATGCAACAGAAATATTTGCGGTTCGTGTCTCTGCTATATCTTGCCGCGCTCAATCGACGATCCCATTCGATAAATTTTTATGATTCGAGAGTTTTGCGAGAGTTTTCAAGCCAATTATTAAGCGGGGAATAAACGAGCTATATTTTTTAAATATATATGCAAACATAATTTTTCACACGATGATACGCCAGTTCACTTCGAAAATATTATTGAACTATTCGGTTCAGGGAACACTACCATTATACAAGACGAAACAGATCGCTATTTTTTTTATATTTTTTTGGTATCGACAGATCGACTCTAAATATCAGCGGGGAAAATTTCCGAGGGAATTTGAAAAAAAAAAAAAAAAAAATCTCCCATTCTAACCACGCTGGGAAAGACGAATTTTCAAATATTTGTAAGTTCAAAAAGTTCATTACATTCGTTCTTTTATTGACGACGCTTCGAACACTTCCTTTTTCGGCAACCAAAAGTTTATAGGAAAAAATTCCCGAAGAATCAGGCATGTACTAGAGAATTCGAAAACTGACAGAATCGGAACTGAAATTTCATATATGTATATCTCATTGACAAGCGGATAAAATATAGCTATGTGCCATTCGAAACCATAAGCAGTTCCGATCCAAATGCAGAACCAACAGAATCTGTAAATTCTATATGAAATTTTGGTCGATTTTGAAACCGATTCCGTCAGCTTTCGGATTCTAGCAAATGCCTGAATATTCATTTACAATAGGGGCTATTTAAAACAATGGCTGTAAATGAATATTCATCGTGAATTTCTTCATTAGAAAATTTTGCACGCCGGAAAAGGAGAATTTCTACGCTAGGGAAAAAGTCTCCAAAATATTTCGAATCGGGCGTTGTTGTTGTTCCTCCATTTTATTGCAAATAAAAACAAAACTTGTATCAAAAGATAAGAAGCTCTGATCAACATGGAAAACAACAAGAACGCCGCCGCCTTTCGCTTCTCTGAACGTTCTTACGTCATAGCGATCGGTTTCTCTTGTATCATGGGGACTTTACAGTAGAATATAGAGGACACTCTAGATAACAATGTTTACCGCTTAAAAGCATTCTAAAGGCTCACAATTACTGTATACAAATCTGATATAATTATATCAAAATTTTGCGATTTTTCATTCTTGAATTGTTCAGCTTAGTTATTTAAAATAATAAAATTCTCTTTTCTTACAATAATAGTTGATATAATTTTCAAAAAATTTAAGGCAATTGCTTATGAAAGAAGAAAATTTTTAAAATTAAAGCATTTCCCGGAAATTTTTCCGAGTTCAAATTTGATTATTGCCACAAAAATCGCATTAAACATGAATGAAGCATTGAATGTTCTGCACGTTTCAAAAAAAATTCTTATAATGGATTTTAAATTCAATTTTTATAATAATTTTTATAACAAAAAAAAAAAAAAAAAAAAAAAAGGGTAGTAAAACTCACAATTAAGAGTCGTCCATTACGGAAATCAATGTCAAACTTTTGAAGTTCATCATTTTTCACTTTTCACAAGTAGGTATAAAAAAAAAAGAAGATTATTAACTGATGTTTCACTCGAATTTGTAGCGAATGGGAACGGATGAGTATTGGCTTCTCTGATTTTTTTTTTTTTTTTTTTTTTTTTTTTGTAGGTGATCTTAGAGAACAATATTTGCTGTGGTACTTAAAATTATAATTATTCGGTTATTTCTTGTCAGCGAGTACAAAGGGTAGAGACCATAACGAAAATCTCTTTTCGGATGCAAATTTTTGTGTGTTACTTTAACCCTAGGCGAGTTGATAATGATGTGTGCACATGTCTCAATTTATTTTTATGAATTCTTTTCTTTCTTTTCGAGTTTTTCTTTTTATCCTTGGCCATTTTTTGTTTTGGTTTCCTTTTTTTTTGTATTTTTTTTTAGTTTTTTTTTTTTTTAAATAATTTAAATTCCACTTTCTTTTTAAGAGTTTAAGTTCAAGTTCTGTTTTCCGTTCGAGCCTCCCGACAAATATTCCGCGTGCTACAAGTGGCAACAATAAATCAATTGTCTTGTGTGTGTGTGTGTGTATGTGTGTGTTTTGTTGTTATTGTTTTAGCGCTTCTTTTGTGGTTTAGAAGCACTGCCACTTGCAGTAGCGACCTCTTCTCATTTCTTACCGGGAGGCGCCATCGGTTGGCCGCGATCCTTGCCACGCAAACGTACACCGATCACACGCTCAATTTTTCCAAGTATTAAATTATTGGGGATTCCACGGCCAGCTTCGTAATCAGTTACGACTTGTTGTTTCTCGCAGATTTTCTGAAAGGAATTAAAAAAATTGGGATAGCTGCGTATAACGGTTGCAAAATGGCAATATAACAGTGTTGTAGAAACTATTGAGTACCTACACTTTCGAGTACTTCATACTTGTGGGTATACTTTTCATTGAAATAACAATGAACAATTTGTTCTTATATCTCCTAATTCTCATTTATAAGTGCGTATTTGATTACTTAAAGTCATTATTCCTTTCGATTGTCGCCTAGTATGGAACAGGACTTATTGGCTGAATCGCGAAATGAGTGAATGGGGAAATAGGGGAATGAGTCAATCATGATACAAGAAAACAAGATAGCGCCACTTGAGAGAGGAAACGTCACAAACTCAAAATCGCGATTCGTTGTTGTTGTTTCCCATGTTAAACCGGCTTTTTACTTTTTTTTTTGAATAGCATGGGAAACAACAACAATTTCTCGATCAGTGACATCACAAACTCAATTTTCGGCCTCAAAATAGCGGTACTGAAGTGGCGCTATCTTGTTTTCTTGTATCATGGAGTCAATAGGTGAATGGAGTGAATAGGAAAATTGGTGAATAGGTGATTTGAGGAATGGAATAGTCGAAATCGGAGGCTTTGTGGCACCGTTAGAATGTGGGGAAAAGAAAAATTTGCCACTCTAGAATACGTTGGAGAGGCTCGTCTTCTTCTTTTTCACACATCAAAATATAATATTAGAGAATGGCAATTGGCTATTAAGACTAACCGTAGCTAGATCCTTTTGGCTGAGTCCTTTCGATTGACGACCTTGTTGAATAATTTTGCCCACATCAAGTGGGATTTTTTCATGGCGTAGCTCTTCAGTCTCACGATCCAATTTGGCAGTGTTTTTTGTAGTCACATGTTGCTTATTAGTGCCGGCACCATCTGAAATTAGAAATATCAATGAATCATTGTGACAGCTCGCATATTATGGACAATCAAAATTAAAAATAAAAATAGAAAATCAACGTTAGTCCAATCTTAGCACACATTTTTGCGTGAATTGCGGCAAACTTTAAAGCATTTTTCACGCATGTATCTACTTGCCTCAGAAAGATTCGGACAACTTTCATTGGGTAAAAAAAAAAAAAAAAAAAAAAATAAAAACCCAATCAGAAAACCTTCTTCAGTGACGTAATTCACCTCCATAAATTTCATCAATTGTGTCAACTTTGCTCCGCATTCTCATCTTGTGAAATTCAAATTATTTTTTTTTTTCTCTCTTCAGATACGGCCACGTTTAGTCTATCGCTATTAGCTATACGGAAATATTGCTTTTTGTAGGATGACACTTACACTTTGGCTGCGCATCGATTGCAACTCCATGCCGGCGCGCCGAATTAACTGCGGATTCCGACTTCAATGCTGAAGATCGTGGAGCCTTCTTTCGAAGGACAGTAACTGTATCCCAATCTGAAGACATTTCTTTCGCTTAAATTACTATCGACGGTTCTCGTGTTTGCTTCCAGATATATCGGAGCGTCTTTCGAATTTTTCAAACTCTTTTCCACAAAAAGAAAACAAAAGACTCAATTCACATTTAATTTTGTTTGTTTGTTCTTTTTTTTTTTTTTGGTTTCTACTTTGATATTGCCCTCTTTTCGTTTTGAGATCAATATGTATAATATTATTTGGCAATTCCAGAAACGTCCGAAATAGACCTGCAATCAAACCGTATGCGTTCGTTACCAAGTAACGGTTACGCCATCTAGTACCGAATAACGAAGCATTGCACACGAATGTATGTATGTATCTCGTTTCACGTATTTTCGGCAATATGCAATATATTTCAGCCTGGGATGAGGAAAAATTCAGTTTCGGTCAACGCGAAAGCAAGTTAAAAAGAGGAAAAAGAAAATGTGGAGTTCTCTTTCTTTCTCATGTATTCAAATGGGATATTTTCAAAACATGTTTCTTACGCCTAAGCTAGAAACAGTCGCCGCGTATCGTATCGTAACGTAACGTGACGTGACGGACGAGTTAAGTGCCATTTCCAATTATGCGTCAGCTGCGTTGCGTCATTTGACGCAAATATTCAACACATGCAAGCATATGGCAGCAGTACAAATCGATTGCGTGCGTCAAATTTCCGAAAAGTTGAATATTTCACGCAGCGTTATATTGTGATAGCTGCGTATAAAGGTTGCAAAATGGCAATATAACAGTGTTGTAGAAACTATTGAGTACCTACTTTCGAGTACTTCATACTTGTGGGTATACTTTTCATTGAAATATGAACAATTTGTTCTTATATCTCCTAATTCTCATTTATAAGTGCGTATTTGAGTACTTAAAGTCATTATTCGATCGTTCAAATGTTGGTTTATATATTTGCAAACGTCTCAAATACAACCCTAAAAAAAAAAAAATGTAGTGAGTCGATTACTCTTCACAATTGTGCTTCACTTAGAAATTGTGCTGACGCACACGCACTGTTGGAAATTGCATTTTTCACGCATTTGACGCTGCGTCTTGCGTCTGACGCATAATTGGAAATGGCACTTTATGACTGGTCGATATACACATTTCCCATATAGTGGGTTGAATCAGCTGACACGTTGAACTTCTCAAGTTGATAAAGCTGAATAGCGGCTTCTGCGTGCTTGGCGCGTGGGTCGCGCTGGTTCTACACCTCCATTGAGTCGTTAGTTTTGGAGATCTCATCCTGTTTAAGATGTCATTTTATAGAAAAAAATCTCAGCTTTCGTTTAAAATTATGTTAAAAAATATTAAAAATGTCGCATTCGGCGAAAAATTGCTTATAAAAATAAAAACCGTTTTTTTTGTGCATCAATAATAATTTCTGGGAATTGTAATATTTTTTTTCGGAAAGAGCAGACAAAAATCTATAAAAATCCTTTATCAAATTTTTTTCATTTGCCAATTTGCGAGACGTAGAATTTTTTGAATACAAAAAGGACCGAAAGTTTAACACCCTGTATCTAGGCACCCGGTCAATATTTCCCATCCTCCTTTTGCATAATTCATGTACTCTCATAGCGCAACATTTCCACCAAGTTTCATCGAAATCCCAGGTATAAAGTTTTTTGAGCGGGTACACCTGACGTGAAATGCCCCATATGTGTTATATATGATGGCAACCCTGATTCATTCTTGCATTTTAACAGCTGACAGTTGACAGCGAATGAGAAAAGCGCAAATATATAATTTGTTAATTGATTTATTTATAAAAAATTAAATGACGGACAGCATAGAGGAGGCTCCTACACCCAAGACGGGCGGAGAAGACGATCCATTAATGGAAGAGCGTTTGGGAAATGTACGAGATGTTGGAAATCTTGCCGTTTGGAGCTTATCATCTTGTAAACCAGGTAAATAAATTATATAAAAACGTTAAGTTGTTAAATTCAAAATTGTTGTAAATTTGAAAGGCTTTGGTGTTGAACGTCTGCGTGATAACACGATGGACACCTATTGGCAATCCGATGGTCAATTACCGCATTTAGTCAATATACAATTCCATCGGAAAACAAATATTAGTCAAATATATATCTATACGGATTATAAACTGGATGAAAGCTATACACCTTCAAGGATTTCGATACGTTCCGGGTCGCATTTCAACGATTTACAGGAACTGCAAATAATCGATTTAAATGAACCGACTGGTAATGGTCAATTCTATGGCATACGAAAACGTTTCGAATTCATAATAATCTTGTTTGTTATTCCCTCGTATCGTTTAGGATGGGTTGCAATACCCATTAAGGATGGTAATGTTAAATCGCTGAGGACTTTTATGTTGCAAATCGCTGTTATTTCAAATCATCAAAACGGTCGCGATACGCATATGCGGCAAATTAGGATTCATGCTCCAGTTGAGGGGAAACATTATCCGTTGGAAGTGTTTGGGAAATTCAGTACAGTGGGATTCCAAAAGTTCGCTACCATACGCTAGATTTCCTGTTAGCGAGGTATTCATTTTATTTATACATTTAATAATTTTATTGTAAGAAGTGTGAATTTGAATTTGGGTTTCTTTGGTCACGAATTGTCCGAGATTTTTTTTCAGCTCAACAGTAAAATTTTTCATCCACTTTTAGAATAACCAATTAAATTTCGAGTGTTTAGATATATGTATAAATATATTTATTTATAATTCATCTTTAACATTGATTATTTATTGATCACAATTTCCTTTTTTTAAGGGGGTATTCTGCCAAAAATCTTCTGGAAAAAATAGTGAGCCCCGTTTGCTGGTCTTCTTGTTAAAGTTTTTTTTTTTTTTATCACGATGTCATCTGTTAGCCTGAAAAGATAGAATCAGTTGTTAGTCTTAACTTAATGAACTGGGAACCAATTGCGGAACTAACTGAGACTTTAGCTTCACTCAGAGCAAAAATTCTTTTGTCATTTCGAAAAGAATGAACGAAAAATACGTCATTTCGGTGCTTTAAGGTAAAAGCAGCGACTAACTGCTGCTTCTTCCACACTTTTCATGACTAAAATTGTCATTCTTGACGATCGAACCTTTTACCAAGGCATCATAGTGAATTTATAAGGAATTTCTTTATAATATAAGAGATAAAAAAAGGATTAGAAAATTTTTTTGAAACTTACCACCCGAGCAGCCATGCAATTAGAGATGCAAACGATATATCGATGTTTCCAAAACATCGATGTTTCAATCCTCGAAATCGATGTTTTAATATCGATGTTGAAATCAAAAACATCGATGATACATCGTTTTTCATAGGCGATATTTTATGAACGATATTTTTTCATACAGGCCTTTTACACCAGACAATTATTGATGCGAATTCTCACCTTTTGGGCGAACAAAATGTTGAAATTTAGGGAAACATTGCCCCGTTTTATGATTTCGCGTGCTGGATAGATCATTTTTCGCCCTCTTTTGTATGTGGAAACAGGTATGTAACTCTAAAAGCGTGTAAAAATAAATATTATCAATAATTAACCAGTGTAAAAGGCCTCATAATCAGCGCGCCATCTTTCGTTCTATCCGTGATCTATACTACTGAAACCTAATCTGACCTAGTAAATTGTATTTGGACTGCATTGAGAGGTGTTTCTTGGTTGAAATAAGCAATCATAATCTCTGAATGAAGGTTTAAAAATTGTAATTAGCAATATCGGAAAAACATTGATATATCGTGTGGAAACGTCGATATTTTTAACATCGATGTTTGACTTTTGGAAACATCGATATTCTCATATCGATATTTTTTATGAGCGATATTGCATCCCTACATGCAATACTACAATGCAGTGCTGCCAGCATTTTGCCACTATTTCGCCCTTTAACAAAAATCCCTGCTTTTCCTGTTATGAGAAATCCCTTTGAGGTTATTCAGTTTGTGATGCCAGACTTTTCCGGAAAAAACAATCTAAAACATAAAAACAAATCCCCATTTCGTAATTTTCAAAAACCAAAGGAAAAAAACCACAACGATTTTGAAAAATTTCGGTGTCACTTAGAGTTATTTGGCTAGACAAATGTGTTTGACTAGGATGATCCAGCTTCCGCACGATAAGTGTCGTAGGGGCTTACGAACAGGGAAAACAAAATTGTAATTCTCATAAGGGGCAGTGCTCGGACTTGAAAATTTTTAAAGGTGGTAGATTTTTAAAGAAGAAGTGGTAGATTTATATAAAAAGTGGTAGATTTAAAATTGTTTTAAATAGTAATACAATATATGAGATCTGATCATGTAGAAAATTGGGAAACTTTCATGTTTTTAGGTATTTTCTCTCATTAAAAAAATGTGACAATATTTATTGGATGTCGTTAAGTGCCAATGCTGCCATTATTGACAACATTCTTGACAATAGGAAGCTGCCAACATATTTTTCAATAACACATAACATTGAAGGACATTTTTTATGCTCTCAATTATTCTAATTGATCATAAAATAAATAAAACAAAGGCATAAATAAGTAAAAAAAAAAAAAGTGGTAGATTTGGACGTAGCGTGGTAGAAAGTGAAAATACCCAGTCGGATTTTATCGCATGCGTGACAAAATCATCGATGCAGAAGTATTGAAGAATTCATTTGTAAAGAGACCGATTGGTGCTGTTTCGAATGATTTTCTAGTGAAAATTTCATGGAAGCAAGAGCTCGTTACAAGAGATCCTTCTTCAAACGACATTTTCATTTGAAAAATAGTTGATTACTCCTTTTTTCAATGTAGATCTTATGCAATTTTCATGAAAACAGTGTTTTGCATATTTTCAAAATGTCTGCTATGATTTACACATTTTTTGAGCAAGTTAAATTCACTTATGCTTTTCATTGAAGTGCATTTAAAACTAAACAATTGTGATAGAATCAGTAACGTTTTATGTAATGAGCTACCTCTATATTATAACATATTCAATGAAGTGTTTTCAACCGAAATGGAAATACAAAATTTAAAAATTTAAAATTAAAAAATATTTCTGTTTCTTTCCCTACGAGATCCCAGTAGCGTTTACTTTTTCAAATGAAATTTTCATTTGTATTAGGATCATATACTCTATTTTCAAATGAAATAATCATGCACGTTGAATCCATTTCAGCCAGCTAGCATGTGCTCTTTTCTCAAATGAAGTTTTCATGCGAATTAGGGTCATAAACTCCTTTACCACATGAATTTTGAAGTACTGAAAATAGCGGCCATCTCCTAACAAATTTCATTACAAATAAGGGTTAGTAATGCGAGTAGTCGCAGTATGAATTTTCACCACTTCGGAAGTACTGCAGAAGTAGTGAAATTTCCGGCTGGGAAGTTTCTTTCAGAAACCAAAATAGTCTAAATCTAACCAAAACGGCAACGCTGAATATCAAATACCCGAGACATATACAAACTTCTGGCTTATAATGGCTTACATTCGATTTTTGGGTTTCAGCAATTCGTTAAGTTCGCGGCTTCCACTTAAATAAAAAATATAGAAGCGCCTAGACAATACAAAACATAGCCAATTTCACTAAAAAGGAGCCGAATTTTAAAACCTTTCTTACTCAATTCTCCATACTATATAACCAGCACTGATGCTAGGCAGTATTTTGGTGCATTTTTCCCCTTGGATATTGAAAAAAATCCTTTCATTTCTGTTTTCTTTTGGAAAGTGATCAGTAAAAATTCCGTGGTTAAAGGTAAAATCGAAAAATTCCCTCAAAACGGGAAAAACCCCTTGTTCTGGCATCAGTGCATAAAATAAAATTTTAGCACAATGCCTATAATTCTCATTTGGTTTGTAAAATGGGACACATAAGACTCGCAGAATTTCTGAAGATTATTCAAGACGTGATGAAGCAAGAAGCTGTGTAAGTTATTATCATCATCACCACGACCGTCATCATCACCATCATCATCACCATATCAAACATCCACTTCACCAAAACTATCACTCACACACTCATTACATCACCATCATCACACCTCATCCCCACATCTCAACTTTTCACCACACATCCATACCCACAACAACAATCAACACCATCATCATATCATCACCATCATCACCACCATCATCATCACCATCATACACACCATCATCACCATCATCACCACATCACCAACTCACCATCATCACACAACCCCACCATAACACCATAAAACATCAACACCACTCATCATTCTCACCAACTCACCATCACATCAGTCATTTCATCACCATATATTCACATCAAACAATTATCAGTTCCCCTATCATCATCCATCTCACAACCTTACCATTCTCACAACATCACACCCCTCACCACTCATCCACTTACAATCATCACCATCATCAATTAAATTATCAACTCAAAAACCACATTTCATATCGGTAACCATCGATGTTAATTTTCTGATAAGTCGATTGGATTGGCAAGTCTTTATCTTAAATAAATTCATTTTTATATGAAAATCTTATTTCAAAATGCAAAACTCTCTTTTTCTACCCTCACAACTTGACAATGTCTAAAGTAAATGTCCATGAATCAAAATTATCATATCTTCAAAAACCATACGAAATGTTTTCGATTTGAGTTATGAAACTACATCGTAGTTATTTGAATAAAATTCTCTAGCTCTGCTCAATAGGTGCAGTTTGGAGAGCAAAATTTGTATAGATCTATTTGGAAATATATCGAATGTTTCTAATATCGTAAAAATATAATTCCATTAACTCCTATTAATCGCCAAAATCTTTTCCTTTTTTTTTCATATTTCTATCAAATTTGGTACTTCATGATTTGCTTATGATACGAATATGGCAAAACGAAAACAGCTAAAATATTCTGTTCGATTGTTTGAGTATTATCATACATGGGTTAAGATTTTAATTTTAATAAGCAAACTTTTCTTATATGGAGACATAGTTTAGACACAAACGAATTTGGCCATGACGCAAACATTTGGAATTTTGTCCAAATACTTCTATTGTAATAAATCTACCAGTTTTTTTTTTTTAATAAAAATCTACCACTTCTTTCTAATAACTCTACCACGTTTGAAAATTTTAAGTCTGAGCACTGATTGTATTTGCTATAATATTTTTATTCGTATTGCATACGGGTATGAATGTACCTGACAACCACTATTTTAGCGGAATCCAGCCAGATTCGAGAAATAGCCATATTTAGCGTAAAAGTTTATAAAAAGCATAAACGTTTTTTTTTTTTCAGTTTTTTTCAGAACTTCGAACTGCTAAGTCGCGCCGGTCTATGTCCAATGTACTTGTTCAAACGGCGCGCCAAATTTTCGTGCATTTCAGTGGTAAAATGAGAATAATGCCGCCTGCTTTCCAATAATGAAGGAATCTTACGCATCACATCATTCGTGCACCTATATTCAACAAATCCCATGCATATGGAATCAGTTTCAATCGATTGCGCTTTCGATTGTAATTGCTTCTATATGTTTGCATATGTTAAATGTTATTGCACGAATACGATACGAAGGAATTCCGGCACTATTGGAGAACAAAATAGAAAACAAACCGGCAAAGTATAAGATATATTTTTTTTTTATTATTTATTGGCTATTGGAATAGCTGATTCTATTTGCTAGTATGTACTAATGTAATCAGCTGATTTAATGCATTCAAAATTGAACGTTACTTTTCGAATGGCTCGGCTCTTTCATGAAATTAAATTAAAATAAAAATAAATAAAAAAATTTAAAAGAAAAAAAAAACGTGAAAAAGTGAAAAAAGATCAAATGCATAAAAAGCAACAATTCCATCGTTTCGGAATGGCTTAGAAGATTCATCAGCATATGTACATCTTGAAAGCACAAAAGAAGTTAGGTAAGTCAAACGAGTAGAACGCCTTTAAGCCGCTATATAAATAACATTTAAGCCAACTCCAACTCAAACGCAGGCACACAAACGCAAGCGCACTTACACAAACACACACGAACACGAATACAAACACACGGTCACACACAGACGATCGCGGACTCGCTACATTCCCGACTCAACCGGGTTTTAAGCTTAACTTGTCTGCAGCACCACTGACAACAACAACAATAACAACAACGGCATCGGCATCGGCAACAGCAACAACACGCTAGGAGTCAACAGGTTTCTGTGTTGTTGTTATTTTTGTTACTGCTGCTGTTGTAATATTTTTGTGCTTTTTTCATGTTGTAAAGGAAGGAAGTTGTTTTTGAAATTATGTTTGACTTTGCGTTTTTTTTTTTTTTTTTTTTGGGTCTTCTGTGTTTTTCGTTACCATTTGTTGCTGTTTATTTTTGTTACCTTTTTATCAAACCAGCTACGACAACGCATTCCATAGCGTGACGGACTTTAGCTTTGGCTTAGCTTTGGCATGTGTGAATATGTAATTTACGCTTTAATTGTTTTTTGTTGCTCTTGCTGTTGTTGTGTGTATGCTTGTGTGTGTGGGTGTGTGCATGTGTTTGTGCAGCCCGACAGGCATTTAGCCATGTAGAAACGTGTATGTATGTAAATGTGCCTACATATTAGCACTTTGGGGGGGCACAATACAAAAGATTTGTGCAGGTGTGTTCGGCCTGACTGATGCGCGACTCGATCAGAAATGGGCTTCTTCTAAATTAATTGGAAAAAAATTCATTCAAATTATTCAAATAAGCGATTGAAATAACTTTAACTGGTTATTGTTGTTGTTGATTATTTATTTGTTTATCTTGAAGTAGAAGAAAAAAAATTAAAAAAATAAATAAATAAATAAAAATTGAATATTAATTTCGAAAAATTCCGAGACGTGACACGCCCTTTTTTGGTAACGTTCGAATATTCAATGAAAGTGAAAACATTTGGAATTTTTCTCACATCTGAAGTGACTAAAAGAAATGAAATTAGATATGAAATAAGTAAGTATATAAAATAGAAATAATAATAACTGTTGGGTGGTGACCAAGATGATCGAAGCAGGTAGTTAGTTGGACGTCCTCGAAAGGGATCGATCAGGTTTGGGCCTGACTTTATCATATGTTTTTGTTAGAAACATTTTAAGAGCGAGAAATGAAGGAAGAGAGAGAGAGAGAGAGGAGAGAGAGAGAGGGCGAAAGAGAGACGAGAGAGAGACGAGAGAGAGAGAGAGAGAGAGAAAGAGAGAGAGAGAGAGAGAGAGAGAGAGAGAGAGAGAGAGAGCGAGAGAGAGAGAGAGAGAGAGAGGAGAGAGAAGAAAGGAGGAGAGAAGAGAGGAAAGAGAGACAGAGAGAGGAGACAGAGGAGAGAGAGACAGAGGAGAGAGAGAGATAGAACGGGATGAAAAGACACAAAGAGAGCTGGGTTGAAAGATATGTATATTGAGAGAGAGGAAAAAGAAAGAGAGATATAGAAAAAGGTGCAAGGAAGGTTGGAAAAGGGAGAAAGGAAAAGAGAGAAAGAGAGCAAAGGAGAGAAAGAGAGAAATGGAAGGAGAGAATTAACGAGATAGTGCGAGAGAGTGAGAAAGATAGTGAGAGGGAGACAGAAAGTGAGGGAGAGACAGAGAGTGAAAGAGAGACAGAGAATGAGAGAGATACATAGAGTGAGAGAGAGACATAGAGTGAGAGAAGAGAGAGGGAGAGTGGGAGAGAGAGTGAGAAAGAGAGCGAGAAAGAGAGAGAGAGAGAGATTGATATAAAGTGAGAAAGAGAGAGGAGTGAGAAAGAGAGAGAGGGATTGAAAGAAAAAAAGGAGTGAAAGAGAGAGAAATTTAAAGACAGCAAGGAGTGAGAGAGAGAGAGAGAGAGCGAGAATGAGGAAGAAAAAGGGAAATAGACAGGTGAAGGGAAATAGAGAGAGAGATATGGTGAAAAAGAGAGAAGTATAGGGAAAAGGAGAGAGAAAGACAAGAAATGAAAGAGAGAAAAATAAATATCGTGTGAAAAAGAAAGAAAGACAATGACTGGGTTGCGCGGGGGGGGGGGGGGGGGGGGTGAAGAACTTAACAGAAGGATATTGAGAAAGAGAAGAAGCCTTGGAGATATTCCTGTAATTATAACAAGATACTACATACGCCCATATTTAACCCTTTAAATGGTCAGTCGGCCCATTTTCCGGAGTTCCATCGCCAAAGTTTCATCTTGTATTTCCATTCAGAGGAAATAAGTATCCATCATTTCCAAACGGACGCGACACTTAAATGAGCAATTTTAAATCCGCAAATTGGAGTATTCGGTAAATAGTACTTTTGCTTCTCAATATTTTCGTAGAGCTTATGCGGACTTTTATATTTTTCATCGTTTCTATGCAGTCTTGAATATCAATCAGCTATAGTATATACGGACGCGACAAAATGTTTAATTTTTCTGGAAATGCCCATATGATAAATTATCTCTAATTCCTAATTGGATGAGAACTGAACGGATTACCTTAATCTTTCCCATACCCAAATCTCAATCTATGTATCTACATATATATATATATATATATATGTATTTGTATGTACATTATGTGGCTGATGAGACACAAAGACTGGTATAAACTTGAAACCCGCACTCCAAATATGAAATGAAATGAAAAAAAAAAAAAAATCTGTTCTTCATCGCTAATTAACAAACTGAAGCAGGCATCTTATGACTTGCTTTCTTCAATGGAATTCAAATCGCGTGTCTTATCACGAAAAACAATAGACTGGAACAAAGCCAAAGCCAAAGCCAAAATAAAAAACAATTTCTCACGGGGTAGGGAGCAAACCTTAACCCCGAGAGAACAAAAGCTAGGCGTTTTTTCGAATACAAATCATGATTATTCTTCTTTTTTTCCCCCTCATTTTTTGTGCATGTGCGAAAAATTCTCCCCCAGAAAGCACGAAAGCCTAAGGAGGTGGTCCGAGGAAGGGACGGATAATCACGCTGTGATCACAATTCGCAATTTTCTTGAATAATTCCACATTTTCATGTGCCTCTTATGGAAAACACAATTCTTTGGTGCCCTTACGAGGACATGGATGCAATACAAGAAAGAGAAAGAGAGAAAGGGGAGAGAAAGAGAGAAAGAGAGAAAGAGAGAAAGAGAGAAAGAGAGACATACATTGACTGGATGTAGGAAAATAAAGAAATGAAAATGAATGGTGGAAAGAGGGGGGAAAGAAGACAGGTAGAAGCACCTGTAAACAGAGGAGAAAAGACAGTGACAGACAGAGGGAAAGAGAGAAGAAGGCAGAAAAAAAGAGTGGGAAAGAGGTGAGGTGGGAAGAGAGAGGGAGAGGTGAAAGAAAAAAGAGAGGTGGGGAAAGATAGTGTGAGAGAGAGTGAGAGTGAGAGACAGTGTGAGAGAGTGAGACAAAAATAGATAAAGAGAGAGATAAAGAGCTGGAAGAGCAAAAATGGAGTGTTGCAAGGAAAAGGGAGAGAAAGAGAGAGAGAGAGAGAGAGAGGAAGGAAAGGCTACGCTGCCAAGAGAAAAAGCGGTGTGACACAAAGAGAGCTGGGTTGAAAGATATGTATATTGAGAGAGAGAGAGAGAGAGAGAGAGAGAGAGAAAAAAGAAAGAGAGATATAGAAAAATGGTGAGAGGGGGTTGGAAAAGGGAGAAAGGAAAATAGAGAAAGAGAGCAAAGGAGAGAAAGAGAGAAATGGAGGGAGAGAATTAAAGAGACAGTGCGAGCGAGTGAGAAAGATAGTGAGAGGGAGACAGAAAGTGAGAGAGAGAGACAGATAATGAGAGAGAGAGAGACATAGAGAAGGAGAGAGAGAGTGAGAGAGTAGTAAAGAAAAGCTGCTGTCAGAGAAAGAAAGAGAGAAATAATGAATGTTAATGAAGGTGAAGTATAGAAGATCTAAACACGATTAAATTATCAATAAATTAACACACTAGGCTACAACCAACAGAAAGATATCAAGAGTGAAAAAGTCACTAACCCACTTGGCTTTCGACCACATAAAAGGAGTGGGTATGTCATTTGATACTGTATGTACGTATGTATGTACATATGTATGCATATATGTATGTACCTACATACAATTTCCATGTATGATGCATGATTTCACAGTCTTGCGTTCTCCCTCCCATTTTCACGTTCTAACTTACTCCTTCCCTCCCAGCCTCTGGGCAATTGGAATGCCGGTCTCCGTTCTCTATTGCACATGTGTATGTATGTATATATGTATGGATGTATGTCGTATATGCAGATACAATATTTCTGGCCGCTGCAGTTCATTTGTGCATTGTGCATTGAAGCATGAAATCAAAAATCGTCCCATCGTAATTGATATTGCAATGATTTGTTTATTTTTGTCCATACGTGTTCATATTGTATGTACATATGTATGTATGTGGTGATGTTCTTGTGTTTCTGTATTTCGATCGCATGAAGTGTGGGAGTTTTGACCAGACAATATGTCAATATGCTGCTTGATCGAATGAAGTTCATGGCTTTTCCGAGGAACAAAATCATTGGCAATTCAAATTTCAATAAAGGCTTTCCAATGGAAATTTGTCGTTTCATAAAAACAGTACATGCATACATACTCACATACATACATTCAGATACACATAAGAAGCAAGCCACATTAATTGATATTGTTCACCGTTGGGGAAAGCCCTTTTAAGAATGCTACCTCAGCGGAAAATTGCATCAGAAGGTGCTTTTGTATTTAAGGCGTAATTCGATTGTTGTTGTTTTTATTGTACTTATCTGTTGTCGGTATTCCCCGGATATGAACAACATTGAAATTGGCGTTCATATAAAAGAGGGGAATGCGAATAAATCGAAATAATTTCAGTCTCGATTGTTATAAGGGGGTCTTCTCATTGAAAACCCGTTTTTTGGACCCTTTTTAAAAAAATTCTTATTTGAAAACGCAAAGAATAATTGAAAACTTTTTTTATTTATTGTATTACAAAAGGTTCAAAGTAAATAAAAAAAATTTTTTTTGCCTCGATACGTGGGCTGTTCAAAAAGTAATGAGACTTCAAAGTTGGTGGTGGAAAAAAATGTGCCACGATTCCGGGTCTCCGGAGCGTCCGAAATGGAAAAAAAAACGGGGTTATAATCAGTATAGATGTAATTCTCGGGTGAACCTCAAGCTTAATTTTGTGATTTTTTTTGACAAAATGGCGGCCATTCAAAAAAAAATTTAAATTTCGGGCTTTTTTTTTGTAGTTTAGTGTAAAAAAAAAAATAGTAAAAAATTTTTTAAAATTATGGTCGAGGTTCAACCCGAGCATGGTGACAATTCTCCGTCGATTCCACTTTGTTTCATGAAAATCGGTTCAGTTGAACTGGAGATATCATGGCCGCCAGTTCGAAAAACGTGGTTTCGAGATAAACGCGTTTAAAGTTTGAAGCAACGCAAAAATTACTCGTTTTAGCGCAGATCTTGCTCGACAAAGAAGGCTATATCCTCGAAACTATTTCGAATTTCAAAAAATCCTTTTAGGGGCATATTCACAACTACCCAAGCTATAAATAAATGCAAAAAAAAAAAAAAGTCGAAAAAAAAGTTGCTCAATGAGAAGACCCCCTTAAGTGGAAAATATCTGGGGAACACGGGGTGGATTGTAGATTGATCGGTTTGACTTAAATATTTGTGAGAAATTTTTGTATTTTGTATTTTGTATTTTTATGAAAAAGTCAAGGGAGCTTCGCATGAAACTAAACACACCGATTTTAGCGTCTAAAGTCCCAGCTCCGTGGCCGATTAACCCAGGGATCAGCATATTATTAATCAATTTCTAGAACCCTATCCACTTTGGGGACGTCTCATAAATGGTTCGAGTCTTATCTTGGTCGCACCAACAGCAAACAAAAAAAATTGATCAGTAAAGGAAGAGTTTTCAATCGATTACAGATCAAAAGAGATTCCATTCCATATCGATAAATATTGTCGATAACTGAAGATTTTCATTATCAAAAAAAAAAAACCATCTCGCCCATTTCATCATAGCCAAGTAATTATAATTTTTCAATTTATTTTTATTTCAGTCTTGAACTCAATTCGAAGTTTCGAGAGCTCGACCGACGATCTCAATGCGAATACGACACGACTATCGTCATCGAATGGTATGTAAAATCGTTAACAAAACCGTCGACTCTTTTATAAATAGTCAATTTTACATATTTACATACTATATGTGTATATATATTCGTACGAATATGAATTCTCATGCAAAGAATTTGTATATAGTTACGTTTAATATTTCAAAAATATATATTTTTATTATCTGTTTATCTTTAGAATAGCAAGAAAAAAACAAATGATCCGATCCGATCCGAGTCGAGTCGAATCGAACCGAACCCATTAAGCTTCAAGTTTATGTCGTCTCTCTTGCCTTTAAGACTGACTTGGCTTCATTCATTTTTTATACATATTTTCATTTTTGATTTTTATTGCAGTGATTTACATTTCGTTTGTGTAACCCGTTCTCATGCAATTTCCATGTTGACTCGTTGACTTAGTATTCAGTCAGTCAGTCAGTCAGTCAGTCAGTCAGTCAGACACTCAGCCAGTTGATCGGGTCATCTCGGTGGGTTCCGGGAGGGTGGCCGTGCTAGTGCCACGTACCAAATTGCACGCTAGAATTGCTGGCAAAACAAGTTTTCTTCTTTGAATGCTTTTTTTTTGTTTTCAAAACAATTTTAATTTGTTGTTGATTTATAACCCTTTCGTTGCAAATGTCTTTGATATTGAAAAAAGTTGAAGTACATTTTCATTAAATCGATGGAAAGAGCATCTTTTACGATGGAGATAAAGAGAGAAAGCGAAATATATATTATATATATATATATATATATACATATATCTCTTTCATCCTCTCTCTCTCTCCTCTCTCTCTTTCTCTTTCTCTCTCTCCTCCTCTCTCTCCTCCTCTCTTTCTCTTTCTCTCTCTATCTGTCTTTATATTCCTCTTTATTTTCTCTATCTCCCTTTTCCCTCCCCATTTCTTTTTTCTATCTCCCTTTTTTCTATTTTCTCTTCTCTCTCTCTCTCTTCTACCTTCAATCTTTCCCTCTCTCCCATTCTTTATCTCTTTCTCTTTAACTTTCACTTTCTATTACTCTTTCTCTTTATCTTTTTATTTTTCTTTCTATTTCTTTTTTTCATTCTTTCTCTCTCTCTCTCTCTCTCTCTCTCTCTCTCTCTATCTTTCTTTATTTTTCTCTTTCCCTATCTCTATCTATGTCCTTATTTCTCTGTCTATCTCTGTCTATCTCTCCCTTTCTCTCTATCTATCTCTCACTCTCTAACTCTCTCTCAATCTCTCTACTCTCTCACCCATCTCTCATCTCTCACTTCTACTCTCATCTTACTCTACTTCACTCTCTCACTCTCTCACTCTCACTCTCTCTTCTCACTCTCTCACTCTCTCTTTCTCTCACTCTCATTCTCACTCTCTCTCTCCCTCTCACCCTCTCCCTCTCTCACTCTCTCACTCCCTCTCTCTCACTCCCTCTATCTCTCATTCTCACTCTCCCTCATTCCTGTCTTAATGCATCATATCCTTTTTTGCAGCTCTCAAACTTTTATCTCTTGAACGATATTATTTCTGCACGCAAGCCAAAAGAGCTTAAATCGATTCAACAGATTTTTCCTTGAACTAAATTTTTTATGGCATTCTTTCTTGTTTTTTTTTTTTTTTTCACAGCAAAACTTTAGTCATTGATGTGAGAGCGTGCGTAGGGCCAGTGTCAATAATGCTTTAAATATATTCATGAAATATGCATACATATGTCCATGGGTACCTACATACATACCGCATAGGTTCTTATTGTATGCCATCATTATTAGTGATGTCTTTTTATTTTTACTTATTTATTTATTTTTTGTTTCTGCTCGCTTTTGTGGCTATTGTCAACGCGATTTGTATGCATTAACGTTGACGTTGGACTGTCATGAGAAACTGACGTTTTGCATTGTACCTTTCAGTCATTCAGACTGACCGATTTAAGAACACATATGTATGTATGTATGTATGACGAATGTAGGAGAATAGTTCAGTATACAACGCTCAGTAAAAGTAACAATAATATTTCAAACAAATGAAAAGTATTTTTCCCACAAAAAAAAGGGAAAACGAGAATGAAAAAGATCATAGAGAAAGGGCGGAAAAAATAGAGTCTATAAATTGTTCATCATGATCGTTGAAAAATGACCGAAATTATGCACAATACACAGTGTACTACACAGTGAAAGCCTGCATTAGGTACTGGACACGAAAAAGGCCATCGCTTTTGTCCACTCGCGGAAGATATTCGCCTAAAAGAGATTTGAGAAATTGCGGTACACCTCAATTTTTGTCCACGAAAAGACTTCCCAAAATAGAAAGTAAATTTACCGCACCACACAAAAGACGGAAAAAAGTGTTTAGTATCTAATTATCAATGAAATATTTCCTTCCCCCCTCCCCCCTCTACATGCTATAAGAATAAATGTACTTATCTTATGTCTTTAAGATCGTACTTTCTTTTGATTTAACTTTAGTTTTATGCTTCCCCGTTTTCATGGAAAAATGTGTATTATCGGATTCTTTTCGAATGCGGTGAAAGCTTCATTAACAGCGGCGCATGCGCGCCTTTTCTTTATACCTGCGCCTTTGCCTTTTGCCATTCATTTTTGTTATAGCCCTGCAGGAAATGACAGTAGTGAATCTTTAACTCTTTTTCTACTGTCCGCGTCAACAGTGCTACTGACCAATTATGCCCTTCGCAATGCAAACCGCTATAGACAATTAACATTGCTTGTCATTGCAGAACCACCAATAGTGGGGACAAACAATAGACATGCTATTGACGAGGGAACCATTATGAAGGCATTTATTTTAGTACGTCAATAGCAAGAGCCATTCGTGTGCCTATGGTGGCTCAATGCGTTGAGTGCTTGCCTTGTGCTCTGAAGATCGCGGGTTCAAATCTCGCGCGAGCACTGGATTTTTTTATTTTTTATTATTTTTTTTTTTTTTTTAATAATAATAGTTTAAAAACCAAAAAGCTTTCAGGAAAAATATTTATGGTAACAAATTAATATTTTTTTCAATCCGAGACGTGGTTTTTTGAAAGACTTTTTTATGCATATAATTTGCTTTTTCATCCCTGAGCGTAGGAATTGTTTTATTTTAAATTATTTTTAAATTAGTTTTCATAATAGAAATGCATTGCCCTTAAGCCGGAAGAATAGATTAAATTATTTTTATACATCAAATATTGCCCGCTTTTTCACATTTTCATCCGCCTTCGCTGTGGTTTGAACAGGGAACCTTCAGACTGATCCCAGTCGAGAACGCATGCTCTATGCTATTGAGGCCTCTGAGATGTGTTCAGCAAATATGTTAAATGAATGAAATCTAGCTGTAGAAGAAAGCTCGTTGATTGTTTCTATCGCATTCAATGCAGCATAGACTTCTTGTTGACATGGTCGACAGAGATGAACTATATACCTATTGACTCATTGTAGACATTGGGTCATGTGCCGACAGGCTTCCTGCAGGGAGGTTTTCTTTCTTTTCCAAGCTTATTTTTTCCTATTCATTTTCGTTTCTCTTTGTTTGTGATCGTTTATCTGTTTTTTTTTTTTCTTTTGTTAAATTAGAATTTCTTTTTCCGGTCAATTAATTTGAAGCATTTTTTTTCCTCTTTTGATTTTTAAACGTTCTTTTTGAAGTTTTCAACATCTTTTTCCATTTTCCCTTTTGCCATTTTTCCCCATTTTTTTTTTCCTGTTGTTCTTCAATTGAATTTCCTGTATGGACGTGTGAGAAAAGAAAAGTGAGATTCGACAAAAAAGTAAAACATAATCAGAAAAGCGTTCAGACTCTGGAACAAGACCTTTTTTTTTTTTTAAATCGACTTTTAGACTAATTGAAAATTACTAACAAGCTTCATAGAAAACCTTTAAAGTTTCTCTATATTTCTTGGTTTCTCATCAAAATACTCAATTTACGTCCATTTGATAGTGCACTTTGTGAAAAGATTCAGACCAGTTCTGGACAACAAAGAGATGAACTCATCTCGTGAAATTTCTCAAAATCGATATTTGAAGGTTGTCGTGTATTTTATGGACCTCTTGAAAAATTCATATTCTAATCATCTATCATGCGGATCTGGAAGCTTGGAAGCAGCTAGCCTTAGACTAGTTACTAGTACTACACTACGACTAAGAGAACTTCCAATACAGTTGAAGCCCCCCGGTAATCCGACAAACGTTTTGCCTGGCTGAACTATCTAATTTGTCGGATTATAAAGCACAGCCTAAGACCTCCCCCATTAATCTGGAATTTTAAACAAAATATTATCTGTTATCTGAGAAATCGCAGATCCAATGATAAGATTCTATCAGCCGGATTCTGAATATTTCCGGGGAGAAACTTTTCTCGAGACTAAAATTCGCCTTTTTCAAAATAGATAGGGTCAAGAAAATTATGGGTATGGGTCAAATACCCATTGCCCATCAAAATTTATTCTTCCAAATATTTCAAAAAATAGGGGAATTTTTATCTCGAGAAAAGTAAATTCCCCGGGAATTCGTTACACGGGATTATTCAGAATCCGGCTGATATATGTTTTAGGTATTCTGAAACAACAGATTATAGTACGCTAGTCGAATTCCATGACATCCGCTGAGAAATAGTCGTTTCGGATTGCAGGTGGCCCACAGTATAACTTAAAACCCCTTAATAATACGATAAAAAGAAAAATATGGAGCTGATTTTTAGGGGAAAAAATTCTCATGACGGTCTACTCGAGAGTCAGACATACATACATACATACCTAAAACATGTTCCGGAACATTTAGTTCGTGGGAAAGGGACGCAAGAGGCGAAGAAACTTTTCCTCTTGCCTAAGAACTGATTGTTCCGGAACAATGAAACTTTCAGAGAAACATAGAAATGGAGGAAGAGAATGAAAGAGAATGAAAGAGACAGTGTGAGAGAGTGAGAAAGATAGTGAGAGGGAGACAGAAAGTGAGAGAGAGACAGAGAGTGAGAGAGAAAAAGAGTGAGAGAAGAGAGACAAAGGAGAGAGAGAAGAGAATGAAAGAGATGAAAGAGAGAAAGAGAAAAGAGGAAGAGAAAGAGTGAAAAGAGAGAGAGAGAGAGAGAGAGAAGAGTGAGAAAGAGAGAGAGAGGAAGAAAGAAGAGAGAGAGAGTGAGAAAGAGAGAGTGAGAAAGAGAGTAAGAGAGTTGTGAAAGAGAGTTATTGAAAGAAAAAATGAGTGAAAGAGAGAGAAATTGAAAGACGGAGGGAGTGAGAGAAAGAGAGCGAGAACGAGAGAGAAAAGGGAAATAGACAGATGAAGGGAAATAGAGAGAGAGATATATATAGTGAAAAAGAGAGATATAGTATAGGGAAAGCGAGAGAGAAAGACAAGACTAACTGAACAAGAGAGAAAAATAAATATTGTGCTACTTTGGGGATTAACCAGACAAGTTTAAAACTTTTGAGACAACTTTATCATGACCATTTTCCATTGAAACCAAAAGTCTAAAGATTGAAGGTTTCGTTTTGATTTGAGAAATACCAATAAATTTGAGAACCACTTGTGACGAAACACATTAGTATTGCCGATAAGCAAGAAAACATGAAAAATTTATTTTTTATTTTTATTTACATTAAAAAAAAAAAAATACCACCTGATGAACAAAGTTGTGTAAGACAGGGTCGTTTGACTTATGAGGATTTTGTCATAAGTCAACATCCGTTCGGAAATTTTTAGCCGTTTAATTTATTGTATTTATTTATTTATTAAAAAAAATCTCCTGATTGAATGTTGTTGCCATCAAACTTGATATTTTAATAACGAACGGCTAGAAGGGTTTTTTGTTTTTGACAAGCAATGAGTAGGTCGGAATTGGATTTTCTTATAAGAAAACGTCAAGCTATCGAATTACGCAAAAAGGAGAATTTCAGCCAGTCGGTTTGGCGAAGCCAGCAGTCACTCAGTTAAGACAAAAAAGAAAAAAAAGCAAGCAACAACAACAAAAAGCTGCATGAGAAGTTTTAATCTTCAACTGAAAAATGACATAAAACCACAGCAAACCGCGAGATTTAAATCGAATGCCAGAAACAAAGTCGCTACCTTTATTTCTACCTCTACCTCTACTTCTACTTCTAGTTTGCCGATCAGAATCACCCCCACCGTCACCGTCACCGTCCCAGTCACCTCCAATAAAACCACCAAGCGGAACGATGCCGTCCGATGGTAACTGTGTCTTGTGTGCTTTCCGCTCTATCTATCCGCCGATTGGAGTATGTAGATACATAAATACGTAGAGTATTAAGTATCAAACATCACCAAAGCCAGGTTAAACCACATAAACTTATAGGAATTTGACCCATAAAACTGGCAACGCAACTTTTCTATTTTGTTGTTTTTGTTGTTGTTTGTTTTGTTTTTTAAATTTTATTTTTATTTTAATTTTTTTCTTGTTGATTGCCTCTGAAATAGGTCAAATCTAGGTTGGTTTTCCTTCTCAGATCACATTGAGTGCGGCTCAAGTGCGGGATTTCTTAGTGATTTGAAAGGGCACATACCTGTGTAGGTATTTAGGTACCCTGCAGTAATATGGACTGACCCAAGTGTAGTCTTCGATCGGTCCTTCATTTTACCAGTACTAGTCCCCCCATAATTCCACTTCTAATGTATTAAATTGTCCTTTTTAACATGGGCCTTTCATTGGAGAGGGACTAGTCCGATGTCTGTGTTTCTGTCTCGGCCCTGCAGTAATATGGACTGACCCAAGTGTAGTCCTTCATTTTACCAGTACTAGTCCCCTCACTAATTCCACTTCTAATGTATTCAATTGTCCTTTTTAACATGGGCCTGTCATTGGAGAGGGACTAGTCCGCAAAATGGCTGACCGTTGCTCAGTTTTTTTTTTTTTTTTTGGGTCAATTGTCGAAATTTTGTCTGGTTTTAGGATAGTCAAATAAGGAAAATATTCTAAGTTGATGAAAGTGTCATTTACAGACTAACCTTAGACCAACAACCATTCATTACCGGGGACCGCCGGTAGCCGATTTTATGGAGCGAAACGGCCATAATATAACCGGTAAGATATGGACCGGTCAAAGGCCAGTCCTTCTTAGGAAATTGACCGGCTCATTGCTGCAGGGTACCTATGTATGTATGTCGCATTCAGAATTTGTCCAATTCCGCCTCAATGGACATTTTTTCAAAAGTCCAAATCCAATCCGTCGGATAGATCAACGAGAGAGGAAATCCCCAGAAGAAGAAGATGGACTAGCGATGGTAAACTATCGATAGTTCATAGATAGGCGATAGTCATGTTTTTCCGGTAGTGAAAAACAACCTCGATAGTTTTGAACTTTTGAACCGATTTTCCCATTTCGAGGGGCTTCAAATTGTTCGACTTTTTGAATTGGTTTGATAGTGAATATTTGGGTATTTCTTTCACATCCTTTTTGTTACAGGGACTTTTCTAAATAATCAGGCCTTAAGAGAGGGCGGATGGGAAAGGGTGAGAGATTTTCCCCCGGTCCAAAATTTCTGAATTTCTGGCATGGGACTTTTTTCCTTTTTGTCGCACATTTTTGTGAGGGGACCCGGAAAAAAAATTCTCCGGGCCCAAATTTCTCTCTACGGGCCTGTAAATAATGAGAAAAAATTTTCAATCTCGCTAATACGAACAATCTGGATACAATGAACAGGACGTGCAAAAATTAATTCACTATATCCAGATTCGACTGTACTTAACTTTTAGTACAGTTTACTCTCTCTAAAGCGGACATCTACGGGACCGAAAAATACGCCCGCTTAAGACGAAACTATTTGAGAAGCAGGAACACTAGAGCGGTCCCAAAAAGTGTCCGTTTTAGAGGAGTGTCCTTAAGGAGAAATTTCAGTGTGTAAGAGTGAGTATAAGAGTCAGTATAAGATATAGTATAAGAGCACGTATAACAGATGGTATGCGAGAGAGTATAAGGAAGAGTGTTAGAGTCAGTATAAGAGTGAGTATAAGAATGAGTATAAGAGTGAGTATAAGAATGAGTATAAGAGTGAGTATAAGAGATAATATAACAGTTTTTATATGAGTCATTATAAGATTCAGTATAAATGTGGATATAAGACTATATTAAATGTTCATCCAAGTTCATCCATTTTCAACATGAGTATTTATTATGGCGAGTACGCTTGAGTCAACATCTTCTAGCGTTTTCAAATTTCCCCGACTATCCCGCCGATACTCTTGCGTCATGACTTTGTATGACTTATATTCTGAAAAATGGGCAATTGTTTTGTTCTCTCTTATCTGCCATATTACTTGAATTTGTCATTCTTCGGAGTAAATAACTAGTTCCATTTAAATTTTTGCCCTTTAGTTCGGGACCTTTGAAAAAATACCAATAAAATCACACGGCAACTTCGTGATGACGAGACAAAGCTTTGCGTTGCTCTAACGGCACGAGGAAAAAAATTTGAAAATTGAAAACTTAAAAGTCGTGAATGAGAAAAATGAAAGAGAACAATTAAAAATAAGTAGACAACAATTAACTTTTAATTAACGTGCAAAACAACTAAATTATAATACGTTACAAAAATTTCTCAGTCGCTTTTTGTGAAAAAATTTTTCATTAATTTTGTTTTTTTCCCCCATCTACTTGAACTTAGGAAAATATGCTAAATTCTCATTGAAATGCGAAACGAGCCTCCGTCGTAGGTTTAAGGTAGAGGAGGCGGCGGATGGGGCGAGGGAGGTGCCGAACGAAAGATGCTTTTGTAATTCAATTAATAACGCATTGAACTTTAAGTGCTATTTGTAATTTTCCTTCTTCTTCTTCTTCTTTCTCCTTATCTTGTTGGCTTTTTCGACTTTGATGTTGTTGTTGTTGTTGTTTATTGTGTATTAAATTAGTTACATACACATTTGCGTAATTGTAATTGTCACTGATGAACCCCACCTTTGGTGGAAATCATTTGTTCAAATGAAAACCGCAAAAATTCAGGGGGTGAGGGAAAAGAGGGGAAAGTGAAACTATGTATTTGTCACAGAAATTTGTTCGTGTCTTGGGAAAATTTGGAATTCATTTAAGCCACATGCAACGATGGATATTTTGATTGCCTTTAAGGGCCCTCTCCAGCTCTGTAAGGAATCTCAGCAGGAATTTTCTTGATATTCCTTAAAGGAAAAAACGTAGCATAATTTCATTTTTTAATGCAATAGTGACAATCTATATATCTATGTATATATTTTACGTCAAGACGAAAAAGCTTTTAAAAATTTGGTAAAATGGATTCGGACTTGTAAGTGTGTAGTATTTATCGGTAATTGTTTCTTATAATCGAAAATTTTTTTATTTCATTTATCCATTTCTGAACGCTAAAATTACACATTGAACCTTGTTAAATCCATTGAATTTTTTTCGAACTTGCCTCTTCTGTCAAAATTCCTTTCAGAAAGAACGGAAAATTCAATATTTCGAACAGAAAAATCTGTGTTACCGTGTTTTATTTACAGCAAAATAGGGAGCGAAAACAGAAACTACTTTTTGACGAACTGGAGACTGTTTAAGGTCGGTGTCCACTTCAATCAAAAATTTTTTTGGAGACTTGTACCTTTATTTCGTTTTGACATCACGTAGTGTAGAATCGAAAAAATTATAGATGCAAGACTATCGATACTGTGAGCATCGATAGTTTCGATGGTTTTTGAAACGCTCTGAAAAACTTTTTCCCTCTTATATAAATGGAAAATATTTCATATCGCCAAGTATTCGCGATTGTTTTAATTAGAGATGAGTACTATTGACTAACTGATGCTGGCTCATCACCCATGGGGACTTAGAACCATCGATGGTTAAGAAAAATAAAAATTGTTGATTATATCGGTCGTACCATCGATAGTTTTTCAGCAACAATAAATAACAAACAAAATTTTTGAAAATGGATTCAGTCATTTCTTCTGGAAAAAAGATTTCCAGTCGATTTTTATTGAATCTATTGAGTTTCAGTGCAAGAATTATAAAAACATTCAACCTACCCAAATGGTTTCGATGTACTCAACAAAATTTCGAACGAAACGAAAATTTTGATTGAAGTGGACACTTAGCTTTAAACAGAAAATTTCTGACACAAAAATTCCTTCAGCATTTCTAAATCTTTTTTTTTTTATATGAAGTTTTTCATTTCTGACAAAGCTGGAGAGAGCCCTTTAAGCAGGGTTGCAACTTTACTACAATTGCAGTAGATCTACTGCGTTTTTTTTTTTTGAAATTTTTGACATTTACTGCGACACTGCGAAAAGCTTAAAATCTACTGCGATTTTCGTCCCTGGTGTCACTCGATTTTTTTTTTTTTTTTGTCATTTTTTATAACAAAACTCCTAACGATAACTACCAAAAAAGTACCAATTTTGGTTATACATTATCAACACCGCAATTCTAAGTATTTGTAACAAATGTCACGTTTCCACATAGGGACTAACTATGGGGATTAAAGTTAATCCGGATAATTAATCCCCGTCGTTTCCACTTTCAGTATATAGATTAAATAATGATACAGCTGATTGGTATAATTTGACATAAGAGTTGACATTTTTCGTACTTTTTGTAGCTACATTTAATATCAACCCTGTATTTGTATCGGGATTAACTTTTAATTCCGCTTCGCCAAAGGGGTTAGCGTCAAATTTTTGTATGGATAACCCCGTACTTAATCCTAGGATAAACGAGTTAACCCCAATAAGTGAGTTAATCCCCTATGTGGAAACGTGATAAAAGATACTGTAAAAATGTCATCAAGATAATTGGCAGGGTTAAAGGAGTTTTGAACAAAGGTTCATTGTTAAACCAGCAGGGCTGCATTTCATTTGATCTCGATTTCGGGCACGATTGCGATGAAATTATGTTGAAAATTATCGATTTTGTTCGACTGTTCTCTGTAAGTATGGCAAAATGGCGCAATTTCGTGTGGCATTTTCGTTTGAAATTGAGATCGCCTCAAAGTTAAGCAATTTCGGATACTCTGAGAACATGATACATACTTATAAGAAGTAAAAGATTTGAAAGATAATTTGATATTTCTTTTAAGTGTATCGAAACTAGTAGGAGCTGGTACCTACTAGTATGATAGTGTTAACCCTCTAACACTAAATAGTATAATTATAGAATATTCTGTATCTTGTATCACTTATTGAACTAAATGTACTTAGATATTTATTTGCTGCTCTTAAAATGATCATATTTGTAAAAGGTAGAACATTAGTCTTGAATGGATTAAGAAATTCTTAATTCGATATTTTGCATGAAAATTACGATGAAAACAAAAGCGACCGACTGGAGTTTTCGTACATTTTTTGTATGTACATATGTATCTATGTATTTCATTTTTTTGTTGTTGTTTTTTTTTTTCAAGAAACCTAGCGGGACGTTGATAGTAATTATTTCGTTACCTTCTCTGGTCGTATCAGGTTAACAACCTGAGCCAACCGTAAGTCAGATATGCAAATCACATCTGTTCGTGGTGTAAATATGTTCATATGGATGTGTGTGTTGGCTCGCATGTACATTCCCTGCAGTAATATGGACTGACCCAAGTGTAGCCTTCGGTCAGTCCTTCATGTTACCAGTACTAGTCCCTTCATAATTCCACTTCTAATGTATTCAATTGTCCTTTTTAACATGGGACTGAATATTTTGAATTTTTTGAATTTTTTTGCATTTAACTGTGCTTTTTGAATATTTTATTCACTGAAGTAGGATTTTTTTTTGTTAATTTGACAATTCAACATTTTAATAGGCATACTAAATCGAACTAATTTGGAATTTTTTGAATTTCTTGATTTTTTTCGAATTTTTTTGAATTTTTTGAATTTTTGAATATTTTGAATTTTTTTGATTTTTTCGAATTTTTTGAATTTTTTCGAATTTTTTGATTTTTTTCGAATTTTTTGAATTTTTTTGAATGTTTTGAATTTTTTGAATTATTTGAATTTGTTTGAATTTTTTGAATTTTTGTTTGAATTTTTTTGAATATTTAGAATTTTTTTGCATTTTTGTTTGAATTTTTTTTGAATATTTTTTGAATATTTTGAATTTTTGCATTTATTTTGAATTTTTTTTGAATATTTTTTGAAAATTCCTTTGGTTTTTTTTTTTCATTTTTTTTACATATTCAAATTCCGAGGCATAGTCATAATATAACCGGTAGGATTTGGACCGGTCCAAGACCAGTCCTTCTTAGGAAATTGACCGGCTCATTACTGCAGGGTACCTATGTATGTATGTATGTATGTATGTATGTATGTGTGTGTGTTTCGTGTGCAAAAATTACGAAACACGTAGGTTCATATCTCTTAACGTTCGTTGGGCTATTTTTCGAAGTTTTTACATGTTTTTATTTGTTTCTTCTATTTGTATTTTTGTTTTCTTCCGTTTTTCGGTTCGTTTTTAAAGGTTTTTTAATAGAATCAACATAGAATCTTAACTGTCAGAACGACAATAGAACACAAAAAAAAAAAACGAAGTCGAAATACTTTAGAAGCTTAAGAACGATAGGGAATCGAAAATAATAGGAATTAAACAAAAGATGAACCTTTATATGTATGTATGTACATATGTGTAGGGTGCCACAATCGATGGTATGTTGCGAATGATTTTTCGATCACTGTAGGGTCGCTGAACTTTGACTATCTACAAGAATTTTAAGAGCTTTTCTTAATTTATTGGCCCAGAATCTGGATCTAGTTTGCTTCAAAATGGTCATTTGTCTGGTGAGTGCATTCTTATGATATAGAGAGTATTAGAGTCTGATATGACCGACCTTAGTAAACATTTAAAAAAAAAATATAAATATCGTGAGAGGCTAGAGGCAAATTTAAAAACTTTTTAGAACTACATATACCGGCATGTCATAGAAATGGAAATCGTCAAAATTTGAAAATTTTGGAATTTTCGTGTGCCCTAAAAACCGTTTCCAGAGCACTTCTGCACAATCATTATAAGTATATGAAGACCATACATGCATATATGGATTCTTATCTTCACATGATTAAGGGAAAACTAAGTCAAAACTAGATCGTCATGATCCGTGGACCGATTGAAATTCTGGACGATTTTGCAGGTCAGTTCTGTGACATCTCCGATCAGCTCTCATTGAACTTAGGGATGGGCGATAGTGGAAAACGTAGCGACTTCGATAATTTCGAATTTTATATCGTATCGAATTTTTTTGTATCGATATTTATTTATTCGATTTTTTGTAGGTACATTGTTAGCAAGCTCCGAATTTAATTTTCTCCACTTTTCGACAGCTATCGGTTGCTGTCTTCCGAGGATTGTCAAACAAAAACTGGAAAAAAAATTTAGAAAAATTTTCACATATATCGATTAGGGTATATATCGACCATACATTATTTTGTTGAAGAAAATACCTTTTAGACTTTTGCGCAATGGTTATTAGTTTGTGTGTAGAAGCCTGTTATTTTCATAAAATTTGAAGGAGCTTCAAAACAAATTTGATGTTTTTTAAATACATGATAAAATTCTTCCATACTCGAGCTTATGTATAAATTTTCGGATATATGAAAATTGCAAAATGACACTCAAAACATTTCGTATGAATTTTTATAATAAATTTCGATATTTCTAAGTATCGATGCATTTCAGTCCATCACTAATTAAAATTGGAACTTATTGGTTCTTTAGAGCCTATACTGAGATATGCAGTAAGTAAAGCGCCCACAATAAATACGTGCAAAAAAAATTGAAAAGTACTTCGAAGTAAATACTTTACTTTCGTTTATAGTGCGCAGGGTTGCATGCGACTTTCCTGCTTTATTGCGCATGTCCATTTTTTCTGCGAAGTAAATGTCAGGACAACTGCGATTGCGGCACATTTTTCAAAGTTAATACTCCGACTTCGACTTCGAAGGTGTTAAATTGATGGCATATTTTAAAGAACTAAAGAAGCGTGAATATAGTTGTCTCTCTCACACTTTACGACGTTGTAGCGAATAGGCTACTAATGTGCAAGTAGTTACTGCATATCTCAGTATAGGCTCTTAATCATAATTTCATGTTATGATTAAAAATTATGTGGAAATTACGCTAACTTTAAATGGATAAGATGAGAGATTAATAGTAGTAAAAGATTAATGGTAATGGGTTCTACGCAGATATGCAGGACATAAATTTCCTATACCAAACACATGCAAAAAAAAAAAAAAAAAAAAAAAACGAAGAAGTACTTTCAGTTACTTCAACGAATACGCAGATTAAAAGCAATCGAACACTCAGGGTTGCATTTAAATCATACATTTTCTATAACTCTGTCGACCTGTCATCGAAATTTCAACTCTGATTTCGTCGGATCATTCGCCTGTTGTATTTCTATTACACAAGTATCCAATAAAACTTGAACGTTCAATCAGCCTAACAAATCCAAGGACTAACTGGCTGAAGTACAAAAAGTATATAAGTTCGCATATACATACTAAATATAAAATAGACTGCAATGAGCATATTGATGACGCCGTAACTGTTTTTTCTTCCATTCTTGAATCAGCAGCGAAAAATTCTACTCCTTGTACGGAAGACAGGACTAGAAAAACCAGGACCAATATAGAAATTGAAAACCTTGTCGCCAAAAAACGAAGATGCAGGCGCGAATGGCAACGATTCCGGTCACCATTTGCCAAAGATAGACTAAAAGACGCTGAAAAAAAGCTTAGACTAGCTCTATTCCGGGAAAAGGAAATTGAAAAAAGCCATTTTATCCAGAAACTTACACCCAGGGGTGTTAATCGGGAGTCCATGTGGATAGCGAGCCGCACTTTTAATACTCCTGTATATAGTGAGTCACCTATTCGTAGACCTAACAATGGGTGGGCGCGTTCCGACGAAGAGAAAGCAACGGCTTTTGCAGTACACCTTAATAGAGTATTTCAACCAAACCCGAGCACTATTGTACACAACTTTCCAACTCAATCCGAAAACACAAACAGAATTCGCGCAAACTTTATTCCGAGTGAGTTATCTAATACCATAAAAAGTGAACTAGTCTGTAAAAAAGCCCCTGGACATGATCTTATTACTCCGAAAATGTTAAAAAATTTACCTTTCGTAGCAGTAGTATTTTTAACTGTGCTTTTTAATTCTATTATAAAGTATGGTTATTTTCCAAAAGATTGGAAACGGTCGGTTATTAAAATGGTGCTTAAACCCGGTAAAGATCCTACGCAAACTTCCTCTTACAGACCCATAAGTCTCCTTCCTTGCCTTTCAAAGTTATTCGAAAAACTTTTGATATCCAAATTGACTCCATTTCTTCAGGAACAACATATTATTCCTTCCCATCAATTTGGATTCAGAAAAAAACACGGTACTATTGAGCAAGTAAATCGTATTACCAACGAAATAAGAATCGCATTTGAACATCGCGAGTACTGCTCAGCAGTTTTTCTGGACGTGCAACAAGCGTTCGACAAAGTTTGGCACGACGGTTTGCTGCATAAAATCAGAAACTTACTTCCTTTAAATTTTCACGCGACCTTTGAGTCATACTTAAAACATAGAACGTTTCAAGTAAAACACAACTCGTTTACAACAAAATGTTATGAAATTCATGCAGGGGTTCCTCAAGGAAGTGTTGTTGGGCCTATTCTCTATCTTTTGTACACAGCGGATATTCCTAATAGCGATCGAGTATCAATTTCGACATTTGCTGACGACACAGCGATACTAAGCCGCCACAAGGATATTTGTGTTGCAACTTCTAAGCTCCAAAATCATCTCCGCGAAATCCATGACTGGCTTACTAAATGGCGAATCCAAATAAACGAACTCAAATGCCGACATATCACTTTCACGCTAAACAGGAAAGCTTCGCCGGACATTTTCCTTAATAACACGCGCATCCCTCAATGTGAAGAAGTTACTTACCTCGGAATTCACTTAGATAAAAGATTGACATGGCGTAAGCACATCGAGGCTAAGAGAACCCAAATGAAGCTGCAAGCAAGCAGGTTACACTGGCTCATAAATAATCGCTCTGATCTAAAACTAGATTATAAAGTCCTTCTGTACAACCAAGTTATAAAACCAATATGGACGTATGGCTTACAATTGTATGGAAATGCCAGCTCTTCGAATATAGACATTCTACAGAGAGCACAATCTAAAATCCTTAGGACAATTACAGGAGCCCCATGGTTTGTTACAAATGAAAGAATACATAGAGAGCTCAACGTAGAAATGGTGAAAACGGAATTCGCCAAAATCAAAGAAAAATATTTTTGTAAACTGCGAGCGCACGTAAATCCACTAGCGCGTTCACTAACTAATTCATTACACTATTCGAGGCTAAAAAGAAATGATCGACCAGCGCTTCCAAATACAACAGGTGCAATCCATGCACATTCAACAACACAGCTCTCCTAGCTGATTGCCGACTCGGTTTCGGAGTGCAATCCATGCACATTCAACAACACAGCTCTCCTAGCTGATTGCCGACGCGGTTTTCGGAGTGCAATCCATGCACATGCAACAACACAGCTCTCCTAGCTGATTGCCGACGCGGTTTTCGGAGTGCAATCCATGCACATGCAACAACACAGCTCTCCTAGCTGATTGCCGACGCGGTTTTCGGAGTGCAATCCATGCACTTCCAAAAACAACAGCTTTCCTAGCTATAAAGTAAAAAAATCTATATTCTCCCGGGTAATCCACTGCATAACCACCTTACTGAGCTTTATATTAAGCTCTCCAACACCGTTCTCAATTACATGTGCTCCTACACACACATCATAAAAGCCTAGCTCCAGCGAAAAGGCACGTAATTATCTAAAAATTACATCCCATAAATGATTCTTCAAATTTGAATATGCTCTGTGATATGTAATTGTTAACTTTAGGTGTAAGATTTTATAAATTATTGATAGACTCCTATCCTAAAGGAGTGATCCAATAAATTAAATGAATTGTTTAAAAAAAAAAAAAAAATGCAACCCTGTGAGTTCGATTACTTAAAATTATCGTATGCTTTCAAGTAGCGAAAGTAAGCCAAAGTACTTCTTTGTTTTTTCTACATTGTGTTTTGTATAGGAAATTTACTTGCTGCTTTAGAGCGTAGAGCCCATTATATCTTAATTTTGCTTGGAGGAAACAATCAGCAGCGAAAAATTCTACTCCTTGTACGGAAGACAGGACTAGAAAAACCAGGACCAATATAGAAATTGAAAACCTTGTCGCCAAAAAACGAAGATGCAGGCGCGAATGGCAACGATTCCGGTCACCATTTGCCAAAGATAGACTAAAAGACGCTGAAAAAAAGCTTAGACTAGCTCTATTCCGGGAAAAGGAAATTGAAAAAAGCCATTTTATCCAGAAACTTACACCCAGGGGTGTTAATCGGGAGTCCATGTGGATAGCGAGCCGCACTTTTAATACTCCTGTATATAGTGAGTCACCTATTCGTAGACCTAACAATGGGTGGGCGCGTTCCGACGAAGAGAAAGCAACGGCTTTTGCAGTACACCTTAATAGAGTATTTCAACCAAACCCGAGCACTATTGTACACAACTTTCCAACTCAATCCGAAAACACAAACAGAATTCGCGCAAACTTTATTCCGAGTGAGTTATCTAATACCATAAAAAGTGAACTAGTCTGTAAAAAAGCCCCTGGACATGATCTTATTACTCCGAAAATGTTAAAAAATTTACCTTTCGTAGCAGTAGTATTTTTAACTGTGCTTTTTAATTCTATTATAAAGTATGGTTATTTTCCAAAAGATTGGAAACGGTCGGTTATTAAAATGGTGCTTAAACCCGGTAAAGATCCTACGCAAACTTCCTCTTACAGACCCATAAGTCTCCTTCCTTGCCTTTCAAAGTTATTCGAAAAACTTTTGATATCCAAATTGACTCCATTTCTTCAGGAACAACATATTATTCCTTCCCATCAATTTGGATTCAGAAAAAAACACGGTACTATTGAGCAAGTAAATCGTATTACCAACGAAATAAGAATCGCATTTGAACATCGCGAGTACTGCTCAGCAGTTTTTCTGGACGTGCAACAAGCGTTCGACAAAGTTTGGCACGACGGTTTGCTGCATAAAATCAGAAACTTACTTCCTTTAAATTTTCACGCGACCTTTGAGTCATACTTAAAACATAGAACGTTTCAAGTAAAACACAACTCGTTTACAACAAAATGTTATGAAATTCATGCAGGGGTTCCTCAAGGAAGTGTTGTTGGGCCTATTCTCTATCTTTTGTACACAGCGGATATTCCTAATAGCGATCGAGTATCAATTTCGACATTTGCTGACGACACAGCGATACTAAGCCGCCACAAGGATATTTGTGTTGCAACTTCTAAGCTCCAAAATCATCTCCGCGAAATCCATGACTGGCTTACTAAATGGCGAATCCAAATAAACGAACTCAAATGCCGACATATCACTTTCACGCTAAACAGGAAAGCTTCGCCGGACATTTTCCTTAATAACACGCGCATCCCTCAATGTGAAGAAGTTACTTACCTCGGAATTCACTTAGATAAAAGATTGACATGGCGTAAGCACATCGAGGCTAAGAGAACCCAAATGAAGCTGCAAGCAAGCAGGTTACACTGGCTCATAAATAATCGCTCTGATCTAAAACTAGATTATAAAGTCCTTCTGTACAACCAAGTTATAAAACCAATATGGACGTATGGCTTACAATTGTATGGAAATGCCAGCTCTTCGAATATAGACATTCTACAGAGAGCACAATCTAAAATCCTTAGGACAATTACAGGAGCCCCATGGTTTGTTACAAATGAAAGAATACATAGAGAGCTCAACGTAGAAATGGTGAAAACGGAATTCGCCAAAATCAAAGAAAAATATTTTTGTAAACTGCGAGCGCACGTAAATCCACTAGCGCGTTCACTAACTAATTCATTACACTATTCGAGGCTAAAAAGAAATGATCGACCAGCGCTTCCAAATACAACAGGTGCAATCCATGCACATTCAACAACACAGCTCTCCTAGCTGATTGCCGACTCGGTTTCGGAGTGCAATCCATGCACATTCAACAACACAGCTCTCCTAGCTGATTGCCGACGCGGTTTTCGGAGTGCAATCCATGCACATGCAACAACACAGCTCTCCTAGCTGATTGCCGACGCGGTTTTCGGAGTGCAATCCATGCACTTCCAAAAACAACAGCTTTCCTAGCTATAAAGTAAAAAAATCTATATTCTCCCGGGTAATCCACTGCATAACCACCTTACTGAGCTTTATATTAAGCTCTCCAACACCGTTCTCAATTACATGTGCTCCTACACACACATCATAAAAGCCTAGCTCCAGCGAAAAGGCACGTAATTATCTAAAAATTACATCCCATAAATGATTCTTCAAATTTGAATATGCTCTGTGATATGTAATTGTTAACTTTAGGTGTAAGATTTTATAAATTATTGATAGACTCCTATCCTAAAGGAGTGATCCAATAAATTAAATGAATTGTTTTAAAAAAAAAAAAAAATGCAACCCTGTGAGTTCGATTACTTAAAATTATCGTATGCTTTCAAGTAGCGAAAGTAAGCCAAAGTACTTCTTTGTTTTTTCTACATTGTGTTTTGTATAGGAAATTTACTTGCTGCTTTAGAGCGTAGAGCCCATTATATCTTAATTTTGCTTGGAGGAAACAATCGCTTTCATTTTCAAAGTCTTGAGAAATGTAAATTCAAAATTTACAAAAATTTCACACTTTCGAAGTCGGTGTCCGTGTTTAGCTCTAAATAATGTGCTGCTATCAGCTGTTCTGGCATTTATTTTCCATTAAAAACTATTATGTTCATTTCTCTATCGAAATAATCCCGTTAAGTCGCATGCAACCCTGCGATTTTAATAATCTTCGATTACGATACCAGCTCAGTATATGCGAAACTAAAAAAACTGACATACTTCCAAGTAATTTTCGATTTTTTCGCCTGTGTATCTTATGGGCACTTTACTTACTGCATATCTCGGTGCCTATAGGCTTTAAATAACTTCTTTTTTTTTTTAGTATTTCAATGCAGAACAGAAGCGGAAAGGTTATCTATGCTAAAGCCCAATAATCTGCTTTGCTTAAATTTCTGGTATTTTTTTTCTTCTTTTGTTCTTTGTGGTTACTAATTGGGTCAACATATCTCTTTACCTTCGATTTGCCTAAACACTTCAAATACAAAGAAAACCTCTTCAATATCCTCTACTTTCATAGTCATAAATTGAAACGTTTTGACCCAGTTTCTCTTTCCTTTTCTCCGGATGCTGCTTAGAAAAATTACAAAAAAAAAAAAAAAAAAAAAAAACCTACCAAAGAAAATCTTACATTCATAATTCACAGTGAAAAGAAATTTTCACATTAACGTATGACGCTTAATTTCGAACGCAAATAAAGAAGCTCCCAGGCTTGATAGGTCATCAAAGCGAAAGAAAGAAACAAAAAACGATAAAAAAAAACCGAACGACTGAAGGTAGGAAGGAAGAAAGAAAGAAACAGCGGGAGTACACTTTTAGAACTCACTGTTGCATGACGGTACAAAAGTATTTTCATGCAACATGCGAAGAGAAGATTCGGCACGATTCAGCATGTTATGTTGATGGCATGAAATGAAGTTACTTTTCTGCATGCGTTTTCTTCCCCGCAACTTCTTCTTCTTTTGTTTATCGTTATGTTTGCTGCCTCTTATTGATTTATTTATTCAATTTCTTGTTGCTTTTCTTGGCTTCATTCATTTGAAAGTAGGTATGTATGTAAGCAAGCCAGCAAGCAAGTAAGCCCACAAGAGCCGGCAAAAAATCTGATGAGAAAGTAACCGGCTCAAAGTACACGAAATTTCCTTTCCGCTGCTTCGTTGGTCCGCGGTTTGTTGCAAGCCAAACCAGATTGTCTGGCATTATCACTAAACATTGATCGCATTTCTTCGTTAGCGGTGCTCCGTTGTGGATGCGCTACGTGCGAAATTCTCGTTTGTATTGGCAACGCCGTTTCTTTGTAACGGAATTCATTTTATAAATGAAGTTTTTTCGTTTGGTTTTTTAGTTTTTTTATATATATTTTTTTTTTTTCGTTTTAATGCGGTGAAAATTTATTTATGAGATTCCAGGCCGAAAAAGAAAGGGGTTTAGTCTTGCAAGAAGTCGTGAGGGTGCTGCCACCTTTTTTGAGATATTAATTCATTGAGCTTTCAAAATACAGTAGAATCTGGGTGGTGTGAATCGCGGTTAGAGTGAACACACAAATTTTTTCATTGAGTACTCTGTAGTGTGAAAGGTTTTACAAAAACTGTAATACACTGAAAAAAATAGTTAATTTTTTTTTGTGCAAAAATTTTTCTCAGTGTAAAATTTAAAAATAAATTTTCTAAATTCCTTGTTTTGTTAACAATAAGTCACCGTTTGTTTCATCTCTTTATCTTAATTATTTCTGGAGATATTAAATTTTTCAAAACATGCCGTATGAGTAATGTGTTTTGTATCCATTTTCGTAAATTTGTACTGGATATTAGTACTAGAGCATCTATGTGCACTTGTAATTTTTTTAATATCTCACTGTTGCGCCATTTATTTTGAATGAAAAATTTTTTAAATGAAAGCAAATACTTAAAGGTATTTTTTTTTAAATTTGTAGAGTGGCGTCAAACTGGGAATACACTGAAAAAAAATTGTTAAAATTGTCTTTTTAGTTTTGTGGAAAAATTTTTCTCAGTGTAAAATTAAAAAAATTTTTTTTTTTGATTTCCTGTTACATAAGCAATCTGCCAACGTTTGTTTCATCTTTTTATGTTAAATACAGTAGAGTCTGGAAATAATTATTGCAGGGAAAAGGATTTGCGTCAAAAATTCCGAGCTCATCGCTGCAAATTTGGCCTATTTTGAAGGTCACGGTCATTCTACAAACACTAGGGTGGGTCGATTTTTTTTTTTCTTTCGAAAAAGCGTATAGCAAAAAACGTAAGCTAGGAATTCATTTTAGACCCTAGGTTTGTGAGCAAAATTGTCTTAAAATTTCATCTAGTCTACGTTTCTGCTATACGCTTGTGTCCGATCTGTCGCTCCATAAAAATCGACCCACCCTAACAAACACGGTATAGAGAAACTTGAAAAACTCTTAATTGATTGTAGGCATTGCCAATGGAAGGGAGACTACATTGATGAACCAAGTGCCATTTTTTTTCTAAAGTGTTTAGTCCTGGGATCAATTGATCCACTTGTTACATACATACATACAATATCCGATCTGATTGTAATCTTAAGCTAAGTTACTTTTTCTGCTTAATGCGAATATGTAAAATGAAGTAACGCAACAAATCTCGTTTCGTACTTTATTTTTAGCTATCTGAACACCTTTTTCTTCAACTCCTTGCTTTCTTCTTTGCATGCAATTTTCTTTTGTACCTTCTTACGTCATTATGTCGGTTAACCATGCAAATAAGTATATGGGTCTCTTGGAGCTAATGTTCCTCTCGTTCTACATGTATGTATATATGTTTCTATCGCTCGTTCTTTCCCTATTCCCCTTTCTCCTTTCCCCTGCTCTCCCTCTGTACTCCCGCTCTCGCTCTATTGGTGTCTGTCTGAATCGAGGGGGGCCATAATGGTTTTGGAGCGTCCTAAATGCTCTTTCAATAGCACGTTTTCTTAGCTGCCAACGTTCAGCATTCGTGCTTGTCTTGAAGTTTTGAGTTCTTGAACTCGGCTCAACGATTTTCCGTTATGCTTATGCGCTGTTGTATTTAAAAGCGTGTGTAAATTAGAAGAAGAAAAAAAAACACATTTTTTTATTAACGAAAGAGTGGGTCTGAAAGCTTTTAAACACGACTTGACAGTCGGCAATAGAGTCGCTACTAACTGGGTCTATTAAACGTATTTTTTCCACAGAAACGGTTTAAACGTGTTCGTTCAAGATTTGCGGTCAGAACAATGCAAGCAAAAACAAAGCGGAAGAAGTAAAAAAAAAAAAAAAATCAAAAAAAAATTTTTTTTATTAACACACTAAAAACAATTTTCTTTCATTAAAACCACATGAAAATCTTTTTCGTTGATCCAAAATCGGCGGATTACGGCAAAAAAATACATATTTAAATTGTATATATGTATGTGTGTATGTATGTATAATTATTTTCAAAATTGTCAGCTGTCTTTGACATTTGTTTTATGTCAATAGATCCGGTCTTTAGTTATTTTTCGGTATTTTTTTTTAACATTCAAAAGGTTTTACAAAAACTGTAATACACTGAAAAAAAAATAGTTAAATTTTTGTTTTCTTTTTTTTGTGCAAAAATTTTTCTCAGTTTAAAATTTAAAAATAAATTTTCTATATTCCTTGTTTTATTAACAATAAGTCACTGTTTGTTTCATCTTTTTATCTTATTTATTTCTGGAGAAATTAAATTTTTCAAAACATGCCGTATGAGTAATGTGTTTTGTATCCATTTTCGTACATTTGCACTGGATATTAGTACTAGAGCAACTATATGCACTTGTAATTTTTTCAATATCTCACTGTTCCGCCAATTATTTTGAATGAAACATTTTTTTAAATGAAAGCAAATACTTAGAGGTATCTTTTAAAAAATTTGTAGAGCGATGTCAAACTGGGAATACACTAAAAAAAATTGTTAAAATTGTCTTTTTAGTTTTGTGGGAACATTTCTCTCAGTGTAAAAATTAAAATTTTTTTATTTTTTATTTCCTGTTATATTAGCACTCGGCCAACGTTTGTTTCATCTTCTTATCTTAATTAGTTTTTGAGATATAAAATTTTGAAAAAAGGCTTGTTAAAAAAGGATTTTCAAGGATACTCGTATTTCAAGGACCGTTTAAAATAAAAATCTAAAATGTAATCTCCACAGTGTTTTTAGATGGCACCTATCGAAAAATCAACAAAATTTATAAATTCCTTTCATGAACCCGCCAGACCCTTTCAGGTGTACCTATTTTAGACCGAAGAAGTTCCGTTACCTGGCAACACTGCTTCAATTTCTTATAAACCGAGCGTGCTGTTAACATCGAGCAGTTCCGTGTGGTACAGTTCATTAAGGGGGGAAGAGGGTTCACTCACTACCTATTAACTATTAGGCAAAGTGGATTTCCGGTACTCTGACAAACATTTTGCAATGTTAAAATATCGAAATTTGTGGGATTATAGAGCACTGCCTAAGACCCCCTATAGTCCGGTATTTTTCAAAAAAGAGTAACTTGTAGTCTGAGAAAACACAGATCCAATGATAAGATTATATCAGCCCTTTTCTAAATGAATATTCCCCGGAAGATTATTCCCTAGAAATTTTTTCTCCGCGAAAAAAGGAAGTATTCTAAGCGTCAATAAAAGTAAAAACAAGGTGGCGACCTTTGCTTAAAAATATTGAAAATACTTGGTTCCTTCATATTCATTTCCCCAGTGCTCTCGGAAGGGGAGAATAGTTTTCAAATCTGGGGCTGTATACATATGTTATACTCTGAAGTACATATTGCGACATTTTTCAATATCGAGTCGACACCTGGCTGTGAATAATAGACACAACGGATTTCTGGGGGTGCCGGATTAGCCAGGCAGTCCACTGTATTACTTTCTAGTTACATAGCATGCAACCATTTCCTTCACAATCAATGGGATGCGGAGGGGTTCGATCACCCAAACGCCCTTATTGCACACGCGCCCGCCCACAAAAGTTGGAGAAGAATGAAAAAAATGGAAAGAAGTCCAGTGCTAAGTTGCCAGGGAGCTTGTCCAAGTAGAATTCGAAGTAAGTACACAAACATATGTACATAATATATAAGTATGTATGCATGTAGGTGCAGGCAGATGTTTTAAACAGCTAAGTACATTCAATGCATGGGAGAATAATAGCTATGAAAGGGGCGCGCAGGGGCGGAATTGTTAGTAGTGACAGACAGAAGACTTTTCCATTCAGGAATATGTATGTATGTGAGCAAACAGTGGGAACATTAATTGTGCCATCCATACAGTGTTATTAACATACATGCACGTATGCATGTGTGTATGCAAAGTGTAAATATGTGATGTAGTTTCTTTTGTTGTTAATATTCTTAGGTCTTTTTATTTTCTTGTTGGTAAATCGACAAGCCATGTTGTTGTCAAGCTAACAGGGTCTTAGGTCTTGTTGTTGTCGCATTATGTTGTCAATTTGGTTTGACTTACTGATTGCTACCTTTACTTTAGAATTTTTTTTCATTTTTTCCCCGTCGTCGCTGTTCTTGTTGATATTTTCCATTGCCTTGATGTGTGTCAACGGCAAGAATTTCTTCGTAGAAGAAGCAGGTACATAAATAGTAATAAAAATAATAATAGATAATAATAAAAAAAAAATAATAATAATAATAATAATAATTATTTTAATAATTGTAATAATAATAAGAAAACCAATAACAATGACAACTAAAAACGATGACAGTTTGACATACATATGTACATACATACATACATACATACATACATACATACATGTATACATACATACATACATACATATGTACATACATACATAAATACATAGATACATACATACATACATACAAACATACATACATAAATAGTACATACATACATACAAACATACATACATACGTACATACAAACATACATACATACATACATACAAAAATACATACATACATACATATGTACATAAATACATAAATAGTATATACATAAATAGTAGATACATACATACATACATATGTAAATATAAACCAAAATACATACATACATACATACATACATACATAAATACATACATACATACATACATACACACATTCATACATACATACATACATACATACATACATACATACATACATACATAATACATACATACATACATACATACATACATACATACATACATACATACATACATACATACATACATACATACATACATACATATGTACATACATACATACATACATACATACATACATTCATACATACATACATACATACATACAAGTCGGCAAAATGGACGATTGGAAGCTTTAAACCAATTGTATGGCAACACTGTCTGCTTAATGGAAATCGAAAATACCTGCCAGCGATATGTAATGGAAGCCCCTCGAATGTAACAGGTTAATTTTACATAAAATTGTTGCAACGGGTTTGATCATCTGTAAAATTGTTTAACATATGTACATACATACATACATACGTGGAATTTCCCAGCAATGATTTAACCTCTTTTAGATTTTCACAACCTTTATTTTTTTCAATTATTTCCGCCTCCTATCAAAAAAGTATGAAAATAATCAATCTCAATCTGGAAAAAATATTTGGTTATAGAAGACAACACGATTGAATGTGATTGCGGCCAGCTGCGGGGGTTTTCGCCGCTCTCAACCAAACAATCGGGGGTCTTGGTGATTGAGGGTTGCGACGGATGTGTGAGGATGTTGTCATTGTTCTTGTTAATTTTTTGTGTTTCTTTCTCTGTGTTTTCTATACTGCTGCTATGTCAGCAGTTGAACAGGTGTCGGAGTGCTTAAATCATCGACCGTCTGGCACAACTTCCACCCCCACCCCCACCCCCACACACTACTCTGCGATTCCTTCGCCCGCTTTTTTTTTCTCGTATATGTTGTGCCATTTATCGTTTAAAGTTGCTTGGCCCACTTTTCCATGGCAACAACGCGTGCCCCAAAACAACTCGAAAATCGCTCGCCACGCTATTTTGGCCTAAACTATTTTCATCGCCGCGGCTCCAAAGAAACACGCCAATGCGACGTAACGCAACGTTACGTCGCGTAGCGAAATATGACGTGTCGTTTCTTGGCGTGGCGCAGAGCGGAGTAGAGCGGCGCGGAACGGAACGGCACGAACGCAGACGTATCCAAGTTTTGTATTTTTGCCAATTTTTCAAAAGCACCAACAAAAAAAAAAAAAAAAAATCAATAAAATTCTTCCTATAATAAGTGATATGGATATGGAGGATATGAGACGTTCGCAGTCGATCACACATTAAGTGGGTGCAAAATGTAGTAGCTACACTGAAGAAAAAAAATTGTCTTATTTCCAGTAATAAATTTTAACGAAGCATAGCCGAGCACGAAAGAGCGCTTTTCATATACCACATCGGCTTATCGGGGCACTTTCGGAGTGCTTTTCAAGTAACTTCGGAGTTATTTCTGAGTGATTTCGGAGTATTTTCGGAATGAAATATCTTAGGATTGCTTTCATATTGTCTTTTCAAGTATTTTCGGAGTGCTTTTGATGGACCTTTGCAATTATTTCGGAGTGCTTTCCGATTGGTCTCGCAAGTAAATACCTTCGGTGGTTTCGGAATGATTTCGAAGTGCTTTTGAAATGCCCTCGGATTGCTTTCGGGTGTATTTTGAAGTATTTTCGGAGTGCTTTTCAAGTAACTTCGGAGTTATTTCTGAGTGATTTCGGAGTATTTTCGGAATGAAATATCTTAGGATTGCTTTCATAAGGTCTTTTCAAGTATTTTTGGAGTGCTTTTGATGCACGTTTGCAATTATTTCGGAGTGCTTTCCGATTGGCCTCGCAAGTAAATACCTTCGGTGGTTTCGGAATGATTTGGAAGTGCTTTTGAAATGCCCTCGGATTGCCTTCGGGTGTATTTTGAAGTATTTTCGGAGTGCTTTTCAAGTAACTTCGGAGTTATTTCTGAGTGATTTCGGAGTATTTTCGGAATGAAATATCTTAGGATTGCTTTCATATTGTCTTTTCAAGTATTTTCGGAGTGCCTTTGATGGACCTTTGCAATTATTTCGGAGTGCTTTCCGATTGGTTTCGCTAATAAATACCTTCGGTGGTTTCGGAATGATTTCGAAGTGCTTTTGAAATGCCCGCGGATTGCTTTCGGGTGTATTTTAAAGTTGTAGTTGTACTTGTTCTTAGATAGACATAAATACTGTAGCATGCTTCAGGCGCACCTTTTTTGCTATTTCTAATTTTTTAATTTTCTTTTTCCTTTTGTGTGTGTTTTTGTTGTTGTTGTTGTTGTTGTTCTTGTTGTGTTAAGTAACAAAAATCGCATTATATATTTGGCCTAGTTTTTTCCCTATTCACTTTATTTCAACATATTTCGCTGTCTCCCCCACGCTCACCACCCGACCCGACACCACCCCACCCTACCCCACCGCACCCTATCCCTGTCCGCGCTCTACGTCAATGTTTGTTGCCCATAAAGCGTACAAATGTATGAATGAAGGCTGTCTACCATGAAAGAGGAACAAAAGCAAAAGAATAAAAAAACCTTTTTCTGTCTTACTAAGACGATGTTTAACTAGGTAAGTGCTATAGAATCTGCCTTCAAACACACACACACACACAAACAAGGCTCCCTGCGTCAATGTCGAAAATAGTGACGGGGTGACGGGGGCCTCTATACAGTTTCCATTTTTAAGGCTAGTCATTGTGCGGTAGGAAATTAATTGCTTCGTCGACTTCGATTCGTTAACAGTGGATTCCTTTTGAGAGCACTTCTCAAGGCGACCCAAAGACCGAAGGACCTCTTTGAGGTGGGGCCCATTGCTATTGTATGAATTGATTGATTTCGCTCTTGCGTGATTTTTTTTTCTTTCTTCTTTTTCTATTTTAATTCTTGTTATTTTGTTTTCGTTAACCTTTTACTTAACGTTCTTGAGTCGTGCGTTTTGAATTTTTCCTTCACTTTTCAGTTGAGTTTTATTCTTTCTCGATTTTTCAAAGGTCTCTGTCTCTGCTTAAATGGAGCGGAAAAGTCAGAGGTCTGTGTCTGTGTGTCTGTGTGTGTGTGTCTTGGATAACATGACATTTAATTAAGACACATACATTCGGTTTTATAAGTACCTACATATATTAATAAAGTAAGAAAATAAATTGACAAAAAATTATGCATAGAATTAATGTCACTCGATCGATAATTGAAAATAATTGCCCAAAAAAAAAAAAAAAAAAAATTGAAAAATATTTATGTATTTTCAAATATGGAAGAAAAAAGCATTGAGCCATAACTTTTGCAATTGAGTTTCCCACTTCAATGCGGCCTTTGAACTTTCCTTAATTAGACCAAAATCATTTGAAATGAGTTTGCTTGATTTGAATTCCAATTCGACTTTGAATAAGTATGACTTGTCATTGAATTTGATCTACTTCGAGTGCGGTCACGATGGGACGTACTTAAGCTCAATGAGTTTGAGGTAGGCTTTAATTTGTAAGTGAGTGGAAATTATGAACATTCCACTCAAAATAATCCTGTTCGAATGATCATTGATCAACTGAAATTCGACTCCAAATGCCAAAAAATTAAAACTCATTCCTTTTTTGGGGTGATTTCTTTCTTACCTTCGTTGAATCTCTTGAGCACTTTAAGCGCGTTTTTTGCTCCTTTCAGTTGGCTCAAATATATACATATGTATATGCTTTTATTATATTATATCCTCACAAAGTGGTGGATGGTGTTTGTTGCCACTTGAGTGAGTGCTTAATTTTTTTCTCCCCCGCCCACCCGTTTTTCTGTTCCTCATCATTAAGACGTTCAATGTTTTATGCTCAATTAGCGAAAATTTTCTTTGCCATCTTCATGCGCAAATTTCTTACAATAAGAGTATTATTTTTCCGTTCATATGTATGTATGTGCATACATATACAAACTTACATTCAGCTAGTTTATATTGCCATTATTGTTATTGCCATTATCTATCATTTGCTATTGTTATGATTGATGCTTTCCGAGTGCGACTTTTTTTTTTTACCGATTCGCCAGCTTTCGATGGCTGCCTGCCTGACTGACTAAAAACTGGATGACCGAAGCGACAAACGATGATGATGGGTAGGTGAGGTTAATTGGCATTAAATGCGTTAAATATGTAATTGGAGCAATTTTCTTCATGAGGAAAATTAATATCTATGATTGAGAAAGTGCTGATGAAATGGAAGAGGCTAAGAATCTATTCATCGAATATACATTAATCTTGGAAAAATGGGCACCAAAATCGAGTGGTGCGGAGAACGGAGAGCGGAGAGTTCTTCTATCGAAATTTTTGCTGATATCAGGACAATATTGGTTCGGTCATTGCTATAATCCCGGGTGCCTTTATCCACGCATATTCCACGATTCTTTCTTGTCAACTCATCTGAAGTCCCAGTTATTATGCCGAGAAGGGAGAACATTCACATATCTAATCATATTTCCGTCTTAACAATAATTTTCATTTCATCCGGCAGAAAAACCTTGGCGAACACAATTTGCTGCAGCAAGCCGACAGACAAGATATACAGACCAACAACGTACAGTGTAGCGAGAATGGACAAAAACAATCAAAAAATTGAAGTTCGAAATATGAAATTTTTTTATTATTCATGAAATAATTCAGTTTAATTTGGTTTGAATTCTTCGGGCTCAGGGTCCAAAATTTTCTGTTATGAAATGTCAATTTTTTAATTCAAAATTGGTACTAAAGTTACGAAAAAAATGTAGAGGATTCGGGAATGGCCGATTTCGATCAAATTACCCAGATGTCTATATTTCACCATATTTAACCACTGTGCCAAAGTTCAAGCGTTTTTATTGGTTGCAAAGCATTCAGTGAGAAAAAAATCAGTGTGCGTTGTATAGGGAGCAGTGCTCTCGAAATGGTACTATAGTAATTTTTTTTTTTTGCTCCTTTTTGTCTTGCCGTACTACTTTACTACTCCTTTTGCTAACTAACTACTATTTGGTTGTAAAAAAATTTTCAGATTATTTTGATTTTATTATAGCTTCTTTGAGCGGTGAAAGTGAACTGTCTGGCAAGGCTATATATATACTACTTATAAGCAACTAGGACATTCCATTAAAAGTGAAAAGATTTAAAAAGCAAAAAAGTGTACAATTTTTCATACAAAATTACATTCATTCATTTTGTAGCCTTCTTGGTTTACGAGTTTTCGAGGTTTTTAAAGGATAACCTCTAACTAGTTTTCCTTTATCTTCTATTGCTTAAAAACTCCTTTTTTTTTAAATGTACTCCTTTTATTTTATAAAAAGTACTATTTAAAAAACATTTTGCTACTTTCTCAGATACGGAAACGACAGCACTGATAGGGAGTGGTTGGAGGACGTGGTGGATTTCGATAAAATTTGGTTTTTATTTCTTAATTTGGGTCAAAATAATGCCCGGTGCCAAGTTTCATTATCGTGCGAGCTCCACTTCTAGCTTTTGTCCCTCAAATGTATGGGCTCATTACACTGTGCAACGTGTCACTCATTCATACATTTTCGCCCAACATTTAATGAACGTACTTTTTTCAAATATTGAAAATATGTGTTTTGAGATATTCATATGAGATTTTCATTTTTATTTCCACATACGACAACAGAAATTCAGACATGTCTGTATGTTTATATGTTTGGATGTAAGCATGTATAGGATGTTATTCTTCGAGCTTGAAACATGAAAATACTCTTTGCTTTCTGCCAACGTCTGACAACCTCCGCCCGCCCTTATTCTTCACTCAATTGTTCTTCAGTTTTTCCATTACGTATGCATGTGGTCATCTATTTTGCATCTATTTAGTCGGCTTGGGGGGGTGGGCGGTTGCGCTACGAGAATTATGTCTTTAATGACACATCAAGTTAATTAGTTTAGCGAGCAGAAATTGCTATTGCGGCATAAGTGAGTGCTTAGTTGACCGATTTACACACAAGTCACTCACTCACTCACTCACTCACTCCTTACTACGCTTATTTGTATGTTGTATATATAGTGCCATTCTGACCTTGGAAGTGCTTTTGAGTCAAGTGCCTCAATGAACTCAATGAATTCTACTTATGAGAAATCATTGCAGAGACATGAGCTCCTTTTTATGTATGTAAGTATTTTGTTATCTTTGATAAAGTGTACGACATGCGTTCGAATTGATTTGAACTCTAAAGACAAAAATGACTCAATTATAGGTTTGATCTTTATTTTTGATTTAATTTTTGAAATTTTTTTGATTTTCAGTTTGAGATTTTTTATGGCAATTTCGTTTTGAGCAAAATACTCAACCTGCTTCTGAGATCAGTAGAACATTTTCACTCAAATTCTTTTGAGTTCTTTAAAAAAAAAAAAATGAATGCGATCAACTTTTTGAAGTGAAAAATAGTTCGAATTCCCGCTCCTTTTTGTATCCCCATCCTAGTTTGTTTACCTAATTTACCTAATCCGCACCTAGAAATTCCCCGGAAGTATTTAGAATCGATCTGTTTCTCTCTCTCTCTCTCTCTCTCTCTATCTCTCGCTCTCTCTCTATCTCTGTCTCTATCTCTCTCTCTATCTCTATCGCTCTATATATTATATATATATATCTCTCTCTCTCTCTCTCTCTATCTCTATCTCTATCTCTATCTCTATCTCTATCTCTATCTCTATCTCTATCTCTATCTCTATCTCTATCTCTATCTCTATCTCTATCTCTATCTCTATCTCTATCTCTATCTCTATCTCTATCTCTATCTCTATCTCTATCTCTATCTCTATCTCTATCTCTATCTCTATCTCTCTCTCTCTCTCTCTTCTCTCTCTCTATCTCTCTCTCTCTCTATCTCTCTCTCTCTCTATCTCTCTCTCTATCTCTTTCTCTCTCTATCTATCTCTCTGTCTCTTTCTCTATCTCTCTCTCTCTCTATCTCTCTCTATTTCTCTATCTCTATCTCCATCTCTTTTTATCTCTCTATCTCTCTCTCTCTATCTATCTCTCTATCTCTATCTCTCTCTCGCTCTTTCTCTCTCTCTCTCTCTCTCTCTCTCTCTCTCTCTCCCTGCTTCCGTGCACGCCGGTGGGAATCAAACATCTCATTATGACCAATATATTCCAAATTGTATTGCATCCATTGAAAGAAGGTATCACAAGTTAAGAATTGAGTAAATGTTTTTGATTACACTATCCTTACTTTTTCCTTGGAGACCTAACTTTAAAGTTTAAATTCAAATTTGTGTTGTTTTTTTTTTCTATTCCAGATTTTGATCTCAACATATCGACCAAGCCAAAATTGAGCGGGTTGGCTAGCATCTAGTCCTTATTCTCTATAGAAATTCACTTGAGACCAGCTGTAATACGATAACGGCTCGAGACCCTGCTCAACTAACTATGCTGTACGGTATTCGACTGAAGAAATGGCGAAATCACGTACTGCACTCTACGCGGCGGGAGTAACTTGCCTCGGCTTTATATGCTTCGGATTGGCATCGGCAGCAATTGGTATACCAATTTGGGGATATTACGAGAGTCCAACCGGTAAGCATTCATTCGTATAATTTTTACTCATAACTTTTGAATATATAGCCTTAAATTTTCAATTATTATTTCCTTAGGAGGCGGAGGCTACGACTTTGATCGTGGATACTTTGGACCCTTTAAGGTCTGTAAACAATTATCCTATAATCGTGAAAAATGCGGCAATGATGTCTCCAAATTTCGTTTATCTTGTAAGTTTATTCTCCCCATTGATAAATTAATGTAAATTGATGTTTCTCTTTAAAAAAAAAAAAACAGCGGCGGTCTACGTCAGTGGTCTCTTGGCCGTGCTCAGTTCAGCTGCCTTGGGTCTGTTCTGTATTTTATCAGTAATACAAATTGCCATGATATCGTCACGGGAGAAGGTCGTTATGCCGTATACGGCTTTAGTTATGCTAAAGATGATATTGGCACTTGTTGGATGTAAGTTCTTAACTGAATTATAATACAAATTTTTTGACTTTTTTCTCACACTCTCTCTCTCTCTCTTTCGCTCTCTCTATCTCTCTCTCTCTCTATTCCTTATATAGGTATATTGGCTATAATTGCGACGGTCTTGTTCGCATTACAAATTGATGATTCATCCAGATATGGTTTCAAAATCTCACGTGGAGTCTCATTTTATTTACAGGTATATATTTCTTACTCACTCGCTTCCTCTTTCGGACGATCTCTTCCTTCGTTAAAATTAACTACCTTTTATTTTTTTAAATTTAAGACCCCTTTTTCTACTATTTTCTATTCCAATCAAACGTTTTCTGTTGTTGTTTCCATATCTTTACTTTTCTGTACCTATCCCCTATCCCCTTCTCCTTTTTCTTTCATTGTCGCGGTTTCTCGCCAAAACTTTCTCGCCCTTCTTTTTATATCCTTCTATGTATGTTTCTCTCTGTCTCCCTCTCTCTCTTTCTCTCTCTCTATCTCTCTCTCTCTCTTTCTCTCGATGTCAGTATTTCCAGTCCTTTCGTGAACTCTCATGATTTCGTTTACTTTCAAAATCTTTCGCCCCCATCTCCATGTCTCTATCCATATATCAATCTACCTGTCTCAGCTTCTATTCTATCAATTCTTTGTCACTTTCATTAACTAATTGTCTGTCCTTTTCCCACGCTCTTTGCCCTCCTAGCATAACTGTTGCCACCGTTGACTGATATTACTTGAATTCATTAATTTTTCTTTTTACTTAAAGCATTAGATTTCATTGTATAAACTCATATCCATCTAAACAGGATTTGCATTGTATAAACACGCGCGTTCTGCATACGTATCAAAAGTTTCACTGTAAACGCACATTTATTCGTTGTTAGCACTAGTTATTGTGATAGAATTCGTTACTTGAATGAGCGTGAGAAGAAGTCAGTATAACCATATATGTCACTCTCATAGATATTAGAAAGAGATGTTACTCGCCAGGCAAAAAAAAAAAAGAGCGAGAGAGAAATTCTTTTGGTGAGTACCTAAGTGAGAAATTCTCATTTTGGTGGGTACCCAAGCCCGTGGTGAAAAGAGCCAAAATGGAAACGGCTCCTGAGTGACATATATATATATAGTTATATTTGGTTGATGATAATAAACTCGCGGAGTAGTTAGACGAAAGTTTTAAGCCCCTCCTTGCTAATTTAAAAGTTATTCACGGTTCTTAAGAAAACCCGTTATTATAAATTAACATTATAAAACACACTGCGCCGCGATCCCAATACATCGCCGCTCAAGTAACGAACCCCCATTTTGAAAACTGAAATTCATATAATTAGAAATAAACGGCTGTAAAACCGTCTATAATAATTTCGTCAACTCGTTTCTAAAACAGTCCTAACAATCACTATCTATCTTATTAAAATGTCCAGTCTACTCTATATAAAATTCTGATCATTGACAATTGTTCCATGTATCTTTACAGATAGTTGTTATAATATTGACGATAGCATTGTTCGTTGTCGCAATATACGATATGCTTTTTGCACGGCGTCCCGGTGGTGACCCGACAATGATCGATCCATCCTCACCGGCCAGTGCAACGACGTTTAACAATCCTGGTTTTAAGGAGCCACGATCGAGAAATGGTAACATATTCATTCCTCCGTCTTTCTGTGAAGTAGTTCGCAGTCATATGAATGTTTAAATTTTTTTTTTTTTAATTTTAGGTGTCTCTGTAACGGATGCCTCTGGTAAACCTTATAGTGGTATTAAAAATGGTGGCAGTGTTGTTTCAATGAATACAACATTGACGAGTGTCTCGAATGGCTCGACAGCAGAATCGTCCGTAACTCGGTCTCCATTACGCTCAAGTTTAAAGAAACCACGACCGCGCGACGAATCGTTGGGTATACGAAACCCCGGTTTCTCTGGATCAGGTAGCTCGCCGCCAATGAATCGAAATGGTAGTGTTAAGAAAGTACGAATACAAACGCACAGTACCGAGGTGTAAGAACGCCCACTATTTTATTGAAGGTTTCCCTCTTTTGAGCGAACAAAGGCGTAAAAAAAATAACCGGGAAGAAGAGTTTAGGAAAAAAAAAAAAATTTCCCATAGAAAATTTAAAAAGAAGAAGGACATTTTCAATACTAAGACTGTGAGAATGGAAAATTGAAGAAGAAGATGAAGAAAAAGTGGTAAAAGAAGAGTTTGGTAAGTCCTGAGAGTTTTTTTTTTCTTGTGTGTTTTTTGCGTGTCTGTAGTTTGTTGTAGTCAATTTCCTTACATTTGAAGTCTTATACTGTCAGAAATTTGTCTTTAGTAGCTAGTGAGAAACGTCAAAAAACTTTTTTCCGAAAACGAATTTTCATGAGTCATTGAACTGTTAAATTCGCCTATCGAAACTCGGGATCCACAGCACGAATTCGAATGGAATTTCTTTATATATATAAAAAAAACTATTGATATACAAAGAAGTGTATAGCTCTATTTCTTTACCGCTCTCTTTCACTCCCTCTATTGTTCTTTCCCTTGCTATTGTTTTTTTCTTATAACTCTTCAACTGTTTTTCCCCCCACTCGAAAGGTACTGTATCTTCCGTTTTATGAAAGACGATGTACACTTTACTGAAGCGTTCGTATTTATTCCTTGTATAAAAATACTTTTTCTTTATACTATTAGATAGTTCGATTAGAGAACTCTACTATGGGACTTCAGTACGTGGTATCCCTCTAAAGATTTATGTTCGCCTGTAGAAAGCTTGAAATCCACTACGGTGTTTTTTACATAAAGAAAACAATGTCGAATTTAAAGAATCTAACTTTACTGTGTACACTGAAGACCGTCTTTACGATTCTGCAGCTCTACGTTGAGCCGCCGCCGTCGACATACATATTTAGAACAGAGCCCTTCTATGTACTCTACAGTCGAGAAAACTACACATATTAAAGCTCTCCTCGAAATATGTCGACGCCAGCTTTACGTAGATCTGTAGAATCGTAGAGATGGTCTTCAGTGTACACAGCAAAGGTAGATTCTCTACACTCTACACTATTTTCTCTACGTAAAAAATTCGTTTGTGGACTTCAGGCTTAAGAGACAAATTCTGAAGTCCCAGAGAAGGGCGTTTTATTCCATTTAAAAATCTCACTTTCGCGTCATGTATAGGCTAGATATATGTATGTATGTATTTATTATAAACGAAGAGAGAAAATAGTTTTTTTTTGGTCTTCCAATTATCAATTAATTTATCACAATTAAAATTAAAAAAATTATTATTCAATTTAAGAATTTTTTCATAAGCACAAAATATAACTACCCATTAAGTATGCAAATATATATATATATATATATCGTTTTAAATATTATATAAGATGTTTGTTGTTGTTTGAAAGAGTTGGAAAAAAGAATTGATGTTTTTGAAGACACATAAAACATACGCAGCATTCGCATACAAATGCATTCAATAGCAATGAAAATTGGTACACCAACATAAATACACATAGGTAGGGCCTGGTTTGTGCAATCTTTCCCTATCAACTCAATTCAAGTACATATTTGATTTTGCGCAAACCGAGCTTTCTCATTTAAGTGTACTTATTAAGAAAAAAATATATATATTAATATTGTTTTCGCCTCATTCTAAACTGTTATATTTATATATATATATTATATATTTATGTTATATTTATATAGATATTTTTTAACATTTATTTAAGCTCAAATAACTTAAAGTATATATTTGTACGTATATTTGTATCTCTATCTTTCCGTCCAAACGTGTGAGTCGTTATAAAAAAAAACAAGTACTTTACCCTTACCTCTACAAAAAGAAAAGGCTATAAAATCGAAATAGTTAACAAAAATATTTTATATTTTATGTTTTACGTCTTCGAGTATGTAGGTACCCGGTATTTATTTTTTTAAGCTCAATTTAAACCAGTTTTAGTGGGATATATCGAGGGAAAGGTTTCGCCATTTTCAAAAGTAAAACCAGAAATCCAATAGCGCAGGAGCTGCGTAACGTGAATTCCTGCAAACATTCAACACATGAAAACATATGGAACTAGTTCGAATCAATTTCCTGCATGCTCACGCACACGCACGAGTTTGAAAAATTGAATATTTCCTGCGCGTGAGCTACATGACAGCTGAGTATAACAGTTGAAAAAAGGAATATAACAGTGTTGTAGAAACTATTGAGTACTTTTACTTAAGGTACTTGGTACTACTTACGGGGGCATACTTTTCTTGCTAAATCAAGTAATATGCATTAAATATTATTTTATTTTAAGCTTCGATGTCTATATTTATGATTTCTATTATTTATTTGTTAAGTAAAAGGGAATATTATATTCCGTTCATAGAAAATAAGACGAGTACAAGAGTAGCTAAAAATGTACTGAGTCAAGTTCAGATTCAAAAGCGCAGCAATGACACGCTCATGTACACGCATTATTGGAAATTGCATTTTTCCTGCACCTCCTGCAGCAGGAAATTTCCTGCAGCTCCTGCGCTATTGGAATTCAGGCTTAAGTGCCATTTCCAATTATGCGTCAGACGCATGACGCTGCGTCAAATGCGTGAAAAATGCAATTTCCAATAGTGCGTCTGCGTGAACATATGGGTTGCCATGAGATTTGTTAGTGAAGCACAATTGTGAAGAGTACTCGACTGACTACATTTTCTACTTAGGGTTGTATTTCAGACGTTTGAAAAACTATAAACCAAAATTTGATTTTGAACGATAGAATAATGACATTAACTCATTAACGACGGATGGGTATTTAAATACCCATAAATTAAGCCATTAAAAAAAAAAAATCTAGCTTGAGGTAGGTGAAAGGTATCTTAAATTGGTTTTAATGTGTAGGCAGAGAAGAGATCAGACTACTTTAAAAATATTTTGGGGTCATATAGAGTCATGTTTAGAGGGGTTGTTCACGAGTCTAATTTGCAATGATCAAAAATTTTTCAAAACAATCGAAATTTTTTCTGGAATGTCCCTCATAAGTCCCTTTTTACACACACCAACAATTGACCGATTTTTCATCTAATCGGAACGAAGAAGTGTTTTTATTGACACACTTTGCAAAAAAAATAATTCACCCTTTAACAGCGAAGTGGGTAGAAAAAAACCCATGTCCTGCAGGCTCAGGGGTGGCAGGGAAAAAAAATAATTTTTTTTTTGTCAATATAAACACCATAAGTAATGTCTGTGTGAAGTTTTGTAAAAATCGGACAGCGGAATCTAGGGTCAGTCGGTAATGAGTTAATTACTCAAATATGCACTTATAAATGAAAACAAAGAGATATAAGAACAAATTGTTCATATTTCAATGTAAAGTGTTCCCACAAGTATCAAGTACTCGAAAGTAGGGACTCAATAGTTTCTACAACACTGTTATATTGCTTTTTTCAACCGTTATACGCAGCTATCACAACTTAACGCTGCGTGAAATATTCAACTTTTCGGAAATTTGAATATTTGCGTCAATTGACGCAACGCAGCTGACGCATAATTGGAAATGACACTTTAAGATTCTATCCATAGGAGATTTAACGATATTTATCTTTAAATCTTGACACTAACCAACACCTTAAATATCGAAAGAGGTTCTTTCTAATCCTCCTTGGAAGTTTTGAATCTTTTAATTTAAGCAATTAACTTCTCAATCCATCCCCTTTCCTTCTAACTTCTGATATATTTTTAATTTTTTATTTTTTATTAAAAAAAAAATTTTTTTTTATGCTCTTAGAATTAGGACATCACCTTAAGTTTACTTTTTTTTTTATTAACTCTTATCTCTATTAAATTCATAGAAATACACTGCAATGCAATATTAGCGTAGACGAGATGTTGGAATATTAGTAAATGGAAGAGTGTCAAATGAAATAAGTATGTGTGGTTTTTTTCTTTATTATTCGAAATTCAATAAAAGTACAGTTACGTCAAAAGTGTTAATTTACGTTGGAAGTAAATTTTTTCTTGAAATTAAAATAAAAATTCCAAATTAATTTCATTACTCTTGTAATTATTATTCATAATACTAGGCTAGCTAAATAAAATGTTATTGTAAATTTCAATCTACGATGATACATACATTTATATATAAATATACCTTGTAACTATAAATAAATTTTTCATATAGTATAATAACACAAAATCAACAATTGTTTGAGGTCCAAAATAATATTTGTACTTTTTTTGTTTGTTCGATATGTATTTTGTAATTACAATCGAAAATCTCTATACCGTATCTCAAGGGACCTGAAAACAAATTTCATTATAGAAATAAACCAGCGGCCAACATTGCCTACCGCCTACAAAGTATACGAGACGGTAAGTGACCTGAATATTAGTAGCATACAAAGTATACGAGACGGTAAGTGACCTGAATATTAGTAGCTTACAATGTATACGAGATTGTAGGCGAACTGCCTACCAATAGCTTATAAAGTATACGAGATTGTAGGCGAACTGCCGATCAATAGCTTACAATGTATACGAGGTTGTAGGCAGCGTACTGGAGGAACATCACACAACCTCGATTACTTTATGTGGTGTTGGTGTTGGCGTTCATTCTACAAAACGGCCACGCTCAAACAAAAGTATACTTGGATGGTATATAAGGTCGTAAGCATTAACGCCTACGGCCTACAAAATGTGTTACGGTTCATCGCTTCTGTAGGCACCATTTTGGCGGCTAGAAATTCGTTATAAGGAGAAAAAGAGGCACTTATAATGTAACGAAAAAGCCTTCAGAAGATTCGCTATAGAGAGAAATTTGTTATATGTATGTAGAGGAGATTGCTATAGAGAATTTCGATTGTATTTTCTTATATTATATTTATTTTTCTTTTATTGCTTGTTTACTTATACATGTTTTCTTATACATTTTAATGATGTCTATTATAACTTCCAGGGTTTTTATACCCGAGAAACTCTGTGTCGAGGGTATATTGCGTTTGTTTGGTTGTGTGTAACACCCAGAACCAGTCGAGATAGACCATACAAAATATATATAGAAATGATCAGAATCAGCAGGATATTCGATTTAGACATGTCCGTCTGTCTGTATACAGTTTTCTTATCGAAGGAAAGACGAATTTCGGTATGCGCACTCACAGGTACATGAGAACGAACAAGTTCGAGAATGGACTCGAACGGACCATTTTTAGGGGTACCTCCAGTACTAGGGTCTGTTACGAAAATCACAAAAACTGCTCTAAAACCGAAGTTTTTCATGATATTTTGATGAAATTGGATATTTGAACATGTTTCAAGGCAAGTAATACGATTTTTAAAAATTTAAAAAGTGGGCGTGGCAGAAGGGCGTTTTTCGAAAATTATCCCCTACACCCGAAATTACTTGTTAAATGATATTTTCATTATTCGAAATTTTTATATTCCTTATAATTTTTATACTTATTCATTTATTTATATGTATTTTCTATTATTTATTTTAAATTTAAATTTTTTACTGAATTCTTTACAGTTGTGCAACTGCATTGAGGTTTATCAATTAAATACTTGGCGTTCTGCACTATCTCAGATTCTGACCTCTTGCCGTACAGACTTATCTTAGACGCGAACCGCAATATTATCGTGTACCGTTTTACAGTCATTGTTGTCTCGTTTTTAAACCTTGAATAGTCCGTACAACCACCTTTCGGAGTTTAAAAATTGTTCCGTTATATTTGAAATATTGTGAAAGCAAATGGAGAAGAATATTTATACAGTAGTTACGCTATATAAGAAAGTCGATTTTGCCAAGAAATTTCATTCTTATATCCGGTTTTTTTCGTATAGAAGAACCCGTTTATAAGAAAATTATTTCTTATAAAAGAAAAAACCGTTTAGAAGAAAATGTTTGCTCATATAAACCACCGATATTTGAAAATAGGGGTGTTTAATAAGAACCAAGTTTCTCATATAAAAATAGTTTCCATACAAAACAATTTTTGGTTTTGGTAAACAGTTTCTTAAAGGCGGGTTTTTCTTATATACGAGTTTCTTATATAGCGAAACTACTATACTACAGTGGAATTTTCTGACTCGAGTACCTCCTGTCGCCGTGTATCCGTCTCTCTCTCTCTCTCTCTCTCTCTCTCTCTCTCTCTCTCTCTCTCTCTCTCTCTCTCTCTCTCTCTCTCTCTCTCTCCTCTCTCTCTCTCTCTCTCTCTCTCTCTCTCTCTCTCTCTCTCTCTCTCTCTCTCACTATAACAAAAAACACATGATCACTCTTAAATATCTCTTCCTTATGTAGGTGTATGCTCGCGAGGCCGCTTTTTGTTATACTGTGATGTGGGAGACAATGTGCTCTGTGTCTCGAACAGTTCCACTTTTCCCTTATTTCCTTCTTTTCCTCAAATCGATTAGAAAAATGAAAAAAAATTTACAATATTTCCATTTTTCCATCAAAACCTAAAATTTCGAATATTGAATGATTGAAATGATGAGCGAACATTTTTTGACCGCACCACCAGCTCGAAGCGAAAGTTCAAAACTCCGTAAATATGTATGTATGTACAACACATAAAGTCGAAAAGGAGAGAAAACAAGGAGGATCAAAAAAGTCACTGATGGCTTAAATATAATGCCATCAACAAACAAACGTGGAGTCCATGTACATATGTACATATGTATGTATTGTACATAGCTATGGCAGCACTCCGACTCCATAATGTTTCGAAATAATTTAAATTGAAAGTGGAACTGGCAACTCCATATGTCTGGGCCGAATGCACCCAAAAGCAACCGACACAACCGAGCAACGTTCGCTGTTAGGAGGAGGAAATGAAACGAAATGAAGCGATATTCGATGGCGATGGCGGAAATGTTGAGTCCAGAGCCGAATGGAATAGAATGGAAAACAGTAAAACACTGGGTGCACTGACTCGACTGGCCGCCGCCTTTATCTATAGCTATTTTTGTGTGCCTGTGTGTGTGTGCGTGTGTCCGCATGCGGAAGGATTAAAGTGAAACGAGCTGAACCAGACACGTTGCTTTTGGGTGTGAATCAGGGTCAGTGTATCCTGCCGGAAAATGAAACGACTCACGTAAATACTTTGCTATGTATATGTGCGATCATACACATGTGTGTGTGTGTGTGTGTATATTTGGAAAGGATTATTATAAGCCAACACATTCACATGATTCGTTAGTCTGGTGGTTTTTTTAATTTAATTTTTTATTTTTTTATTTTTTATTTTTTTAAAATGGTTAAAATTCTTGTCACTTTTTTGCACATGGGTTGCCACATCGGCTCTGTTCATGGGATTTGTTGGTCACTAACGCAATCATTTCGCTTTCGTTACTTCGAGCTTCAATTGACAATTGCAAAAATTAATTGCTCCCATTTTTTTGTTGGTCTTTTTTTTTCTCCTTTCTGTATGGTATATTTTAATGTGTCACCAACGAGATACAACCCTGTATGTGAGTAGATGGGAATGAAAAACATGACACAACATCACTTGGCTTAACAGCACGAGGAGTTTGAGGATCGGAGATAAAGCCTTGACCCTGTCAAAGGTAAGCGCCGAATAGATGCCATTAAATAATTGAATTTTTTCTTGTTGGGCCCTATTCGAACAGTTCTATTCGAATTGAGTATTCCCCACTGGGAATGTTTTCCCTAGAAATTTTTCTCTGCGGGAAAATAGAAGTGCTCTAAGCATCAAAAGAGAGAAGAATGTGAAAATCTCTGCTTGAAAATATTTGAAAATCTTTCTCCCTTCATATTGCCTTACTAAAGCCCAAAATCCAACATTGCGAGAGCCCGATGCGAGACGAGTGCGCGAAGTCACGAAAATGTTTGCGTGACGCATTTCAATCTCCAATGAGAGTTTTGCGTCACGCAGATGAAAGCATAATATCGCTTCTAGTGATGCAATATTTGAACCAAGTACCTATCCAACGAGTACCGAGTACTTATCAAAATTATACGCTTTCACTTGAGTTTAAATTTTAATTCAAAATTTTCAAAAAATTTTCAAAATGCACCAAAGCTCGTGAAATATTCGAAAAGCTCTTTTTTACGGTGAACAGTGAACAGTTTTTGTTTTATTAGTTTAAACGAGTACCCAATACCGAGTACTCAAAAAAAGAGCTACATCATTAACCTGTCAAATTGCCGCCTCGCAACGAGAAATATTCAATTTTGCAAAATTTTTGAAAATTTTTCAAAATTTTGAACTCAAATTTAATCTCAAGTGAAAGCGTATAATTTGGATGAGTACTCGGTACTCGTTAGATTGGTACTTGGTTCAAATATTGCATTACTAGAAGCGATATTATGCTTTCATTTGCATGACACAAAACTCTCATTGGGGATTGAAATGCGTCACGCAAAACATTTTCGTGACGTCGCGCACTCGTCTCGCATCGGGCTCTCGCAATGTTGGATTTTGGGCTTAATCCTTAAACCTCTGGCATGGACCGTAGCGGATATACTTCCACCAAAATTTCTCCAATGATCAATCACTAAAAGCATGTATGTACATATGTACTTACATCTCGGCCCGGTAATGGGTTCTTTTTTTCGAGTCCCTCTAGCCCGCCAATGAAAATTCTTAAATTCCAATGAACAAAAAGAAAATACCAAAAAATATAATTATTCAAATAAATGTTTCGCCCTCGCCCCCTTCAAAACAAAAAATATATAGCATATATAAATATATAATTTCAAATCGGAAACAAAGCCGATTCTGGATTTTAGATTTTTTTCTTTTTGATCAACTGGAGCAGTACTGGCTTATTTTTTTCCTTAACGGGTCCCAGCATCGAATCGAATAGCTCACGCGTGGGATCTGTTATTTCGGCGCCACTTTCACGTTTGAACATGGCAGCTGTATTTTTGAAACCCTCCCAATTTAAGACCTCTAAAATGAGAGCATCCAAAATCTGAAAACGTATATCCCGTTCACCCTCGCCGCCAATGCCATGCCGACGGCGTGGCACCAAGGGTAAGCCCTCCTCAATGCCGCTAATTTCGGTAACAAGTTTCGAATTCAAATTGCAGCGAACCTCCCGGAGAATGCCGTCCTCTTCGAATTTTTCAGCGAGCTGCGACGACGACGACGACGTCGTCTTGTCGTCCTTCGAAGATCGACCAGCGATTATATCCGAATTCGAATTCGAATCGGAAGCTGTGCTCAAATACGAGCACAAAGCACCGCTGTATTCCTCATTCCGATCAGTTGTCCATTCATCCTTTGCTGTGCCATCGGAACTATCGTACTCCATATTTCGATTGAAATTTTCTCTTTTCTTTATTCTCAACAAAACAAACAAAAAATTATTTAATTGTATATATTTTTTTTTTTAAACTAAATAATATTGTATTTGAAAAAAACAAAAGAAAGGAAAATGGGAAACAAATCATTGAAGTTCAATGCAGCATGATCTGGAGAAAAAAAAAATCAATTGAAAACACTCTTTTTAGAGTACATACACAGAGAAAAAAAATGAACCAGAAAACTGGTTAAATCAAATGGAAAAACATACAAAACGGCTTCAACAAGGAATATTCTCTCTTATAATATCTCTTCTTCTTCCTAATCCCTGCAATGTGTTAGAGCTACGCTGCTTCAACATATGCATATAGCACGAGGAAAAGAGAAGCATGCTATGGCAGCGAAATATTTAGCTCTGCATTGCCACTTTTAATTTTAATTTTGCTATATTTTCGAGTACATTACATATAAAATATCTACCAAACTCATAAAATGCCATGAAAAGCTTGAAAAACATAAAAAAAATAATCAAGGAAACTCAATATTAAGGAGAAATAGAAATGGTTTTTTTTAGTCCTACCCTGTCCACATAACATTTTGATCACACTTTTTCAGCAAAAATACGAAGAGTTCTTTCGAATTGAGTCGAACTCAAACACACGCTTTGATCGCAAACGTGTTCGAAGCAATTCATATAGTCTTGTCTGAGTTGAGCCAAGCTCACGGCTTCAGTCTCTTTTTGTGCGCGCGGCTGTTCGGTCGGGTTTCGAAATTGTAGGATCGCGTTGTTCGAAGTGTGCGTTTTAGAAACTGCTCTACTTTTCGCTCTCTGAGTTCTTCGCTCGTAAAGAATTTGAAAGAAGTCGTTTGTTTTTCCGTTGCGAAAGACGTCCCTAGCAAAATGTTCATTAGGTGAGTGTGTTATTGTTTTTACTTTTCTTTCTCTATTATTATTCTCATTCTATAAAGTAAAAACGAGTCGCAATAGCGGTGTAAATCAAAACAAACCGCTTCTGCAAAGCTGTCGTTGCGTTTGCAAAAAGCAGGTAGAAGCATTCGGCATTGTAAAAAATATTTTTTGATATAAAAAAAATATTTTCAACTCAAATCAAAAAATATATATTCATGTACATATATCAAAGTAAATTGTTTTTATGTTTTTCGTACATATTTTCTGTTGCCCAATTTATAATTTTCATTTTTGAATTTTGTTTGACAAGAATGAAAACTAATGCGGATCAAAATTTAATAGAATTCATACGTTTTCAGAAAATATGTTTAATGCCAAAATTCGCTGCCAGTGTCAAAGCTGCTTTAGGTATTGTACTTTAAACGGCAGTAAATGCGAAACGAACATCGGACAACTGCCACTGCCTTTTTATTATATGTATAGCCTTTAGATTAACCTGACCAGATATTTTTGGGAAAAAATCGGACAAAAAAAAAAGGTTATAATTTTTTTCGCCTGAACTCGGATCTCCATAAAAGAATTCATTAAAAAACATTCAAAAAAAAGTAATATACAAAATATTTTATTTTGTAATCATACAAAAGCAAGTCAATGGGGGTTGTTACAGGATCTGATAGCTGTCAGAATTGGAATGAAAACCGCCCCACATTTCTTCTACGAGTTAAAGATTCGATTGGTTTTATTTTTGAACCTGGATTTGTATCAGTTCTTATATTTTATGACATTTCGGTTCATCTGAATTTTGATTCCGACAGCAATTACATTCTGTGGCGAGAAGCAAAAATCGGACCTAAGTTTGAAAAATCGGACCAAGTCCGACAAAATCGGACCACCTGGTCACGTTACTTTAGATGGATGATGATGATGATGATTATAGATGATAGTTGATTTATTCTTCCACGAATAGCTTTTTGTTTTTTTTTTTTCCTTTTTTGATCTTTTAAAATTGTAAAAATGAAGACTTATTTTTTTTTAACATTGAAATTTGAAGTTTTCAAAAATTCTTATGCGCCCGGAAGAAAGTAAAGAGTTTCAATTTTTTGTTTTAGTAGAGTTTTCTCAATTTTTTTATGGACAAAACACATTATGCCTTGTTCAGAAAGAACGTGTTTCTGCTCTTATTCTTGTTTCGGGGCCCAAACAATAACGAAACACTTGATTCGCCATACATATTTGGACAATATTTGAAATCTTTCAAAACCATCGATATTTCAATGCATCGATATTTTCTGCCCATCCCTACTAAGTTACATACTGCACGGACTATTTACAAATTGCATACGAATGATTACTTCGTGAAGTTGTCGGCCTGATGATAAACCAAGCTGGGTTCGTTAAAAGCCGATGGCATTTGATCGCGTTCCTCTGGTAAATTTGGAGAAATCATTTAGACCTTATTATATGGGTAAAAGTTTTTTATGCAAATCCCAAAAGTCGAATCCATTCTGCCGCCGGAATTTTCATCTCAATTTTCAATCTCTCTACGCGATCATCAAGGATCAGTTCTCTTTCCTCTCTTATTTATTCGAGTTATTAGTTTGAATTACCGAGACACCTCCCTGGACGTTGTTTTATGCAGATGATGTCCTTCTTGCCTCTGCCTCCTACAATTAAAAACGATTTACAACAACAACAACTTCAAGATTGTCATGATAGATTGTCTATTCATTATTGGGATGCGTTTTAATATGGGGGAAAACGAATTTTATGACAACAGTCCCATGGGAGGTAAGAACCATCAAAATTTAGACATACCACTGACTTACCAACGACCGAAAAACTTAAATACTTTGACTGTCTGTCAATATGGAGCTCTCTTTGAATATTAATCACTTCCATAATATGTATATATGTAGATCTCTAGCGGTCGATTGGAGGTCATTTATCCCTTTTGCTCCGAAATAGGTATTACGTTCGGTCGATTTTCATAGATGAAGTTTTATAAATTTTGACTATGTATAAATCCCACGATTAGCCCAGATTTAAGGGTATAATCCAGGCTATGTTGAAGAGTGGGGATAATTTTTCGGAGTAGTTTTTGACTTACATATGACTAAATTTTTTATGTTTATTTGGTCATTAAAAGGAAGGGAGGAATGATCCCATCGGCTCCCAGTCTCTTCTAGTAAATTTTCCTCTCCAACTACTACGCAAAGTTCTATTTCGCTCGTCTATGAAGCAAATGAGCATTTTCGACATTTTTAATAGATTTTCCCGTACGTTGAGGACTCCCCTTTTTTTCTCGTAATTTCTTACCCGTTTACTTGCTTTTAACGTACATTTCATATAAAAGCCAGACGTGTAACGGTTATGTACAATATACTCAACCATAAGTACGAAATGTCTCTGTGTGTTGTGCTGTGCTAGCTGTATGATATATATCCATATATACTCATGCATATATATATAATAATATATGTATATAAGTATATATATATATAATATATAGAAGGAAAAGTAGAAGCATATTGCATTTCCGCTCTTATTGCTTCCAGTCTAGACGCCGTCGTTATTTTAATATAAATTTTGGTTTTTCAATTTCCATTTTATTGTTGAACACCCCATATTGACCCTTCTTTGACTTGATGGATCTTAACTGGAATTTTCTACTTCTTAAAAGTACACTCTAGTTTCGACGGTACGTACTCCAGTCCTATCTATATAATTTTTCGATTTCATTTACTTTACCTACTCGCTAAACTCGCGCTGCTGTCCTTCGCTCCTGATGAGTACTCGAAAATTTTGCTCGATTTCCCTTTCTACCGTTGTCTGGAGCAATTTTCAAGTATACGGGTATTCGGAATCTTACAACAAAACCAACAACAACAACAACAACAACAATATGCAGCCGGTTATGGCCTTATGCATGTATCTATGTATGTATGAAGGTAAGCATGGATGTATCCTGGCCCCGTCTCGTTAGCTTACATTCGGATTACACTTCATGCTACATTTTACTTAACATTTTACATTGCACAATTTCCCTCGGAAAAATTCCTTGCGTGGTACAGTTTGCCAACTTAAATGAAGTTTCTACGTTATAGCAATGCTCTCCTCTTATCCTTTATCCCCTTGTCCTGATCCATCTACGCTTTCGCTGTCTGTGCCACTACACTACAGTAGCCCGGAAAGCTAAAAGCAAATAGAATACGAAAAACATTTCTCTCCGGAAATGGTAAAGTAAAAGTTCGCGCACCAGTAGCTTCCAAACTGTGATGCTGTAAAAATGTGTGCCCTTTGTTTGAAATCGTTCATCTGTTCATCGTAGGTACATATACCTACCGTTTGTCTCGTCTGTTTTATTGAAAAAAGTTTGGAGTCCGCTGGCGATTGCAGTTTTTTTCTCTTCTAGTTTTTGGTTCTTCGTAGGTCCCACAAAAATTCGCTTGCATAGTTTAGGGTGCGGTCTTTTGCATAAATATTGCATTATGCTGCAGCGGATTTGTGTAGGGAGGTTTTCCCCATTTCCGTGAATGGAATGGAATTCTCAGCCATTGCAAGTGAGTCTGAGCAACAGTTGTGGACAAAAGAATTATAGCGGACTCGTACCTATGTATGTTCGTTCTGTGGCTTTTGTTTTGAGTGCCGGTGGCAGGTCATATTTTGTTCTTCTGAACAGTTAATTCATTCATTACGCGGTAGATAGGGTGATAGAGAACCGTGACGAGTCTCAAAAAGCCTATCCGATACAAAATGTCATCCTCGTCATACTTCTCGTCGGTGTACTCTGTAACAACAAATGAGGCTCTGGCGACCGAGTCCACGTTGGTATATCCATAACCACGTCAATATCGAGGTATGGCTATGGTAAACAGCGAGATGAAGCAGACTTGGATGCCCTGTCTATATAAAATTAAATCAGTATCTAAAGTCAGCAGTCCTGCTATCGAATAATGGATGTCGAAGGTTAATAGCCTACGATATCTGACATCTCAGTTATCAAAAAACACAACGCTGTAGATTCGTTAGGTTAGGTTCGGCTCAACTGGTTGGTCATTTAGACCGAGCATAGACCCCGTGGGTACACAGCTTTGCCAGTACATGTTAACGTGATGTTGAAGACAGTTTCTGTTTAAACTTGACAGTGGCGTAGCTAGGCGTGAACGAAGTGTGCCATCGCCGACAAAGTGACGGTACAGCCATACATCTTAAGAAAAGGAAAATGTTTAAGGCCCCTACAGACTCATGTAAGCGATCATAAGATTGAAGGATACAAGCCATAATTCTTAAGTTAAAAAAAAATGTTATAGGGCCCCGCTAGCTCATATCGCCCTGTTCTAGATTAGTCCTCGCTAAGCCACTGAACCTTGGAACGTTAGGTTTTCAAAGGCATAAGAATTCTTCGCCAAGTTTAATATCGTTGATAGATTTTCTTCAGTCATACATTGTAAGTCCATGGCTCCCCAAAGAAACTATGTAACGCAGTTTCTTTTGCTCCTGGTTCCAAACAGCTCCGACATGGATCCATCGACACTAGGTTCATAATAAGCAGGTGAGCATCTAGCAGGCAATGTCCAGTTATCATCTGAACTAATATACTGCCGTCCGCTCCCGAAAGTTTCGAAAGGAAGTCTGTGTCTTTTTCTATGAGCTCCAGAGTATTTTCGTGTATCTGCACGTTGGGGTATTGCGCCATCACATCTTTCAGCAAATCTAATGAGTTTTTCATTAAGGTCACACTAGACGGAGGCTAGTGGTAATGGCACCGCATCCGAAACGTTCGGGGGACGTAGTAGATAGCTTCCGGGTAAAAACAAACAATGTGCTAAGAATTTCCTGAAAACCAACTGAAATCGAGGGGTAATTCCATGAAAATAGTCCCACCCGTGACACTCAGACAATCAGGCTCAGACTCAGGCCTATCACGGGTGGGACCGTTTCTCGAACAACTCGGGAGCATTCCTTAAATACCTAAAAAAAAAAAAAAAATAATTGAAGATCTCTGAAGACTATTTAAGTCAGAGCAGAAAACAGCGGACTTGTCTGGGTGCGGGTATGCCTAGCCTCACGTGTCGGGGGGAAATATTAATAGATTCATAAGCCGGTTTAACCTACTCTAAGGTAACATGGGCTGCAAAAAAGGAGGTTTTAGGTCGTGGTGCTCTTATAGCTTTGATAATATTTCCTAATTTCTAGAAAATTAAGGCTAGCAAGTTCTGTCCTGCTCTGTTTTCGTTGTTACTCATATATACCTATGTATGTATGTAGTTGGACAGTGCACTGCTTGAAGACTTACATCGTCTGGAAATATCGCCGAAATATGGAAATGCGTTGAAGTTATTGTACATACTTTGAAATTTTTTAACCCTTTTAGAACTGGCCTGCACAATTAGGGAGAAAATTTTACTCACGATCGCTACTTCCATAATCTACAACTCACTTACGATAATTTCTGGCCATAGACCTGCACTACTTCGATAGCTTTGACCAGTTATTGAGAAAAAAAATCTACAGCAAGACATTTAATAGCAACAAAATCAGGCATGAAAGGGTTAATGACTCGCTTTGATCCCATATCAAGAATTTCGACTGTCTTTTCAATTAAAATCGTTATTTTTATGAACACCACTGTTATTATTTGCATCGAACTTTTAATAGTTAGGGGCGTCCTTTTTGACAAAAAAAAAAAAACAAATAAAAAAAAACATAAAAATAAAAAAATAAAAATAAAAATAAAAAAACCAAGAGAAAAATAAAAGAATGCTACTAAAAAAAAATCGAAAAGTTTCCCCCAAAATAAAACGCGAAAAATTTGCAAGGGAAAGGGAAAGGGAAATGGAAAGGACAAAGCAAGAGGAAGCATGAAAAAATGGTGGAATGCAATTCATACAACTGCGAAAATGTCGGTGATTTCGTTGTAGACGGTCTAGAACGTACGAGAGGATAAGCGACCGAAGCAAAAACGAGAATGAACGAGCGAACGAGCGAACAGGCGAACGGAGCAATGACCTGCATTTCAATCGTGAGACACTTTTCAATCGATAATATACCGGAGTTGGGGATGCCAGCAGAATGCAGTAAGCATTGTGCGGGATGTAGGGTACAGGCAATGTCATCATTTGGGGGTAGCAAAACTCTCAAACGTAAATATATGTATATGTATATGTGCATACATTTATACAATATAAATGTATTGCATGCATATATATGTAAATATGTGCGTGCGTGCATAAATATACAGACGAAATGCTATGGGCTATGAGCTTAGGTGTGCGCATCAGTTTGTGCGTGTGTGCATGTGCGCTTGTTCGCTTGTGTATTTTCGTCCGAGTGCTTGGGAAGTAGTGCAATCGTGGCAATGGGGCTAACTTTTCACAAGGGCAAATTTGACGAAAAGCGAAACGAGAAGAGAATCAAATAGGAAATAAATAAATTCGGAAGCATTGTATGGACTAAGTAGTAGTCCTGTGTGTCTTCTCATATTTATGAGCTAGACGAGGGAGGTGTGAGCGCCCAACGTTGGACTGAAAACGACGCCTCAATGTTTCGAACTTTGGAGGATTGCAGAAAACTTGCTTTCACTACTTATACCTACACAGAATACAAAAGGAGAATTGCAATCAAGCTGATTTGTGTCGCGTCGTGTCGCGTCATGTTGAGGCTAGGCGAGTGTGGAGTTTCGTCGGGTCGGTCGAGTGGAGTCGGTTCGGTTCGGATCGTATTGGATCGGATCGAGTCGAGTCGAGTCGTTGGGAAAATTGAAAATGAAAAGGAAAAGAATATTGTATGGATGATGACGGCGGGATGGGAGCGTTATATGGGGTTGCATGCTTGTTTGCTTCGAAATTCCTGGATGTAGGGAAGTGTCTCACTGTGGTGTCTCATTTGTCAAATTAAGACGCTTTCGTTGTCCCACTATTATGTGCCCTTTTATGTGTGTGCTGTATGTGTGCATGTGCCTTACATTATGTGCTACGCGACTTCTTCTTCTTCTTCTCCCTCTCCTCCTCCTCTCTCATCTATCTAATCGTCTTAATTTTTGTGGTCGATTTTTCTATTCGTACAAGTAAATGAAATTCTTTTGTGAGATAGTTTTTCTCGTTCCGGCAATCTTAGTTCAGTTTCATTATTTTCTGGTCATCAACGCATCAACTTATGCTCTTATGATCTTCCAGTTAACTGGCTAGGTTATGGTTCCACTAGCTGTGCTCGACGACCTAGCATAGATCCCAGGTGTTCAAGGTCATTTGACGGGGCCCGTTATGCTCCCGTAAGATGGAATCAACCTGGGGCCTAACTCTGTATATCGACTAGAACAAAAATTTCATCCGATTCGAACGAATTTTAGTGTTAAAAATTTCAAATCCGAGAAAATTTTTGTTCCACTCGAAATAAGTGAAAAATTCTAAGAATTTTGGCGTAAAAATTTTTTCAAGAAACGGATTACAATTAGTCTAGTTTTGGTCTAGTTCCAAACTGGTCCAAAAAGGACTAGTTTGGTCTAGTTCCAAAATGGTCCAAAAAGGACTAGTTTTGGTCTAGTTCCAAAGTGGTCCAAAAAGAACCAGTGTTTTGAAAAATTTCTTAGAAATTTTCAATAATTCTATATCTAAATTTTCATCCAAACCGGACCCCATGAATTTTTCGGATTTTTTTTTTGGGGTTTTTGGTCCATAACTCTCTAAACTTCCTCTAGCCCCCACAAATGTTTTTGGGTTAATGTCTTATAATTGTTCAATATACCACTGTGAAAAATATAAGCACTATCAAAGCACTCTTTCTCTGGACACGCCACTGGCCCAAAGTGAGTAATGCCCAAAAGGTTTCGATTTTTTCGCGATGGTCAGGATCGCCAAAAATTTTAATCTTTTAAACTAACATTCACCGTTATCTAGTTAAATACAAAATTATAAGCTCCCCTGCGGACATATCCGAGGGACCAAAATTTCTGCTTTACCAACGGAGATGTGCCACTTTAGGACAGATACATATACCACTTGTGGCATATTCATGGTATTCAAAACCCGAGCTTAAATTATAGGTGTTAACAAACTATTTAGAGACACTGTGAGTATTAGGAATCCCATAAATACCATGAATAGAACCCTGCCTACCAGTCATGCGAAAAGAAATTTCTTTAAGCCAATTTATGCTGCTGCAAATGAATTAAAAATACAAACGTAAACTGTTAATGGAAGATAACAATGAAAAATGAAATTAAATCTTTAATGTATCGTGCTCACCTCAGGATTGGGGTGTGCATGTCATGAATCTAAATAATTTATCATCCTACGTTCAACTCTCTACATCTCTTACTGTTCGCTCTCTTCGCACGAACTTATACTTGGGTCATGGCTTATTTATTCATACTCCTTAAAATGTGTCCATTTATCCAACTTCGATTTAATATAGCACGTTAGATCTGGACCCTCGGCAATGGCTATTTGCAATTTAACTATTATACGATCGCGCATTTGAATATCATGTGCTCGAAAAAAACACTATTTTGAGAGTTAGTAGAATGAATTAACATAGCTATCGCCGTAACGCGGTCGCGGTGCGCGTTATCGTTACGTTTCGTCGCGTCGATCAATTGTACGCTTGCTCGTTTTCGTCTTAGCACCGATTCCTCATGTCTTCTTACCATGCAATGTGCTTTATCCAACTCTTTGCACCTGTTTCTGGTGGCGAATTTAATTTGACAATGGTTATGGGCTCGCAGTAAACACCTATGCATCCTTGGGTTGGAGTTCAGCTTAGACTAATTTCAATGCTTTTCACGGTTTTCCATTTCCTCACTCTTCGTTGCTTCTCGTACACCTTTTCCTTTTCCTTTTGGGCTGCATGTGATAATCGCAAATGTTTGGGGTTGCTTTACTTCCACTGATTTTCAATTGCTGATAAGTGTAGTGACACAGGGAACTGAACAGAGTCGACTCTCTCTCTCTCTCTCTCTGGCCTCCTCTTCCTCTTCGTCTAACTCTCCTTTGTTTTTGGGTTTTTTGTTTTTTCTTCTCTTTTGATTTCGTCTGTGCTCGGTCAACTATACACTTCCCGAGGCGGAAATTATAAGTTTAAAAAGTTTACCTTATCCTTGAGGAATATACGAATTTGATACGTTTCTCTCTCTCTCTCTCTCTCTCTCTCTCTCTCTCTCTCTCTCTCTCTCTCTCTCTCTCTCTCTCTATGTTCCATATGTCTTTATCATATTTTCGGTATTTTTCTATCGTTCTTTGTTAATCTCAAACTGAGAGAGAAAGAGAAAGAGACGGAGAGAAAGATAGAGAGAGAAAGATAGAGAGAGAGATAGAGATAGAGCGAAAAAGATAGAGAGAGAAAGATAGAGAGAGAGAGAGAGTGAGATAGAGATAGCTAGAGAAAGATAGAGAGGAGAGAGAGAGAGAGAGAGGTGTCAATGTCATTCTAAGTGTGTGTCGCTCTTTCGCTTTGCTTTTCCTCTCTTTCTCTCCCTTTTTCTCCCTTTATCGGCCTATCTCTCTCTTTTTTTCTATCTTCGGCTCTCCTTCTTTTTCTGTTTACCACTTTCCCTTCCTTATTCTGTCTTTTTATTTCTCTTTTATTCTCCTTGTCTCGTTTTTTCACTCTTTCTCTTCTCTCTTCCTCTCTCTTCCTCTCTCTTCCTCTCTCTTCCTCTCTCTTCCTCTCTCTTCCTCTCTCTTCCTCTCTCTTCCTCTCTCTCTTCCTCTCTCTTCCTCTCTCTTCCTCTCTCTCTCTCTTTCTCTTTCTCTCTCTTCTCTCTCTTCCACTCTCTTTCTCTCTCTCTCTCTCTCTTCCTCTCTGTCTTCAATCCCTCTCTTTTCTTCCCTCGTTCTATCCTCTCTATTTCTATTATCTCTCTCTTCTTCTCTCTCTCTCTCTCTCTCTCTCTCTTCCACTCTCTTCTCTCTCTCTCTCTCTCTCTCTCTCGCTCTCGCTCTATCAAAATAAAAACCACCTCACTTTTCTTCAAAACCTCAGGTTTCAGAGTTTAAATAAACCCTTGCCTATTAGTCTAATTGAAAGGTCCTTTTGACATTTCTCTCTCTCCTTCTCTCTCTCTCACTTTTGATATCTCTTCCTCTCTCTCTCTCTCACTTTCGCCTTCTCTCTCTCTCTCTCTCTCTCTCTCTCCTTACTTCTCACTTGTTATAATATACTCCTCTTTCCGACATCCTTTGCCTTTATTGCGTAAAAAACAGTAAAAATATTTTCGCTTCATCGAAAGTTTCTTCGTGGTTTATCGTACACCTTTGCCTTGCATTTCTTCCTTTCTCTTTCTCCAATTCTTTGAAGTTTACTTTGAGTTTAAATCCCTTAACAGCCTTACTCTTGATACATGACGCATCTGCAATTTAAATTTCCCTTACCTCTGGCTCCATATTGTTTTCATAACCATCATTCGATGATTGCGAACCTACATACCATAAGCTGAAGCAAAGGTCTGAGCCTTAGGATTATCTCATACTCCAATGCAGCGAAAATATGACAATTTCCATGGCTTTTCTTGTTTTTCGCCTTCCCTCATCATTTTGCTTTCGGTTTTTTTTTTTTTCTTCGCGCCTTTGTACTGCTGCACAAACATTGTACGCGTTCGTCGACCTTGCAACTTGTTTGCATTGCTGTTTTTTCTCTCTGTGTTTCCTTGTTTTTTTTTTTTGTCTTTCCTTCTCCTTCCCAGTTCGGTACTATTTTTGCCGCCTGAGAACATACCATGACTACAGAAGAGTAGAGCCCAGCCCAGCGCAGCCCAGTCCAAACATGGAGTGCCATGTTGCTTGCTTCGATAATGCTTTTCGAGCTCAAAACCTTGTTGAGTCTTTGAAAAAAAATCTTTTGGTCTTTTTGAATGAAAATAAGTAGTCTTAAGGTTAATTAATTAAAGTTGTCCCTTTGCAGCACTTTTTCTCTTTTATTATTTTAAAACAGAAATTTTTGAACTGTCTCTCTCTCTCTCTCTCTCTCTCTCTCTCTCTCTCTCTCTCTCTCTCTCTCTCTCTCTCTCTATCTCTCTCTCTCTGTGTGTTTTGAGAGACCTTCCATCTAAGATAAAAAGTACAAATGATTTTCAAATTTTGTTACAGCTTTAAATGGTCTAAAAGCTGTCTGTCTGTTTTGCCAATGAAACCAGAAATATTTTCTAACCTTGATCGAATTCCAACAGAGGTCCCCACAAAGTATTCGTCGAGATCTCTGTCTCTCCATCTATCTCTTCCTTTCACTCTCCCTCTCTTTCTCTCTCACCACACACCTTTTTATCCTTCTATCTCCATCTCTCTTGCTTCCCGATCTATTCCTTCTCGCTCTCACCCCCTCTCTACCCCTCTCAACGTATCCACCTTTGCGAGTCTTTCCAGCCTCTCTATCACTTTCTCTTTCATTCTCTTTCATTCTCTTTCATTCTCTTTCATTTTTCACTCTCTTTCACTCTCTTTCACTCTCCTTCACTCTCTTTCACTCTCTTTCACTCTCTTTCACTCTCTTTCACTCTCTTTCTCTTTTCACATCTCTTTCACTTCACTCTTTCACCATCTCTTTCACCATCTCTTTCACCATCTCTTTCACTCTCTTTCACTCTCTTTCACATCTTTTTGACTCTCTTTCACTCTCTTTTACTCTCTCTCACTCTCTTTCACCATCTCTTTCACCATCTCTTTCACTCTCTCTCCACCTTTTTCCCTATTCCCCCTTTCTCACGCCTTATAAAGATGTGTGTTTAGTTTGAAAATCAGCGATCCTGCTATCTATGTATGTATGTATGTAGGTCCAAAAAAATTTTCCCAATCGAAAGAGATGTCGTCTTCAGAGCAGCCCATCTTCATACGCGTACTCTATAAGGATGATGATATATAAACGGGATATTAAAATTTTTTTTATTTTTTATTACAAAACCAATAAAAAATACCCTTCCAATTATAATGTAAGCACATAGAAAGCTCATGCATCCTTCTTTTTATGATAAAATGCCAAGAGTTCAAGCATACTCAACGAGCATAATGGGTTAATGTATTGAAAAAAAAAAAAATAAATAAAAAATAACTCAGCTGTATTTCTGAGTCTATAGATTATAACAAATAAAGGAAATAAATGAAAATAGTTGAAAAAAGAATATAAAGAATAAAGAAAAATGCTAAAAAAAAAAAAAAAAGAAGGAGAAAACTCCACCCGACCGAACCACGTAAAGGAAGTTCAAACGCAAGTCGAAAGGCAATGACCATGAATACGCTTTCAAAAGTGGGGAGTCCTTAAAGCAAGCAGACCAAGCGACATGTGCGCCCCAAATACACCCACCTATTAAATGCAGCTGCCAATCTATTCGCATAGAATTCGAAGAGAAGTAAAAAAAAAATTGCAACTAAGGCAGTGCGAGAAAGGGAGATAGTGGGAAAGAGCTAAAATAGTATACTGCATGCAATCCATATAAACTTCACTGCCAATGGCACAATGCTATCGGTCGGTCGTTCGGTCGGTCGGTCGATGAGTCGGTCGGTGGGTGGGTGGCTGAGTCTGTTCCCGTGGCTTTCTGTCCCTCAGTCGTTATGTCGCTTCGGGTTTTGTAATCGTATTCCCCACATTTTCATTTCATGATGTCAAAAAAAAAAAGAAGAAGAAGAAGCCTAGTCAGAAAGCGTTTCGTTTCTTTGTGTGTTTGTCTTTCTCTTTGGCGCGCTGTTTGACGAGGACGTTAGCCTCGAAATGCAATTCTCTGTTATGCGTGCGGCGACAGACGGCGGAATCATTTTCTATTGAAAGCTACATTAGCTCTCATATCGGATCCTGTCATACACTACCACAAAGGTAAACAAACACAAACACACACACACACACACACACATTTATTTAAACTGGTAAAGTTGCTGTAATAGGAAATGCTATAATTTTAACCGAGGAGCGCTCGCTGGCTCTTTGTTTTCGTTTAATCCCATCATGACTCAAAGCCCCTAACTATCAAGGGGATAAAAAGAACGCCCCCATTTTTATTTTATTTGATAAATTTTTTTTCTCCATTTCAAATGGGGTACAGAACACCCCCACTCAGAATGAAACTTCGACTATACATATTTTTGGCCAACGTTTCTAGAACAATCACTTTCTTACTCTACACGAGTCAGAACTTTCTCACTAAAGAAAGAAAGAAAGAAAGGAAGAGTGTGGTAGAGAGAGTAGAGAAAGGGAAAGATTTCTTCTTGCCATCTCCCTTTCAATTTTCTTTCTCTCCATCTCCCATATCTCTCTCTCTCTCCGTCTCTCTCCACCTCTCTAGCTCCCTCTCCCTCTCTCTCTCTCTTTCTCTCTTTCTCTCTCATTGCCATAATTAAGCATTGCATAATGTTGAAGAAAACAGGAGAAAAACGTGTACCTCAAACAAGTTTTTCTTTTGACTCGAAGAGCACTTTGAAACTCACTTAAAAGAAGCGCAAAAGAAAAGAATCAAAATGAAAATGTATTGCGCAGCATAAGAAATTGGGTGAGCAAGGAACGAGACAACGAGAATTGAAGTTGAAGATAACTTGTCTGTGCTATGGAAAGTTTTCGCCAAAAAAAAAAAAAAAAAAAAAAAAAAAAAAAAAAATTGGGAAAAAGGATATAAAGGAAAGAGTGAAATTTGCTTTTAATCGAAAGCATTTTCCTAACTGAAAATAGAGAAAATTAAAATTAAAAATTTTTTAATTTTTTAATTTTTTGCTTTCACTCCACCGTTTTTCGCTTATATCGGTCAGTCTCTTTGACTATCTCTTTCACTCTGTTTGACTATCTCTATCTCTCTATTTGTTATATCTCTCTCTCTTCTCTCTCTTCCTATATCTCTTTTCCTAACCTCTCTCTCTCTCTCTCTCTCCCTATCACCCTATCTCTCTCTTCCACCCTATAACTCTCTATCTCTCTCTCCCTCTCCCCTCTATCTCCTTCCCCTCTCTCTCCCTTATACTCTCTTTCTCTTTCTCTTTTTCTCTCACTCTCACCTCTCTCTCTTCCTCCTCTCCTTCTCTCTCTATCTCCACTCTTTCCCTGTCTCTCTCTCACTTTCTCTCTCTCTCTCTATATCTCTCTCCCTAGCTCTCTCCTTATCTCTCTCTCCCCTATCTTTGCCTTCCAACCCTATATTCTCTCTCTCTCACCCCATCACACACTCTCTTACTATCTCGTACTCTCCCCATCTCTCTATCCTTATCTCTCTTTTCTTATCTCTTTTTCTCTCACTCTCACCATCTCTCCCTCTATCACTCCCCCTATCTCTCTCTCTTCTCTCTCTCTCTATCTGTCATTCTCTCTCTCCCTCTCTCTCCTTTCTCTTTCTCTCTCTCTCTCTCTCTCTCTCTCTCTCTCTCTCTCTCTCTCTCTCTATCTCTATCTCTCCCTTCTATCACGCGCTCCTCCTATCTCTCCCTCTCCCTGCCAATCTCGAACAAATCAATGAGATCCCAAAGATCATCTTCAAAGCCTTTGAAGCAGCTCACATTAAAGGACTGAAGAATGAGTAAAGAAGAGAGAGTTTTCTCGTACATAGAATGAAAAAGAGAGACAGAAAGCATTAGAAAGGAAAGTAAAAATTACGTAAATTGAAGAAAGAAAAACTAAACTAAGCTTCCTCTCAAAATCGCTCCTCTTACATTGCTCTTTAGGTGCTCCGCAAAAAAAATTGAACTCATTTCCGAAAAACTCAATGACTCAGTCTTTCCATTACCGAGAATTTCTAAAAGAAAAAAGACAAAAAAAAAAAACACAGAAAAAAAACAATAAGAAAAGGAAAATTGTTTGAAATGATTGGTGGGTGCGGGCGGAGATGGGATGATTGTAAATAAAAGCGACGACAGAGGGAAATTATTTGCCTTAGCTTCGTGCATGCAGAATTTTCCATTGCCATTGCCATTGCCACAACTATCAACTATCGTAGTATCAACTGGAAGGGAACGAGCAACGACAACGAGGTTCACTTGCTCATCCTATGCAGAAAACAGTTCAGCCTCACACTGTTAATACATACATACATACATACATACATACATATAAATGCAAAAGGCGGAATAGAACAGTATGGGCAGGTCAACCACCAGAGAGAGACATTGAACCCACTCTGCTGCAGTCGAATTTGAACGTAGAAGCCGTAGAGACAGCCGACAGCCGATGGAATTGTGCGAACTAGAGCTAAAGCTATGCCAAAAGTGCAATGCAAAGCCAAGAACACTCTCAACGCACGACGCCGCCGATTATCGTGACTTTTGCCGCCACACACCCCTACTACAAAAAACAGCTGTCTCGCGGTCTACTCGTTCGAACACGTAATGCCCAAAAAGCCCAATTGCCAGTAACTTCGTTCCTATTTTCTCTCCAAAACTTAAATTTCTTTTTTTTTCCTATTGCAATTGCAACATTGCACATTCCAGAGAGAACATCACACACAGAGAGAAAGGAAGTGACACAGAGAGATAGGGACATAGAGAGATATATAAGAGAGAGAGAGAGAGAGAGAGAACGAGCGAGCAAGAAATGCCGAGAAATCTTACAGCAAATATACTGTGAGAGAGTAAAAGAGCATGTTCTGTTGGTTTTACATGCTGGTAAATGAACCATCAATAGGGGACCTTCATTAAGTCCTTGGTCGTCTAGCCTTGAAAAAGAGCATCCAAATCGAATCGAATTCTAGCACGTGTGATGAAGACCACAAATCCTTTTGAAATAAATAAAAAATATAAAATAAAAATTCATTCGAAAATTCATAGTTTTTATACCCAGCGTAAGCGGGGTATATTAGTTTTGTGCAAATCTTGTAACAAGGAGAATTAAGCTCCGGAGATATAGAAAAATATATATAGAAATGATCAGGATCAAAAACTGAGTCGATTTAGACATGTCCGTCTGTTTGTCTGTCTGTATACAGTTATCTTATCGAAGGAGTTGAGCTATCTCGACAAAATTTGGTATGCGCACTCACGGGAGCATGAGAAAGAACAAGTGCGAGAATGGACCCGATCGGACAATTTTTAGGGGTACCTCCAGTACTAGGGTCTGTTACGAAAATCACAAAAACTGCTCTAAAATCGAAGTTTTTCAAGATATTTTGATAAAATTTGATATTTGAACATGTTTAAAGGCAAGTTATATGACTGAAAAAGTGGGCGTGGCAGAAGGGCGGTTTTCGAAAATTCTCTCCCACACCCGAAATTCAAATGGGACTTGAACGAAATTTGGCACTTATGCTTCCTTTGTAGCCTTAAACATCTTTCCAAAAAATTTCTTTGATCGGTCTATTTTTAAGGGTACCTCCAGTACGAGGGTCTGTCACAAAAATCCCAAAACTGCCTTAAAATCGGACTTTTTCGAAATATTTTAATGAAACTTAAAATTTGAGCGTATATTTAAGCCTCCGATTATAGTTCAACAAAAATTGGAAAATTGGGCGTGGCAAAGGGGCAGTTTTCATAAAGAAATCTATCAAAAATCGGTATATGGGGCCCCTTATGGTCTTAAACACCTTAAAAAATTTAAAATCGATGTACTATTCACGGATTAAGATTTTATGAATAAATTTTATCTAAAAAAGATTAGTAGGTATAAAAATTTTGATTCAAATTTATGTGAATATATTTCCTCTGAAACATAAATCCAGCAATTTTACTGTCATTCAAATTTATTATTTAAAATTGCGCTTGTTCGTTCTTTTATTCTCGCCGTTACATTGATTATCTTTAAAAAAAATCGCTTTGGCTTTTGATTTAAAAGCTAGTTCCTAACATCCATCCGAGGACATTCAAAAGAACCACAAAGGAATGTTAAGAATGGAGAGAAAAAAGAATGAACTTCTAACACACATCCACAGAGAGCGGGAGCGACATAGACTGAGAGTGAAAGACAGCCACAACACACACACACAAATTACATGCCCCAAGAAGGAGGGCGAGCGATGAGAGAGAGAGAGCTCTTGTTTTCGTTTATTTGTCGGTATGAGTAGGGCATAAAAAGAGGAAGAGACTCTGGTTTTGGTAGCAATGACCTTCACCGCGTTGTTGTCATTTTATTTTCTTTTTCTGTATCTATTTTTTTTTTTTTTTGTTTCTTTTTGTGCTTTTGTTATTGTTGCTATTTTTCTTCGTTCGGCATTTTGATTTTCCTTTTCGTTCTGTTATGTTGTCAGTTCTTGTTCGGTTTATTGAGTCGGTTTTATTTTTTTTACAGTAGACTCGCGGTGGCTCGAATACCCAAGAGGTTGTTTCTCCTGTAAAATTTTATTGGAGGTGCCATGCTCCCAAATATTTCGGCAGCTGGAATAAATATTTGACAATTTTTTAGAGATATTCTAAAGTATCACACTTTCTCTCTGTAATCCTCATAATTGATCTCCGTAATCTTTAATATTTCTTAACCAATTTATTTTAATTTTGATGTTCTACTAATTCGGATGTACCCACCCTTCTCACACATATTTAAACAGGTAAGCAAATGTAAGGATGGGAAATATGATTGGAGAAGCCCTGCAGTAATATGGACTGACCCAAGTGTAGCCTTCGGTCAGTCCTTCATGTTACCAGTACTAGTCTCCTCATAATTCCACTATTCAACTGACCTTTTTAACATGGGCCTGTCATTGGAGAGGGACTAGTCTGGAAAACGACGTTTTTTTTTTTGGGTCAATTGTCGGAATTTTGTCTGGTTTAAGGATAGTCAAATATGGAAAATAAGAAAACAAATTTTATATATTTATTCATATATTCTAAATTGATTCTACTGGCCGCCAGTTAGCCGAATTCGAAGGAGCTAACTGTCATAATTAGAGCTCAGATTTTGAATATTTTGAATTTTTTTGAAATTTTTTGCATTTAACTGTGCTTTTTGAATATTTTATTCACTGAAGAAGGCTTTTTTTTTGTTAATTTGACAATTCAACATTTTAATAGGCATACTAAATCGAACTAATTTGGAATTTTTTGAATTTTTTGATTTTTTTGAATTTTTTGAATTTTTTGAATTTTTTGAATTTTTTGGAATTTTTTGAATTTTTTGAATTTTTTGAATTTTTTGAAATTCTTTTGAATTTTTTGAATTTTTTGAATTTTTCGAATTTTTTGAATGTTTTGAATTTTTTCAAATTTTTTTTTGAATTTTTGATATTTTTTGAATTTTTTGAATTTTTTCCATTTTATGAATTTTTTTTGAAATATTTGAATTTTTTGAATTTTTATAAAAAATTTTTTGAATATTTTGAATTTTTTGCAGTTGTTTACATAAAATTATTTTTTGAATTATTTTTTGAATTTTGTTTTCATTTTTTTACATATTCAAATTCCGAGGCATAGTTATAATATAACCGGTAGGATTTGGACTGGTCAAAGACTCAGTCCTTCTTAGGAAATTGACCGGCTCATTACTGCAGGGAGGTTACCATCAACAATCCTCAATAGGGGTTTTCTATCGAAATAACATATAAATATATTTTTAAGAAATCGATATTTAAAAGTGATTACATCAGAATAACCCCTTAAATTGATTAAAATTTCATTGTTATTGGGTAAAGATAAAACCTTTACATGCAACCCTGCATTAATTAGCTCGAGCTATCGCGCGTCCACTGTATTTAATTTGATGTCAATTTTATTGTATTTTATTTCATTTAATTTTAGTTCTTATTCATTTCGTACATGAATTGGTGGTTTTGGGGTCCCCCTCATTTCGGAGCTATTGCATGATTTACGATTTAATCGAAATGTGAAAAACCAATTTTCCTTCGACTATGTGTGTTGAATGGAGAATAATCTTTTACAGCTTTTCTCAACTTATCTAAAAACAAGAACAAAAAAAAAAAAAAAATATTGAAACAAATAAATAAGAAAACCATTTCCATTACTTATTATCCTGTAAAGCAGAGTAACTTAAGGCTCAAATTCTCCACTCCAAATCACTAAGGATATGCATAGGTGCCATTGTCAGTCTTCTTCGTTATTCGCCTGCTCTCGAGTCGATGGCCATGGCCACTGTAGTAAATGGCTCCTTAAGTAAAGTTTTTCCATTCTTGTCCTCTTCTTCTTCTTCTTTGAGGTAGCATTGACCTATTAGTGAGAACAAAGACAACACAAAAATAGCACAAAAAGAAATTATCGAAAGGACCAAAGAATCTCAATGTTCAAAACTCAGTGGTTTACCCAACAGGAAATGTCATAATGCAATTAGCTATGCGATAATAATACATCATCATGTTAATCAAGATTAATAACTAATCTTGACTCGATCATGCTTATTTTGGCCCTACCCCTACGCCGGGTTGAATCGCCCCTATATTGGCGAGGACATGAATAATCGAGATAGGGCCTATGTAATTTTCTCTAGGTACGGAACGGATTGAAAATTCTATCCTGACGTCATGGTGGGTCTAGTTAGAGCGCCTCTTTAGTGGCCTTCTTAGGAAAAAACTACATAAATTGTACCTAATTATAATTTACTAGAAGAGAAGATTTGAGACAAAATTTTTTTTTTTTTATAATTCTCACTTAGTTTAAATTCGTGGAAATATAAAGGGTGTACTTTGCGTGTTGATCCTCAGCTTGGCGCAGAGGCGATCAAATCATCAAGAATATTTGCTTAACCATCTTTTTTTTTCAATTCAGGGTTTTAAGGAAAACTACTATTTTTCAAAAATTCTAACAAATTTTTTCTTAAATTTTAATCACACCTGGCAGACCTCCTTTATAAAATAGTGCTTTAAACCATCGCCAATATTGAAAAAGTGAGAAAAAATCATAAAAATTTTTTGTTTGATCGACAGAAAAACAGTTTTTTTAAGTTTCCTATCAACAATATATACATCAGTGGAAGGGCCGACACTTTCTACTTTCTATATTCGGTGAGCAAATGAAAAATCAGTTGTTAATTACGTAAGTAGTGAAAATTGCTGAAAGGTCCGTAAAATCGGTTTATTAAACCGTTACTTAAGATTTTTAGAGTGTTACACCAAAATTTTTTAACACGCTTTTGTGTCATATTCGACGACTGATAAACAATCTCTACCAGGTCACTTTAAAAGTTCATAATCACTGTTACACTGTGTTATTGATAGCTGAAAACTTTAATCAATATTAAGGGAATGTACCAGTACTAGGGTCTGTTATAAAAATCTGAATTTAGTTAGACATAAAATTTGACCGACTAAATCATGCCAAAAAATAGGAACAGTAGAGAAGTGACGGGGAAAGCTACCCTGGGTCCCAAATCATACTTATTTTAAATTTTCTAAGGGTCTTTTTATTTAAGGCTGGGCCAGGTGGGGCGGCATATCGTCTATTGTGCTCCCATTGTTCCCTGAGCGCCGAAATTTCTAGCTACGCCACTGGATTGGAAGGCGGTTTTCGAAAACAATCTTTACACATCTCATAAAGTAATGGAATAGAAATCGGTATATGAGCCTCTTTTTCCATCATAAAAATCTCCAGAATACTTTTTCTTGATGGGCATGGACCTCTTTTACAACTCCTCCTACTCAGTGGCGTGTCCAGAGAAAGAGTGCTTTGATAGTGCTTAAATTTTCCACTGTGGTATATTGAACAATTATAAGACATTAACCCAAAAAAAAATTTGTGGGGGCTAGACGAAGTTTAGAGAGTTATGGACCAAAAACCAAAAAAAAAAAAACCGAAAAATTCATGGCGTCCGATTTGGATGAAAATTTATATATAGAATGAGTGAAAAATTCTAAGAATTTTGGCGTCAAAATTTTTTCAAGAAACGTATTACAATTAGTCTAGTTTTGGTCTAGTTCCAAACTGGTCCAAAAAGGACTAGTTTTGGTCTAGTTCCAAACTGGTCCAAAAAGGACTAGTTTTGGTCTAGTTCCAAACTGGTCCAAAAAGGACTAGTTTTGGTCTAGTTCCAAACTGGTCCAAAAAGGACTAGTTTTGGTCTAGTTCCAAACTGGTCCAAAAAGGACCAGTTTTTTTAATTTTAGTGCTAAAATTCTTAGAATTTTTCACTTATTCTATATATAAATTTTCATCCAAATCGGACGCCATGAATTTTTCGGTTTTTTTTTTTTTTTGTTTTTAGTCCATTACTTTCTAAACTTGATGAAAATTCCAACTGGGTGTGAAGGTTTACTTCTTTTCTTGAGTGGAATGGAAAGAGTTGAGAGAAGTTTGTCTTCGTTTATTAGAAACAGAAAAGTCAAGAGATTTGCAACAAAAATATTGTGGGTATATATGTATACAAACATTTATATATGTATATGGATGTCTTGTTGTTGGGAAATTGCATGTTCTTGGTCACGTTCTTGTGCAACTACAACAACGACAAGACACAACACGACACGACAAGAGCAATAGAAATACGTAGAAGGAATAGAACGATCCTGGTCATATCGCTTTCTATAGCGTCTGATTTTCTGTTTCTTCATATTTGTTGTTCTTGTTGTTGTTGTTGAGTTTTCCATTGTTTAGTTTTTCGTTTTCGTTTTAGGTATTCTGTTTTCTATGGCATTTTCATTTGCTGCATGCATTTTTACTTCAGTTTCTTGATTTTTCTAATAGGTTAGTCTGTTATCGGTCGATGGGCAATTTGAGCTTTCAGCGCTAGAATTCTAATCGAATGGCATGGAATGGAATGGAACGAAGCCAAGCGAAGAGCAAAAATGAAGAAGAAGAAGAAGAAGAAGAAGGATAGCCACAGCACTTTTGCAACAACAAAAAACCGAACGAGTTTCCCTTTTAAAGTGATGTCTGGATACAGACAGTCGCACATAAAAACAAACAGACATACTGGCAGACTGGCAGACTGACAGTGGAAAACGAAAAGAATGGAAGAAATGCTCCTTCGCTTTTTCCTCATCAAAAAAAATTTTCAGGGCTTCGCGTTTTATTAGCTTAACTTCTTAACTTTTATGGGTTTTCCTTTTCAGTTTTCTGGCAGTCTAATATGCATACATACATACATACATACGTATACATTCTTTCTTTATGTTGTTTGTTGTTTGTTGGTTTTTTTTTTGCTGCCTTCTAATTTGATCTCATTGTTTGTATCTGTTTTTATTAATTCATTATTGACATTGACAGTGGGGCTATTTTATTTTGAAAGGTCATAATAAAGGGAGTGCTTTCTCGTACAGTTCCTTTCCTAGTTATTATGGACCCCCCACATCATTCGTCCCTTCACTAGTTTAATCACTAAAATAATATCTCATTATTTTGAACTCGCTTGACCAAATTCACCCTTTCATCCGCTGAATTTTTTGCAGAGGGTCTTAGTAAAAGGTCTGTATCTCTCAATGATCCGATTCCATGGAGGATCTGACGTAGCCCACCCCCTATTTTTTGTCTTACTCTCGAGAATTATCGAAGTCGTTCCATTTACCTGAAATTATCTTTAAGGGGTCCCGAATTTCTACAGGAGCAAACAACAATCATTCAGTTCCTATGAGGGAGTTTTCGAAAACGAATTTTTTCTATCGCTGTTTTTGTAAAACTGAAAAGCTGCAGAAGAAACTATGTACTACTTACATATTCATCGGCCTTTGGGGCTTCGAATTCCTGTCTACGGGTCTGAAAAAAACAAATCGTCGACCATTTTATTCAACAACACAAGCGTTAGTTTTCTTATCTAACTTCTCTTTCTCTCTCTTTCCTCTCTTTTTTCTCTCTTTTTCTCTCTTCTCTCTCTTTCTCTTCTCTTTTTCTCTCTCTTTCTCTCTCTTTCTCCTCTTTTCTCTTCTCTTCTTTCTCCTTCTCTCTTTTTCCTCTCTTTCCTCTCTCTTTTCTCTCTCTTTTCTCCTTTTTCTCTTCTCTCTTTCTCTCTCTTTCTCTCTTCTCTCTTCTTTTTCTCTCTTCCTCTTTCTTCTTCTCTTCTTCTCTCTCTTTTCTCCTCTCTTTCTCTTCCTCTTCTCTCTTCTTCTCTTCTTCTCTCTCTCTCTTTCTCTCTCTTTCTCCTTTTTCCTCTCTCTTTCTCTCCTTCTCTTTCTCTCTTCTCTTCTCTCTTTCTCCTCTCTTTCTCTCTCTTTTTCTCTCTCTTTCTCCTCTCTTTCTCTTCTCTCTCTCTCTCTCTTTCTCTCTCTTTCTCTCTCTTTCTCTCTCTTCTCTTCTCTCTTTCTCTCTCTTCTCTCTCTTTCTCTCTTTCTCTCTCTTCTCTCTCTTTCTCTCTTTCCTCTCTCTTTCTCTCCTTTTCTCTCCTCTTTCTCTCTCTTTCTCTCTCTTCCTTTCTCTCTCTTCTTCTCTCCTCTTCTCTCTCTCTCTCTCTTTCTCTTATTCTCTCTCTTCTCTCTCTCTTTCTCTCTCTTCTCCTTCTTTCTCTCTCTCTCCTCTTCTCTCTCTTCTCTCTCTTCTCTTTTCTCTCTCTTTCTCTCTCTTCTCTCTCTCTCTCTTCTTCTTTCTTCTACTTCTTTCTCTTTCTTCTCTTTTTTCTCTCTTCTCTCTTTCTCTCTCTCTCTTCTCTTCTCTCTCTGCTTTCATCTCTCTCTCTCTCTCTTCTCTCTCTCTCTCTCTCTCTCTCTCTCTCTCTCTCTCTCTCTCTCTCTCTCTCTCTCTTCTCTCTCTCTCTCTCTCTCTCTCTCTCTCTCTCTCTCTCTCTCTCTCCTCTCTCTCTCTCTCTCTCTCTCTCTCTCCATTATTTCAGTAATAATGTGTCCTGAAAATTCCGCTCAATTCAACTTGCCATTGAGACGTTCGCTTACACTTTCAGGCTATTCAATTGCGGTTGAGTCACGGTTTAAGTTAGATCGGAAAATTGCATGATGAGTTCAGATTAAGGATATTTTTATACTATATACATATGTAATTGTAATATGTATGTAAATATATATATATATATATATATATATATATATATAGGAGAGAGAGAGCCTCTACGGGGCTGATTTCATGGAGGATTAATTCAATTAGCAATTGTAAAGGTTGAAACAAAAAAATGGAAGGACCACATTTAGTTTGAACAGCGCTGAAGGTTTTTTCGAAAGGTCTTCCATATCGTTCGTCCATCATCTAAAGGAGAAGTTTTCAAAGGGGAAAAGAAAATAAATAAAAAAACAAAAAGAAAATAAATAAATAAATTCGGTTGCTAACTGAAATTGACGGTCAATGACAGAAAGTCAGCAAGCCGAACTGACAAAGCAATGAAAGAAAAACAGAAAATATCAAACAAATCGCAAAACGAATGCGACTAGGAAGGATAACGACAATGACGATGACGATGACGAAGAGCCGGCCGCATGGAATGGGGCCAGACAACACCCGCTTAGAAAGCATGAGTCAAAGTTGAAATTTCGCGCAAAGAGGACATGCAGTCAAAAGCAAAACGGCAATGAAATGCACACCGAGAGTTTGTGCAGGCAATATGAGATTGCGTGTGTGTGTGTGTGTGTGTGCATTTGATAGAGAAAGAGAGAAAGCGAGAGAGAGGGAGAAAGGTATAGCCACTGAGCAAGCTTTTGAAGGACCTTAGCACTGAGCGTTGAGTCGACGAAGGTTAACATTGAATGTAATGCATTTCAGGGACAAAGAAATCCTCATACTCACACTCCCACTCATACTCACACACACACACACAAATTATATGCATATAAACGATTGCCGTTTCACTCATGCAATCGTGTTTGAATACAGTAAAAAACCAAGGGCAAGGACGCACAAGCATGCGCATATGTAAATGGAAAATGCTTAAAGGCAAATGACTTTCAACAGCGCTGCAAAGAAAGAGCAAAAGCTAGAGAGACAGCGAGAGAGAGCGAGAGAGAGAGAGAGAGCGAGCGCATACGAATCCTATTTGGAGCGGGAGAGAACGTGAGAGACAATGACCTATGCCGCTACAAATATAATATCCTGAATGCCTTGACCATGAGACTAACTGACTTGTCTCTATTCGAGCACAAGCTTCCAGCATCCAACTTCGTGCCGGCCGGCAACGCCGTCCTTCGCCCTCAGCTCCATGTTCGCGTCTACTCCAACCATCTAACCTATCAACGGACGATTCCACCCCGGCATTCCCTTTTGCGTTTCACTTCCTCATTCGTAAACGTCTTCGCCTTGGCGCTAGATAAACGCATATAAATATGTATGTAAGTATGCATGTAGTTTGTACGAAGCACACTGGATTTGTCATTGCAGCTAACGTGCGAAACGAGGAGGACGCGTCGCGACTTTTGCTACGGAATTGTCCTTGCTTCATTTGAATTCGCTTCGAATGCATGCACATATGTATGCAGAATATGTTGCAATGTGTTGCGCTATAACCTTGTCTCTTTATTTGATCGGTAAAATTTTCACTCAATACAATTGCTCCGGGGACTTTCGGGGACATTTGAAATGGCCCAATGGCGTTGACCGTGGAAAGCAATCATTATTTTGAATGTGACCGACGATGAAATTACATTAACTCAAAATTATAATGGCAACACATGGTCGGTGTTGCCTTCAGCTTTGCTTTTTGTATGTATGTATATCTACACACACACACACACATATTACGAAGGCAATACATTTTGAGTAAGCATTTTGCCATTCGTCCTCAGATCGGGTACTCATATTCCATATTTCAAGGGAATTCAAATCAAGGTTTCGAAATGTTCGCTTCGGCATTAGAACTCTCATTTTTAGATGGGGGGGGGACTCCCTTACAATAACCTTCCGTTGTTTGACATTGGCTCCTTTGACATCCAAAATAAGTAAATATTAATGTGAAACTTTCGAAATATAGAGCGCGAAAATATTTTGGGCAAGTTTCAGTTTCAAGATTTTGTTTTTCGAGATTGGGAAATTTTCGACTGAAATTCCCTGACCCTGAACATGAAAGACATCCTTTTCTGATTGTAATGCCAGTCGATGGGGCGTTTTTTGAAGCATAAAATCCCAAAATATCATCGGGAAATCTCAAATGTAAGACTCATATTTCAAAATTGGGAAATTTTTGCCGAAATTCCCTCACCCTGAAAATGAAAGGAATCCTTTTTTGGCTGTAATACTGCTCGATGTGGAGTTTCGGAAGCACAAAATTGTAAAAAATCATCGGGAAATTTGAAATTCAGGATTCATATTTCAAGATTGGGAAATTTTGGCCGAAATTCCCTGATCCTGAAAATCAAAGACATCCTTTTTTGATTGTTATACCAGTTGGTGGGGAGTTTCGGAAGCACAATATTGTAAAATATCATCGGGAAATTTCAATTTCAAGATTGGGAAATTTTTGGCTAAAATTCCCTGACCCTGAAAATGAAAGACATCCTTTTTTGATTGTTATACCAGTCGATGGGGAATTTAGAAAGCGCAAAATTGTAAAATATCATCGGGAAATTTCAATTTCAAGATTCATATTTCAAGATTGGGAATTTTTTGGCTAAAATTCCCTCACCCTGAAAATGAAAGGTATCCTTTTTTGGCTGTAATACTGCTCGATGTGGAGTTTCGGAAGCACAAAATAGAAAAAATTATCGGGAAATTTTAATTTCAAGATTCATATTTCAAGATTGGGAATTTTTTGGCTAAAATTCCCTCACCCTGAAAATGAAAGGAATCCTTTTTTGGCTGTAATACTGCTCGATGTGGAGTTTCGGAAGCACAAAATTGTAAAATATCATAGGGAAATTTCAATTTCAAGATTGGGAAATTTTTGGCTAAAATTCCCTCACCCTGAAAATGAAAGGAATTCTTTTTTGATTGTTATGCCAGTCGATGGGGAGTTTCGGAAGCACAAAATTGTAAAAAATCATTGGGAAATTTCAATTTCAAGATTGGGAAATTTTTGGCTAAAATTCCCTGACCCTGAGCATGAAAGACATACTTTTTTGATTGTTATACCAGTCGATGGGGAGGTTCGGAAGCACAAAATTGTAAAAAATCATCGGGAAATTTCAATTTCAAGATTCATATTTCAAGATTGGGAAATTTTGGCCGAAATTCCCTGACCCTGAAAATGAAAGACATCCTTTTTTGATTGTTATACCAGTCGATGGGGAATTTTTCGATACCCAGAATCTCAAAATATCATCGGGAATTTTTGTTAATGGGATATTTATAAGTTCGCATTTACCCAAAGATATAAAGGCAGGCCGGGCACTGTCGCGTCTGGCATAAACCCTTCGGAAAAATGCTTTTTGGTTTGTTTGTTTGTTTGTGGTCTCAGACAATGGAGCAAATTGTGAAATAAGCGACTCCCGAATAATTTTTGCTTTTGTAGAATTCGCGTAAAACTTCGTTCGGGCTCATGCACCTTATCACATTTTATTGGTTAAATTTTCGCTTTGCTTGCTTTATTGTCGTTGCAGGTGATTGTCGTTGTTATTGTTTTTGTTTTTGTTGTGTCTGCGATTGTTGCCGTTATACTTTTTACACCCAGCAGCCCACACCGAGCAACCAACTAACCCACTGAACAATAATTTGAGGGTTGTTCACATTCAAGGGAACGTGTTCAAGTAGATAGGAAGGTCGATGGAGGGTTCAGAGCATAATCGGCAAGGAACACAAGGCGGACAAAAACGAAACGAAACAAAAACAAAAACAAAAACAAAAACGAACGACTTCACACAGGGATACGATTTTGCGAGTTTGCAATTTTGTTGCAATTTCGAGACGCGAATATTAACGAAACAAATTTCTTGAGTTGAGCTTAAGTTGCCTTAGGGGTTAACGGATATGCCATTGTTGTCAACCCCCAAAAGTCCAACAACAGCAACAGCAACAACAAGAAACAAGAACAGAAAGAACAGGCATAATAAGAAAGGAGAAAAACATTGAAAAAGAAAAAGAAAAGGCATCAGTCCAGGGACATTGCCATTTTGGCAATTATGCTGCGATATCAACCCTAATTGCAGTATACCCCATTGAGACGACTAGCTAGCCTGTTCGCCTGCTCTCGAGTCTCAGGTCTCAAATTTTAACTCCCCCTTCGAATGCCGACCGTCGTGGCATTGGAAGGAAATATCAACAACAAACATAACACCACCAACAACAACAACAACAACAGTAGAAGAAGAAGCAGGAGCAACAGAAATATATGAATTTGCTGACTAGAACATTTTCCTATGGCCCATGCTGCTTGCCATACCATATTCCGGCGTCTTTTGAATTAAAAGCCATTCGGTCTCCGTATTTCCTTGGCTCGTGGCATTTCCCTTTGCCGCTTCTCGCGTACCATCGCTTTAGTCGTTGCACCCTCTTGGCTTTTTGCAGTCCTTCTCAGGCTTTGGTTGCCTTACGTTCGGCTGCGTTGAGTCGCACCGCATCGCATCGCACCGCATCTCCCATCGGTATTGGTTTGTATAATGATACATTGACTTCTCTGGTTTCCATTTTACTTTCTGCATTCGTTCGTGCTTCTTCACGTTTCTTCACGCCTTCATATGCTCTTTGTGCCGTGCGATTCTCCTCTATTCAGTTCTGTTCTATTCTATTCTGTTCTACTCTCATAGCTTTCGCTTGCCCCCCTCCCCCTTTCCGTTTTGTTGAAGCTCCACATTTGAACGCTTGTGTGCTCTCGACTTGCCAATTTTGCAGTAGTTGCATGCATCAACATTGGCGTAGCGTCATCTCATACCCAACCGCGACCTACCTACAACCCTAAGCCACTTAAGCTTTTCAGTGTCGGGCGTGCAATCGCAATCCCTTTTCTCTCTCGCTCATACACGTATGGTATACATGTACATACATACATATGTACCTAGCTGTGTCTCCTTCTTATTTTCTCACTCGTTGTGGCACACGCTCTCAAACCCGCCTGCTTTCCCAGACAGGCGGACGGTTGTATGGATGGTTGGATGGACGGACGGACGATGCGACGTGCAATCGTACAGATCGCCCGATGAAAGGGCGAACAGGCAGACGTGCGGATGGACGACGTTGCCGTAGAAAATTTCTCACTTTTGTTCGAGTCCGTCGCGCTTCAGTCTCTCAGACGACGTCAGACGTTGTCCATTCGTTCGCTCGTACTTCGTTGGTTCATTATTGCGACGCGTTTTCGGGTTCGTTCACACACGGATCCAGCCGTGAACTTCAAAACAAAATAAATAACAAAAAAAAAAAAAATTTTTTTTTTTCTTTAATTTTTCAAAATAATTTCGAAAAAAATCGCAGACCCAGACCCAGACCCAGACCCTGTAATCGCTAGATCGATACAAAAAAAAAAACATATTTCCGAACGATAATACTCCCGGTTTAAGTTGCCTTTTTTTGGATTACTACTCAATTTTGGAATTAGAACTATTGGATATTCATGCTATTGGAACTTCTCTTGAGGATAGTGGTGAGTTCCCCCATATTCCATAGTTTTTCTTCCTATCGATTAATCGATTAATTTTTCTCTTGTACAATTTAAAAAATTCCCCTTAAAACTTTGGCAATTCACAAAGTGTATAAATACCATACATGGCCATGCTGCAGTATATTTGTAATGCATTAACGGTTTCAGTACAGTAGTTTCGCTATATAAGAAACTCGTATATAAGAAAAATCCACTTTTAAGAATGGAATCTCAGGGCACCAAGTCCATTTTTATTAAGCTCTGTACAAAAATGTTTGTATATAAGAAACTCGTACATAAGAAAGGCCCGCCTTTAAGAAACTGATTACCAAAAACTCTTTTTGTATTGAAAAAATTTTTATACATGAAACTTGCTTTTTATCAAAAAAATTGAACACCCCTAGCCCTATTTTCATATATCGGAAGTTTATACTTATAAGAAAAAATTTTCTTATAAACTGTTTTTTCTTTTATAAGAAAGAATTTTCTTATAAACGGGTTCTTATATAAGAAAAACCCGGATATAAGAATGAAATTCCTTGGCAAAATCGACTTTCTTATATAGCGAAACTACACCGAGAGAAATAACAACAGTTAAATCAACTACTTAGAACAGTTCAAGTAAGAGTGGTCAAATAAACTGTATTCCGCGTCAAAATGCACTGAAAAAGGCAGTCAAATGAACACAGTTGAAAAACAGTTACTTTTTATGTTCAAATTCGCTTTCGTTCACTTAGACGTATAAGTTCGCATTCTGATCAACCCACTCCGGAGGTTTCGATAGCTCAGTGCTTTAAACTTTGACTCGACAGTCGTGAGCTTCGGGGTTCTATCCCTCTGCTGGCGGCGGGAATTTTTCTGAATTTTTTTTTAATTACAGTTTTTTTTTTTTGTTCAGAGTGTAGTTGTTTTGGAAGACAAAAATTTTCTCCAAAATTTTTAAGGTTTTATTTTATTTTATTTTTTTTTTTTAATGGTTCATTTTCAAGCACGTTCCCCAAAACTTGAGCAACCATAAACTCAAGTGAGCATTTTGACCAACAAATTAAATTCGTTCGTTTAGCGTAATGGTTAAGACGTTCGCCCAGCGAAGTAGGGGGAGGTCAGCGGTTCAAGGCTCGGCCGAGGCGAGAAAATTTAAAGAGATGAAAGAGAAAAAGATTTAAATAGAAACAAAAATAAATAAAGTAAACATATAATAATCAGGGCTCGGATTTTGTTAACTTTTATAAATTTAAAGCATACTTTAAGGGGTAAAATTTTTGTTCAACTCACACAAAGTTAATATTCAAGTCGATTTTTAACTTCAATATGAATTTTTTTTTGAAGTTTCAAAAACCCTTTGAATTTCAACCTCGATAAACTTATTCGTAAAATGTTAGTTAGAAAAAATTTTCCCCCTTTAAGTATGCTTTCAATTTCTAAAAGTCAACAAAATCCGAGCCCTGATAATAATTTAAAAAAAAAAAAAATATTAATAAAAGAAGGTAAAAAAAAAGTCAAAGCAAAAAAGAAATTATTTTTTCCCAGTCGCTGGTGACAGTTGATTTAACCGCGAGAGAGTTATATCAATCATCAGGTAGTTATATCCCTATTGACTGTGTTTGTTCTGTTGAATTGACCGCTACTACACATAAGCTAACAATTAACGGTGAACTCGGTTATTTTAACCTGCTTTTTCAGTTAATATAACTACCTTTTTCTCTCGGTGTACTGTATTCAGTTTAAGAATACTGTTAACTGAAAACCATTTCAGTAAAACTTTACTGCTGATGAAATGCTGATAAATATCTGTTGCAATAAGCACTCCAGTTTTTCTATTATGCCCCAACATATCTATGTTTTCACAAATCATCTATCGATAAATTTTGTCACATTTCGATATACATATGTACGCGATTAAAACTTTTAGACATTTCGATATTGAATATTGATGTGGCATGGCAACGTTTTTCTCTCTTCCGTATGCATACATCTATGTATTGTATATACATAGGTACATATATGTACTTATATAAAAATATAGATCGAGTAAATCCAATGTAAATTATCGATTCATTGCAATCTTTTTTCTGCAGAGTGTTTCATCTCTATTTTCTTATTGCACCCAGGGCGAAATTTCTTCGGCGCCTCCTGACTGCAATCTAAGGAATTCACACTAGTAAGTTTAAAAACGTTCCTTTATACCCGGCGCCCTGGGCGGTTGCCCAACCGGGCCCTACCCAAACACCGCCATTGGATATTTGTTTTCACACTGTAAATGATTTTGCTGTTACTGTTGTTATTTTTAACATAGTCCACGCTGCAACCCTTTTTTACCACTAAGAATGCTTTACCCTCCTCCTCCTCCTCCTCCTCATCCTCCTCCTCCTCCTCCTCCTCCTCCTCATCCTCCTCCTCCTCCACCTCCTCCTTCTCCTCCTCCTGCTTCTCGCCGGTTGAGATAGTCGTTCACGATGCATTCCCTTGCTTGCTTCGTCGATTGAATCGGTTAGAAGACGTCGCCCGAAAAAGGACTCATATTAGTTCTACATATATACTTATATGTTTATATGTATGTATATATATATATATATATGTGCACACATAAATTTGTCGCTACGTAGGTCAAAGCCCAAAAATAAAAAGAATTTTTCACCATTGTCGCTCGAATGAAAAAGAAAAAATAAAACCGATACAACCAGCCACAGACAATAATCACTTGAAGCACATCACTGTGAAGTGCTGCATCCAGCATTAACAGCGACTTAACATAACGCTGCCTCTCTCCCGCTCTCTCTCACTCTCTACTGTTAATTTGGTCTTTGAAATTGAACTTGAAAATCCGACAGTAGTATTGCTCGCGTTATATTCAAAGTACCCTGTAGGAAATGTGAGAATCACTCTTGCACTCTTTCACTATGAAATACTTTACTCCTGGAAATACGTAAATTTTATATCTGTATGTTCACTCAGCCATGCTGCTTGCCATACCATTTTTTAGTGTCTTTTCAATTAAAAGCCATTCGGTCGCTGTATTTCCTTGGCTCATGGATTTTCCTTTTGCCGCTTCTCGCGTACGATCGCTTTAGTCGTTTCACCCTCTTAACTTGACAGCACAAAAACACACACCTACCTATCTCTCATGTTCGTAAAAAGATGAAGTTCAGGGCTCACATTACCCTGCAGAAAGCCTGTCGCCATATTGCCCCATGTCTATATTGACGTCAATATAGACAAGAGAACTAGTTCCAACGTCAACAGTATTTACGGGCGTTGTCATTATTAGAAACTGTACTGTCAAGAGGTATAGTTCATCTTTATTGACCATGTCAACAACATGTCTCCTTATAGAGCGAAAGAGTACTCATTTTGTCTATATAATAGCTACCGACTTCAATAGTTCGTCAATAGTTTTTCGGTCTACTGTTGACATTCAATGACAACTCAATGTTAAATGTCAATAACGCAAAGCATTGCGACGGGTTTAACTGGTCAGTAGTTGACTGTTGACGCAGTCAGTAGAGAAAGAGTATAGATTCACTATTGACATTTCCTGCAGGGTATTGAGAATGACTAAAGTTTGTTCCCAGTAGGAAGAGATGTAAGGTTAAGCGATTAATTTTCGCATAATAACTTCTATGGATCATTGTTGGATTCGTTGCTGAAAATTAACATTGCGATGTCATAGGGAATGTCGCGAAAATCTTCATTTGAAAATAGCGATAGCGGCGGCGCGAGCAAATTGAAACCAAAAGTGAATTCTTGGAAATGCTTCCCGGCTGTCGGGCCGCTATCGCCGAATTTGTTCCTTCCCAGCAGGAAAAGTCCCCCCTGACAAAATCAGTGATATTAGGGTGACTTTCGAGCCGGCATGCATGCCACAATGCGTAGGAAACTTTGTATGACATTTGTACACGAACAGACAGGGATTTCCAGGGTGACTTTGTCTTCGTGAGATTCGGAAAAAATGTCACTAGTGACGCCCAGCAGGACATTGTCCTGCATTTGAGAGCAGCACATATGCTCTTTATAGAAACCGGTTTGTAAACTCACTCTCTTCTTTGTCTTCTCTTTGAATATTTCGCAAAATTTTTTCAAATCTAATTTTAACAAAATTTTTGTTTGCCTCAGCCAGGAATCGAACCCGCGGTGAGTCGAACACTTATACACTATGCAATCCATGCTAACGCTTAGCTGATGCTAAAAACCTTATTTAAATTTGAGAAGCCAATGAAATTCAATAACATGAACAGCATCCATCCACGATGACATGTCCCCCAATTTGGCATGCATGACAATGTCACCTGTATGATGAACCCAGTGAAATTACTAATGTTTTTGTTTGCTGGGTTACTACTCATGCAATTTTCCACATAAAATTTTTCACTTACATAGGATGTCATTAATGAATTCATAGAAGAAGAATTTCATGCAAGAACAAATCGCCGACTGGGAATTGCTACTATCGCTCTCCCCAGATATTTTGTCTATGGTGGCTCCGCAATTTCTTCAGGATAATAAGTACTACTAGAGTGGATGACAAAATGGCTGTGTTAGCGACAACCCAGCAGTTATTTAGAAAGTGCATTACCAAAGTAATGCATTTTTTCATCGATGAAATATGTATGCAAAAAGTAATGCAAAGGAAATTGAACAAAGCATGGAGAGGTAATCGAAAAATTGAAAGTATAATTTTAGGCAAAAATTTAGATAAACCCGTAATTTTAATCTATTTTGCATTACTTGAAAATTCAAATAGTAATGCATTACAAAATCAAGTATTTTCGATTACTTTTTGTACAGCTGGTAATGCAAATAGTCATGCATTACATTCGCTAGGACATCGCCGTGTTAAAAATAATCAATTCTGTAATGCATAAACAGTACCCGTTTTGAATTAATTTTTGCATTACCATCGGTTACACATAACTGCTGGGTTCTTCAGGATAATACTACTAGAGTGGATGACTACTAAATGGCTGTGTTAGCGACAAGGCATGGGCGTACTCTGTTTGACTGATCGAAGGGTACGATATATGTATATATGTATGTACATTGTACATATAAAAATCAATTTCTCCGCTGTTAAGGGGATTATTCGACGATTTGCTGGCTTTGGATCACGTCCATGGTTTAAAAACAAAATAAAAACCAAAAAAAAAAAAAAAGAATATTGAAAAAAAACCTCGAATTTCGTTTATAAAAATTTTTAAGCTGGAGAAAAAAGTCACGTTCGCTCTCGTTGGCATTGCAATAGCCAACAACAACAACAGCCACATCAGCGACTCTAGCGAAAAAATGAGATTTTAACAAACGACAAAAAAAAAAAACTTCAAAGAGAAAACATCTGTTTTACATAACAGAACAGCTACTTAACAGAATCAGAAATATATATTTCCGTCTTTCTTTTCACATGATTTTCAGAGCGCGAGAGCAAAAACATTTCCTCATTTTCTGCTCTCTCGAATTGTATTTCATTCTGTGTTTGCTTCTATAGTTTCATGTGTTGTCGGCTAATTGGAAATTTTAGCATTGACTGCATCGAATGTTATTTTGGTTCTCGCTGTGCCGCACTGTAAATCGAACGCTCTCTCACATTCTATCCGTTTCTCTCTCGCTCTCGCTCTCTCTCTGTAAGTCTCTATTCGAATGCAATTTAAGCAGCCCCAACAATGTTAAGTGCGAGGCTAAGCTGTTCGATTTCAGTGTTAAGGTCATTAGGCGTAAAATGTTCGTCTTATTTTCGGTTTTGTTTTTTGTTTTGCTTTTGCTGTGTTTGATCATTTCTTTCCTTCTATTGAGCTCGTTGCTTTTTAATGTTGTTGTTTTCATTGATGCATATTTTATTGGAAGTGTATTGGTTGTTGTTGTTGTTGTTTTAGCTGCTGTTTGATATTGTAATCATTTATAGAAATTTAAATAAAGTCTCTTTTTGTCGACTGTTTACGGAAAGATTTTGAAATTTTGTTTATTTTTATTAGAAATTTTTTTTTTTTTTGATTTTCGCTTTTTGAATTTTTTTTCCTTTTTTGTAATTTTCTTTTCCACGCCTAAATGAACGTTCGGTTAGTTTCTATGCGGAATTTTACTGTTTATTGAATTCTAACATTGATCTATAAATATACTTATGTATAAGATGATCGAAACGATTGAATAAATGTTCTGGACTAGCTTATGTACAATTATCAATGGAGGTTAGGGCTAAGAGGTAGTTTCTTTTAAGTTCGAAATTTAATTTTTTTTAAGTGAAATATCTACTTACATATGTATGTATGTATGTACAATATACAAATGTATGTACTTTAAGTAGATGGAAAACTATGAAAGTGAAGGATTGTACGATTGAATCCTGAAGATGGTTTGGAGAGGCATGGTATGGTATACACTGAGAAAAATTTGATAGATTAGAGAGAGTGAGAGAGAGAGAGAGAGAGAGAGAGAGGAGGAGTGAGGGAGAGGGAGAGGGAGAGAGGAGGAGGAGGAGGAGAGGGAGGGAGGGGAGAGAGAGAGAGGAGAGAGGAGAGGAGAGGAGAGGAGAGGAGAGTGAGAGGAGGGGAGAGGAGAGGGATGAGAGTGGAGAGGAGAGGGAGAGAGAGAGGGAGAGGAGAGGAGAGGGAGAGGGAGAGGGAGAGGAGATGGAGAGGGAGAGGGAGAGGAGAGGAGGGAGAGGGAGAGGAGAGGGAGAGGGAGAGGAGAGGGAGAGGAGGAGAGGAGAGGGAGAGGGAGAGGAGAGGAGAGGGAGAGGAGAGAGAGAGAGAGGAGAGAGGAGAGGAGAGAGGAGAGGGAGAGAGAGAGAGAGAGAGAGAGAGATAGAGAAGAGATGAGGAGAGAGATAGAGATAGAGATAGAGATAGAGATAGAGATAGAGAGAGAAAGAGAGAGTAAGAGAGCAATAGACAGAGAAAGAGATAAATAGAGAGAGAGAGAGAGAGAGACACACACAGAGGGAGAGAGATAAAGAGGTAAAGAAAGAAAGAGAGAAAGAGAGAGACTTTCCAAAAAATGGCCACACGCTTAAAAATTAGAGTTGCAACGGATATCCGGCTACTATCCGGCCATCTAGATATATCCGGCCGCCGGATACCTCACATTTAACATTTGCTTTATTGTATTTGTACTAAATGCAGCCGGATATCCGGCTATCCCGTCTCCCAGACAGCCGGATATCCGGCATTCGGCTGGATACACTGTCCGTTGCAACACTACTAAAAATACATGGTTTCAGAAAACAAGGGCGTCCGAAACAGCATTGGATGGACACAATATAAAATGGGACCTAGACCGAACATAATGGAGGAACTGGTCGCGTTTTGGGGGAAAAAAAGCTGAGCTTTTTAGGGAAAAAATTTTTTTTCTGATCCTTACATATAAATTTTTGTACATTTTGGATTCAATTAAAGCCAATTAAACATACAGGAATTGAGCCTCAATTGTGTGAACAGCCATTCGATAGTATGAATATGCCATGCAGAAATTAGTTCACTCTATTCAGACTCTACTGTATGTGAATTTTTATGCACTGACATATACATACATACATACATATGTATCTTCTAAAGATAGTCAGTTTAAATGATATAAATTTCGGCCGACAGAATTCCGGGCTATAGGAGTTCGACTGTATCAAAATTTTTGATGAAACCTGTTCACAGTTGTTTTAAGACTAAGTATGGACTTTTTTCTTACTAATTTCATATGAATATACATACATATACATATACTTATATGTATGTGATTGATAAGGTTCACCCTTTATGTTTGATATTGTAATTATACAATTCATTCACCCTTGGAAGAATGGAAATTAAAACAAAAACGAGAAAACGAAGAGAAGAAAAAGCAACAAAGCACAAAAAAATTGGAGAAAAAAAAAACCAATTGAAAAGAATCCAAGCCTACCTCAACTTGAAAATAAAAGTACGTACGACAAAAAGCCCACAAAAACAACAACAAGAATGAAACCTCATGCGGCACGACACACTCCTCTTTTTTCCGCCAAACGAATACATATCAACACATACATATGTACATACATACACGTACAGATCCAGATACACGCATTCGCCGACTTACTTCCTGCTTACAGTGAAACTCTCTCCTCGCTCTTACTGTATGAGCAGCACCACCTTAACCCCCTAACCTACACAACATGTATCTACGATTTGTACGAGAGTGCAAATGTATGTATGTATGCATGTATCTATGTATGTATGAACGTAGATAAAAGTATGCAACGCGCGGCGCTCGCAAGTGTGCTTTGAACTTGCACTTGCACTTATGTGTCATGGCTGCCACACTCAATTCTTTTTTCTCTCGCAGCTGAAATTCATCAAAAAAAAAAAAAAAACTGGCCAAAAATAAATACAATGTACCAGATTTTTCTCTGCTTCACACTGGCACATACATACATACATATTTTTATAGTTAATATTGATGAAAAGAGCATTCCACGGATAAAAGCATTTCTCGGTTAAAAGAATGGTTTAGTATAGCCTTTAGTAGTCTGTAGTAGCCTGGATTAGTGGCGTGTCCAGAAAAATAGTGCTTTGATAGTGCTTATATTTTCCACAGTGCTATATTGAGCATTTATAAGGCATTAACCCAAAAATTTTGGAGGGGGCCTAGAGGAAGTTTAGAGAGCTATGGACCAAAAAAATTTGAAAAATTCATGGTGTCCGATTTGGATGAAATTTTATATATAGAATGAGTGAAAAAAATTCTAAGAATTTTGGCGTCAAATTTTTTTCAAGAAACTGATTACAACTAGTCTAGTTTTGGTCTAGTTCCAAACTGGTCCAAAAAGGACTAGTTTTGGTCTAGTTCCAAACTGGTCCAAAAAGGACTAGTTTTGGTCTAGTTCCAAACTGGTCCAAAAAGGACCAGTTGTTTTTTGTCAACCTTCCATGAAAGTTTGTGTACACATTTGAACCAAACGAAGTATATTAAACATAAAAATAATGAGTCTCGGTAGTATGAACAGGCTGGATAACATGAACAAGCCACGTAAAAGTTAGTTCACTCTAACCAAAATCGACTGTACTTATTTCTAAAAAGAGTCGAAAATCCCTTCTAACGAACATCTCTATAATGAATTTCTTTCTATAGCGATTTTCTCTCAAGGCTTTTTGGCTACATTTTTTGAGTGCCTTTTATTTGTCCTTATAACGAATTCTCTCTATAGAGAATATTTTTTCCGATCCCTTGTAATTGGTTACAGAGAGTTTCGATTGTGTTTCTAGAGGTGTTTGTGGGGATTACGGAAGTATTTGCAACTTTTTCATGAAGAAGAAAATCTTTGTATCAAGTGAAAATAATGCTACCCAACTGCTTTCAGGTCATTCTATCCCATATCCTAGTACTTTTCCTTATAACCTTCAAAGAATTTCCTCTGAAACGAGTATTCGTTCAAAGGTGTTTTTTTTTTTACTCTGCAATTGAAATCTTTTTGTATGAGAATTTTTTGAAATCCCCATTTGGTCTGAGGTGGCAACCGTGTTTATGATGCAATGTCATCGAAGTAGCAACAAAAAAATGAAAGCACCGCGTTCTCTTTTACTCTTTTCGTGATTGGTTTTTTTATTTTAATTTTTTTGTTCTGTTTTTTCTTTTTCATCGAATGTGCTCTCTCGCGCGCTCTATCCCTTTCTCTCCCTATCTCGCTCTCTATCTATCTCTCGTTCTCGCTCTCGCTCTGTTGATGCAGCGCTTTTGCTTGTTCGCCGTAGGAGTTTGCCATATTTATGATTGTGGTATTTTTTTCTTATTTTTTTTTTTTTTGTAAATCGTTAAGGTGGTTGGTTGCGTTGCTTTTTTGAATCTATTTTAATTTGTTCTAAGTACGATGTGTCGCTGGATGTTTACCTTTTTGTGGGGCAATTTAATTCTCGGCCTTTTGTGGATTTCAATATTCGAATGAGTTAATTGCTGTTGCAACATTATAACCGAGATCATATAACAAAAGTAACGGTGTTATAGAGTCAGCCGAGCCAGATCATACAAATCCCTACACAAATATGTAAATATGTATGTATGTTTGGACATTTTTTAAACAGGCACCAAGAGAGCGTAACGCAATTTTTGAAGGTCGGTTGGTCGGGAAGGTTGAAGGTCTGCTGCGTCGGCAGATTTTCGTCTCCCAAGCACATGTGCTAGGAAAACCGAATTTTGGCCGACACTGTTCTAGACAAGTACATACATAGATAAAATTACAGTAACAGAATAGAAAGTAATCGCTATATTTGAAGGTAATCGGTACAACAATTATTTTATTTATCGAAAAAAAAAAAATCGTTGCTGTGATATCTATATTCCTTTTATTTTTATGAGTATTTCCTAAAGTTTTGTACCAAAGTATATATGTACATATGTAATTGACACTAATTCAAGCTTTCGAATGTCAATTGTATCCGAATAACCGGTATTGTTGTCAAAATCGTTAAGAACTTAAAATAAAAAAAAATTAAAAAAAATTAAAACCAACAACATTAAATCAAATGCTCAATAGATTCGTTCATAATTTAAGTGCATAGCCCCGCGTATGCCCTCGTATAAAATAATACAGCAATGGGATTGTCTGTCGCTTAACCCTCACCATGAAAACTGCATCCCATTATGCTGCACTATGTATGTAGCTGCCCTGCAGTAAATTCGGGGCGAATTGACCCCTTCGTCACCACAGTCATTCTAATAGACATGGTCAACGAGGAAGTCTACAGTTCCATTTTCTTGAGCATTCATAAAATGAATTTACTGCACGAGAATCAGAAGGGTCCGTAGCGTAATTGTTAGCATGTCCGATCATCAATCCCCGAAGGCTCGTGTTCCTTCGAATCTCAGGCCAGGCGAGAAAAAGTGGGAAAATTGTAAAATTCGGAGGACTATTCTCATGGATTCTTATGGGTGAGAAGAGAGAAAGAAAAGTTTCCAATTCTGAATTCTCGTGAATGCTTTCAAAGTTCGTGCGAAAATTCCCATGAATTATATTTTCAATAACTTAATTTTTTTTAATTTTTTCGCAAAAAAAAAATTTTTTTTAAAGCCTGTTAGATACCTATAATATTATCCACTAAAAAAAAAAAAAATGGCACCCGCCCGCGTGAGATTCGAACACGGGTCTCCAGGTCGCTAGGCCAGACTCTTCACACTGAGCCATCCGAGCCTGTTCGCGGCGCTTTCCATTTACGTACTATAGCTAATGAGCTGCCTCTACAGCATCACTAGTTCAATCGTCAACTGGTGTCCGCTCGAACATATGCTCATACAAAGTGTCAATAGGAGAATACAATGGCACGGGTACAGTTGGTCACTAGTACCGGTGACGGTGACGGAGGAACTAGTGACAGATTGAATCAGTCACTAGTGATAATTACTGCAGGGGTGAGACTGCCGTGATGAGGGCGCGTCAGTGTATAGTGTCTGAATCATATCTGTGCATACAATGTGTATGCATGTGTACATGCATATAAATATCATTTATTGCTGTGACTTTTTGTTTTTTTTTTTTAATTTTCTTTATACTTGTTTTGTTTTCTGTTTTCTTCTTATTTCAGATTGAATGCATTTTCCGATTATCTTCTCGGAGTCGAATATTTTGTTTGTTTGTTTATTTCTTTCTTGCTTATGGTTTTGCGCTTTCCTGCTTTACATTTATTACCTTGCTGTCAGTGTGTGTGTGTGAACAACAAGAGAAAACTCTCTGTAATTCTATTTCGCTCGCATTTTCGTTCTCAGAGAACTTGACGCGAGAGCATCATTTTCACTTTCTATGCTATATTCATTCGAATTTTGTCAATCGCTCTCATTCTGTTAATGTTAATTGCATGCAGCTGTTCTGCTAACACACTCAGTGACGGTTAACGGCGATGTTAACAACAGAGCAATGTAGACTGGTATGTACCTACAATGCTGTCGCTATTCCGATTGGAATAGTCAAGTTGATGCCGTCGAGTGCTGCACACGGTCCTACGGATGAATAAAGTTTCATTACTCTTTGTTTCGTTCTTGTGCAATATCACATTGTCTCAGCTCGTCTCTTGTAAGCCGCCGCCGCCGCCGCCGTTATCGTCGTGGTGTAGTTTTCGCCGTCGTGTTTTTGTTTTTCGAAAATATTTTGTTTTCTTTTTTTTTTAAATGTTTGTGCTAACATTTGACGTGCGTCGAGAAATTTTGAAAATCATATATTTTGGAAAAAAGACCAAAAATTAAAAAAAAAAATATATATATACATAAATATATCATCCGTGTAATGGCAAATAAACAAAAAATGCCGAAAATTTTAAAGTAAGCAAAAGAAAAAAAAAAAACAAAATGATCTTAATTTTATTTAAGTATTTTTTTTTTATCGGAAATTTTCAATGCATGCCGTTGTATTGTTTGTTGTTAGTGTCGGCTCTGTTAATAGAACTGCTTTTGCTCTGGTGCGGCTTAACCCTTGATAGATTTTTTTTTTTTTTTTTTAAATCATTAAGTGTGACCAAATGGGCTGTGACCTTAACATTGACTTTGTTGAGTTCATGTTGAGGTTTTTTTTTTTTTTTTTTTTGTTTTGTATTGTTATTGCTGCTGAGCCTTAAGACAACAAAAGCAACTATAATGACAACAAATGACAACATAGCCTATTCGTATGTATTTTCCTCTGCGTGTGCTTGTGTGTGTGTGTGTGTGCTTATGTGAGTGCGGCTGTGTATGAGCGTCCTTGTCCTTGGCAATCAGTGCTAGTTGTTCTTGCTGCTGCCTGTTGTCATACATACTATGTACATATGTCGGCGAGAAGCAACAAAGGGCTCGCATTTGCCTTTCCGAAATATTATTCGATCCGATGTCGATCGGTGAAAGAAACAAAAATTTTTACCCCAAAAACGAAAACAAACGAAAAAACCATTTGAAGATAAACGAATGAGCAGCCTTTGGCAATCGAAACACTCTGTTAACAAATTTCAAAGCATTGCCTTTATTTTTAACCCATTAATGACCTGTGCAATCATTTGAATATGATTACGTCGAAACATGATTTTTTATTGTTCATAGACATTTTTTCGTATTTCAATGACTCGGATTTTTAGGGTTAAATTCAACGCTTTTTTTTGTTTAAATTGCTGACCAACAGATTTTTCAATAAATTAAATTAATTAAATTTTTTTTTGATTAAATTTTTAGATTAAATGTTTTTGATTAAATTTTTTTGATTAAATTTTTTTTGATTAAATTTTTTGATTAAATTTTTTTGATTCAATTTTTTTGATTCAATTTTTTGATACAATTTTTTTGATTCTATTTTTTTGTTTAAATTTTTTTGATTCAATTTTTTTGTTTAAATTTTTTGATTAAATTTTTTTGATTAAATTTTTTTGATTAAAATTTTTGATTAAATTTTTTTGATTAAATTTTTTGTTCGCATTAGTTTCGAAATTAATACATAGAAAAAAAAATTGTAAGGGTTTTGGCTTGGATTGCTTAAAAATTCTTAATAATCGAATTAAACTAATTTAAATATTTTTGTCTCTTTCAAATCCCTCTTCTTTTCCTTTTCAGTTCACTCCCGTCACTGCTGAGAGCAGTTCCATTGTGTACCGAAACCAACAACGACTCTAAAAGAGCCTCAATAGTGCAATAAAAAGATAAAAATATACATACACATATATATATAGATATATTTAAAAAAAAAAAAAAAACGAATATCAAGTGCTTTTGTCTTACAATTAAATATTTAATTAATTGATTAAACCACATAATCGCGCCGAATCAATCAAAGATGTTAACGTGAAAAAGTGTCTGTAAAAAAAGTGTCTTGTTTCTTTGTTTATTCCGAAGGGAAAAAAATCGAATTCGAATTCGAAATTGAAATTGAAATTGAAAAAAAATCAATATCTAATATCAATCATGATGAAAACGGTTTGAAACTGAATCGAAACTAAGTGCTTTTTTCGTAGTGGGCTGTGTATTTCAATTGGTATTTCTGAAAATGTTAATTACGCGCCCCATCCTCCAGGCATATACGATTCGTCGTCGTTCCCTTCTCACCACTTATCGAAAGTACATGTTAATAACTTAAAAAGAAAAAAAAAACATGCCCAAGATCAATTGCTAACATTTTACGATTAATTTTAAAAAAATGAAAAGTGTGTGTTTTACGAGATCATTAATTACTCACTGAAGTGCTTCGAATAAGAAAAACAGTCTATCTTATTTTCTCTCGTTGATTTTTGTTCAACATTTCCCCAAAGCTTTTACTATTTAATCCACTAATTAACTAAATAACTTATATGATTAATTCTAAATTCTATGCGTTCATGTGAAACTAATCTCAGTTAAGTGAGTTGATTTCTTTTTTGAGGCAACGGAGAGAACGATTAAGAGAAAATAAATCCACAAAAAAATTAATCCACAAAAAAAAAATAAATAAATAAAAATTAATCACAAAAAATTAATTGAAAAAGGTATTGTTTGAAACTAAGAGAGAATTTAAAAACCCAACTATTTTCGTAAAGTATTTTTTCTCTCTCTCTCCCTCTCAGTGTAATATTGTCGTCTCAGGATAAAAACACAACATAAAAAAAAAAAAAAACAAAAATGTTATAAAAAGAAATTTAATTAAAAAATTAATATTTCGTATAATCATAATATATATTGAAATTAATTAATCGAATACCAAGTTTAATTGAATGCTTTTATTTGATCACCATTTGCCTCTATATAACAACAAAATCAACAACAAACATCATTATCAACCAGGAAAATCAACTTCAACACAATTAATCAATCGCTCAGTCAAAATATGTAAGTGTCAATCAATTGAATTTGTAATTCTTAATGGCAAAAATCGAAATTTATTTAGAATTTTTTGCGTATTTTTGGATGATTAAATTGAATTTTTTTTTGTTTTTTTTTTTTTGGTTTTTTTTTGTTGGTTTTTTGATGTTTTCGATTACTTATTATTTATATATTTTGAATGGCGTTCGGTTTGTCGAACAATGTAGCGAGTGAGAAAGTGCAGCCTTTTGTGTAGGGCTTTGGCTTTTGATTGACGAAGAAGAACAAAACATTCGAGCGGATACATTGTTGCCAAAAGACGCGTAGACTTCTCAGCAACATTTTTTGTGTGAAACAGACGAGAAAATCCGCGCCGCCGTGTATGCTGCGCAACTTTTTTTCGCATGTTCCCCAAGTCAATTACTGCACAGTATACATGTTGTTTGATGCACACAATATTATCAATTCTCTTTTCGTGCGCTCCATTTTTATTCTTTTTCTTTCTTCTTTCAAAATTTATATTGTCGGAAAGTCTCCACCAAATACGAAATCGAATAATATATATATAAATACTTATTTTTAGGTAGATATATATATATGTATATATACAGATATGTATATGTATACATATGTTTATGTATGTATATATGCTTGAATATGTATAAATGTGACGGAAGAAAACGGACGAAAAACCAAAAAGAGACGCCGTAGAAGACGACAGGGACGGAGACTGATTCAGAGAATGAGACGGAGATTGAGACGGAGTTTGAGACGGAGATTGAGACGGAGATTGAGACGGAGATTGAGACGGAGTTTGAGACGGAGTTTGAGACGGAGATTGAGACGGAGATTGAGAGCGGGAGATGATATTTTCAAAGGCTCTTCTTCTTAGTGAGTGCTTTTTCGGTTTTCTGATCCTTTTCGGTTTCGAAAAATATTTCGCCACATGCAACCATTCGTTCGTATTCGGCTTTTAATAGCTGCAATGTCCCATCCAATTTCCTCATCTTAACGAAACGTTTCATAAACGGCGTATTCCGTACATTGTACTCGTACGATTTGACGGGCTGCTCCTTCGGCTTTGCGGTCGTTTGAACTGCTGCTGCCACTGCCGCAGTTGCGGCCACTTTGATCCTGTCTCGTCGCAAGGACATTTTGTTCATTGGGGAAAAAATTCCTTTCCTTCCTCGTATTCTCGGTTTTATATATTATTTTGGTTGTATTTTGTTGTATTTTGTTGTACTTGTACTTAGTTTTTTTTTTCGCTTTTTTTTTTCTTCTTATTTTTGTTATTGGTTTTCTTTTATGTAATTTGTTTTTCCTTTATTTTATTTGCGCTTTTCAAGGGGAAACTATCATTTTTGATCGCGTTGAAGATCAATTTAATAACGATAATTTATGTAATGCAGAAGGTTTTAGAGCTCAAGACTCAATGCTTCAAAAATAAAACGCAGACAAAAACCTTACTTAGAAATAAAAAATCGCTTTAATTTAATTAAAAAAAATTAATTTTTTAAAACTTTTCTTAACGAATGTTTGTTTTATTTCGTAAATTATTTATATTGTGACTTAGAAATTTAGTCATTGCCGTGCCTCGATTGCTTTGATTGTGGGGAGAAAATTTCGAGAGATCTATCAATCTATTCATGTAGATATGTATACATATATGTATGTTTGTATATATACTACTCACTATAAGCATATGAGTCAAAGACATTGGAAACATGTTGCTCGAAACTCATTTAATGTTGATTTGTGCTGATGCCTAACATCCAATAGTGCAGGAATTCTCGCAAATATTCTATACAGGCGAATGGATGGAACCATTTACAATTGAAAGCGGATGAAAGTTGATTGAAACTGCTTTCATATGTTTGCCTGTGCAGAAAATTTTGGAGAAAGAGAGAGGGAGACAGAGAGAGAGAGAGAGAGAGAAAGTGAGAGAGAGAGAGACATCCACATTCAATGTGAATATTAAAATCAGTTAAATTTTTGGTAAAGATTCGGGGACATCTTCCGCTTAGCATTAATCACAGCCCCAGCGAGATTCCCTACCACAAGGAGAAATCGCACAGGACCTCTTTAGCCCTGAGGGCCCTGATCTCCCTTGTACCAGATTTTATATTAAGGCCATGTGGTCAACTTTTCGTGCATTGAATTGATAGAATACGTCACCAGCTTGATCCAATATCCGATCTACCTAGTAGTGTGAAGTTCGGGCCGCGTTTCCGCCTTTCCCGTAACCATACGTCGAATCAAAGATGAGCGCGGACCAAAATTTTTGAAGCCCGTCGGGTCGAATCAAGCACAAGGGAGAAAATTCAACAGACACGAGAAGAACGATTAATTGTATATTATTATTATTTTTTAACTTTCCTTAAACAATTTTTTTTTTTTAATTAGAAACGATGCTATTTATCTATGTAGATCTAGTTGTATGTTAGTGATAATTGCGGTTACTATAGCTACTATTTTCTTCTTTCAGCTTCCAGTAAACTCTTCGAAGGAAGGAGGTCAATTGGCGGTACCTAGATTCTTGCTATACTTCAAGCAAATCAGTCATACAATCTTCTCTTGTCTACGCCTTCACTAGTCTCTAAGGATCCTCACCACTATTTACACATCTTCATACGAACTATATACATCGGAATATGTGTACATAGCAACATAAATTGTTGATTACATCACACATCGCTTACCACAAAAAGTATTATTTAGATAAATAGAAAGAAAGAAGCAAATACACACAAAAATAAAATTAAAAAAAATAACAAAAAAAGCGGCTGGAAAGTGTGACGATCGTTAATGTTGATAGAACGGAAAAGAAAAGACAGTATATTAACATTGAAAAAAAAAAATATATATATATATTTATATATATATATATATTAAAAGAATAAAGGATATCGGCAAGGTCAAAATATAGAAACAAAAATCAATAAGGATCTAGCAACTTGAAGGCTGAAAACGTAACATAAAACAAAGATAAAATAAAACAAAAAACAAAAAACAAAAAACAACAAATCTTTAAGATAACAGAGAATAAGCGCGAGAGTAATAGAGTGGAAGGATAATTCTCTCAGCAAGCTGGAGCCTTCCCTTAGCGGATAACCGATCGCGACAAAGAGACTGATTTTTTTCTTTTGTAAGGCCAAGTAGCTGTTAAGAGCCTCAAGAGGACGTAACCGAGAGAACGGGCGAAAGAGAGAGAGAGAGAGCGAGAGAGCGAGAGAGGGAGAAAGAGAGAGTCAAAGCGAGAGCAAGAGAAAAGCTCATTCAATTCAAAGTGATTAAGGATAAAATCGAAAACTTTTGGACGCCAACTTTTTTCACCACCCACACACATACATACATACATACATATATTACTCTATTTAACTTTTTTCAAAAAAGTGAAGGAAAACCCACACACACACACACACAAACACAGAAAATAAGAACAAAATATGCTTAAAAAATTGAAATGCATTGAGGCGACCGCCACTTTGGCGAGCAGCGCTGTCCAAGCGGTCCAAGCGGCTGCAAGCAACAATGTTGCATCAACATCATCGATGGGTGGGAGCGGCAATAATTGTAGTTCCGAACAAATGCCGTCAAGTGTTAAGATCATCAAAACTGAGCCGATCGATTTCGAAATGTTGCACTTAGAGGAGCGCGATCTGCGCGAACGGCGACGCGAGAACCCAGAATCGCATCAGACGGCAGCGGTAGCGGCAGCAACATCAGCAATCGTGCCGCGCTATCAACATGTTCAGATACAAACAGTGCCGCCACGTCAACCCAGTGGCCTACTCTCTGCTAGCAGTGGGACACAGAAGGTCATACTAACGCCGCGGCTGGAGTACGCGCAGCGCAGCAACAATGGAAGTAATAATCATGGCAACAACAATAGCACCAGCTCAGCAACAATAAAGCATATTTACACTCAACAACATGTTGCTAGCGAAAGTCAAGCAGAATGCCAACAGCAACAGCAACAGCAGCAGCAACATGTTCTGCGACGAGCATCTCGGTCACCGGTCCGTGATGGCTCAACAACGCTCGGTGGACAGATAATAATAACACGCAGCTTGCCCCAACAGCAGCAGCAACAACAACAACAACAACAACAACAACATTGTCAACGCCGTCACTCAGCAAGTCCATCGCCATCGTCAACGTCAACTTCACCCTCCTCGCATTATCAGCAACAAAGTCGAATAATGATAGCATCAGCATCGCCGCCACCGTTGACCCTTACACATCAACATCACCATAATCATCACCATTCCCAACAACAACAGCAACAGCAACAACAGCCGCAGCAGCAGCAGCAACATGTTCGCGTTATACGCGATGGTCGTCTGTATGAGGAAAACAGTGCAACATTAGCAACCATTTCCACAGCACCGTTGCGACGGCATTCAGTCTCACCGCCGCCTTTGCTGCACCATCATTCTCATTCGCAACATGGCAATCATCAACAACATCATCAAAATCATCACCACCAACTACAAATACAACATCAGCAGCAGCAACAACAGCAACAACAGCAACAGCACCACCATCACCACTCTCACTCTCCTCATCACACCCAGCAGCAACAGACACAACAGCACTCGCGTTCAGCCCCGGTTTCGCCGGCCTCGGCACGTCGTTACACGATATCGCCTTGTGTCATCGAGACGATAGCAAATGCGGCCACTCATCTCGAACAGCAACAGCAACAGCAGCAACACCATGGTGTCAGCATCAGTTTAAGTGTCAACAACAACAACAACAATAACAACATCAATAATAACAATAACATAAAGCAAGTGCAATACCAAAATCAACGGCAATCGCCACCGTTGCCTCCACCGCCACCACCACCAGCACCACAATCAATCCAAACTGCTTCCTCATCAACGCAACAACAACAACAACAACAACACCCGTATTTAGCATCATCGGGAGTCACCAACAACGGGACAAATTCCCGAAAATATGTTGTAACAACAACAACACGTCATGTTAATGTCATTTCATCGAATGTTGCCAACATGCAACAACACTACAGCAATAGCAATAGTGGCGGCAGCAGTGGCAACAATAGTGGCAACAACAATCAACATTCTCAACAATCAACCCCAGCTGCAGCATCGTCCTCTTCGTCTACGTCTTCTTCATCATCGCAATCGCAATCGTCATTGTCATCGTCATCATCGGCCGCATCGTCATCGTCAAATGCGCACGTGTTTCGAACTCCGCTTGTTACCAGCAGCTCTAGTAGCAACAACAACAACAACAACAACAACAATAGCAACGCTAGCACTGCCATGCGCCCACCTCCACCACCGCCGCCACCAAAAACCAAAAACCATTCATCATCATCGTCTTCGCTTTCAGTGAGCAACCACAACGGCGGCTGTGAGGAGCCATCGAGTTCCATTCCAGATTTAGGTGAGTACCGATATGCATCCATAACTAATATCCATTATTTTTATTCAATACATAATTGTAAATGGATGGAGAGCGAAAAGTTAAAAGAGATCGCCTAATATTATACATACATATGTATACTTATATGTAGACCGAAGAGTAAGTTATGGGGTGACGAAGAATTGAAAATCGCAGAGAAAATTTGTGGAAAGGGATTGAGAGTGTGTAAGAAGGTAATTTGAGAGGGGGAGAAAGAGGAAGAAAGAGGGAGAAGGAGGAGAAAAGACTAGGCAAGAGGTGGAAAAAAGAGGAAAGAGGAGGAACGAAGAGGAAAGAAGAGGAAAGAAGAGGAAAGAAGAGGAAAGAAGAGGAAAGAAGAGGAAAGAAGAGGAAAGAAGAGGAAAGAAGAGGAAAGAAGAGGAAAGAAGAGGAAAGAAGAGGAAAGAGGAGAAAATAGGAGGAATAAAGGAGGAGAAATAGGAGGAAAGAAGAAGAAAGAGGAATAAAGAGGGAGAAATAGGGAGAAAGGTGGAGAAAGAGGAAGAAGAAAGTAGAAGAAAGGAGAAGAAAGGAGAAGAAAGGAGAAGAAAGGAGAAGAAAGGAGAAGAAAGGAGAAGAAAAGAGAAGAAAGGAGAAGAAAGGAGAAGAAAGGAGAAGAAAGGAGAAGAAAGGAGAAAAAAGGAGAAGAAAGGAGAAGAAAGGAGAAGAAAGGAGAAGAAAAGATAAGAAAGGAGAAGAAAGGAGAAGAAAGGAGAAGAAAGGAGAAGAAAGGAGAAGAAAGGAGAAGAAATTAGAAGAAAGGAGAAGAAACAAGAAGCAGGGAAAAGGACGGAGAAGGAGGGATAAAGAGGGATAAAGAGGAATAAGGAGTGAGAAGGAAGGAGAAGGAAGCATAAAGAGGAGGAAAAAGGAAGAAAGAGAAAGGAAAAGGGAGAAATCAGGAGAGAAAAAACGTGTTGGAAAATGAGTGAGAGAAAAAAAGAGGCAGAAAGAGCGAGAAAGAGTGAGAGTGAAGAAGAGGAAACGGAAGTAAATGTGAAATGGAAAAAGTAGAGGCAAAAATAGAGCTAAAAAAAGAGAGAGATAGACACAAAGAGGGGACTGGAGAGATAAAGAAGAATTAAGGATCCAAAGAGGAAAGAAAGAACGATATCGAAGGAAGTGAATAATGAAAGAAAACGAAAAACCGGGAAGGAAAAAGAGAAAAGAGTGAATAAAACACACGAGGAAAGGAGGAATGGTATCAGTACATAGTATATTAAAAATTGAGGTTGTAAAAGAGAGAACAGTTACTTGAGAATCTTTCAAAATCAAAAGGATTTAAAGAAAAAGGGATGAATTGATGTAATCCTGGTGAGGGTATCGAAAGTTGCTGAGTCAGAAACCGAATCAGCAAAGGGCAAGAAAGGATAACGAAACCGTAAAATGGGCATGAATCGAAAATTCCCTATAGTTAGATCAATCTACTTATTATGGTCTGGTTCATTTTCTTCTTTTTTAGTATTTTCAAAATCTGATCATTCAATCCCTAAAGTATTCTGCGAATACCCATACGAGCCATGTACCCTTCACACGATTATTCTGTAGTATGTAATTCCAGCAATGATTCGAAAACTCATAAAGATCAATGCAAAGCTACTAAACTTTGAAGAATAGAAAAAAAAAAAAAAAAAAATGTTAAATAATACAAATCTGGACTCGCTTTATTCAAAACTAATTGCTTGACACCTTTAACGGCATTTAAAAAGCATATATAGCGATCGAAACGGCATTGCTCCCCTCAGCTCCACTCCACTTCGCTCCACACCCCTAACCCCTTGCGATAGAAGAGCAATGATTGCATTCTAAGTTCATAAATATGCACGATTCGATACGATCGATACGTCACGTCACGTCACGTTGCGCCACGTCACGGAAAAAAAAAGAAATGCAACAAAAATACAGTGCAGTGCCATTTCGATGCGATGCGATTCAATTACATTACATACATATACATACATACATACATACATATACATACATACATTCCATTCTCGTACCGGATGACCCTGATGGCCATGACAGCGGCGGAGGCACCGGCAATGACGTCGGCAGCGACGGTAAACATTGCAAAGCGACAGTTAATTACAATTTCTAACGGGGGAGCCGCCTCCACTTGACCATCAGGCAACGTGAATTAACTTGAGACATGTATCTATCGCTCTGCCTCTCTCTCTCTCTCTCACACACACACACAAACACACGCAAACGCGCTCTCTCTTTTTCTATCGCTAACACGCTATATCTTGTTCTTTTTGCACTCAGTCTCTGCCAACGCTCTCAATTCACTGTCACTGTCATAACCCTGCAGTAAATGCGGGGCAAATTGACCCCTGCGTTACCAATGTCATTCTATAGACATAGTCAACGAGGAAGTCTACAGTTCCATTTTCTTGAGCATTCATAAAATGAATTTGCTGCACGAGAATCAGAAGGCTCCGTAGCGTAATTGTTAGCATGTCCGATCATTAATCCCCGAAGGATCGTGTTCGTTCGAATCCCAGAGCAGGCGAGAAAAAGTGGGGAAAATTGTAAAATTCGGAGGATTATTCTTATGGATTCTTATGGGTGAGAAGAGAGAAAGAAATGTTTCCAATTCTGAATTCTCGTGAATGCTTTCAAAGTTCGTGCGAAAATTATTCTCATGAATTATATTTTCAATAACTTAAGTAATTTTTTAAATTTTTTCTCACAAAAATATTTTTTTAAGCCTGTTAAGTTCCTATAATATTATCGACTAAAAAAAAAAAAAAAAATTGGCACCCGCCCGCGTGAGATTCGAACACGGGTCTCCAGGTCGCTAGGCCAGACTCTTCACACTGAGCCATCCGAGCCCTGTTCGCGGCGCTTTCCATTTACGTACTATAGCTAATGAGCTGCCTCTACAGCATCACCAGTTCAATCGTCAACTGGTGTCCGCTCGAACATATGCTCATACAAAGTGTCAATAGGAGAATACAATGGCACGGGTACAGTTGGTCACTAGTACCGGTGACGGTGACGGAGGAACTAGTGACAGATTGAATCAGTCACTAGTGATAATTACTGCAGGGTATCAATTAAGGAAATCGAAACTGATGCTTTCACGTGTCTGTGTAAAAACAGTATTCTCCGGATATTAGTAATTCCGGGCAAATGCGATTCGACGTCAAGAGGGACACATTTTTCACTACAAATTATATTTTTAGATCCACCTCTGCTCCAGCTAACTCTATTCCTCATCGTGTTCACATTGTCATTTTCTTTACGCATTTTGGCCTGCTTAGCGTAGGATGGCGATATAAGAACGCTAAGCCAACATTTAGAATAAACATATCTATTTACATTTACGCTGACGCTTGACGCTTGACTTTGACGCTTGACGCTGTTGCACTTAAACATATGAGCACACACACACACACACACGCCGAGAGTATGCGAATGCAAAGAGGCAGAAAAAAAAAAAAATATAATAAATAACGGTCACCGTGTAATGCAGTCAAGCGTTGCCGTCGATTATTTTTATTTTGCAAGGTCAGCAGCAACGCGCTCGACAATACACGAACGAAACTCATACGAATCATTTCGCTTGAGTGTTTGAAGGTAAACTTCCGCGTTAGAAACCGCTAACGTGAACGATGAGGGTCGTGCAACAAGTGCAGAGGAAACACACTAGGCTATTCGGATCTAATAATTTTCGAATCGTAATAATTTACATACAATGAAAATGAACGTTTCACTCGGCACGAGATCAAATTAATTTGTTGTTGTTGTAATTTTTTTTCTTTTTTTTTTTTTCGAAAATTCTATTGGTTAAGAGAGGTCGGCGCAGTTCTCTTATTTTAGACAAGCAGCCCAAAATTCGACTTTTGCACTTTTGCGAGTGTGATGGGACAAGGGCCAAAGGATCTGCTAGAATGAGCAGTGGCGTGTCCAGAGAAAGTGTGCTTTGATAGTGCTTATATTTCTCACAGTGGTATATTGAACAATTATAAGACATTAACCCAAAAAAATTTGGGGGGGGCTAGAGGACGTTTAGAGAGTTATGGACCAAAAACCAAAAAAAGGCCGAAAAATTCATGGCGTCCGATTTGGATGAAAATTTATATATAGAATAAGCGTAAAATGCTAAGAATTTTGGCGTCAAAATTTTTTCAAGAAACGGATTACAGGTTGTCTAGTTTTGGTCTAGTTCCAAACTGGTCCAAAAAGGACTAGTTTTGGTCTAGTTCCAAACTGGTCCAAAAAGGACCAGTTTTTTGAAAAAATTTTAATGCTAAAATTCTTAGAATTTTTCAATTATTCTATATATAAAATTTCATCCAAATCGGACGCCATGAATTTTTCGGAATTTTTCATCAAAATTTCTGGAAAAACTCCGGTTTTAGAGCAGTTTTTGTGATTTTCATAACAGACCCTAGTACTGGAGGCAGGGCCGTTTTTAGGCATAGGCTACATAGGCTGCAGCCTATGGGCCTGCACCACAAATGGTCGGGTATAAAAATAAATGAAAACGTTTCAATTTTTGCAGCGATTAAAATACTTAACCCATTAATGCATGATATATTGAATTGGGAAACGTTTTCGACGCTCTATATGATTCTATTAAGGCTTCAAATATAATTACTTATATATCGTTTTCCATCAACGAATAACATATATGTTTCGGTTTTTATTTGTCTTAAACTATATACAATATTCCCCGGATATAAGCATTCCCCGCTTATATGCACGCCAATTTATGTCATTTGCCTTAAATTTTCATACAAGAAGTCCCACTTATTAGCATTATTTTTCGTACAATTTTCATGGTGCTTATATCCGTGGAATAGGTACTGTATGTATGTACATGTGCTCGTATGCAGTAAAGGGTTAAATACTACATGAAAATGAGATTGTTATCATGATGAAATTCTTCATAATTGGAAAATAAGTTTCCTACTTTGTCAAACGCAAAATATAACCTCGACACAGACTGTGTCGGGTATAAAAATAGATAAACCTTTTTAATGAATATACTTACATATCAAGTTGACATAATCCGAAGCTGAGTGCATTTTCATTTTAAAAGCTTTTCCTTAAATAGAAAAGATAGTTTTCACTTACTGTTAACTACTGTCTTATTACCTATTCCTAGAAACCTCAACAAACTTCCATTTACGCTCTGGACACAGTGAGCAATTTCGATAGAAAAACATTTTTTAGTTGACCGGAGATGCACGGGGAAGAGAGAAAAACGCTCCCACATCACATCCCTACGCCTCTCAAGCCTACAATAAAATGTTCTATTTTCGAAATGTCTCGCTGTGTAAATCCCATCATTAAGCGTGTTCTGCGTTGTTCGTTTGTCATTTTGATTCCGTGATATTTCAAAGCTGTTATTATTTATAAATTTCTATGAATTTCATCGAATGTACTATTTTTAAATAATATCCTGAAGTAATTCTCAAATAAGAAGCAACAAAAAATTGCAAATGCTTTTCAAGCGACGTTTTACAGGAGAAAAATTCGCTATCATATTTTCACACTCAATGTCATATGAAATATGTATGTTTATGTATGTATATGAACACTACATACATATATTTATATATAATATTATAAATCCTTCTCCTTCTCTTATACTTTACTAATCTCCACTGATTGCACGGTTGCCACTTTGGTCCATTTGGACCAAAAACGGTCCCTTTTTTACCATTTGGTCCGCTGGTCCCTTTATTTTACATTTGGTCCATTTTCATATATGTTTTTATGTCATATATGTATACATAAAGCGAAATATGAAATTCGTTGACATCACTGTTGATTGTAACTAATTATATCGATTGTCACCAGCCTAACTACAAGATGGCAATAAACTTTTTGTCAATCGATTGTTCTTTTTTTTTCACATCTCTATCTGATAGAAGGGGAAATACAGCACGCTTCACCAGTGGCGTGTCCAGAGAAAGCGTGCTTTAATAGTGCTTATATTTTCCACAGTGGTATATTGAACAATTATAAGACATTAACCCAAAAAAAATTGGGGGGGGGGGGGTGTGGGGTCTAGAAGACGTTTAGAGAGTTATGGACCAAAAACCAAACAAAGCCGAAAAATTCATGGCGTCCGGTTTGGGTGAAAATTTATACATATATATATAGAATAAGCGTAAAATGCTAAGAATTTTGGCGTCAAAATTTTTTCAAGAAACGGATTACAGGTTGTCTAGTTTTGGTCTAGTTCCAAGCTGGTCCAAAAAGGACTAGTTTTGGTCTAGTTCCAAACTGGTCCCAAAAAGGACCAGTTTTTTTTAAAACTTTAGTGCTAAAATTCTTAGAATTTTTCATTTATTCTATATATAAATTTTCATCCAAATCGGACGCCTTGAATTTTTCGGATTTTTTTGGTTGTTGGTCCATAACTCTCTTAACTTCCTCTATCGGAAGCAATATTTGTATACCAATGAAAGGAAGTAACCGTTGGTCCTTCTTTTGTTATTTTGGTCCTTTTTCTCATGAATTTTGGTCGCGAAAAATATTTTTGAGTGGCAACCGTGACCGATTCTTTCGGCAAAACGACGCGTCCTTTCGCGGCCGAGTTGACAGATAGAGTTGAGAGAGAATGGACGCTAGAACTTTAAATAAAAAACAAACAAAAACAAAAAAAAAAAAAAATCCCCCCTTCATCATAGACTGGATACACCCTTGGTCGGAAGGGAATCGTTGATTTCTGATGATGAGGACATCACGTGAAAATATATACATATAATTTTTTTATAAACATTTTTCTATGTCTAAGAAGCTATGCTATGCAGATATGGAACATTAAATAAAGTGCCAAATTCACTTTTATTTTACTCTTCAAACTCCTCCAAAAAAATGTAAAGTTTTGAAGTCTTCGTTCGGTTGCCAAAAAAGACAGCCGCAATCAGTGCAACCCTGTGTACTCAAAACCTCTTCGATTACCTGCAGCTCAGAGCAAATGAAAGTACAAAAATTTTATTGGAAGTAGTTTTTTGGATTTTCCGCAAGGGTTTTATACTTAAATGCCATGTGAAAATTGGCTATAGAACTTATAATAGTAGTAGTTTAATTAAAATAGATGAGAGCATGGCAACACCCTATATTGTTGATGATGACGATTTGAGAGAGAGAGAGAGAGAGAGAGAGAGAGAGAGAGAGAGAGAGAGAGAGAGAGAGAGAGAGAGAGAGAGCAGTATGATGAAGGACAACCACGGCGCTCAAACAGCACACAATATAATGAACAGCCCCTGAATGGGTTATATCTATCGATCATTTTCCTGCACTCTTTATCTTCTTCTTATTAGAACGAAGTTCTTTATGAAACGATAGCGACAGGGGACCTAGTCGAGAAAACGCCCACGCCCACTTTTTCAATTTTTATACCCGACACACTCTGCGTCGAAGGTATATTGCGTTTGTGTGGTTGTGTGTCTGTCTGTCTGTCTGTCTGTATACAGTTATCTTATCGAAGGAGTTGAGCTATCTTGACAAAAGTTGGTATGCATATTCACGGGGACATGAGTAAAAACATGTTCGAGAATGGACCCGATCGGACCATTTTTAGCGGTACCTCCAGTACTAGGGTCTGTTACGAAAATCACAAAAACTGCTCTAAAATCGAAGTTTTTCAAGATATTTTGATGAAATTTGATATTTAAACATGAAATCGCTTCCTTGCCAACAAATTTGCCCAACCTGTGGGGACAACCTTCATGAGGACCATTTAATATATCCTCGGCACAGAGTGTTTCGGGTATAGGTATAGGTATCTACGTATTTCGTTTCTTTCGATTAGTAGGTAAATTTTTATATGGAATTGAATTAACAAAAATGTTTCCTTTCATTCCAAAACAAAAAAAAAAAAAAAATAAGTATAGCACAGAAAATACTTTGACCTCAAACGTAACTGCCATTTATTTCATTCTCATTGTTGTTGTCCACTTATTTTTTCGACGATTTAGCAAAAGAAATATTATAATATGCGGCTAACTAAACGGTTTGACATTTATTCACAATAATCGAACCCTGCCCGCCCCCTCCCGCTTTCCCTTTGCTGCAATCGCAATCAGCTGTCGCCTTCTGGTTTGCTACACACCCACCGGTTTTTTGTTTTACAGCTTTTCTTAGAACCGGTCACTAGCGATCCAATTCCGATAGCCATTCTGATTTTTATTCGATTCGATATTTGCTCTAATGCCGAGCCGAATGACCTTGGTCGCAGTGACTTTTTACTTTTTACTTTTTTTCCACTCATTTCGTTTTCCGTAGTTTTATTTTGCCATTTATTTGTTTTTCTTTTCTTTTCGGTTTTTTTTTTTTTTGCTTTTTCTGTAATTTATGAAGCAAATTTTTGTGTTTTATTTTTCATAATGATTTCCTCATTGAATGTTCGGAATTTTGTTTTTGTGACGAAAACAATTTTTCGTTAGGGTTTTTGTTCATTCAAGTATGTATGTATGTATGTATGTATGTATGTATGTCTGTATCGATATCTTCTATGACGGAGATTCGATGAAGTTATTTCAGGATGCTTTGTTATTTTTAGGTAAGACGAGAGCAGAAGAGAGCTATGTCCCTTAAACGAAATCGGATATTCCAGAAATAGAAAAGAAAAAAGAAAACCCCTTAAATGCCTTCTTAACCGAAGCCATACACGCTCAAATAATACTGGTGAACGTTTTTGTAAAGGATAAGTCACATTTACTATGTTTATACGTACGCCTTACTCGCGATAAAGATAAAGAATATCGTGCTCGGACTTCTACCACTTAAGTGGTAGATCTACCACTATTTTCACTTTCTACCACGCTAGGTCCAAATCTACCACTTTTTTTTTTTTTTTTTTTACTTATTTATGCATTAGTTTTATTTATTTTATGGTCATTTAGAATAATTGAGAACATCAAAAATGTGGTTCAATGTTATGTATTCTAGGAAAATTTGTTCGCAGCTTCCTATTGACAAGAATGTTGTCAAAAATGGCAGTATTGGCGTTTAATGGCATTCAATAAATATTGACACATTTTGATATAACAAGAGAAAATACCTAAAAACAATTAAGTTTCCCAATTTTCTACATGATCAGATGTGATATATTGTATTATCATTTTATACAAATTTTAAATCTACCACTTTTTATAAAAATCTACCACTTTTTATAAAATCTACCACTTCTTTAAATATCTACCCCTTTAATCATTTTATACAAATTTTAAATCTACCACTTTTTATAAAAGTCTATCACTTTTTATAAAAATCTACCACTTCTTCTTTAAAAATCTACCACCTTGAACAATTTTCAAGTCGGAGCACTGATCGCGAGTAGTGAATTTAACTAGTACAAACAAATGGTGAGAACAAATCTTAGTCGCGATTAGATAGCTCACGAAAATAAATCGTGAGTAGTGTGACTTATTACAATAAAAAACCGCCAGATGATGCCACTTTTTTCCAAAGATTTTGGTGTTTTTGATGATCTGGTAGCGCCGTTTATTTAAATCAAAGGGAAAATAACAGCATTTTATAAGCATCTCCTTCCGCTTCTGCATTAATTACATCCCTGCAGTAAGTCTGTCGCCATATGGCCCCATGTCTATATTGACGTCAATATAGACAAGAGAACTAGTTCCAACGTCAACAGTATTTACGGGCGGTGTCATTATAGAAACTGTACTGTCAAGAGGTATAGTTCATCTTTATTGACCATATCAACAACGTGTCTCCTTATAAAGCGAAAGATGTCATCGATGACATATAGGTGACATTGTCATGCATGACATCTTGGAGGACATGTCATCGTGGAGGGATGCTGTTCATGTGCTTGACTCTCATTGGCTACTGAAATTAAAATAAGGTTTTAGCGTCAGTTCAGCGTTAGCATGAAGTGGCGTAGATGATGAGTGCTCGACTCAGAATCCGAAAAGCGCGGGTTCCGATTCCTGGCAGAGGCGAAGTTCAGTACCTATGTATGTACGTACATGAAAAGAAAAATGAATATACCTACATATGTAGAAGGAAAGCCTAGAGTAAACATAAGAGAGAAAGGTTCAAAAAAAATGCATTCGTTGTTCTTAAATAATAAACTAAGAATGTCAATAAAAGAATTTCACAAAACGAGCTATGAAAATGTGCAATTTGCAGGCAGCGTGCGTGCTGCTCTCCCCATAAAATACCTCATGATTGCTAAAACGACTGCCAAAGCAAAAGCAACAAAATCAATGGCACAAATTCAATGTCAATGTCACACAATAAAAACACAAAGAAAAAGAAAAAAAACAACAACAACAACAACGACTACGATAACGATAATAAACAGCAGCAAAACAAAAATAAAAGCAATACAAAAAATCTTAAAATAGCCTCACGTCACAAAGCCGAAAAAAGCAAAAAAAAATTATTTCGTTTTTTTTTTTTTTTGTTTTGTCTTGTTTAAACACAAAACACAATCACGATAAACAAAACAAAAACACAGAAAGAGAGAAGGAGAGAAAAAATAGGTATAAAAAAAAACAGAAAATTTTTAAAACATGGCAGGGAGCTCGTGTGGAGCCTACGAGTGCTTGTTGTGAGCGGAGGAACGTTTCAATTATTGGTAATTAGCACACGTTCAAACATGCGTTCATACTTTGGTATCCTCATCGTTTGTGCGTTCGTCTAATCAAAAACTATGCTACCATTGTTGACGTTCCACAAATCCACCGTCCCAAATCGCCACAGAATTTTTCCAAATTCTCCACAAATCTTATAGAAAAACAAAAACATTTGTTAATATATCCGACCACGGTTGCCACTCAAAAATAGTTTTCGGGACCAAAATTCATGAGGAAAAGGACCAAAATAACAAAAAAAAAAGGACTAACGGTTTCTTACTTTCATTGGTATACAAATATTGCTTCCGATAGAGGAAGTGTAGAGATTTATGGACCAAAAACAAAAAAAATCCGAAAAATTCAAGGCGTCCGATTTGGATGAAAATTTATATATAGACTAAATGAAAAATTCTAAGAATTTTAGCACTAAAGTTTAAAAAACTGGTCCTTTTTGGGACCAGTTTGGAACTAGACCAAAACTAGTCCTTTTTGGACCAGCTTGGAACTAGACCAAAACTAGTCTAGTTGTAATCCGTTTCTTGAAAAAATTTTGACGCCAAAATTCTTAGCAGTTTACGCTTATTCTATATATAAATTTTCACCCAAACCGGACGCCATGAATTTTTCGGATTTTTTTGGTTTTTGGTCCATAACTCTCTAAACGTCCTCTAGCACCCCCCCCCCCCCCCCCCCCATTTTTTTTTGGGTTAATGTCTTATAATTGTTCAATATACTACTATGGAAAATATAAGCACTATTAAAGCACTCTTTCTCTGGACACGCCACTGGTGAAGCGTGCTGTATTTCCCCTTCTATCAGATAAAGATGTGAAAAAAAAGAACAATCGATTGACAAAAAGTTTATTGCCATCTTGTACTTAGGCTGGTGACAATCGATATAATTAGTTACAATCAACAGTGATGTCAACGAATTTGTTATTTCGCTTTATGTATACATACATATATGACATAAAAACATATATGAAAAAGGACCAAATGTAAAATAAAGGGACCAGCGGACCAAATGGTAAAAAAGGGACCGTTTTTGTTCCAAATGGACCAAAGTGGCAACCGTGTATCCGACCACTTTTCGCGAGTGCATCGTATTTAAAATTTTTTACGAAATTGACGTTTGGATGCAAATTTGTTGTAAAGCAGTGATGGCCAAACCTACACGTAAACATTCATAATTGTGTGTGTGAACGCGCTGTCGACTTCGCTGTGAGTTACACCGATTTGCATTGACGAAGTTTGGTTTTTACACACACGAACGCAGCCGACCGGTTTTCGCACGATTCGGTATACGCTATACGTGTGCGGCTTGGGTAATCGAAATTTGGCCGACACTGTTGTAAAGCCTTCAACTCATCTCCTGGCAAAATATAATAGCCCGAAGCACTGTAGTTATTGTAGTAGTTGATGATAGGCCAAAAAGATAAAAGAATATGTTTTTCTATGAAATCGTTAACTGCTTACTACGCGATACACTTGGTGCATTGCAAGTATGCAGAACCGAAGAAAGCAACCGAAGCCGAACAGCTACAGTTAGCGATTGTTGTTTTTGTTTTTTTTAGACGATTTTCTGAAGTTGTCATTCATTCGAACACAGAGTGTGTGTCGGGTATAAAGACGAAGTATGCCCATATACAGCCGCTATCCACTTGGAAGCTATTTATCACACCATTTAATTCGGTTGAAAAATAAAGAAGTTATAAGAGATTTCCCAAAGGGTCTGGCGGGTTGCGGCATCATGAAAATAGTTTTTAAATTTTGTTGATTTTTCGATAGGTTCCATCTAAAAAAACACTGTGGAGACTACTTTTTAGATTTTTATTTTGAACGGTCCTTGAAATACGAGTATCCTTGAAAATCCTTTTTTAATAAGCCTTTTTTCAAAATTTTATATCTCAAAAACTAATTAAGAGAAGAAGATGAAACAAACGTTGGCCGGTTGCCTATATAACAGGAAATCAAAAAAATTTTTTTTTTATTTTTGCACTCAGAAAAATTTTCCCACAAAACTAAAAAGACAATTTTAACAATTTTTTTCAGTGTATTCCCATTTTGACGCCGCTCTACAAATTTTTTTCAAAAATACCTCTAAGTATTTGCTTTCATTTAAAAAAAGTTTCATTCAAATTAAATGGCGCAACAGTGAGATATTGAAAAAATTACAAGTGCACATAGATGCTCTAGTACTAATATCCAGTACAAATGTACGAAAATGGATACAAAACACATTACACGGCATGTTTTGAAAAATTTAATATCTTCAGAAATAATTAAGATAAAAAGATGAAACAAACGGTGGCTTATTGTTAATAAGACAAAGAATATAGAAAATTTATTTTTAAATTTTACACTGAGAAAAATTTTTGCACAAAAATGAAAACAAAAATTTAACTATTTTTTTCAGTGTATTTCAATTTTTTTAAAACCTTTTGAATGTATTAAAAAAATACCTTGTTTTATTAACAATAAGTCACCGTTTGTTTCATCTTTTTATTTTAATTATTTCTGGACTGATTTTATGTTAGGTATTTAGGCGGACAGTTTTTGAGTTCTTTGGAAAAATCTCAAAAAGTAACCAAAAAAACAAGTCTTTTGCGTATATCTCAAAAACTATTCTTTGGAAAAATAAACGTGATCAGCGACCCCAATTTAATCTAAAAACCATCATTTCATCTCTGCGCTTTTTTTTTGTTATTTAGTGTAATCGTTCAGAAAGAATTTCCGTTTGTAAGCTTAAAGGCTAACAATGTTATTACGGTCTATAATCAATTTTATAAATACAGTATACATACTTCCGGTTATCTCACAAACGTTTTGCAAGGCAGTGATCTCTAATTTTCCAACTCTCGAATTTTTCAGATTATAGAGTACTACTCAAGATCCCCCCGGCCGCCCCCACATTAATCCGGAACTTTTCATAAAATATTGCGTTGTAATCTGACAAATTACAAATTCAATGATAAGATTCTATGTACTTATATCGTTGGCTTCAAGTGTTAACCTGCTAACTAACAATTTCAAAACTTTACAGGGTAGACAAAAACCTTTTTTTTTTGTTTTTCAAGGCTTAAAGCTTAGGAAGGAAACCCAAAATATGAATGGTTTATTTTCTTCCTATATGAAGTCTCCTCTAAATTCGATTCTGTGCACTATACAAAAGCTGCGTGAACTGTGAACATTGACCACAGTTGAACATAGCAGTTTTATTGATCACCGATTTCTCCGTAATTCAAATTTTTTCTTTCGAATGACGTCGAAAAGTCCGAATCGGTTAAAAGTGGACTTAGCAAGTTTACACTTTAAGCCGACGATATGTAATACTCTGAAGTACAAACCATATTTCATTACGTATGGAATATTTAGTGAATTTAACAAAACAATCGAGAGTTGAAGTTTCATTCGCTATCGATTTATAATTCGAAAAGCTTCCACATCGATTTTAATGATAACCCTGAATAATAGACATGTCAGCTTACCGAGGGTCCACTGTGTACAACTACTTGATTTCCGGGTTGGCCTACAAATAGATATCAGTGTTAGTGTCGGGCTATTTTGATCGCCTACGTGGATAATGTCCGACGATCGGGGAGGTTCCATATTTTAATTCTTTTGCAATTAGGCCTACGTTTATTATCTTAACCATAATATCCACTGTATGTTCCATGACCTTCATTCTGTTTATCCACGATAGTGCGGAATAGTGCGACGAATTCCTGTGGTATTGGTGCCGACTCGAGTTGTTCTAAAAATGAGAATATTGGAACAAATAAAAAAAAAAAATTAAAAAATTTAAAGTGAAGTAAGATTACAATTTCCTCTCCCTTTCTCGTTCTCTATCTCCGTCTCCGTCTCCCGCACCCTATCCCTCTCTCTCCCTCTCTTTTACTCTCTCTTTCTTTCCCTCTCTTTCTTTACCTTTCTCTCTTTCCCTCTCTTTCTTTCCCTCTCTTTCTTTCCCTCTCTTTCTTTCCCTCTCTCCCTCTCTTTCCCTCTCTCTCTCTCCCTCTCTCTCTCTCTCCCTCTCTCTCTCTCTCTCTTTCCCTATCTCTCTCTTTCCCTCTCTCTCTCTTTCCCTCTCTCTTTCTCTCTTTCCCTCTCTCTCTCTCTCTTTCCCTCTCTCTCTCTTTCCCTCTCTCTCTCTTTCCCTCTCTCTCTCTTTCCCTCTCTCTCTCTTTCCCTCTCTCTCTCTTTCCCTCTCTCTCTCTTTCCCTCTCTCTCTCTTTCCCTCTTTCTCTTTCCCTCTTTCTCTTTCCCTCTCTCTCTTTCCCTCTCTCTCTCCCTTTCCCTCTCTCTCACTTTCCCTCTCTCTCTCTTTCCCTCTCCCTCTCTCGCTCTCTTTCTCTCTCTCCCTCTCTCCCTCTCTCTCTCTCTGTCTCTCTCTCTCTCTCTCTCTCTATCTCTATCTCTCTCTCTCACTCGCTCTCTCTTTCGAGCACTCGATCCTTCCCCTCTTCGGTTTTGTTATGTTTTTTTTTTTTTTTTTGTTTTTTGCTCGTATTTAATTGCGACGCATATAAATATTTATTATTGCTCAATACAATTACGTGATATAAAAGTCAAGGCTGTTCAGTCGAGCGAGCAAAACGGAAAAAAAATAATAACAAATAAAACAAATTATAGGTATGTATATGAAAGAAGTATGAAAATAAGAAACTAATAACGAAAAACAAAACAAACAAAAAATTACGATCTAGTCTACTTTGCTCTGCCGTGGGCTGAAGTGGGGCGCCACATTTAGGCAGGAAATCAAGTTGATCTGATCGCAAAATTTTTACTCATCATAAATCATTTGGGAACGACGACGCGACGTACAGCCAAATAGTGATAGACAATTAGGCATTTCGATTGGAATTCCAAAACGGAGGAATATAAGTAGTGCGAGAATAGGAAAGATAGAATTAATAAGTACATATATGTAGGCCTTTTGAATTACACAAGTGGCGACTCTGAAGTTATATAAAGGTCAGATTTTTTTTTTTTATTTAAAAAAAAAAATAATTTAAAGAATGTAATCTGCGCAATTAGATCTCTAACACATTCTTCAGAAATAAATAATACAAATAAAAAAAAAAAAAAATCTAAACTCTGGCCAGATACCGTTATAATGTAACCGTAGGTTAAGAATATTTTTTAAAATTCAATAGAAAAAAAAGAGGAAGAAATCTTTTGTTAATTCCATGATCAATTAACCTTTAAAAATAATGTTGAACATTTTATAGAACAGTCAGGTTGACGGTTTAAGTACTACCGGCAAGCGCTCTGGGCGAGATTTCTTCGGCGCCCTCGAACTGCAATTAAGAAAATTCCCTAGTAACCTCATGCAGTAATGATCCGATCAATTTCGTAAGAAGGACTGTCCTTTGACGGGTCCAAATCTCACCGCTTATATTATTTATGGCAGTTCGTTTCATCAAATTCGTCTAGCGTTGGTTTAAGGGCAGCCTATAAATGACACGGTCAGTTGAATGCATTAAAAATGGAATAATGAAGGGACTAGTACTGGTAATATGAGGGACAGACCGATGGCTACACTTGCGTCAGTCCATATTACTGCAGCGAAGTTTAAAACGCCCCTTTATATCCGGCACCCCGGGCGGTTGCCTAACCGTGCCCTACCCAAACGCCGCTACTGGGTGTAAGCATAAATAATCGGAAATGGATGGCAATAATTATATCGGGAGTCGCTTTGTCTAGGGAATACAGTACCCACTGCTTCATTCAATAATCGATAAATTTTTCATTCAGCCTTTTTATTGAATTTATCGCTTCTATTGGTACTGGTTACCTATGTACGCACCTTACTCATTACATATAATGAAAGTGAGATATGATCCATTCATAATTCAAAACAATATACTAACATGTCGCACACCCCCTTCTAAGGAGAGACACACCTATATAAATATATGAATATAAGTGAATGAAATCTCCATAGCACCCTGTATTTCGTGTTTGGTTACTTTGTGCCAAATAAAAATGATTCACCTTGAACTTCAGATTTGCAATTTTTTTTTTTTTTTTTTTTCACCACGATTCTTTTTCTTCTCATTTCATTGCTTACTCTCTTCGCTTGTTGTGGATAAAAGAACAATGGAGACAAACAGTATTGAAGAATACCCAAAAAAAAAAAAAAATAAAAAAAAAGAAAATCAATATAAAACAAGTAAGGGTGTTATAGTCAGGCGAACCTGACAATGGAATACCCGACACAGACACATGTGTTCAAATAAATTTTAATATCAAGAGGTTTTTAAGGCCATAAGGGCCCCATATACCGACTTGTTGATTTTCTTCATATGAAAACCGCCATTTTGCCACGCCCACTTTTTCAATTTTTTTGAATTCTAATCGGAGGCCTTAATATACGGTCAAATTCTAAGTTTCAATCAAATATTTCGAAAAACTCCGATTTTGAGGCAGTCCTGGGATTTTTGTGACAGACCCTAGTACTGGAGGTACCCTTTATAATGGACCGATCAAGGAATTTTTTTCTAAGGATTTTTATGGCTACAAAGGAAGCATAACTGCCAAAATTTCGTTCAAGTCTCATTTGAATTTCGGGTGTAGGAGGCAATTTTCGAAAAACGCCCTTCAGCCACGCCCACTTTAAAAATTTTTGAAAATTAAATATTAAAATAAAAATAAAAAAATTAAAAATTTCATCAAAATTTCTTGAAAAGCTCCGGTTTTAGAGCAGTTTTTGTGATTTTCATAACAGACCCTAGCACTGGAGGCAGGGCCGTTTTTAGGCATAGGCTACATAGGCTGCAGCCTATGGGCCTGCACCACAAATGGTCGGGTATAAAAATAAATGAAAACGTTTCAATTTTTGCAGCGATTAAAATACTTAACCCATTAATGCATGATATATTGAATTGGGAAACGTTTTCGACGCTCTATATGATTCTATTAAGGCTTCAAATATAATTACTTATATATCGTTTTCCATCAACGAATAACATATATGTTTCGGTTTTTATTTGTCTTAAACTATATACAATATTCCCCGGATATAAGCATTCCCCGCTTATATGCACGCGAATTTATGTCATTTGCCTTAAATTTTCATACAAGAAGTCCCACTTATTAGCATTATTTTTCGTACAATTTTCATGGTGCTTATATCCGTGGAATAGGTACTGTATGTATGTACATGTGCTCGTAAGCAGTAAAGGGTTAAATACTACATGAAAATGAGATTGTTATCATGATGAAATTCTTCATAATTGGAAAATAAGTTTCCTACTTTGTCAAACGCAAAATATAACCTCGACACAGACTGTGTCGGGTATAAAAATAGATAAACCTTTTTAATGAATATACTTACATATCAAGTTGACATAATCCAAAGCTGAGTGCATTTTCATTTTAAAAGCTTTTCCTTAAATAGAAAAGATAGTTTTCACTTACTGTTAACTACTGTCTATTACCTATTCCTAGAAACCTCAACAAACTTCCATTAACGCTCTAGACACAGTGAGAAATTTCGATAGAAAAACATTTTTTAGTTGACCGGAGATGCACGGGGAAGAGAGAAAAACGCTCCCACATCACATCCCTACGCCTCTCAAGCCTACAATAAAATGTTCTATTTTCGAAATGTCTCGCTGTGTAAATCCCATCATTAAGCGTGTTCTGCGTTGTTCGTTTGTCATTTTGATTCCGTGATATTTCAAAGCTGTTATTATTTATAAATTTCTATGAATTTCATCGAATGTACTATTTTTAAAAAATATCCTGAAGTAATTCTCAAATAAGAAGCAACAAAAAATTGCAAATGCTTTTCAAGCGACGTTTTACAGGAGAAAAATTCGCTATCATAATTTCACACTCAATGTCATATGAAATATGTATGTTTATGTATGTATATGAACACTACATACATATATTTATATATTATAAATCCTTCTCCTTCTCTTATACTTTACTAATCTCCACCGATTCCACGGTTGCCACGGACCAAAAACGGTCCCTTTTTTACCATTTGGTCCGCTGGTCCCTTTATTTTACATTTGGTCCATTTTCATATATGTTTTTATGTCATATATGTATACATAAAGCGAAATATGAAATTCGTTGACATCACTGTTGATTGTAACTAATTATATCGATTGTCACCAGCCTAAGTACAAGATGGCAATAAACTTTTTGTCAATCGATTGTTATTTTTGTTTCACATCTCTATCTGATAGAAGGGGAAATACAGCATGCTTCACCAGTGGCGTGTCCAGAGAAAGAGTGCTTTAATAGTGCTTATATTTTGCACAGTGGTATATTGAACAATTATAAGACATTAAACCAAAAAAAATTGGTGGGGGGTCTAGAAGACGTTTAGAGAGTTATGGACCAAAAACCAAACAAAGCCGAAAAATTCATGGCGTTCGATTTGGGTTCCTATTATTTATAGTTTTTCATTTCAATCTTAAAATATCTATATATTTATATTTTATATTAAATACTTCGATATAAAATATTAGTGCATCGAGAAATTTGGTTTTTGTCTGCTCAAGAATTTCTTCTAGACTTCCTTAAAAAAGCAATTCCTCTATACTTCGTACTATTTCAACACATTTAAAGCGATTTAAACTGGTTTTCATTGCGAACGCGATGCATTGGCTGACGTGTTAACTTGATTCCTTCTTTAGTTATTTCTTTATCGTTCGAAATGAAGCGCTTAGTGATAGTGCAGTGCCCTTGACTTAGGTCAATAACATACTCACAATGTGACGTGAATTGATCGCTTCGAGTCTTTTTCTTTCAATCTCCCTTATTGCGTTCTCTCTCTATCGCTCTTTGAATGCAAAAACTTGATCATATTCCTTTTCCCTCTTTTCTAAGCAGATCTCTACAGCTGTTAAATGACATAGAAAGTGACAGTTTAACTGTCAAAATTGTTCGTGTGTATAATTGGAAAAATTGAAATTGTATTACTTTAGCATATGAGTTTTGAATAAAATTCACGCCTTTCTCTCTCTCTCTCTCTCTCTCTCATTCTCTCTCATTCTCTCTCTCTACCTCTCTCTCTCTCTCTTACATCTTTATCTTAATCATTTTCTCCCTCTCTTTCTCTCGCCCTCTCTCCCTCTCTACCACTCTATCTCTCTATCTCTCTACCTCTCTACCTCTCTACCTCTCTACCTCTCTACCTCTCTACCTCTCTACCTCTCTCTACCTCTCTCTACCTCTCTCTACCTCTCTACCTCTCTCTACCTCTCTCTACCTCTCTCTACCTCTCTCTACCCTCTCTCCTCTCTCCTCTCTCTCCTCTCTCTCCTCTCTCCTCTTCTCTCCCTCTCTCTCCCTCTCTCTCCCTCCTCTCTCCTCTCTCTCTCCCTCTCCCTCCTCTCTCTCCTCTCTCTCCTCTCTCCCTCTCTCTCCCTCTCTCTCCCTCTCTCTCCCTCTCTCTCCCTCTCTCTCCCTCTCTCTCCCTCTCTTTACCTCTCCCTTCTTCCCCCACCCTCGTTCTACCTTTCTCTACCCCTCTCTACCTCTCTCTCCTTCACTCTTCCTCTTTCTCCCTCTCTCTCTCTCTCTCTCTCTCTAAATTTCTGGATGACTTGAATTTTTTTTTTATTGTTTCCCCACAAGGCTTTTTCAGAGCAATCCAACAAACTGCCTTACCATTTCTATAGTCGTCCATGTCATTCACTATGTCGCTCTCTCTCTCCCTCGTCGTCTATCTTTTTGTTTTTGTGTTTCCCCTTCTCGTTGGCTTTTGTTTCAAGTTTTCGTCGGTGATAAGTGGCCCGAGCCCTTTTAATATTCCATTGCGTGCGTGATCGTCAAAGTTTTGCTGCATCGCGTCTGTTGAGACTTGGCGTCATGCGACTTTGTTTTTTTTTTTTTTCCATGAGTATGTCTGAGGATCAGCACACAAGTAGAGAAGTAGAACAAGGCAGACATAAAAATTGAAGAGAAAAAAAAAAGGAAAAAAAAACAAGAGGACGCTTATCTTATTGTGTAGGTCAATAACACTTGCCTTTCTGGTATTCCGTATCTTGAATTGCATTTCTTTTCGCCTCGCTGCTGTGTTTAATTTTTTAAAAGATTTTTTTATATTTATTTTTATTTTCATTATCCTTTCTTACATGTACTTCTGGGTGTTTGAGCTGCCTTTGTGCCCTAGTTCTTTGCATAAAAATGTGTGCTCGTCTCGTCGCGTCGCGTCTCGTCATCGTAACAATTTGCGCCGTCCGTCTGGCTGCCTGTCCGTCCGTCCGTCCGTCCGTCTGTCTGTCCGTCTTTCCGTCCGTCTGTCCGTCCTGCAGACTGTAGAGATGCCTTGGGCAGCTTTATTCGGTCTACAGACATTGCTCTTGTTCTTCTACTTTTTATTTTCCCCTCCTTGTTATTTTTTTTTTTTTTATATCTTTTATCCGATTTCTTTAACTTTGTTTTGCTCGAAAATTCTGCCTTCTTGAGCGATATATCAGTTTTTTTTTAGAGTTCAAGGTCTCGTGAAGTTCATTCGCATTCTCAGCCAGACATGATCGGTTTCGCGCTCTATAGTGCGCGTCATTCTGGCTTTCTTATGGACGCTTTGAAAATGCGCGGCTGAAATGATCCGAAATAAAATGAGAGAAATAATTCTTAGTTTTCGATGAATTCTTATATTGAAAATTTGAAGGGATAACACAAGCTCTCAAAACATTTATAATTGATCAACATTTTGAGAATTATAAATACAGTATTCCCTGGATATAAGGACCGTGCAAAGTGCACGAAAAATAGGGCTTCTTGTATAAAAATTTAAGGCAAATGACAGAAATTCGCGTGCATATAAATGCGTGCAATTCTTATATCCGGGGTGCACATATCCGGGGAATACTGTACCTATTTTCGTCTCTTTATCTTTTCGAATTTCGAAGTAATCCCTATCGTATTCTGGCCTTTAAAAACGCCTTATTCGATTGAGATATATTTTTATTCGTTCTACACTCTCTGTCTGCCCTTCGAGTGGTCACTTTCTCTCTATGAACACACACACACACACACACACACACACACACAAACAACCAAATGCTCACAGACAGTCGGCAACACATTTAAGAACAAAAAAAAAAAAAAAAAAAAAAAACAAAAATACGAAAACTGCGTGTCTGTGTCAAACAGTGCGTTAAACAAATGTCAAGTATTTTCCATGACCTGACCTCCAAAACCATGGTAACTTAAGGAAATCGACCCATTACATTGCCGTTGCAGCGCCTTCTCTCTCGTTCGCGTTCGCGTTCTCGCTCTCTCTATTTCCTTTGAAAACTACACAAAAAAAACCCCAAAACATTTCATTGCCACACTTTCACGTTCAATGTCATTATCGCGTTGCCTTCATTCTCTTGTTCATGTATTGACTAAGGTTATGCAGGGCACAAGGCTCCGACGCGAAATAACATAAAATGCATCATTTCCGTTGACAGCAATGTCGTTCAGTCTGTGTCCCTTGGTCTTGGATAACTCAATCAGTGGGACAAAAAACGAAGGTTTTCAATGCCTCAATCGAGGTCATTGTAATCTTGAAAAAAAAAAAAAAAAATCTTTAATTTTTCATATTCATAATTCGCTTGAAATCGACTGAGAAGGAAAGCAAAAAAAAAAAAAAAAAAATGAAGCCTCTAACTTAGCTTTTCACCATTCAATGGTAGGTACTACAGGGCGTATGAGTGAGCTATTTTAATAGCACGTACATGACGTTGCGTATACGAGATGCTTCATCGCAGGAGCTAAAATTATTTCTAAGAAATGCCACTTCTAGGAATAAAGTAAATTTAAAGCGTGAAAAGCAAAAAGCAAAAAAAAAAAAATGGGAGATAGAAATAGCAATAGAAATGGGAAAATGGAAATTGTTGCACGATGTAACGCTGAGACTATAATAACGCATGGGTTTGTGTGTATTTTGTGTGCTTGTGACGACTCTCTATCCTTATGGCCTTACACTGATAATGTACTTAACTGCATCAACTGCGACGGCTTACAGTGAATCAATTTCACATACAGAATTCACTCTCATGCTTTCTAATTGAATCGATTTACGCTTCTCCCTTGCGAAAGCAAAGCGAAGCTAAGGTCAGTCAGATTCCCCGTGTGCAAGGCCAAGGATAAATTCAATTTTCAAAGGTCTACAAAATCGAATTTTCATGCATTCTTCCTTCTCGAATTCTGTCTGATTAGAGTTATCCCAGCGGGAAAACGTAAGGCATAGTAAGGCAAAAGATAATACATACTATATTTCATGTTAAGGTGCATTGATCGAATAAAACATTATTTTTAACACGGCGATGTCATAGGAAATGTAAGGCCTTCCGTTTTTGCATTACCTTCAAATGTCATTTATAATTAAGAATTTTTATGTTAAATAATCCTTCTATTTTGCCTTACTTTTCAATGCACAAAAAATGTTTCAGTTTTCTTTTCATTCATCATTTATTGCATTCCGTTTCTTTTCGAATTAATCAAATAATTCATATCAAATAATTATTCTTAAAATCATGCACATTCTATGGCCTTACACAAATTCCAGGTGGGAATGGTTGGGTTTTGTTATTATTTTTATAACAGTTATTAGTTTTATTTTAATTATTACCTATAATTATTATAATTATTCTTTTTTTATTATTATTATTATAATTATTATTTTTATTATTATTATTATTAAAATTATTATTTTTATTATATTTATTATAATTTTTATTTTAATCATAATTATTATTTTTATTATAATTATTGTTTTTATTATAATTCTTAATTATTATAATTATTATAATTATTATTATTATAATTATTATAATTATTATAATTATTAATTATATAATTATTATAATTATATAATTTTATAATTATTATAATTATTATAATTATTATAATTATTATAATTATTATAATTATTATAATTATTATAATTATTATAATTATTATAATTATTATAATTATTATAATTATTATAATTATTATAATTATTATAATTATTATAATTATTATAATTATTATAATTATTATAATTATTATAATTATTATAATTATTATTGTTATTATAATTATTATAAATATAATTATTATAATTATTATAATTATTATAATTATTATAATTATTTTAATTATTATAATTATTATAATTATTATAATTATTATAATTATTAAAATTATTAAAATTATTTAAAATTATTAAAATTATTAAAATTATTATAATTATTATTTTTATTGGAATAATTATTTTAACTACCATCTGAATTTCAAACAGAAATGTTATTTTTGTTTTTTGTGTTTCAGTGTTGCCAAATGAACTTAAATCGAATTATGTGTGTTGCCCTTTCTTTCCCAAATACTTCATGCTATATCTTCATAATTTATTAAATTTCATTTTCGTTAGTATTGTGCCTTTTTTCTGTTATTGTTATTTCGCATTCCTCCTTCTAGGGCTTAAAAATAGAAAACATTAATAGTTTTCGTACATTGTGTTCGTTGTCGACCTTGGCATTGTAGAAAGTGTAGGAAATCGACACTGATTCGAACGTACATACATACATTTGAAAAAATTATTGTTGTATACCTACCCACGCTGCGCTATTGTTGTAATAAGTTTATTCATTTAAATTTGGCTGTTTCCGCTTGAGCAGAGAGTCAAGGGTGGAGCAGTTATTTCCGAAAATAAAACAATGAAATTATAAGCATTTAAACACGCGAAAGTGAAACGATAAAGAAGAGAAACGAAGGAAATTGTTTTTTTTTTCATTTTTTTTTTTTGCGTTCTAGGAGAAAAGCGCAGTGCAAAATCGAAATTAGGTTAGTGTGTAAGAAGAACAATAATAAATCAAATACATATGTATGTTGATAGACGTAAATGCATACATATGTATGTAATTTCGTACTACATTTCTGAATGGTATTTAAATTTTTGCTTTAAGGCTGTAACTGTAAGCTTTCACATGCGGAAACGGTTCCGTTCCGTTTAAGAATAAAATTTCTCTATCCATGAGTGTCACTGTTGCCAGATTTTTTAGGGAAATATTCCCCTGAATGTTTCAAAACAAGGGAAAAATTCCATAAAAATTAATTTTTGAATTCTCTAAAAACAAAAACTTGATACCATTCGGTCCCATAAAGTTTTCCCTGACCTCTTTGCTGCCCCCTAGCACACCATTCAAGATCATGAATGTCCTTTAATTAAGTGGAGATTCGCCTTAACTGGCAACAGTGCCATGAGTGTCCACAATATGTAGGTACATATGAAAGTTTTCCCAGCTTCCCTGCTCTACGAAACGGGCTTTCAACTACCCAGCGGGAAATGTCCCGCGGACATCCCCGATGATGTCCTATTGACTTCGGAGCCGGAATGCATGCTATTTCCGGTGACACTTTGTATGACATTTACACAGGAGCTGACAGGGACTTCAGCGGTGACATTATCACCGGAAGATTAGATAATTTCACTGGTCATGCTAGCGGATGCGATGGCGAAAAAAGCATTTGAGAGCAGCACATTGCTGCTCTTTTCTCTCTAAATGTCAATTTATAGAAACAACCACTTTGATAACTCTCTTCTTTGCCCTCTCTTTGAATGTTTCGAAAATTTTTAAAAATCTATTTTTTAACAATTTTTGTTCGCCTCTGCCATGGTTCGAACCCGCGATCTTCGGATTCTGAGTCGAGCACTCATTTTCTACGCCACTTCATGCTAACGCTGAACTGACGCTAAAACCTTATTTAAATTTTCGGTAGCCAATAAGAGTCAAGCACATGAACAGCATCCCTCCACGATGACGAAGGTTTCATGCATGACAATGTCACCTATATGTCATCGATGACATCATTCCTGACTTTATCATGCAGGAGATAGTTTTCCGCTGGGTAGGTAAATGTACAAACACATTCACATACACTCCGTGCGGACACTCCTCTTAAGCGTACAGCCCTTTTAAACGGACACTTTTTGGGAATGCTCTAGTGCTCCTACTTCTCAAATTGTTTCCTCTTCAGCGGACACACATATTTTTCGGTCCCGTAGGTGTCCACTTAAGAGAGAGAGAGAGAGAGAGTACACTGTAAATATACTTATTTCTTTATTTTATGAACTAAAGTGAGAACTTAAAGTGATCTTATATAAAGACAGAACAAAAGAAAAGTAAAAAAAAAATAAAAAGAATCTGTCACAAATGCCTCTAAATTTGTCTATCATCGCTTCGTTTGTTCACTTTCTCCACCTTCATATATGTATGTACATATGAGTATGCATTCAAGTTCCTCAATTTACGAAATCAATTCAATTGAAAATTGCGAAATAACTTTGTACCAACAGAAATAAAAATTGTTTTCCTTCACTTCATTTCAATATTTTTACTCAATTGGCAAATTTTCTTATTTGTTTAAAAAAAAAAAAAAAAAAAAAAAAAAATATAAAAAATAAAAAATAAAATGAATATAAAAAAGTTGTAAAGAAAGCAAAAAAAAAAAAAAAAAATTATTATGAAAGCACGTCCGTCCGCAGAAACGTGTGCGAATGAACGAGCAAGCGAATAAACATTCATACGTGTGTATGTATTTCCGAGTGTGTGTGTGCATGTGTGTATACGTACGAATGAACGATAGAGTGAGCGAGCAAGCCACCGACAGCGACAACGACACCGACAGCGGCCGAACGAACGTCAGACATACGGAAAACGTTACGTCAAGTACACCAAAGAAAATTGTGATGGTCAAGGTCGCCCCCATTCGCCTGTCTCTCAGTCTCTCAGTCTCTCTGTTTTTTGGTTTTTTTTTTTTTTGCGTTTTCGGTTTCTCTATTTGCCTGCTTGCCTTTGCCCCCTTTGATGTGTATGCTCTATTTTCTTGGTCTCTTCTCTTTCCATAACTTCTCTCCCACCAGCGATTTCGTTTGCTCAATTTGAAGTGTATAGGTAACCAAAAATCAGCAACAAAAAAAAAAAACAAAAACAAAAAAATTGCACACTTTGAATAAACTTTTACTCTCTTTCTCTATATACATACATGCACGGCACCCCTACCCCTACCTCTATCTCTGTCACCCACTAATCGGGCTTGTGTCTCATAACTTTCGGCTTTCGTTTAACTTTTCTGATTTTGAGAGAAATTTCCCGTTTAATTCACATTTTCAAGTTTTTTCCGAACTATTCAACTTTTGAAGTCATCTTTAAGCCATGTACATACATATGTGTGTATGTATGTATGTATGTATCTTCTTAGTAAATGATACACAAAGAAAAGTACAAAGAAATTCAACAGCTTGGTAGAGGCATTTTTTTTTTTTTACTTCTGTTGCCCAAGAACTCTTATATGGAAGCGCTGCCTCAATAAATTTCTCTTTTTTGGACAGATCAGCGTAATTATTGATTTTTTTCTTCTTCTCTTTGTTCTGCTACTAATCTCGCGTGATCTTGTCACTCTTATACTTTATATTAACAAAGTAATGAATATCTTATACGAACTTAAAGCTGTTCTTTGGGGGCACTTTACTTGGATGAACACTTAGTATTTTCTTATATCCACTATTATACTGAATCTTATAATAACACTTATAAAAATTGTTATATTATATCTTATACTCATTCTTATACTCACTCTTATACTGACTCAAACATTATTTCTTATACTCTCTCGTATAACATCTGTTATACTTGCTCTTATACTATATCTTATACTGACTCTTATACTCACTCTTACACAGTGTAATTTCTCCTTAAGGACACTCCTCTAAAACGGACACTTTTTGGGACCGCACTAGTGTTCCTGCTTCTCAATTAGTTTCGTCTTAAGCGGGCGGTTTTTTTTCGGTCCCGTAGGTGTCCGCTTAAGAGAGAGTATACTGTACTAAAAGTCAGGTTCAGTCAAATCTGGATATAGTGAATCAATTTATTGCACGTCCTGTTCATTGTATCCAGATTGTTCGTATTAGCGAGATTGAAAAGTTTTTTTCATTATTTACAGGCCCAGAGAGAGAAATTTCGGGACCCGAATTTTTTGCAATAAAAAAATTTTTTTGACCAGGTAGAAATTTCATTTTTTTTGTAATAATTTGTAGCATGCTCTTAGGCATATTTTAGATGGGTCTTCTTTTGAAAAAGCGCAAGAAAAAAATTCGGTTCCCCGGGCATTCGTTCTGAAAAAATTCGCAGAATTTTGTGTTACTAGGAAAATTATCATTTATTTTTTTTTATCGAATAAGACCATCCACCTTAATGAATATCCTCTTTTGCTCTTATACTATTTTGGAAATATATTATATCCCTATTTTCTTAAAATTTTACTAATTTCATTTTTTTCTTTTTATATTTCAGGTATGTACAATACAAATTCGAAATAATCATAGCCCTGTAGGAAGCCTGTGGCCATATGACCCCATGTCTATATAGACGTCAATATAGACAAGAGAACTACTTCCAACGTCAACAGTATTTACGGGCGGTGTCATTATAGAAACTGTACTGTCAAGAGGTATAGTTCATCTTTATTGACCATGTCAACAACATGTCTCCTTATAGAGCGAAAGAGTACTCCTTTTGTCTACATAATAGTACCGACGTCAATAGGTTGTCAATAGTTTTTCGGTCTACTGTTGACATTCAATGACAACTCAATGTTAAATGTCAATAACGCAAAGCATTGCGACGGGTATTACTGGTCAGTAGTTGACTGTTGACGCAGTCAGTAGAGAAAGAGTATAGATTCACTATTGACATTTCCTGCAGGGAGGATACTCATTTGGGACTTTTGCATATGAATGTATGTATGTGCATTAGGGTGGATCAAATTTTTTCGTCGATCGGGAGTATAGCTCCATCGTAGTCTATGGAAAATTTTAAAAAATTTTGCCGGAGAAACTATCGGTCTAAGACCACAACTGACCGCCCGCTTTTCGATCCAAAGTTTTTGTAATGATTTTGAATGTGTGTGAAACACATATTCAAAATTTCAAATTTTTTCTAACATTAAATTCTGAATTCGGGAAAAAAAAGAAGTATATTAGTAGGCTGATTTTTAAAGAAAATTTTTTTTTTCATATACTGATATTCAATTTGCCCACCCTGAGAATCTTTTGCTCGCAATGAATTTTCGATAAGTGAAATGACGTACTGAAATCAGCTTCTAAAAAAAAATTCTGTATATTCGTGAGAAACTGGAAGACCCCACAAAACAGCCTATAAATATACTTCTTTTTTTTCCACCGAAAAAAAATTTTTGTGCTTTAAAAAATTAGAAAATTTCGAATATGTTTTTCTCACACATTCAAAATCTTTACAAAAACTTGGGATCGAAAAGCGGGCGGTCAGTAGTGATTTTAGACCTATGGTTTCTTCGGAAAAGTTTCTTCGAATTTTCCATAGATTACGATGGTGCTAAACGCTCTATCACGTTTTTTCTTTCGCCCATACAAATTGATCCGCCCTAATGTACATATGTTTGTATATATATATCGCGTCACTTATACATGCGTATGTAATTACTTACTTGAACAGTTACGTGGCAAGTTCACACTCCTCACTCCATCTTTTTTCTATTTCCATCCACCTCTGGTAACTTTTCTTCTTACAAATTCTCCCTTACACGTGCCGACCTTACCATCTATCAAGGCCAATCAAATCAGTCAGTGATTGCTCGTATCTGTAATATTTACTTACAAAAATGGGAGCAATGTCCATTTTCCCATATTTAAGATTGCCCCCCGAACCGCTAACGGCAACACCCTTGAAAAAAAAGAAGAAAAAAAAAACAATCCAAAAAATAAAGCAGATATCGGAAGGCTAAACGTTCTGAACTGTTGTGCCTTTGCATTTCATCATTGACCTTTACCTCCGTGAACAGCTGATGTTGCATCCTCACAGCCACCCACAGGCGCGCGCATACAATGAGACAAGGCATAAGTGTATGCATTTGTTACTCCTTGCTCTCACAAGCACAACCGCCTAACTTCGGCATATCATTGAATGTCCTTGTTCTTTAGCCTTAATGCACTCAGCTGCTCAACCCAGTTGCCGGTAAATATTGCAACTTGTAGCTCGAATGTCGGCACTGAACAACAGCCGGAGATGAAGAATTCAGCCGGAACTACTACCACTACTACTACTACTACTACTACTACTACTACTACCCGTACGCAACAGTGGGTAGGGTGGGGTGAAACTGTGATGGGATGTTTTATTGGATGCGAATCAATGTAAGGGAATATACGATGCTCTTACAAGGACTTAAACTTTTCGATATTTTTTTACATTGAACGACGTGTGGATTCCCAAGGCTAAATGTGCGGAAGTTCAAGAACAGTGTTGCCATATTATTCAGTTCGTTTATTTATTTTGGTTTTTTTTTCGCACCATATGTTATGAGTAAACATTTCCCGAAGGTTATTTGTAAATCCGAAGAAAAGTGATATAAATGTGTCCAGGGGCGGACTGGGCAAATGCCCGGTGGGCCCCCATTGAGCTGTATCTGGGATCAATACTCATGTGAGTAAGGATGTAAAAAAAAAATATGTTTTTTCTTAGGTAACGCCCGGTGGGCCCTTTGATCCCCAGTCCGCCCCTGAATGTGTCTAAAAAAAAAAAATTTTTTTTTTTTCTTTAAATCTGGAAAATAGAATCAAACGTTCTCAGTAAAATCTCATTTTTTTTTTTTTTTTTGCTTTGATCTGGAATACCCCCGTCTAAATACCATTTGTGTAATCACTCTTAAGCGGACACCTGCGGGACCAAAAAATATGTCCGCTTAAGACGATTTGAGAAACCGGAGCACTAGAGCATTCTTATAAAAAATTGTCCGCTTTAAAGATGTGTCTTCAAGGAGAGAGTACTCTGTAGTAGACATGATACAAGAAAACAAGATAGCGCCAGTTCAGTACCGCTATTTTGAGGCTCTCTCTGAGAGCCGAAAATTGAGTTTGTGACGTCACTGAGCGAGAAATTTTTGTTGTTTCCCATGCTATTCGAAAAAGTAAAAAGCCGGTTTAACATGGGAAACAACAACAACGAATCGCGATTTTGAGTTTGTGACGTTTCCTCTCTCAAGTGGCGCTATCTTGTTTTCTTGTATCATGTGTAGTAGATTTAAAAAAAAAAAAAAGTGAAATCTGGCAGCCCTCTAACCATCGCAACGTGCAGCAATCAGCGCCCACTGTCAGCAAAGTGCCGAAACTCGAAGGTAGCACTGCATCCAAGACATTGCATTGAGTTGAGTGCAAGCTTTTTTTTTGAAGAGCTTTTCGTTTAGTGCATTCATTCACATGGATGCAAGCATGCTTAATACAAGTTTTCGGCGATAGATGGCGATTACAATTGCAAGTGCAATGGGACTGGCTGAGTACAATGACCTTGACTTGGAGTGCAATCACTTCGGAGATTGTTTCTACTTCATAAGAAAAGTTAAAATCATATATTGTTTTTTTTTTTTTTTTTTTTTTTTTTTTTTTTTTGTTACGAAGCAACAGCCTTCGATTGTGATTCTGATGTGAGATCCTTAATATTTACAGTATCGTGAAGCTTCAACCAACTCAACCTTAACCTTAACCTTGAATTGTCTGAAATGTAGAAATTATTCGAGAAACATTTTGAAGAGTCGCCGCGCGAGTCTAATGCGCAATTAGGTAGTAAGATACGTAGACGACATTTTTGCCATCATAAAAAGAGGAAAAGTACAAGAAAAACTGGAACAACTAAACAAAACACACAAAAACATTGTGTTCACGTACGAAGAAGAAAAAGACGGAAGCTTACCTTTTCTGGATATAATTGTGTCACGTAAAAATAGGTCCTTCGAATTCGAGATTTACAGGAAACCAACAGATACAAAACGCGTCATCCCCAACAACTCAAATCACTCTCCACAACAGAAGATGGCCTCTTTCCACCATATGGTACATAGAATGGTCACAATGCCATTATCCAAAGAAGCCAAAGAAAAAGAGACACAATACATTCAAGAAGTAGCAGAGATCAATGGTTACAGCCAGAACAGCATCAACAGAATTATCGAGAAGAAAACCAGACAACTTGAACACAAAAATTTCACCACATTAACAGTAGATAAACCAAAAGTGAAGAGAGTAGCCACAACATACAACAACATCATCTCCAGAGGACTTAAACACAAATTAAAAAAGTTCAACATCGAATTAGTCTACACCAGCAGACCAAACCAGATAGCATCAAAACTGAAGTCCACAAAAGACCCTGTCGACAAGCTCGAAAAATCAGGAGTCTATAGAATAAACTGCGGCACATGCAACAAAATATACATCGGACAAACAAAGAGACCTATTTCAGTGAGATTCTTGGAACACATGAAAGAAGCAAGGAAAACATCCAGAAAAGGTGAAACTCAAACGAGATCGAACGTCGCAAAACACATACTAGAGGAGAAACATAGTATCGACATCAATAACATAGAAATTATCAAAAACGTGAAGGAACACTGGAAACTTGAAGCAGCTGAAAGCGCCGAAATAAACAAACACAAAACACCTGCCTTAATGAATGGAGATAGAGGAAATATATCTTCGTGGCTGTTCAAATACCTGACGAAACACTAATCCTGATTGAAATAAACAAGGCCATAAAACTGAAAAGTTAAAAACAACGCCATAAAAAAATCGGACCTTTCATCCCAGAAAATTCTACCTGCTACCTGCAATAATCCAGAACAGACGAGGGACTAACAAAGCCCAGAAAATAAGAAAATATTTCAAGCATTTACCTGCTACCTGCCAACACCCAACCACCAAAATAACAAACCACCACCAAAACCCACCCCTAATTAGGCTACCGATTAAGTATAAATAGGAATAAAAGTCATAGATGTATTTAGAATTAGGAATCATCCTGATGAAGGCGGAAGCGAATTCGCCGAAATACGTATAGATATATACAAAATAAAGCGACTGAAATAAAAGTGAAAATTCCGAATCATTTTATTACTTAAAAGTTTTCAACGCAACAGACTCGAAAAAATATTATATATAAGATATAAATGTGTCCAGGGGCGGACTGGGCCCCCATTCAGCTGTATCTGGGATCAATACTCATGTGAGTAAGGATTTTTTTTTAAATATTTTTTTTCTTAGGTAACGCCCGGTGGGCCCTTTGATCCCCAGTCCGCCCCTGAATGTGTCTAAAAAAAAATTTTTTTTTTTCTTTCTTTAAATCTGGAAAATAGAATCAAACGTTCTCAGTAAAATCTCATTCTTTTTTTTGTTCCTTGATCTGGAATACCCCCCTCTAAATACCATTTGTGTAATCACTCTTAAGCGGACACCTGCGGGACCGAAAAATATGTCCGCTTAAGACGATTTGAGAAACCGGAGCACTAGAGCATTCTTATAAAAAATTGTCCGCTTTAAAGATGTGTCTTCAAGGAGAGAGTACTCTGTAGTAGACATGATACAAGAAAACAAGATAGCTTTCCAAAGATTCAGTAACCGTCGGTAATTTAAAATGGCTGTCTCTGAGAGCCAGAAAATTGAGTTTGTGACCCAAGCTTCCTCTTAGCGAGACCAATTAGCCTCCTCCCTTGTTCTCTCAAAGTTATTCGAAAAAAGTAAAAGCGGTATCCAACATTGAACACCATTTCTAACAACGAATCAGCATATTGTTGCCTCCCACCAATTTGTGACGTTTCAGAAAACATCTCGGCACTATTGAGCAAGTTAATCGTATTACGAATGATTCGACTTGCATATGAACATCGTGAATACTGCTCAGCAGTATTCCTAGACATCCAGCAAGCTTCGATAAAGTTTGCATGAAGGATTGTTATATAAAATCTGAAGCTTAGCTTCCTGTAAATGTCCATCGCGATATTTGCAGTCATATCTAGAACATAGAACGTTCCACTGTCAAAACATAAAGTCGTTCACGACAAAAACTTTTGAAGGTTTATGCACTGCAGTCCCTCAAGACATTGCATTGAGTTGAGTGCAAGCTTTTCTTTATCTTTTGTATAGAGCAGATATTCCAAACAGTGACCGAGTATCGATTTCGACATTTGCTGATGACACAGCGATGCTTAAGTCGTCACAAGGATATAAGTGCGGCGACTTCTAAGCTCCAAAACCGACCTCAACGAAATTCCAAGACTGGCTAACTAAATGGCGAATTCAAATAGATGAGCTTACAATGTCGGCATATGACTTGGACGCTGCAATCAGAAAAGCTTCTCGGATATTGTTTCTGAACAACATACGCATCCCTCATGCATAGAAAAGTTAAAGATCTTTTAATATAGTTTTATTTTTTTTTTAATTTTTTTTAAGTTTTTTTTTATAAATAGATTTTGTTACAAAAGAAAAGCAACAGCACTTCGATTGTGATTCTGATGTGAGATCCTTAATATTTACAGTATCGTGAAGCTTCAACCAACTCAACCTTAACCTTAACCTTGAATTGTCTGAAATGTAGAAATTATTCGAGAAACATTTTGAAGAGTCGCCGCGCGAGTCTAATGCGCAATTAGGTAGTAAGGGGGAAAAAAATGTACCTACTGTCTACATTTCAACCCTTAACCCATTCAAGGTTATCAAAAATTACCCTTCCCATAGAAGATTTCCCCCCGTTACTCTGTGAGTGCGTTATTGCGTCTAACGTTCAACCCTCGAGAGATTAAAAGATTTGAACGAGTTTGTTTTTTGTTTTGTTTTTGCAATTTTTTGCCTACTTAATCTTATTGTACGAGTCAGAGTCAGACGTTTAAACGGTATATATAAAATTGCGCCGAAAATTATGCAGTGCTTTATTGCGATGCCAAAAGCATTTTAACAATGAATGAAATAGAGTTGTTCGTTCTCAGCACCAATCTAACGGCTCCGAAGTCAGTGTCCTGTCCTCTTTGGAAAAAAGTACGAACACGCATTAAGGATAAATTAAGACGCCTAAAAGCAGTCATCGTCATTTTCCATATGTTCAAAATATGGCGGGCAAGCTGTTCTTCAGTTTTCATTTTGCTCTTTTAATTAGTTAGCAAACATTTCAAAATGATTGTTAAAATTTATTCCCTACTCACAATTGTCCCCCGAAATGCCGAAACTCCTTCGTCGTACATACATAGAATACCTACAAATAGGCTCTTCTACTTATACACATACATACATACATGTATATATATGTAAGTGTTTCTCACCATCGCGTTATTGGAATCTTAGAAATCGACGACCTTACGCACACTCGAATTTGTTGTGCGCGTGTCGCTCCGTAGGCTTTCGGCTTTCCACCCTGGTACCACCTGCCCATACGCCCATACGCCGGCACGAAATCACAAGCCAAATATGAAAGCACAAAATCGGCAACAACACAACACAACATCATCCGCCAACGCCACCGAGAGCCAAACTTCTCATCGGCTCTCTGTTCTCGAACATAAATTGCATTTTTATTTTATTTAATTTACCTCCACCCCATTTTTTTTTCCTTTTCTTGCTTCCATTTCCCTCTACGCCATGATTTTCAACCGCTTGGCCTTGACTTGGAATAACCCCAGAAATCTACAGACACTTGTACGCACAAAACCGAAAAAAAATGCGTCAATCCGCCCAACCACGTTTTATACTTAACTCAAAAACACCCCGTGGATCATCTGTATGTGTGTAGTATGCGATTGTAATTCTCGCATTCTCTTCTATGTATGTATGTATATCTCTTTGGCGTTTCTCCCTGTTTTTTTTTTTTTTCTGTCACTGCCTAAAATCAAATCGACCCTTTCTATACCGAGTGTTCTCTCTCTTTCTCTCTCTCCTACCCCTGTTCTTCCCACACATCCACTTTCTCTCTCCCATTCCTTCTCAATTTCTCTCTACCTCTATTACCCGCGCGCCGCTCTCTCCTTCTCCTTCCCATTCTCTTTCACACACTCTCTCTCTCTCTCTGCCGGTTTTTCGTGGCTCCAAAATTGTTTTATTTGTAACTTGTGCTGTTGACAAAGCCAATGAAAATTTTGTTGTGCGTACACTTTCCGTGGTAGCCCTCGCCATCCGCCATCCGGTGGTGTACATGGGAGAACATAAAAGTGCGTACATACAAATTTCGTTCGTTTTGTTGCTGGACTGGACTGCCCTTGCTCAATTAGTGCGCTGCACGTTGGCACGTTGTCTCAGCTGTGGGGCCGGTCAAATGTGGGTACACCAATTTCTTATACATTAGGATGTCAAAAAAAAAAAAAAAAAAAAAAAAAAACTTGAGAATTGATTTTCGGCTGATGAAAAACTCGTCCTTTTTATTCTATTTAATATAGATTGACTATCATGTGGCAATGAAAATAATTTGAAATTGAAGCCTGCAAGTATGCAACGAATTTTTATTTATTTTTTTTTCATTTTTTTGGGAACATAATGGAACATAGCTTTTGAAGTACAAAAGCAAACTAACTTTCTTTAAATCTGGAAAATAGAATCAAACGTTCTCAGTAAAATCTCATTCTTTTTTTTGTTCCTTGATCTGGAATACCCCCCTCTAAATACCATTTGTGTAATCACTCTTAAGCGGACACCTGCGGGACCGAAAAATATGTCCGCTTAAGACGATTTGAGAAACCGGAGCACTAGAGCATTCTTATAAAAAATTGTCCGCTTTAAAGATGTGTCTTAAAGGAGAGAGTACTCTGTAGTAGACATGATACAAGAAAACAAACACTTTCCAAAAGATTGGAAACGGTCGGTAATTAAAATGGTGTCTAAGCCAGGAAAAGATCCTACCCAAGCTTCCTCTTATAGACCAATTAGCCTCCTCCCTTGCCTCTCAAAGTTATTCGAAAAAATATTGCTATCCAAATTAACACCATTTCTTCAAGAACAGCATATTGTTCCCTCCCACCAATTTGGATTCAGAAAACATCACGGCACTATTGAGCAAGTTAATCGTATTACGAATGAAATTCGACTTGCATATGAACATCGCGAATACTGCTCAGCAGTATTCCTAGACATCCAGCAAGCTTTCGATAAAGTTTGGCATGAAGGATTGTTATATAAAATCAGAAGCTTACTTCCTGTAAATGTCCACGCGATATTTGAGTCATACCTAGAACATAGAACGTTCCAAGTAAAACATAAATCGTTCACAACAAAAACTTTTGAAATTTATGCAGGAGTCCCTCAAGGTAGTGTTGTTGGGCCTTTTCTTTATCTTTTGTATACAGCAGATATTCCAAACAGCGACCGAGTATCGATTTCGACATTTGCTGACGACACAGCGATATTAAGTCGTCACAAGGATATAAGTGCGGCAACTTCTAAGCTCCAAAACCACCTCAACGAAATCCAAGACTGGCTAACTAAATGGCGAATTCAAATAAATGAGCTTAAATGTCGGCATATAACTTTCACGCTCAACAGAAAAGCTTCTCCGGATATTTTTCTGAACAACATACGCATCCCTCAATGCATAGATTATTTTAAGAAAAATTAAGAGCGGACCTTTTTTAATATAGGTTTTAATGCATTTTTTTTTCATAAATTTTGTACATACTTAAACGGTATTTTATTTTAATAAAAATAAGGAACATAAATGTGTCGTTGACTAAAAAGAAAAAGAAACATAAACAAAACATTCTGTTTTAAAAAGTGTTATTACTTAGAACTAATGTACATCAACAGCAAATGTCTCGATCGCTAATATGTGTACATTTTGCAGTCTTTTCGTTTCATAACTTGAATCAGGGATGCCGTAAGAAAGAGAGAAAGAATTTTTGTCATATTTCCGACGAGTTTTCATTACGAAATTATATTTTAAGAGCGTCCAATTCTGTGATTTAGAGTGGCCTATTTTACATTAAGAGTGGCTAGAGCGGCCAGAGCGGCCGCCTTAAAATAATCCATGCCTCAATGTGAAGAAGTTACCTACCTCGGAATTCACTTAGACAAAAGATTGACATGGCGCAAGCATATCGAGGCCAAGAGAACGCAAATTAAACTAAAAGCCAAGAGCTTGCACTGGCTAATAAATAACCGCTCTCACCTAAAATTAGATTTTAAAGTCCTTCTGTACAAGCAAGTCATAAAGCCAATATGGACGTATGGTCTGCAATTGTATGGATATGCAAGCGCTTCAAATATTGACATTCTGCTGAGAGCACAATCCAAAATCCTAAGAACTATTACAGGAGCTCCTTGGTTTATTACAAATGAACGCATCCATAGAGAGCTCAACGTAGAACTGGTTAAAATGGAGTTCGTCAAAGTCAAAGAAAAGTATTTTTGTAAACTGCAAGCACACGTGAACCCACTCGCGCGTAGACTATCAAATCCAACTCACCATTCGAGGCTCAAAAGAAATGATCGGCCAGCGGCCCCAAGTCATACTCTACAACAGGTGCAATCCATGCACATTCATCAACACAGCTTTCCTAGCTGATCGTCATCTCGGTGGGTGCACTCCATGCACCCTTGCAATCCACGCACACCCTAGCTTCTTAAAATCGTCGTTTCCGCAAACAACACCGTCAATACTACATGTGTTTCTTCACACATCAGCAATTCCTGTTTGCAATTCTCTGCCTTACCGTTTCATCGAGCTTCTTATGCTCTCCAACACCGACTCAATTACATGTGATCCTACACACACATCATTAAAGCCCAGTCTTCTTAAGCCGAGGCCCGTAATTATCAAAAAATTACATTCATTAACGTTTCTATAAGTCGGAATATGCTCTGTGATATGTAATTGTGTTAAATTAGGTGTAAGATTTTATAACTTATTGATAGACTCCTATCCTAAAGGAGTGATCCAATAAATAATATATAATGTTTAAAAAAAAAAAAAAAAATGTGTAGTAGATTTAAAAAAAAAAAAAAGAAATTTGAAAGCTGGCAGCCCTCTAACCATCGCAACGTGCAGCAATCAGCGCCCACTGTCAGCAAAGTGCCGAAACTCGAAGGAAGAACTGCATCCAAGACATTGCATTGAATTGAGTGTAAGCTTTTTTTTGAAGAGCTTTTCGTTTAGTGCATTCATTCACATGGATGCAAGCATGCTTAATACAAGTTTTCGGCGATAGATGGCGACTACAATTGCAAGTGCAATGGGACTGGCTGAGTACAATGACCTTGACTTGGAGTGCAATAACTTCGGAGATTGTTTCTACTTCATAAGAAAAGTTAAAATCATATATTGTTTTTTTTTTTTTTTTTTTTTTTTACGAAGCAACTGCCTTCGATTCTGATTTTAATGAGATCCTTAATATTTACAGTATCGTGAAGCTTCAACCAACTCAACCTTAACCTTAACCTTGAATTGTCTGAAATGTAGAAATTATTCGAGAAACATTTTGAAGAGTCGCCGCGCGAGTCTAATGCGCAATTAGGTAGTAAGGGGGAAAAAAATGTACCTACTGTCTACATTTCAACCCTTAACCCATTCAAGGTTATCAAAAATTACCCTTCCCATAGAAGATTTCCCCCCGTTACTCTGTGAGCGCGTTATTGCGTCTAACGTTCAACCCTCGAGAGATTGAAAGATTTGAACGAGTTTGTTTTTGTTTTTGTTTTTTTTTTGCAATTTTTTTCCTACTTAATCTTATTGTACGAGTCAGAGTCAGACGTTTAAACGGTATATAAAATTGCGCCGAAAATTATGCAGTGCTTTATTGCGATGCCAAAAGCATTTTAACAATGAATGAAATAGAGTTGTTCGTTCTCAGCACCAATCTAACGGCTCCGAAGTCAGTGTCCTCTTTGGAAAAAAGTACGAACACGCATTAAGGATAAATTAAGACGCCTAAAAGCAGTCATCGTCATTTTCCATATGTTCAAAATATGGCGGGCAAGCTGTTCTTCAGTTTGCTTTTTGCTCTTTTAATTAGTTAGCAAACATTTCAAAATGATTGTTAAAATTTATTCCCTATTCATAATTGTCCCCCGAAATGCCGAAACTCCTTCGTCGTACATACATAGAATACCTACAAATAGGCTCTTCTACTTATACACATACATACATACATGTATATATATGTAAGTGTTTCTCATCATCGCGTTATTGGAATCTTAGAAATCGACGACCTTACGCACACTCGAATTTGTTGTGCGCGTGTCGCTCCGTAGGCTTTCGGCTTTCCACCCTGGTACCACCTGCCCATACGCCCATACGCCGGCACGAAATCACAAGCCAAATATGAAAGCACAAAATCGGCAACAACACAACACAACATCATCCGCCAACGCCACCGAGAGCCAAACTTCTCATCGGCTCTCTGTTCTCGAACATAAATTGCATTTTTATTTTATTTAATTTACCTCCACCCCATTTTTTTTTCCTTTTCTTGCTTCCATTTCCCTCTACGCCATGATTTTCAACCGCTTGGCCTTGACTTGGAATAACCCCAGAAATCTACAGACACTTGTACGCACAAAACCGAAAAAAAATGCGTCAATCCGCCCAACCACGTTTTATACTTAACTCAAAAACACCCCGTGGATCATCTGTATGTGTGTAGTATGCGATTGTAATTCTCGCATTCTCTTCTATGTATGTATGTATATCTCTTTGGCGTTTCTCCCTGTTTTTTTTTTTTTTCTGTCACTGCCTAAAATCAAATCGACCCTTTCTATACCGAGTGTTCTCTCTCTTTCTCTCTCTCCTACCCCTGTTCTTCCCACACATCCACTTTCTCTCTCCCATTCCTTCTCAATTTCTCTCTACCTCTATTACCCGCGCGCCGCTCTCTCCTTCTCCTTCCCATTCTCTTTCACACACTCTCTCTCTCTCTCTGCCGGTTTTTCGTGGCTCCAAAATTGTTTTATTTGTAACTTGTGCTGTTGACAAAGCCAATGAAAATTTTGTTGTGCGTACACTTTCCGTGGTAGCCCTCGCCATCCGCCATCCGGTGGTGTACATGGGAGAACATAAAAGTGCGTACATACAAATTTCGTTCGTTTTGTTGCTGGACTGGACTGCCCTTGCTCAATTAGTGCGCTGCACGTTGGCACGTTGTCTCAGCTGTGGGGCCGGTCAAATGTGGGTACACCAATTTCTTATACATTAGGATGTCAAAAAAAAAAAAAAAAAAAAAAAAAAACTTGAGAATTGATTTTCGGCTGATGAAAAACTCGTCCTTTTTATTCTATTTAATATAGATTGACTATCATGTGGCAATGAAAATAATTTGAAATTGAAGCCTGCAAGTATGCAACGAATTTTTATTTATTTTTTTTTCATTTTTTTGGGAACATAATGGAACATAGCTTTTGAAGTACAAAAGCAAACTTGAAACCATTTTCATATAATTTTAAGAAATGATGAGGCCTCCTTTTTTGGGAATCCAATTTTTTTCAAAACAAAAATGCAATTAATGACGCCCAAATGGCCTTTAACATCAGTATATTTTTTAGTTTATCTTACATGAAAACAAAGCTTGGACACTTTTCTTCCGATCAGTGCCTAAAACGATTGAAAAACATTGCTTATAAACCTGTCTGTCTTTCCAAAAAAATCAGAAAAGCAGGAACTTTTAGGAAAACCCGCTTAGCGGAACCTCTAAACCTTTTACGAAAAATCTGAAGAAAAAAAAAATGCTCAAAAATACTTTGACCCATAAGCTTTCGGACACTTTCAACTATGATTCGAAAAAAAATTTTTTATTATACATACCTATCATACATAAAAACCTTTGTAGGTACATACATACATATATATATCTCTTAAATGTTGGAGATTTCTAGAGAGTTCATACTTTGATGCGTTCTTCGTTGTATTTTGCCGTTTATTCCCTACACTGGCATTTCAAAACATAAAATGTTTTTTTTTCCAAATCTCTCCGCAAAAAACTCTCCACATGGGTTTTTTTTTTTGTTTCAAGTCTCAATACCTTTTCATCAAAAATTTAAGCAGTCTTTCTTGTAATTATATTTTTGAAGTAAAAAAAAAAAAAAAAAAAAAAAAAAACCAACCGTACAAGCCTCCAAAGTCTCCAAAAAGTTGTAAAACAGTTCACTATTATAATAAGTAGGTACATCAGTCCGTAACAAAAATGCAAACATAGTGATATTAGATATTATTATGCCTCGGAATTTGAATATGTAAAAAAATTCAAAAAAAATATTCAAAAAATATTCAAAAAATATTCAAAAAATATTCAAAAAATATTCAAAAAATATTAAAAATATTCAAAAAATATTCAAAAAATATTCAAAAAATATTCAAAAAATTTTTTTAAAAATGCAAAAAATTCAAAATATTCCAAAAATTCAAATAAATCAAAAAAATTCAAAATATTCAAATTCTGAGCTCTAGATATTATAATATCATTTCTTTAAAAAATTTCTACAATTTTTCAATGTTGAACCGCCGCGGCGATCACAATTCATTTAAGCTATGGCTTATGGCTATGAGTCAGAAAAAAGTACTTTTTCTCAAGTTCAAGTTCATTTTGAATGGAAAAAGACGGTCAGAAGTTTTGAAAAGTCCCCATTTCCTGTAGATTATTTGATTGTATTTTTTCTTCGAAAGAAAAAAAGAAGAGGTGCCACCGAACAACAGAGAGCATTACCGAACCACCAAACCACCCACTGATTTTCAATCTTGGAGAAATATGTATGTTGCGGTCAAAGTTAATAAAATTCAATGCCGAGAAGCCAGCGAGCAGCGAGCACAGCGTCCTTCTATTTAGTTCATTTTCATTCCGTTTCGTTCCGTTCTTTCCCTCCGTCCCCATCCGTTCCCAATTCGACCTTTATGATTAAATTTTTTTTTGTCACTCTCCTTTGAACGTCACATTCCCAATTCACCAGCGTAACATAATGTCGCCGTCGTGATTCATGGCCAATCGCTGAAAGGGATATATGTACATACGTAATGTAATAAAACTCGGGCGCCCTCCTTGCTCTCACATTGATATCCTTGTTTTCATTTATGCCCGGCTATTTTTAGATCCCTCGCAAATACTCAACGATTTTGCATATAAAATACCAGCTTCATCTCCGTTCCGGCGAAAAGCATTCGCTGGGCCACTCTCTCGCTCAATTCAATTGGCAATATTGGGTATAGGAGAGACAGAGACAGAGACAGAGACAGAGACAGAGACAGAGACAGAGACAGAGACAGAGACAGAGACAGAGACAGAGACAGAGACAGAGACAGAGACAGAGACAGAGACAGAGACAGAGAAGAGAGAGAGAGAGAGAGAGAGAGAGAGAGAGAGAGAGAGAGAGAGAGAGAGAGAGAGAGAGAGAGAGAAGAGAGAGAAAGAGAGAGAAAAAGAGAGAAAGAGAGAGAAAGAGAGAGAAAGAGAGAGAAAGAGAGAGAAAGAGAGAGAAAGAGAGAGAAGAGAGAGAAAGAAGAAAGAGAGAAGAGAAGAGAGAGAAGAGAGAGAGAAAAGAGAGAGAAGAGAGAGAAAGAGAGAGAAAAGAGAGAGAAAGAGAGAGAAAGAGAAGAGAAAGAGAGAGAAAGAGAGAGAAGAGAGAGAAAGAGAGAGAAGAAAGAGAGAAGAAGAGAGAGAAAGAAAGAGAGATAGAAGAGAGAGATAGAGAGGAAGAAGAGAGAAATGAAGAGAAGAGAGAGAGAGAGAAATAAAGAGAGAGAGAGAAAGAAAGACAAAGGGAGAGAAAGAGAGAGAAAGAGAGATGAAGAGAAAGAGAGAGAGATAAGAGAGACATAGAGATACTTAGAGAGACTTAGACAGCCTTAGGGAGACTTAGAGAGGCATAGAGAGAGACATAAAGAGAAACGTAGAGACAGACATAGAAAGAGAAATAGAGAAAAAAAATTTATTTTTCAACTGTATTTGCTTTCTCTCCCTTTTTATCTTTCTCTTTCTTTATACAAATACCTTTTATCTATTAATAAGTACATCTATCTTTCAATATTGTTATTTTCCTACACCTAAGACCATCTAATAAGAGTAAATTTGAACCCTCTCTCTTTCCATTCAACTCAAGATTTGCTTGGAATATCCCATTGTTCACACTGTCACATAGCGTTCAAAAGGGAATTCGTTAAGGGAAGAATGCCGCAATTGCTCGTAGCTTCAAAGTCACGGTCAAACATCCACGTGCCGAAACATTCACACACACACACACGCGCAAACGAGTTATTGTGAATTCATGTGGAGGCGATTTCAAACCACACAGTTCCACAGCACCAAGTCAGTTAGTTGTACACGCTTCGTTCGTTCGTTTTCGTTCGTTCTCCCTTCATCCAGTTTGGAGCTTAACGCCTTAACGTAACAACAACAAAAAACCCATTGACAGCATTCCAGCCAGTTCACACCTTTTAAGACACAACCAAACACTTTTGGGCAGAAGAACGCACTTCATTTGAGGACTGCTTCTCACATACATATATATATATATACGTATACACACACCCACACCCCCACCCACACCCACACAAACGAAAGTTTATTTTAGACCTGATTTTTATTATAAAAGAGAATCTTATGTAAAATGCTCCCAAAAGTAGATTTCAATTAATATTTCATTATTTTTTCGTTCCAAATTTTGTGGTTTCTTTAGCAGATTATATTTAAGGACAACTCTTGGCGCATGTACAACGTTCTCTGTTCTGCTCTCTTCCATTGCAAGAATTTTAATACATATCTCTTTCTTTGGTTCGAATTTGGCTGGCATCCCTGCACACATACATACATACATACATACATACATACATAGATAGGTATACCTACTCTTTTCAATTCAATCTTTTTTGCCCTCCAAAGATTGTCACTTCCGATTTCATGGTATTTTGACTTTCGGCAAAGACTTTTCGATGCCCTCGCTGCCGGTTTTTGACGACACAAAAACATACTTACATACACAAGCACACCACCACCACCACATATGAGCAAAACAAACTCGGCAAACGCAAAAGGCTGTGGGGCTGGTAATGGTTCCGGCTACTTTCGCCAAATTTCTTCCTTTCTTCCTTCCAACATTCTCTCGCAGCGAGTATATCGCTGGCTTTGATGAATGACCTACACGCACAGCTGATGTTTACCGGGTGGGTGGGTGCGTGTTTGTATGTATCTGCACATACATATATATATATTTGTGTGTGTGTGTGTGTGTGTGCGATTGTATGAGATTATTATTGAAAAGGTTATTTTCTTAGGCTTAGAAGAAAAATGAGATTTTTCTGAGAGAAAAAAAAAAAATAAATAAATAAATAAATCATGTTTAATATTGATTACTTTTTTCTATGTTTTTGCTTTTTCAAATGACATTTTTTCATTTATTTTTCATATCTTGAAATGATCCAACTTAATCCTAATCCTGTAAATTAACCTCAAATGTATGTCGTGTTGTTATCCTGCGCCTGCTTATTTGCCTCGTGCTCAGAATCAAATTCGATTTTCTCAATTTCAAAACATTAAAAAAGAAAGGAAGCTATAAAATTTGCCAAAACTAATTGAATCCGAACCCGCAATTGGCCCCTTTCTCCTTTTTAATATGCGATGCGCGATAACCTCTCCATACATACTTACAAACACACTCACAATCACATAGACACACGCCTTCTCCGACGCACAATCTCCTTCCACTGAGCACATCATATATTGTTGCTATATCCGTTAAATAGGACCCTCACAAATCGCCATTGAATTCCGCACACACACACAAACACACACACAAGCACACAAGCACACGCCCCCACGGACTCCTTCATTTGATGGATGATAAACACCCTGTAGGAAGATTGGGGCCCTAGCAAATAGTTATCGACTGCACGGACATTATAGACTAACTTGTCGCATTGTGGTCGCATTCAAGTTTTCTCAAACATGAATGTGATATGAAGCGGATGGCTCCGTGGCGTAGTGGATAGCGTGTGCGATTAGCAGCAACCCGAAGCTTCAAGTTCGAAGCCCGGCGCAGACGGATGCGCTGTTTCAGAACCTCGCGAACAAAACTTTTTTTAAAAGGCTTTTTATTCCTCTTAGGATTTCAATTCCAAGCTCTTTAAGGGCTCGGATTTTGTTGACTTTTATAAATTAAAAGCATACTTTATGGGGCAAAAATTTTTTCTTTCCTGCATTTTGCGAATAAATTTAACGAAATTGAACTTCGAACCGCTTTTGTAACTTCAAAAAAAATTGAAGTTAAAAATCGATTTGAATCTTAAGGGGACCTTCTGGCCTAGAGCACGAAAATTAGGGGTTTTTTCATGATTTTTTCTTGGTATTAAGCCAAATAAAAAACGGGTTTCTAATTTTGCAGGATTATTGTTTAATTTATGGACAATTCGAAAAAAATTTTGTTGCATTTTTTTTGTTTTTATTTCTATTTTAAAAATGGCGGCGAAATAGACGCTTTTTTTTGAAAAAGTTCCTCAGTGGCGTACACGATTTCGTGAGTTCGGGTTATCCGAAAAAAAAGAAAAAAATTTATTATTAATCAAAATGAAATTTTAATGGAAAAATATGAATTTCTTGAAATAAAATTTTGATTGTAGCTCAACCGATAGCCATCGATGTTGTGAATAACGCATAAAAATTTCAGACGAATCGGTTCGATGGTTTTTTTTGTTTTTATGTACGCCATATTAGAAAAAAGTAGTTTTGAGATAAACGCATTCAAAGTTGCTTTGATCCAGCGCGCTGCCTGCTGTCTCCACCTACTAAAACGGCTGTAGCAAAGAAAATATTTTCAATATCTTTACGAAACTTTGCCAGCATATTCTTAGAAGTCTATTCTTCCAAAATATATTTCAAAAAAAAAAAAAAATCAATTTTCCAAAATTCTAGACCAGAAGGAACTTTATGTGAGTTGAACAAAATTTGTACGCCATAAAGTATGCTTTAAATTTATAAAAGTCAACAAAATCCGAGCCCTGCTAACTACTAACTAATTGAAAAAAAAAAAAACGAAAAAAAAGTTTTTTAGGCGGGCAATCGGCCTTCCGGATCGTGAGGCGCACGCGCTACCCAATGAGCTACGACAACCCGGATCGTTTCACCTGCCTATTAACGTTGTATAACAAATGTACTGAATTGGCCCCGTTTCTTCAACTTCGGCATTAGTAAATTGTCAATTTTCAAAGCACACGCCTGTGTTAAAATTGACATTTCAATCCATTGGCGGGGAAGTAATGATCGAGTAGTACTGTTGATTTGAAGAGTAGTCGCAGAGTACCTACTTCTGCACTTTTTCAATTTACTGCAGGGCAATGAGACTTTTTATGAAACCATTTTGACTGCTGTGAAAAGCACTTCATTTTCATTTTCACTTTCACTCTGGGTTAAGGACATTTCAATTGATTCAAGGTCAACGCAGGCAGCACGCACACACACACACGCACGCCCACACCTACATATATTACTGTATTCCCAGTAAACATATTCGGAGTGCTGAGAAAAGTGAGTCCGAAATGAGTGTGAAATATGAAGAAAATGTGACAAAAGCCTTTGACGGTAACAGTGGCAAACGGCTTTTAAAGTGTTAAAACAGATTTGAAAATTATAGTAGGGGTATTCACAAAGGCGTGTTAAAAACGTCGAAAAACTTTTTTTGTATCTTGCACAAGTTTTTAAGCAGATAAAATTGTCCGATTTTAAGACTTTACTATTTTCCGATGCCTTTGTGAATACCCCTAGTGTTTTAGAAGTTTTTTTTTTTAGACTTTAAATCTCTTTCTCGTTTGGAACAAAAAAAAAAAAACAAAAGAACCATATTTTTAAGCTCAAAATCCCACATTGCGAGAGCCCGATGCGAGAGCGAGAGCGCGAGACGAGACGCACACAAATTTCAATACATTCAATCATATGGTTCAAGCTCCAATATATCGCACTGCGAGACCTCGTAGCGAGAAAATTTTGCAACATTGAATATTTCTCGTTGCGAGGCGGCAATTTGACAGGTTAATGATGTAGCTATTTTTTTGAGTACTCGCTATTGGGTACTCGTTTAAATTAATAAAACAAAAACTGTTCACTGTTCACCGTAAAAAAGAGCTTTTCGAATATTTCGCGAGCTTCGGTTCATTTTGAAAATATTTGAAAATTTTGAATTCAAATTTAATCTCAAGTGAAAGCGTTTAATTTTGATGAGTACTCGGTACTCGTTAGATTGGTACTTGGTTCAAATATTGCATTACTAGAAGCGATATTATGCTTTCATTTGCGTGACGCAAAACTCTCATTGGAGATTGAAATGCGTCACGCAAAACATTTTCGTGACGTCGCGCACTCGTCTCGCATCGGCCTCTCGCAATGTTGGATTTTGGGCTTTAGACTTAAAAAAAACTCAAAGGCGATGAGATTTACACGTTACAGCTTGGATCCCACTATCTTTTAGCAGCTTTTGGACTCTGAAACTGACAAGTCTTGAATGACATTTGCGCAGATAGTGGGATCACAGCTTAAGATGTTTCGATAGTGAAGCATGCTAGGGACGCGTGCGGATGTTATAAGGAACCATTAAAAAAAAATTTTTTTTTTCTCTTCTCTTGTCGAAAAAAAAATTGCTTTTCTATCGAAATGTCTTACAGTGTGTAGACAAAAATTATGAGTAAAATTGAGCTGAAATTCTTGAGTCTTAAAGAAGTCATAATGTTTGCTGGGTATCTATATTTAGGTATGTTATATTGAAAATCAATCTTAGGCGCGTTTTATTTGCCTTCAATTATAATTATTTTGCTTTTCTTATTCTTATTTTTTTTAATCGTTTTCTTCTTCTTCATTCGATTGTACTCGTAATTGTGCTAATAGTAAAGAAAAATATTTTTGTTTACAAGTTTGAATGTCAAGTGGCAACAAGTGAAAAAGAAAGCGAATCAATAACAACAGGAACAGCAAGAGAAAAATTCATCCAAATTGTCATCACGAACTAAAGATATCAATCTTCTTTGAAAAAAAAAAAAAAAAACGAAAAACGAAACAAAACAAAAACGGATTATTAATATTTCTTATAATGTTGTTTATCACCCAACACTTTATGCGATAAAAATCGACCAAGGACTGTAGATAGTAATTTGGAATATAATGAGAATTGTCCGATTCGAATATATGTAGGCGTATAGTGCCAAGACAATCGAAGAGTATTGAATGCGCAGGGTTGCATCCGACTTTTCGGGCTTCATTTATTTACTTTTGTGCCAGAACAGCTCCCTTTTGCATCTCCCTTCTTTCGTATCGAGCATATACATACTTACTCCGAGCTCGAAGCTGTAAATTTTTTGGAAGAATTTGAAGAATTTAAGAAAATTAAGCACAGCCGACTCTCTCCCTCTCCCTCTCTCTGTCTCTCTCTCTCTCTTCCTCTCCCTCTCTCTGTCTCTCTCTTTCTCTCTCTGTCTCCCTCCCTCTCCCTCTCTATGTCTCCCTCCCTCACCCTCTCTCTGTTTCTCTCTCTCTTCCTCTCTCTGTCCTGTCTCTGTCTCTGTCTCTCTCTTCTCTCCCTATCCCTCTCTCTGTCTCTGTCTCTGTCTCTCTCTCTCTCTCTCCCTCTCTCTGTCTCTCTCTCTTTCTCTCTCTGTCTCTCTCTCTCTCCCTCTCTCTGCCTCTCTCTCTCTGTATTTCTCTCTCTCTGTCTTTCTCTCTCTCTGTCTTTCTCTCTCTCTGTCTTTCTCTCTCTCTCTCTCTCTCTGTCTTCCTCTCTCTCTGTCTTTTCGAAAGTTTACAAAACCAAGCAAAATTTAAAAAAAAATAATACAGCCAGGGTTGCATTCGAAAACTTTCAATTCGGATATCAAGGATGCTTGAATGACGAAAAGCTTCCACCATTTATGAAACTCATTGAGAACAATGCAACACTATTTTTTGTTTTTTAAATTTGGATAGCAAAAACACAGCACTCTCTCCTTGGGACACTCCTCTTAAGCGGACATTTTTTGGGAATGGTTTGGCGAGAGAGAGAAGAGAGAGGAGAGAGAGAGAGAGAGAGAGAGAGAGAGAGAGAGAGAGAGAGAGAGAGGAGAGAGAGAGAGAGAGAGAGAGAGAGAGAGAGAGAGAGAGAGAGAGAGAGAGATAGAGAGAGACAGAGGACCACGAATTAGAGGGTTTATCCAAAATTGTCATTTTCCAAAATTAGCCGTTTTTTTTCTCACTCCGAATCCAGCTCTCAGCTTTCTGTTACTTCAATAAAAGGAAAAGAAAATTATTAAATAAATAGAAGAAGCAAAACTGATAACCGTTACCTGCTGATTGGGAGCCATTATTCCATTGCTTAATGCGGCTTAGCATAACTCTATTTATGAAATTATTTCTTTTATTATTTTGCCTTCTTTTTGTTTTTTTTTTGGTTGCTTTTTTGCTTTTTTTGCTTCACCATATGTTTGGACCATGAACTCTGAAAGTCAAATTTCTGCGTAATTGTATGTGTGTGTGTGTGTGTGTGGGTGCTTTGGTCTCCTTCTATGCGCCTGCATCCCACTTCCCAACCACAGGGAGGAATAATAAATTCTTTTTTTTTTTTTTCGCCCCCTAAAAATCGTACAATTTCGTACACGTGCCGCATCGTATCTGATAAAATATACATACACCGATAGATATATATACCTACTCGAAAAATTCACGAACGCACTCGCAAACGAACGCGTTAAGCCCAGTAGCCTACATTCGTGCCGTCTCATAACAATATGGCCGTGCGTCAGCCTCTGCCTTTCTCCATTTGTACGTATGTATGTATGTATTCATACTTCTGTATATGTATATGACGTGTGTGGGTGTGTGTGTGTGTGTGTGTTTTGCTGTGTTTGCGCTCTCATCGATATTATATAAACTACGAAAATATATAGGTGAACGACCGTCGATAATGCGCGACCTTCAAAAATAATCTGGGCCAAGCGGAATTCTCTTGCGCCTCTTGTTTTTGTCTCTTTTTATTTTCGATACATTTGTTTTTTTATTTTGTTCTCTTCGTTGCCATTACTGTGCCTACGTGTATGTATGTATGTATGTGTGTACATATTTTATTCATGTGACGTTGTGTGCTGAAATTTTTCTACGCTCCTCCAAAATAATTCCATTACTTTTACATCAGCTCCGCTCCGCTAATCTTCTCGCCTCTCCTTTCCGCTCCCTTTTGATAAATGCGTCGTTTGTGGCGCGCTCAGTGTTAAGTGCGAAAGGCTCTCTCTGTTCTCTTTTTGCCGGGTTCAGGTTCTGGGGGTGCTCTTCTCCTACCTGCTGGCCACATTTTTTGCTGTTTTTTTTTGTTTTTGTTTTTGTTTTACCCTCTGGTTTGCATATCTGTTTGTTTGTCATTGTTCATTTTTCGCTATCAGCCATTCTTTGGCGTGATGCTCGTTTTAGTGCCGGTTTCTCACTGTAGTGGATAGGTTTGTTTGTTGGTACGGCGCGGATTTGACGGATGATATTTTTGTTGGAATGCCCTTTCAATTTATGCCTTCCATTATCAGCCCTGCAGTATGGATATGGACTGACCCAAGTGTAGCCTTCGGTCCGTCCTTCATGTTCCACCAGTACTAGTCCCCTCACTAATTCCACTTCTAATATATTCAATTGACCCTTTTTTAACACGGGCCTGTCCTAGGGGAGGGACTAGTCCGCAAAACGGCTGATCATAGGCCAGTTTTTTTTTTTTTTGGGTCAATTGTCGTAATTTTGTCTGGTTTTAGAATAGTCAAATGAGGAAAATAAATAACAAATTTCTGACTACCCATAACCTAACCCCTTATTATTATTTGTTATTTGTGAGGAAAATTGCGCACTGCGACCAATGGTGGCCTATTGTGCTATCCTGTGTTGATGTTAACGCCAGCTCAGTCTTAGGCTTTTAATTAGTCCTAAGATTGATCAGGGGTTAAAAGTTCTAACCTTACTAGGCTGAATGAAAGCCTTGTATAGGTATTTTAGTCGCTTAACAGCGACTGCCGGACATTCGCAGAGCAGGTGTACAGTAGTTTCACTCTGTTCTTCGCAGAATCGGCAGCTATCTGTGTCAGATAGTTTTATCTTCTTCAGATAATATTTCACTGGTCCGTGGCCATTCATAAATCCGGTGAGTAGACTTAGATCTAGTCTACTAAGGCTTAGTATGTCCCTGGCTTTAAAGCAGCCAGGTGCAATAAGGTTTTTCGATTGTCTGAGGCCTTCAAGCATATCCCAGTGTCTGGAAACCTTTCTACACTTCCAGGCCTCTAGTAAATCAAAAAGGTAGCTCGATTGGACGTTGCAGAAGGGCTCTGGTAGTATGAAGTCGGACTCAGCACCTTGCTTTGCCAGTTGGTCTGCTTTTTCATTTCCTTCGTATCCCTCATGGCCAGGAATCCACAGTAACTTTACTCTGTTACTTTTTGAGAGTTCTTGAAGAAGGTGTAGGCAAGTCAGCACGAGTTTAGACCTAACCCCTTAATTACCGACCGAATTCCATGGAGCGAACTGCCATAATATAACGGGAAGGGTTTGGACCGGTCGAAAGCCAGTCCTTCTTAGAAAACTTAGAAAACGCATTACTGCAGGGAATATATGTATGTATTTAGATGCACGTATGAACAGTGAAGCCCTCCCATTAGACGGGTGTATCCTATACAGACGAATGCACATCTCCATTTTCGTTAAGCCAGACCAAATTCGAAGAGTTTCGGCTAATTGTTCGTAGAGAAATATTGAACTGCGGACAAACATTTTGCTGATCGTATAATCGCCATTTTCGAGATTTTGTCTTGGACTTTTAGGGCAACACACCCCTGATCAACCACCCGCAGTAGTAGGAAGGAATTGCTATAATGCACCCTTCTGGGGTATGGTTGATCAGAGGTGCTGAAAGGGAAAATTAGAAAATTAAGGGTCGAAGTTTAATGTGTCGACATTCAAGTTCATCTTCAGGACACCAACAAAAAATTTAAGTTGCGATATTTAATTTTTATTTTATGGCCTTAGAACACTTTGGGGAGTTTTTTTTTTTTTGGGTGGCGCTGAGGCGAAAACTGTGGATGATGGGGAAAAATCTGACCCCGAATTAATGATCAGCACCCCATCAAAACATAGGATACGGTATGTCACCCTTCGTTTTTGGAGAAAACACGCCCCCGAATTCTCTGTCCAGGACCCCAATTTCAATGGAGGATATGTATCAGGTCGTACGAATCTTATGTATGGTATGGTATGTATGTATGTACCTACTTAGATGCTCTCTTTTCTTCTACATATGAATACATTTTATCTTCTGTTCGCCTTTCTTGTCCTATTAAGTTTATTTATTTTCTCAACATTCTTTTTCTTGTCATTTTCTTTAATGATGTTTAACGTTCGGTTGCTATGCCACGAGCGCCCAAAATCGTTAGCCCTTCTTCGAAACTTCTTCTCTTCGAAAAATCCCCATTTAATTCTACGTACATTTGTATGTATGTATGTATGTGGGTATGTGTGTACATACCTTCTATCTGTCTCTTTTTTTTTTTTTAGTTTTGTCGTTTGAGCCTTTTTCATTCGTTTCGGGCGATTTGAGTTTTGGGATTTGCCCTTGAAAATGCTGCCGCTGTCATTGACATCCTTACGGTTCACTTAACTCTCGCTTCAGCGGCATGTGAATTATTTTCGTATCAAGAGTCGTAGTTCATGCCAAACTTCAGCACTTTGAGGCTGGCACCCACCAAAGTGGAATTGTCTAAAGTCGGTCTTAAATTCTTTTGTTTTGTCAAATGTCGTAAAGTAATGTACCTTTAAAAAAAAAAAAAATTATAAAAATTATTCCACAAGGACGAAAGTAATCCACCTATTTGGATGTCTTTCGATATTTAAGAGAATTTGCGAGATCCCTAAAATCCTAGCTTCACGATTGCGAACATGTTAAAGGCCAGCATAAGGTACTCAGCAATGTATGTATGTATGTATGTATGTATGTATGTGTCTTCATGAAGCTGCTACGATTTTTTATTTATTTATTTTCCTTTTAAAGACGCTCTGCACTCGACTCTTGTTCGAGCTTATTTTTAGGCAATTGATGTAATTTTGTGAAAATTATCGAAAGAGGACCTCTTCCTCTTCCTCCCACAACTCAGATGATATTTAATTCTGAACAGAAGTTGGCATATGAGGTTCTCTCAGTACCATACACATTGTGTACAAGAATTTGCTTCATTAAAATGTGAAGAATTAAGGCTACCACTAGGGTCTGTTATTTTAAAATCGTAAGAGAAACTCCAAGATCTCTCTGATCGATGTTCATTTAGATATTTAATTTTCTCATCTTATTTTCAAAAAATTCATTAGATGTATGGGGTACCGAATTAAAGGAAATCGATCCAGCATTTTGAATAAAATAAAAAAATTGGGTGTTAATTGGACACTTTTCATACCAAAATGGCTTCCAAAGTAAAAAAAATTTAAATTGATTTTGCAGAATTTTTCACTTTGACCGTTTATTTTTCCCTCAATGGGTCAAATTTTTACCATCAATTTAATTTTGCCTAAAAACATATACAATTGGCTTTCAAACTACATTTAAGTTTTTTTTCTACGATGAACCATTATCGTGGGAGAATTTTTTTGCTCGACTTACTGCCTAAAAACTTTACGGCCCTATAACTCCTCAGGGGTGCATTTGCGAGCCCCGACCTCTCATACGATTTTTTGTTAGTTCTGACCTCCTCTATCAGCTCCCGACCGGTTGACCTTCACAAACGGTACACCCTGTATATGTATATAAGTTTTGGACGGCATGGTCTTTGGGGATGTTGTTAAAAAAGAAAATATATATACATATGTAAAAAAAAATATATTCAAACAAACACAATTGATTCGGCAGTGTGAACATCGGATAACGCGAACACCATGGTTGTGCGAACAACAAATAAAGCTGGTATTTCAACTTTTCGCGAGAAGGCGATCCCAAAGCCATTAGGAGATCACAAGACACAAACTTACAAAAATTGAACCTCGATAGTGTGAACAACCTGGATAAGTAGTATGATCATGCCTTGCAAAAATTATTCACTCTATCGAGAGTCGTCTTGATCCAAATAACTTCAATGGCTGTAAACTTTTTCAGGATACACGTTAATGTCTTGACCTTAACCCTTCCATTACCAAATTATTCCTGCACTGAGAAAACGTAACCATGATTTTATCAGAAATCAATCGAAAAAAGTTTGGGAAATTAAGACCCTAGATCCGATCTAAGAAGACATGAAAACACGCTCAACATAAATAAATGATTTTATAAAATCAAAGTACTTTCTCTGCTTCTCATTTTCTCGTTGGGATCACCCCAAATTAATTTAATTTAATTTAATTTAATTTAATTTAATTTAATTTAATTTAATTTAATTTAATTTAATTTAATTTAATTTAAATTTAATTTAATTTAATTTAATTTAATTTAATTTAATTTATTTATTTAATTTAATTTAATTTAATTTAATTTAATTAATTTAATTTAATTTAATTTAATTTAATTTAATTTAATTTAATTTAATTTAATTTAATTTATTTAATTTAATTTAATTTAATTTAATTTAATTTAATTTAATTTATTTAATTTAATTTAAATTTAATTTAATTTAATTTAATTAATTTAATTTAATTAATAATTTAATTTAAATTTAATTTAATTTAATTTAATTTAATTTAATTTAATTAATTAATTTAATTTAATTTAATTTAATTTAATTTAATTTAATTTAATTTAATTAATTTAATTTAATTTAATTTTAATTTAATTTAATTTAATTTAATTTAATTTAATTTAATTTAATTTAATTTAATTTAATTAATTTAATTTAATTTAATTTAATTTAATTTAATTTAATTTAATTTTAATTTAATTTAATTTAATTTAATTTAATTTAATTTAATTTAATTTAATTTAATTTAATTTAATTTAATTTTAATTTAATTTAATTTAATTTAATTAATTAATTTAATTTAATTTATTTATTTAATTTAATTTAATTTAATTTAATTTAATTTAATTTAATTTAATTTAATTTAATTTAATTAATTTAATTTAATTTAATATTTAATTTATTTAATTTAATTTAATTTTAATTTAATTTAATTTAATTTAATTTAATTTAATTTAATTTAATTTATATTTAATTTAATTTAATTTAATTTAATTTAATTTAATTTAATTTAATTTAATTTAATTTAATTATTAATTTAATTTAATTTAATTTAATTTAATTTAATTTAATTTAATTTAATTTAATTAATTTAATTTAATTTAATTTAATTTAATTTAATTTAATATTAATTATTAATTTAATTTAATTTAATTTAATTTAATTTAATTTAATTTAATTTTAATTTAATTTAATTTAATTTAATTTAATTTAATTTAATTATTTAATTATTAATAATTTAATTTAATTTATTAATTTAATTTATAATTTAATTTAATTTAATTTAATTTAATTTAATTTAATTTAATTTAATTTAATTTAATTTAATTTAATTTAATTTAATTATTTAATTTAATTTAATTTAATTTAATAATTTAATTTAATTTAATTTAATTTAATTTAATTTAATTATAATTTAATTTAATTTAATTTAATTTAATTTAATTTAATATTAATTTAATTTAATTTAATTTAATTTAATTTAATTTAATTTAATTTAATTTAATTTTATTTAATTTAATTTAATTTAATTTAATTTAATTAATTAATTATTAATTTTAATTTATATTTAATTTAATTTAATTTAATTTAATAATTTAATTTAATTTAATTTTTAATTTAATTTAATTTAATTTAATTTAATTTAATTTAATTTAATTTAATTTAATTTATTTAATTTAATTTAATTTAATTTAATTTAATTTAATTTAATTTAATTTAATTTAATTTAATTTAATTTATTTATTTAATTTAATTTAATTATAATTTAATTTAATTTAATTTAATTTAATTTAATTTAATTTAATTTAATTTAATTTAATTTAATAATTAATTTAATTTAATTTAATTTAATTTTTAATTTAATTTATTAATTATTAATTTATTATTTAATTTAATTTAATTTAATATTTAATTTATTTAATTTAATTTAATTTAATTTAATATTAATTTATAATTTAATTTAATTTAATTTAATTTAATTTAATTTAATTTAATTTAATTTAATTTAATTTAATTTAATTTAATTTAATTTAATTTAATTTAATTTAATTTAATTTAATTTAATTTAATTTAATTTAATTTAATTTAATTTAATTTAATTTAATTTAATTTAATTTAATTTAATTTAATTTAATTTAATTTAATTTAATTTAATTTAATTTAATTTAATTTAATTTAATTTAATTTAATTTAATTTAATTTAATTTAATTTAATTTAATTTAATTTAATTTAATTTAATTTAATTTAATTTAATTTAATTTAATTTAATTTAATTTAATTTAATTTAATTTAATTCAATTTAATTAAATTCAAAAATGCAAATCTAGTTTATAAGCTTAATCTAGGTTATAACTCTTTTTTCCGCATGGCTATTTCTGGTTTAGCAAATTGGAAAGCTGGCTATTTCTGGTTTAGCAAATTGGAAAACTGGCTATTTCTGGTTTAGCAAATTGGAAAGCTGGCTATTAGTAGCCAAATAATTTGGCGAGACGGCTGTTTGGAGGTGGTCTTTGCTAAATATAACCGAAGTCACTAACCTTTTCCTAATATTTTAAGATTCCCACAAAGACTCGAACCCAATTTGCGAATTACATCTATACTCTTTGTAGAGATATAGTCCGGACGCAAACTTTTGGTATAGAGATCTAGTTGAGACACACCTGAACTTTTGACTATAAATTTTCAAAAGTGCGCGAAAGTATGCAACGAAAAAAATGAAAAAGCTCGCATATAATAATAACAAACAAAAAAAAAGCTCAACATTTCAAAAAGCTACTAATAATAACACTGAAAATATGCTTTTTCGGCTAAAGAACCAAAGGATGAAAAGCTATTGCAAAAGTTGCACTGTGGATTTGCTATTTGAAAAGCTTACAGCGCGAACAGCTGTTTAAAGCTTCATCAAAAGCTTCGACTGCAAAAAAATCTTGTTCTATTTTTGTTTAAAGCGCATCGCATCGAACAAAAATGCACGCGCGCTCGAACCGAATTTCTTTGTTTTCCTTGTTTTTCAAATCTTCAAGCTCAAGAAAAGCTACAAATCGAGCAGCTTTTTCTTTTTGCGCGCATGTAAAATTGAAAATAACGCTTCTGGCATATTGAAAAAAAAAAAGAAAAAAAAGCCCCCTTTTTTAGCCAGCCACTCATGCGATGCGATGAATGTTTATGTTATTCCAAAATCGTTTCGCTTGGCGGAAACAGTTGTGAGCGGTAAAAACAAAAAAAAATTCTTCAATATACACTTAAAATAAAAATTAAATCAAATTTCAACTCAATTTACGTAAAATTGAAAAAAAAAAACAAAAAAAACTTAGACATTAAGAATATGAAGACGAGAAGGAATAATATACACACAAGTGCCACCTTATAGTGTCATGTACGCAAACGCACAGACTTAATATTTACATACCCACATTCTGTCTTGTTTCATATCCAAATGCTTTAAATTGTCTTATCCGCATTATCCGTTCAAAACGGATAGTTTATTTTAGTTATGAACTTCCAATTTAACGCAACGAACTTATGAAAATGCATAAAGATTTGTCGAAAAATAAAGCTCGTAAAAAATCTATTAGAAATAAACGATTTTGACAGAAATTTATTTCGAAAAGAAAAGAAAAAAAAACGCACGCACCTTCAAGCTCCTCAAGAATACATACACTGTGAGAAAATCCTTAAACGCTAATAGTGTGATAGTAATTTTAATAATTATCATTATTAATTATTGTTCTTAATTTGTCGATTTCGAATCTTAATTGTAAAGAGCAAAGAGTGCCATAAAAAGGAAACTGAAGAAAAGAAAAAAACACAAATTCTCAGAAAATTAAATTGAAAATTTATTTTCTTAAATCAGCTGAGAAGATAAATCAGCTATGAACTTCGAGAAACTCTAACTGCACAATGTGTTGTTGTTTGGGCTAATGTACTCTGCCAAGTCAAAATTATATTGTCAAACTAACAGTTCTCTTCAGTAACAAGGCCACGCTCACACACACACACACGCCACTTATACATAGAATATCATGACCGTTGGAAGCCGTGAGGATCTTTTCGCTAATGCGAAACCAATTGATGACACTGAACGTCTAATCGGACGTGTTTTGGCTGGTAAGTTTGTAATTTACGGTATTTTTCGACTATCCGGTTATGCGGATAAGGCTTTTTTCGAGTGTAGGCACGTTTATTTTACATATTTAATAAGCTGATATTTCCCGTTTCATGCATTTCACTTATCCGGACATTAACCGTTGCTTCGGATAAAAAAATTTTCTTCATTTTTGTCAATTTATCATTGAAAATGACTTTTTATACATATTTAATAAGCTGATATTTCCCGTTTCATGCATTTCACTTATCCGGACATTATCCGTTGCTTCGGATAAAAAATTTTTCTTCATTTTTGTCAATTTATAAATGAAAATATCTTTTTCGATATTTCTTTACAATGATGAAATAAAATAAAACCGATTTTTATTCTATCCTTCACTATATTTTGATATTTATCCGGAAATTATCGTTTTTGTTGTTTTTACTCCGTCCCTTTATTTTGTTGCAAGTGGCAACGTACGATAAACCCCTTGCTATAGATTCGCAATATTCAATGTCTACATATTAGTTTGCCGGATATCCGGGTGCCGGATAGTTAAATTTTTTTTTTATATATATTTGTCGGTTTTAAAGCCATATTAAACGGCGTATCCTTCAATTGCTCCATTTTCAAATTTGCATTCATACTAAAAAATACAATAGTGGTATTCAAGCAACAGTGCAAATCGCAGTGTGCAATATTTGCACTGCTTTTTTTGTACGCAATTTGACAAGTGCAAATATTGCACACTGCGTTTGCACTGTTGCTTGAATACTACTAATAGTGGTATTCAAGCAACAGTGCAAATCGCAGTGTGCAATATTTGCACTGCTTTTTTTGTACGCAATTTGACAAGTGCAAATATTGCACACTGCGTTTGCACTGTTGCTTGAATACCACTAATATATCAAATGTTTAATGCAAGGTATCCGGTATCCGGCGGCCGGATATTGATGGTATCCGGTATCCGATCGAATACTAAATTTAAGGCCGGATAGTGGCCGTATATCCGTTGCAACTTTACTACACATAAAAACCAACGTCGCCCTTTAAAAGGCATTTCACTGTACTTTGCTTTTTATTTGCGCAAATAATTTCTGGCGATAATTTTTTCCAAACTTCCAAAAATTGGTATGGAATTAAATGATGCGTGCGTGCGTAAGCGTGTGTATTTTTGTTGGCGAGTGTACGTACTCTTATCAGGGTGCTGTTTGTTGGCTACGCGGTCATTGAACTCATTAACCCAAATTTTGTATATTCAGTACAATCGGCTTATAAATTCGTAAATTTTCTTTGGAATTTGTTTTATTTTTTTTTTTTGTCAAATAACGGCTTGCTAAGAAAATTTCCTTTGAATTTTTGGTTTTTGTCGATAGATGAATCCAGTTGATAGCATTTTTACGATAACTATCGATCGATGTATGTATAATAAAATTGTCAATTTTATCTTGATATAAAACTCGAATTTGTGCTACGACTACAAGAGAGTAAATCCTGTAAGACTCTATCCGAATTGAAAGGAGATATGTATGTGAGTGTCTAAAATGATTTCCTCAATTTGAGAATTGAATTTTCATTAGCTATCATTCTTAGGTCCTACGAGCGACGGTTCTTCACAGATTCCGCTCATTCGTACTTATCGCTTACCCGGCCAAAACGCTGTCAAAGTGATTGCCGTCGCTTGGCATTGTCACTTCTCGCATTCGTCGTCGTCGTCGTCGTCGTTTTCGTTTGACGTTCGTCATCGCCAACACACACTCCAAGTACAATATTTGCCGTAAAGTAGGCCACGGATTTTAACGGCCATTGAACTTTTGATAACACAAAAATCATTCATTTCGTTTTCATTATAACATTATTGAGCAAAGCACACAAAACAAAAAAAACAAAAAAAAAAAACCATGTATATTTAATGCCCCAATAAAAAATGCAAACGTCACGAAGTTGACATAGAAATGAAAATGTGCGAGTGAGGAAAATGGTGGGCGTTTGAAATATATAAGCTATTTTTATTTTTTCAATTTTTGAAGACAAAGTAATTTCCGCATGGCACAGCTTCAGCACAATACTCCTCCAATATTGATTGCTCGTGTAGGTATATGGTCGCCGGATAAAAATGTTTTTTTTTTTTTTCAGTTGCTTCGAAAATACTACAAGTCCCTATTACCTAAAAAAAAAAGCTCAAAAAACGATTAATTTTAAGTTAAAAAAAACTCTATCATTTATCCGATATTATCCGGAAGGTACATTTCTACATTCGTAGAACGTTCTCTAAAGCTTTCAACCGATTCCGCAAATGAATATTTTAATTGTGGACATTCAAATTTTTGTTATTTGATCCTCCGGTTGTATACATTTTTGTTTTAGCTTATGAAAATTTAAATTTATCAGAAAAATATTAAATTATTTTACATTTAATATGAAAACTTCAATATTTATATCAATGTATCCAATTTATTCAATTATCCGGAATTATCTTTTGCAATTGAAGCGGATCCGCGAATAACGTTGTAGTCGGTTAGTACTCACAAAGTCATTTCACTTCTATATGATTCCGAATTGTTGAGAAATGTGCAAGAGTTGGCAAAATAAAAACACTTTTTTGATAGCTCAGGGGCCTAGAGTATTATTGACGGTGAAATTCTGAAAAATAGGATCAAACAATTTGTCGCCTACAACGCCGCGAATGGCTCCGCTTCAATTATCCGTTGTTGCCCAGAATGTTTTTTTATAATATTGCATAGATAAAATAGCGAAAATTTGACAGCTCAAATTTTTTATAATATTCTTGAGCAAAAATAATTCGATTTTTTTTATTAGGAATCAAATTTATCCGTTGTTATCCAGCTGTGTTTTATTTTTCGAAATTTTCATAGATAAAGTAACACAAATTAAACAGCTCCAATTGATAATAATATTCTTGAAAAAAATTTCTATTTCTGAATAGAATTTTAAAATTATCCGTTGTTATCCAGATGGGTTTTTCGAATTTTTCTTGGATAAAGTAGCGAAAATTCAAACGTTTAAATTAATTATAATAGTTTTGAGCACAAAAATTTTAATTGTTGATTAGCAATGATCCTATGCAGTTATCCGTAGTTATCCAGCTGTTTTTTCTTCGAATTTTTCATAGATAAAGTAACACAAATTAAACAGCTCCAATTGATAATAATATTCTTGAAAAAATTTCTATTTTTCAATAGAATTTTAAAATTATCCGTTGTTATCCAGATGGTTTTTTTGAACTTTTCTAAGATATAGTAGCGAAAACTCTATAGTTTAAATGACTTATAATAGTTTTGAGCACAAAAATTTTAATTTTTGATTAGCAATGATCATATGCAGTTATCCGTAGTTATCCAGCTGTTAATATTTTGCTTTAGTTTTAATTGTAAAAAACAAATTGGATGACAAAAAACAAGAACGATTAAAATAGTCGTATATCCTTTTGACATTCTTAACCCTTTTGCATTTAAGCAATCTTTAAAAACATTCGTTTTTCATAAGCGGAAATGCTCTTTAATAGTAGAACGTAGAGAGGATGTATTCATCTAAGAATTGGAACAGAGATTTTGTTGCTAACTTGATTTCAAGCGTCTTCATTTCTAGGCCAACTGATTTCAAAGAAATTTTTAAATGTTCACACGCCTTTATGTATGAACACATACATATGTACATTGTACATATGTATATGTTTGCATATGCAAGTATATTTTTGCAAGCAGCTCGGTAAGAAAAAAAATATACAACACTATATCGAAAAGCAAGTGAAAGAGAGAAATTTACCTACACACACACACAGAGCGAGGGCGAAGCAAAGGAACTGAGTGTGGAAACATTTCGCCTTTTACTTCAATGGCTCTGGCCTTGGAATTCGCTTTCGACAAAGTTGAGCGTTCATTGAACTCGCAAAAACAAGGCGAAAAACCAAAAATTGGACCAACCTAAAGTCTATAAAATGTTGCTGTTGTTTGTTTGTTTTTGTTGTTGTTCATTTTTCGCTATCATTATCACCTTCATCGATATCGCCAGTGTTGTTTTTGTCGGCCAATAATTTAATGCTATGACATGTGAACTAATTTTTTTTGGCTCTGGTCTAGAGCTTTAAGCTAACTAGTCTGCACTCAGTCTTTTGGACATTTGTGTTTATATTTTTTTTTTTTTTTAGAGAAACGTTATCAGCTGTCATAAATAAATGTATAGATAAGGATAAAGTATTCTCTTCTGATCTGTAATGAAGGATATTCAATTTCCTGTAGAATTTTTATTTATTTTACAACAGACACAACGATTTTCTATTGACCCCCATTTAAAGTTCAGCTATTGTCGCATAGGCACAGCAAATGTGAGTCATGATCATCAGTCTTGATCGACAAGTCAATGCTCCATACGTGAATGCACTTCATTCAACGGTAAAGTGTGGGATAAAAAGGATACTAACGCATACATTTCGAAGCATTCTCTCCTTTTTAACGGACACTTTTTGGGAATGCTCTGGTATTCCTGCTTCTGCAAATAGTTCCCTCTCAAGTGGACATCTCTGTTAAGAGGACATATTTTTCGTAGGTAACCGTAGGTGTCTTCTTAAGTTAGAGCTCACTGTATCTGAAAACCTTCATATGGTATTAATTTGTAATCGTTAAGAGGAACAAACTCGTAGACGAGCAGATTTATTCTAATGTGTACGTTAACTTAAAATGCTCAATGCACACAATTGATCTGTTAGGTATAAAGCATTCGAAAAAGGTCTGCAACATTTCAGTTTTTCAAGGACATTCTTTGTGCTCTGTAGCTCATGCCCATGGCTTTTATACATATGTATGTATGTATGTATGTATGTATGTTTGTCTGTAGCTTGTCATACGAACTCTAGCCGTACATTCTAATACCATATGCTCTTAACTGATTTATAGAGATTTCGTTTCTCTCTTTTTCTACTTCGGATTATGCCTCTGCCTGTCTGAGTTGTGTTGCTTTTTTTTTTTTTTTTTTTTTTTTTGCTTTTATTCTTCTTTAGTCTTAACATTTGTCATTTTTTGTTTCTGTGCCCGTTTACTTCGTTTCTGGGGTAAATGCTCCAAGTCATTGTACGACCTTCAAATGTGTTTGAATGCGCGATTGACAATTGGCATTTTAATGTTGTAGTTGTTGCTTTTGTTGTAGTTGTTGCTTTTTTGTTTGTATTCTTGTTGTTGCATTGTGCATTTGTATAGTGCAAAGTGTAACAGAAAAAGTGCCTGAAAGAGAACAGGGGAAAAAGAAAGAGGAGAGAAGAATATGAAGTCAAGAGTTTTTAAAACAGATCGAAGAAGAGAGCGAGAAGAGGGAGAAAGAGTGAGAGCGACAGAGAGTTTGTCGGTATTTTTATTATATTTTCGTTTTGGTCTTTCTTATTCAATCAGCCCTCCCGCCAAATAATATGTAGGTACCTGAAAATGAGATATATTTATTGTAACGATTCTGTACACCACTGCGTATGCGCAACGCATTCCAAATACGACGAGTGCCTCCGAATCACTCTAGGGCCTTTGATCGAAACGAAGCTTCAAGTAGAAAGAAAAAAAAAGCAAAAGAATTGTATTGATAAATTTTACATAACTAACAAAATAATTCGCTTTTTCACAGTTCTTCTCGAAATTCATAAATATGTACGTACACTGAGAGAAAGAATCACACTTTTACGTGGTTGATAAAATACTCTTCGAAAATATGAGTTTATTTTTATTGTAAAGGAAACTTAAGGGTTTCTAGTCTTATACGTAGAGGTCGGATTTTGAATATAGTGAAATTTTTTTGAATTTTTTTGCATTTAACTGTGCTTTTTGAATATTTTATTCACTGAAGTAGGCTTTTTTTTTTTGTTAATTTCACAATTCAACATTTTAATCGGCATACTAATTCGAACTAATTTGGAATTTTTGACTGTGAATTTTTTGCATTTTTTTTGAAATTTTTTTTTTATTGAATATTTTGAATTTTTTGAATTTTAAAAAAAATATTTTTTGAATATTTTTTTAAATATTTGTTTTGATTTTTTTAAAAATTTTTTTTACATATTCAAATTGCGAGGCATACTTATACGCATACATAAATATTTGAAAAACCATCCCAGCGGAAAAATATCTCCTGCATGACAAAGTCACCAATGATGTCATCGATGACATATAGGTGACATTGTCATGCATGAAATCTTGGTGGACATGTCATCGTGGAGGGATGCTGTTCACGTGCTTGACTCTCATTGGCTACTGAAATTTAAATAAGGTTTTAGCGTCAGTTGAACGTTAGCATGAAGTGGCGTAGACGATGAGTGCTCGACTCAGAATCCGAAGATCGCGGGTTCGATCCATGGCAGAGGCGAACAAAAATTGTTAAAAAATAGATTTTTAAAAATTTTCGAAACATTCAAAGAGAGGGCAAAGAAGAGAGTTATCAAACTGTGGTTTCTATAAATTGACATTTAGAGAGAAAAGAGCAGCAATGTGCTGCTCTCAAATGGTTTTTGTCGCCATCGCATTCCCTAGCATGACCAGTGACATTTTCTAATCTTCCGGTGATAATGTCACCCGCTGAAGTCCCTGTCAGCTCCTGTGTAAATTTCATACAAAGTGTCACCGGAAATAGCATGCATTCCGGCTCCGAAGTCACTAGGACATCATCGGGGATGTCCGCGGGACATTTCCCGCTGGGATACTTTGTGAGTGTCTGAACGAGGTTGTATGGAAAAAGTACCAATTGTCGTACTATGTTGCGAATGGGGGAAAAAAAGGAAGTAAAAATTAAAAGTATATTCCCAGCATTCTTAAAAAGGATCAAACATTTCAATAAAAAAAAATAAAAAAATAAAAAATAAAACAAGCATTTAATTAAAAAAAAAAAAAAAAAAAAGAAACGCGTGCATCTCGTGTGATGATAGCAAATATCCAAAACGCACATGACACGCAGTCTTTTAATTATTTTTTATTTATTTTTTATTATTTTCTTCTTTATTGTAAACTGTGACAATCAAATAGGGACTAAAAAAAAATAGATAAAGAGAGCAAAAACATTGCAACGCGAATTTGAAATTGCAATAGACAAACAACCCGAACGATGACAACAGCAACAACAACAACAACAGTAATAGCAACAGCAACAATATCAAATGTGCTATGAAATTTTAACCTACGGGTTGAATGCACTCTCGAACATTACAAAGCAATAACCTCGATCTACATACTCACCAACTCACTCACTCACCAACTCACTCACTCACTCAATTGCATACGAAACACACCATAGTAGCAGCCATCCATCGTGTGTGTGTGTGTGTGCGTGTGATTTTGAGTTTAAGCAGTGAATGCTAGAGAAAGAGAGGCATAGAGCAATAAGCGAAAGGTTGCAGGAGTAAATAACTGCATATGTGTATGTGAACTTGCACTTTTCAAGACTCAAATCTCGACGGTGCGAGTCCATTCATTCCTTCAGTCCAAGATTATTTCACTCGTTCACTCTTCTTGCAGTCTAATACTCAGAGCAGTGCTCAAAGAGTGCTCTTGAGAGTTTTTACTTTGATTGCTTTGCAGAGCAGAGTTTCAATTAATGTCAAACAGAAAGTCCCCAGTGGGAATTGATTGAATATATGTACATAAGTTTAAAAAAGTCATCGCTGAATTAGCATTGCCGATTTCATATGTAAAAGCAAGTGTTATTATATTACTGATTTTACTGATGCGAAAATTCAAAACTAATTTTTTTTTTATCATAATCTGCTCTTCAATTAAAATTCTTTGTTGTTCGGCATCATCTGTCTTGTCTTGACACATGAATTTATGACTTTGTCACTAATGCATCATTTACGTTATTTTTCAAAAGAATTGAGAGAGATTTGTTGGGAATAGAGCAGACAAATCACTGGAATCACTAGAAGCTTCAACTTGGAGCACACGAAAAGCATGTGACTTTTCCATCTGGGGGCGTATTTGTACACAATAAAATTTAATATGTACCAATTTTTGTGTTTATATAAAAAAAAAAAACGCCAAAAAGGAATTAAATTAAAAAGGGATTTAGGGAGTTTTTTCCTTGGCAGATTATTAAGAAAAGAAAACAGTGCAACACTGATTACATATTATTTTCATGGTTCGGAACCATTTGCGTTGGATTGAAAAATTTCGTGCATACCCAAAGGGTGACTGCGTTTTTTCTTCCGATTTTTGGTAAAAATTGTTCAACTTTGAAGCGGCAAAATGGTATCAAGTATTGCTCGGATGCAGTTCGTGGATATGAAGAAGTTGTTTAGTTATAGTCTTTCTATATTTGCATCATAAAATTTTGAAAAAATTTTTATTGCCTTGGGAGCTATAGGCAATACAAAATAAAATATGATAAAAAAACACGTCAAATTTTAGGAATTTTTGCAATTTGCACCTACTAGATATAGTTTTTTCGGGTCAGTTTGTACTAAAACTATTCAAAATGAGTTCAGAGCTATAAATTGTGATGGATAGGAAATTAAAATATTGAACGGATAACGAGATATAGCCATAAGTAAGTGAGTAATTTAATTCTCGGCCCCAATTTTTGAAGTCTATTTCAAAAAAAAGTAGAGGTGACTTGAAAAAACTGAGTATGAGGCGTTGTTATACTCATCGAGCACTTTCAAAAACAGTTGTCAAATTTTTGTTTACAAAATCGTGTCGCACTGTGTAAGCAAAAACGCCTCCAGTAAGCCAACAAGAGATATCATTATCGCCTGCTAGAATTATTACTTATATCAACGTTCGAGAAAATCGAACTATAGACGCTTCGTATGTATGTATGATAGCTATATAGTCGCGGGAACAATTTGAGAATTTGCGAATTTTGTTCTTTTTTGAGATAATCTTAAATCATAATAACTTTTGATACTGAAATTCAAATTTAATACCTACTAAAATGCTTTCATTTTTTACCGATTGGTTTTAATTTGAAACCATTAATACTGTGTAAGCCTGCGTGTGAGTATGTGTGTGGGCTAAGCTGAATTTTCTCATGAAAAGAAGTAGCAGCGGCCACTATAGTGCACTCAGGAGTTGAGGGTCGTTCAAATCAAATATTTGTTTCTTTATTTTTTTTTTTTTTTTTTGGATTCTGATTGCGAAGAAGTTGAGTTTTCTTGAACGCTCTATCGCTTTAATTGATGATGGTGCCAGCTGTTATATAAATTTTAGAAATATATTTCAAACACTGTTGGGATTTTTGTTTTATGGAAACAAAATAAAACCTAAAAAATAACGAATCGGAATAACTTTTCGAATGAAATTCACGATATTTTGGATTTGAAAATTTTTAATCTCTCCTTGATATTTGGGGTCTTCGCTTAAGGTCAGTACACACTTGCTTAATCGTAGTGAAATATTTGACAGCTAAATACAAAATATGTTTGATGAAATTTGAAACATGAACATGTTTAAAGGCAAGTTAATTAAGGGTACCTCCAGTACTAGGGTCTGTCACAAAAATCCCAGGACTGCCTCAAAATCGGATTCTTTCGAAATATTTCAATGAAACTTACAATTTGAGCGTATATTTAAGCCTCCGATTAGAATTCAAAAAAAAAAAAAATTTGAAAAATGGGCGTGGCAAAAGGGCGTTTTTCGAAAATTGTCTCTTACACCCGAAATTTAAATGGGACTTGAACGAAAGTTAGCACTTCTGCTTCCTTTGTAGTCATAAACATCCTCTCAAAAAATTTCCTTGGTCGGTCCATTATTAAGGGTACCTCCAGTACTAGGGTCTGTCACAAAAATCCCAGGACTGCCTCAAAATCGGATTTTTTCGAAATATTTCAATGGAACTTACAATTTGAGCGTATATTTAAGCCTCCGATTAGAATTCAAAAAAAAAAAAAATTTGAAAAATGGGCGTGGCAAAAGGGCGTTTTTCGAAAATTGTCTCTTACACCCGAAATTTAAATGGGACATGAATGAAAGTTGGCACTTATGCTTCCTTTGTAGCCTTTAACATCCCTCCAAAAAATTTCCTTGATTGGTCCATTAATAAGGGTACCTCCAGTACTAGGGTCTGTCACAAAAATCCCAGGACTGCCTCAAAATCGGACTTTTTCGAAATATTTCAATGAAACTTACAATTTGAGCATATATTTAAGCCTCCGATTAGAATTCCAAAAAGAAAAAAAATTAAAATTGGAAAAGTGGGCGTGGCCAAGGGGCGGTTTTCATAAAGAAATTTAACAAAAGTCGGTATATGGGGCCGCTAATGGCCTTAAATGGCCTGTTGAATATTCTTTCTTAGTGGTCCTGATTTTTGGGCGTGGCTTTTTATTGTCAGGCTCGCCTAACTAAAACACCCTTACTTGTTTTTAAATAACATTATTCATACGTCGGGTGTTAGAACAAAAAATTGCCTGATGGGACCAAATTTTGATGTGTAGAGAAATGAGAAATTGATTTTGACCGATTCTCGGACCTACCTACGAGATGCACATCAAATTTCATTAGAATCGGTCCAGCCGTTTCTGAGGAGTTTGGTAACAAACACCGCGAAACGAGAATTTTGTATATGAAAATAGAATGAAAATAATTATTTATTATTTTTATTAAATTCAAAATATCTTTCCGAAATGTTTGAAGGTACAAGCCTCAGAGCTCTCAGAATTGTTCTTACAATCGCTGCTGTTCGGATCACTTTTTTTTCTCTTTCGATTGTGTTTGTTGTTTTTGTTGATGTACGTATTTTAATGCCAACAAAATTTGAGGTCAAACACGAAGCGGGTCAATTTAGTTCATTCGCCTTGTTCGAAATAAATGTTGAATGCGACTGCTAAACGGACACAGCAACACCAAGCCTTTCACACACACACACTCATGTACACACAGACACAGACTCATATACACAATTTTAAATATAAAGCAGATTTATTGTTCGCTCGGAGATGCTCTCCTTCGTTTCTTACTCTTCCATTCTTGTTACGGTTTAACCTTGCATCAAATTGCAAAGACATTTCGAAAATTGTTTGTTGTGCTCCGAATATTTTTTTTTGTTCGTTATTGTTATTCTTGTTTTTGTTGTCTTTGGAATGTTTGTTGATGTTGCAATTGCATTGGAAAAGGCGTTCGTTTATTCTCGCGCATTTTCTGCGAACTGACCCGATTTTTGGTTTTTCTACTCATTTGAGAGTCAATAGCAATGAGAATAAAAGCCGAGTGACTCGAAAAATTAAATATAATTACTTCGAACTTGGGCAACGATCATTCAGGGTCAACAAGCTCAGAGGGTGGCTCCTTTTGAAGTATTGAATAAACATATATATTTGAAATTTTCGATTCTAGAGGTTGATTTTCATGACCCAAAAGGGTCCGTTCTACCACAAGGGCATAAGCGCGACACTGGTCTGCGGGAAATTTTCCTATTTCTTCTGCTCTCTATTTTACTGAAGACACAAAGACAAAGCTACAATATCGCTTTTAAGAAAAATTTTTTTTCAATAATTTAAGTAGGTATATATAAAAAAAAAAAGGTTCAGAAGTTTTTAAACATTTTTCAAGTATTTTTTTCGTGTTTAGAATACCAAAATCCACAAAACAAAAAAAGTGCATTGAGAAATTCAAAAATAACAATGGTTGCATGTTCCATTGAAAAACTTGAGTGTGACAGAACAACTTGCATACTTTCCGGCGGCTGACGAATTTCACATCTACAATATTATAACAGCGCCATCTAGTGCAGGACAAAAAGAACATTGTTGATAAAAGAAGCTTTAATCTTTCTGGGTGAGTGTCTTCACTATGAAATAGAATCAAAGACATGATCCAAATACAGAAAATTATTCGAGACACAGACCCATCGGGCGTGTAAGCACATTTGGTATAAATATGTATGCCTAAATATATATATGATGAGTGTAGCAGCCAACACGACCTTTACAATCGAACTTAATAAGCATTGTATAACAGTTTTTTTTGCAAAGAATGATGTGCACTGAAAAAAAAATATTATGGCTGGAAATCTCATTATATCATAATTATTTCACTTTGAGAGCCTACACTCTTCGGTACAACGTCGTAATGTGTGAGAGAGACAACTATATTCACGCTCCTTTAGTTCTTTAAAATATGCCATTAATTTAACACCTTCGAAGTCGAAGTCGGAGTATTTACTTTGAAAAATGTGCCGCAATCGCAGTTATCCTGACATTTACTTCGCATAAAAAATGGACATGCGCAATAAAACAGGAAAGTCGCATGCAACCCTGCGCACTATAAACGAAAGTAAAGTATTTACTTCGAAGTACTTTTCGATTTTTTTTCTTGCACGCAATTTCTTATGGGCACTTTACTTACTGCATATAGATTGGTACTGTCCACGCGGAGTCAATGTTGCGAATTAAAATAGCAATATTACTTACTTGCTAACAGCCATTTTAAAAATAAGAACACCCATCTAGAGGGGAAGAATCTAAATTCATACGAATAATCCTTTCGAAACGCACTTATTTTGAGTCCAGGGCTGACATTGGAATTTCGTGCATTACAAAAATTTGATCACAGTAAAGCTGAAAAGTCAGATGCAACCCTGTCATTTGAATACTCTTGGTTTACTTACCTTAGCTCTGTATAAGCGAAAGTAAAAAATTTAAGCGCTCTACGCTACGCTACGGAAATAAAGAGCTCATTCTCTTGAAGAATGGGAGTCAGAGTTGAGTTGCCGAAGACAGGCCGACTTAAACTGAATAAAAAAAGATTTATCATTTTTGTGGTGAAAATTCCAGTTCTGTTGCTTGATTTTTCCCTAAAAAGAAATTCTTTTGCAATTGAATGGAAAGCATATATAACTATATATATGTCACTCAGGAGCCGTTTCTATTTTGGCTCTTTTCAACACGGTCTTGGGTACCCACCATAGTCTTGGGTACCCACCAAAATGAGCATTTTTCACTTAGGTACTCACCAAAAGTATTTCTCTCTCGCTCTTTTTTTGCCTGCCGAGTAACATCTCTTTCTAACTGGCGCGATACGTCCCGCCCAAAATCTATGAGAGTGACATATATAGTAATATATGATGGAAAGCATTGGGCGTCGCACGTTGGTTCTCGCTGGGAAGCTTGCGCCTTCTTTCTTCGAGCAATTGGGAGAGCAGAAATTTTTCGTTGATAAAATTTCTGAAAGTGTTTTCACTTCTCCAAAAATGCGTAACTTTTTTTGCCTCTCTATTTTTTGGTCGTTTTTTTTAATTTTTTTTTTAAATTCTTCGCACTCATATTTGATGTGTTGTTATTCACGCAATAATTTGGCACACTAACAACAAAAACAAAATACAAAATTGCTCTGAAATTTCTTACTATAGGTTTCTTCTTTTTCTTCTTCTTCTTCTTCTTGTTCGTCGTCTTCGTGTTCGTCTTCTGCGGCTGCTTTCTTTGCTTCGGTTCGGTTCTTTCAAGGTTGTTCGGACATTGACATTTCCATTTCCATTATTTTTGGGCTCTAGAAAAAAAAAATAAAATAACAATTCTTTTTTGCCCTCCCTTTTTCTCCCCTTCCTTGTGCTGCTTATGTGCTTTTGGGACTCTTTTTTTCTTTGTTGTATTAATTTTTTTATTTTTTATGATTATTTTTTTTTTTTTTTTTTGTTTTGCTTCTTGTTTTTCTGTTGAGCCAAATTTCGGCAATAACTGCTTCGCTGCTGGCATTGGTAATGAAATTTTGTGCGCGCCCCTCTCGTACCCCTGGGCGGCTAATAGCAGGCTATAGCAGGCGAGAATGCTTAACGAGGAACGGAAGAAACAACAAGAAGAAGAAGAGCGAGGAGGACGACGAGAAATTATGTAAAGATGAACGCAATATGCCAGCAATGGGCCAGCAGGGGCAACAACAGCAGCGCCATTTTCTCTGCCTTCGTCTGTGCGGCGATTCGCGAGGGGGAGGGGTGTGCGTGCGAGCGTGTGTGCCCGCTCAATCAGACGCACAATCGTCGCGGCAATGAAAAGCAGAAGACAAGAAGAAAAAGAAAAAGATTTGCACGCGCAAAAATAAAACGGGAAGAAATGAAGAGAATAGATTCATACTTAAAAAAAATACATATATATATATATACAAGTATATTCAGAAAGAAAAGGAATAGCAATGAGATTCTCCCAAAAAAAAAAAAAAAAAAAAGAAGAAGAAGATTTTAAAAAGCCAAAAAGAAAAGAAATTTGTTTTCTTTAAAAGACTGAAGCCTGTGGGCGAAATTAGGTTGTTACCGTGAGGGGCAGCAAGGGAAATCCGTGTTTACGTTAATCGAAACGAAAGAAAGGCCAAAGTCAGCTGAAAAAAGACCAAGACGAACACAAAGAAGAAGAAGAAAAAGACGAAGAAGAAGACAATTAAAGCCACTAAAGAATTATTGTATTTTGAGCTTCCATGGCTTGTTTTTATATCCATAAAAATACACAGAATTTATTTGTGCTTCCCGTTTGACGCAATTGCACTCGCTGGATTAACACAAATGGCTAAAAAAAAAAAAACAAAAATATTTAATTAAATTAATTTTCTCTCACGTTCATCATCCCATCATCAAAGGAGAGAGTACTCACCATATATAAATATATGTCACTCAGGAGCCGTTTCTATTTTGGCTCTTTTCAACACGGTCTTGGGTACCCACCATGGTCTTGTGTACCCACCAAAATGAGCATTTTTCACTTAGGTACTCACCAAAAGTATTTCTCTCTCGCTCTTCTTTTGCCTGCCGAGTAACATCTCTTGCTAACGTCCCGCGCAATATCTCTGAGAGTGACATATATTGTTATATATGGTACTCACATCAGTGGGACTAAAACTGTTTTCCCATAAAAAAATAAAAATGCCCCTTCAAGGGTTCTACGCTCTCCAGAAGCAAGTAAATTTCCATCGCCAAACGTGTAAAAGAAATAAAGAATTATACATACATACATTGACTTACTTCAGCTGCATGAAGGAAAACGCTATGTACAAGTAATCGAACGCACAGGGTTGCATTTCAAATGGCAACACGAAGTCGCTTCACGATTTTAATGACCATGTGGCATTCTTTGACCGTAGTAAATCGATAGCAACTGTACGCAATGTACTCCGTTATTCAAAGTGGAATTTTCACCACAAAAATGATAATTCTTTTTTATTCAGTTTATGTCGGACTGTCTTCGGAAACTCACCTCTGACTCCGTTTCTTCAAAAGAATGAGCTCTCTACTTCCTTCGCATTTAGGTATCTTAACAGCGTTGTGACCTTTAACTTTTGAATTTTTTTTCTTTCAAGTCGCGATTCAGGTCTGTTCTTTTCTGTTTTCTGAAATGGAAAATATGCAACTCTGATAAATGGTGAATACAATAGTGCTTCCTGTTTTTCATTTTGATGATCTATACTTAGTAAATGAACTGCAAAAACCTCAAGTGTGAGATGGATGGTCATATTCAATTTTCTAATATTCTTCAAATTTCTTCAAAACATATTTATAGTTCCAGACTAGGAGTCCGTGCTTGTTCCGCAAAAAAAAAAAATGGGAGCTTCAATCAGACCAATAAACTCCGAAAAGTCTAATGCAACCCTGCGTACTCAATATTCTTCGCTTAATTTGCTGAGTGAAAAGTAAATTCCCCCGGAATTCGTTCCCCGGGAATATTCCGAATCATTTAAGCGTGTCTGAATCAGTAGTTTTCACAAAAATTCAATGTCTTCAGAAGTACTGGAAATTCTTTAACTTAATTCTTTTGCTTTTTTACGGATTTCAATTAAAAAAAAAAACAAAATACATATCTGTGCTTTGAAAACTCAACAATGTTCGAGCAAAGTACTAGCCCGGACCACTGTTGCCAGTTTAAGGGCTCAACGCTGTTAAGGGGGTCTTCTCATTGAAAACCCGTTTTTTGGACCCTTTTTAAAAAAATTCTTATTTGAAAACGCAAAGAATAATTGAAAACTTTTTTTATTTATTGTATTACAAAAGGTTCAAAGTAAATAAAAAAAATTTTTTTGCCTCGATACGTGGGCTGTTCAAAAAGTAATGAGACTTCAAAGTTAGTGGTGAAAAAAAAGGTGCCGTCACGGCGGCCACGATTCCGGGTCTCCGGAGCGTCCGAAATGGAAAAAAAAAACGGGGTTATAATCAGTATAGATGTAATTCTCGGGTGAACCTCAAGCTTAATTTTATGATTTTTTTTGACAAAATGGCGGCGATTCAAAAAAAAATTTCAATTTCGGGCTTTTTTTTTTGTAGTTTAGTGTAACAAAAAAAAATAGTAAAAAATTTTTTAAAATTATGGTCGAGGTTCACCCGAGAATGGTGACAATTCTGCGTCGATTCCACTTTGTTTCATGAAAATCGGTTCAGTTGAACTGGAGATATCATGGCCGCCAGTTCGAAAAACGTGGTTTCGAGATAAACGCGTTTAAAGTTTGAAGCAACGTAAAAATTACTCGTTTTAGCGCAGATCTTGCTCGTCTTCCTCTAAACTATTTCGAATTTCAAAAAATCCTTTTAGGATTTTCCTTAAAGTAAATTGAAAGGAAGTAATGAGCTCATACTTTTGAAGAAAGGAAATCAGAGTTTAAATTTCGATGACAGGTCGACAGAAATATAGAAAATGTATGATTTAAATGCAACCCTGTGAGTCCGATTACTTGTAATTAGCGTATGCATTCAAGTAGCAAAAGTTAGCCAAAGTACTTCTTTGTTTTTTCTAAATTGTGTTTGGTATAGGAAATTTAATTGCTGCCTTAGAGCGTAGAGCCCTTTAGGGGGGCAACTTTTCCCATAATTAAGAGACATGTATGATATTTAGTGGTCAGGGAAAATTTGATGGGACCAAGTTTTAGTTTCTAGAGGATTTCAAAATTGAGTTTTAAGGAATTTCGGCCTTGTTTTGAGACATTTAGGGGAATATTCCCCTAAAAGTCTGTAAATATATTGTATATACATACGTACATATACTAGGTACGTATAAAGCTTGTTGAATCGGGACCAGAGTCTAGAGAAAACATGATTTTGAATGCGGAACTCGTCGATGGTGTGTTGGGGTATCATGGGACCTGCTTTTTTTTTTTTAGTATTATTGAGAATTTCAAATGTTGTTGGCACCTCGGGAATATATCAATGGACCAATAGGCTATGTCGCTCAACACTGGCACTCATATGTCTCGCTTAAAGTTCTTATTCATTTCGCTGAAGAGCTACATATGTACATATTTATCTACCTACTGTCAATCTGTCTTTTTAAGAGCATAGCTTTACTTTTGAAAGACAGTTTTGTTTAGGTACATATATTTATATATTTAAATATCCCCCACTCATAGTATGTCGTTGGGAACAATAGGTGTGTACGGTTTTCCCAGGCTAATGTTTTTCTTCGTTTTCTTTTTTTTTTTTAACGAAAAAAGAACAACGATAACCTTGAAAGTGAGACGTAAATATATCGATCGGATATCGGAAGGGTAAATAGTTTTTGAATCCCACGCTTTATGCTATTTGAAGTCCTCTAATTTCAACTCCAACAGGAATTCCACCGGCAATAATAAAATACGGGGCCATATTTCTATGTATGCATCTATGTGTGTGTGCCTCTGTGTGTGTACAGAAGACGACTAAGTCAGGCGAAGAATGAGAGAAGAAGAAAAAAGAAAGTCAATAAACAACTTCTTCTTTTCACAACTCGAATTCGAACTTCATGATAAAAATTTCGATGGAATTCTTGAAAATTTCGTCTTCCCAAAACATTCTTGGTTTGATATTCTACACCGAAGCGAAGAACGGCGAAATAAATCTTGGCTTTGTGATCGGACTGCCGCTGTCCCGCCCCCATTGTCCCTTCCTTTCGCCTTCTTCCTCTTAATTGTTTTTTTTTTTTTTTTGCTTTTTGGATTTTCCTCTCGTACAGGTCTTTTTTTTCGGTAATACGTGGACTCCTCGATAAGGTGTTAGACCTAAGCACGGCACGTAGTACATTATCGTATCCATTCTTTTGGATCTACATACATACATACATATGTATGTATATGGATCAACATACATAGACCCGAAATTTACATAGCCCACAAATGTAAGTCTCTGGGTAGGACAGTCAGTAGGGGAATAGATACATAATTTAAACCAAAAAAAAAAAAAAAAAAAAAAAAAAGGCATTAAATTTCGATTCCGTTTTGGTTCCATCGTGTGTTACTTTTATTTTTCCCTTGTTGATTTTGAAATGAAAAGTCATTTCTAGCGATTAGGAATTCAAAAATTTGTAAACTCGCAGCAATGATGTAATTCTCTCTCTCTCTCTCTCTCTCTCTCTTCTCTCTCTCTCTTTCTCTCTCTCTCTTTCGATCGAATTTCTTTGTTTTTTCCCCCCTAGCTTTTTTGTTACTTCTTAGCATGTTTATTCGTATTATGTTTGATCGCATCTTCTTCTACCTGTTAATTGATACAACATGTTTAGCGAGCAAACCTTTCTCAATTCTTTGTTCTTTCTTTCGAATCTTTCAAATCTCATTTATTTTCTATTGTTCTCTTTTCGTCCCTCTTCGACACCTTTGATGATACATATTTATGTATATATGTATGTCTCACACGCATGTTCCTCGATTTTCTCCACGATTTTGTTTTTATTTTTTATTTGTTCAAACCTTTTAATGGAATTTTGTTGACCAACCAACAAGATGGAACGTAGTGCTCAGCACAGCGGGTTAAAATAGGTTAATGGGTTCATTTGTTCGTTTCTTTACACTTGTGCTCCTCTACGGCCTAACCTTGTTTTTTTTGTGTTTTGTTTCTACCTCAAAATGAAAAGAGAGAGAAAAAAAAAATTCAAATAAAAAACCTGTTCTAATCAGTTCTAACCCTTGCATTGGTCATGGAAGTGTTACGAGTCATAACAGGAAATCGCTGACATTTATTTTGCTACCCTCATTCGCCCCGTCCCGTTTCTGTTCCAAAGGTGGGTTCCGTTTTTTTTTTTTTTTTTGGTAATGTTCCGAAAAGAATATGGAGACACACACACACACACACACACATACTCAGTGAAGGCGGCCCAGTATTTTTATTTTCATTCATTCCGAGAAGAAGTCCGTGGAAGATCAGAGTAATGCCAGCTGGGAGAATTCCTTATCCGAGATCAATGTTATTAAAGTGTAATCTCTCTCTCTCTCTCTCTCTCTCTCTCTCGCTCTCTCTGAAGCGGACACCTACGGGACCGAAAAATATGACCGCTTAATAGAGGTTTGAGGAAACTTTTCGAGTGGCAGGATCGCCAGATCATTCCCAAACATTTTCCGCTTAAGGGGAGTGTCCGCTTAAGAGGAGTGTCCGCCAGGAGAGAGTACACACTAATTATAAGTATTTTGTGAAAATTCTAACCGACCAGGGTCAAGCCAATGGGGGCTTTCTAATGGGTTTATTAAGACCTCAAGTCAATGGACCCCAGAATGCTTATCTCCCGCAGCTTGCCGCCATTTCGAATGTTTATAGCTTATCGTTTCTTTTAAAAAAAAAAAAAAACCCGTCTTTTTTCAATGTCATTTGTTATGTCGTTCCTCCTCCTCAACGTTTGTTCCCATTACCCCTCTATCTGTCAGAACGTTACGCACTTTGGTTCGCAAAACAACATCTCCTTTCTTTTTCAAATACATACACATACCCGGCCTCATTTGTCAAAAAAAAAAAAAAAATTTAAAAAAAAATTAAATTTTTTTTAATTGTTCTTTGCGTTGCCAACAATACAAATTATCAGCAGTTTTCCCTCCCGCTGATAAATTCCCCGGGACAAATAGACCCACATCAGACCGACAGATATTCATATCAACAGATAGACCATCTAAAGATACATACATACATATGTATGTACATACTCGCTCCCGTCTGATTCCCTGTTACTGAAGCAACGCGCTGCGCTCAGCTATTCCCGTTTCTATCTCTCTCTCACTCTCACTCTTGATCTTGCTCTCTCTCTCTCTCTCGCGCTCGCTCGCTCGCTCTGTCGCTAACTTATGTGTGGCAACTTTTATCGCGTTCTTCGTCGTTCGTCTGTGTGCCTGCATACCTTCAAAAATCCGTTCTAATTTCTGTTTCTAGATCTTTCGCCTCTCCGGGCCGCATAATCGCTAGTGATCGCAATCCCGCTTCCATTGATTGATGATGAATATATTCACGATCCAAGCGTTGCGCGTAGCCTCTTTGCCACTTCAACTGTTTTGCTTCCACATGCGAACATATGTATATCCATCCATCCATCCATCCATCCATCCATCCATCCATTTATTTCTTTATTTGAGTACATTCGTGTGACTGTGCATGCGTGAGTGTGTGCGTGCGTGCGTGCGCCTCAAGTTTACTGACCTTGAACTTCAAACAAAAAAAAAAAAAGGTTTTTTTTTCTCTACAGATACTCGAAAATTATCTCAGCGCCGCTATAGCTAGTGCGCTGCTTTTGCTATCTGTCGCTCACTCTGTGGCAACCTATGATCGCTTGTGTTTGAATAACGCATCTATCCCGATAGGAAATCTCAAGGTTACGGTACGGCAAAATTTTCCTTAAAATTTTAACTAAGCTTTTGTCTATGACTATGATATAATCAATCTCGTGGTCATCAGTCCGGCAGCAAGAAATAAAAATACATTAAAAAGATTAAAAAAATTTTTTTTTTTAAATTTAATACAAAAAATGTAAAAAAAACTAAAAATTAAGGGAATTTTTTCTATGGCGAATTTATCGTGTAGAGAAATTATTTTCCGGTCTCTGAATATTTCGACTCTCTCCTTGCGGGCACTCCTCCTTACAAGCGAACACCTCTCTTAAACGGACGCTTTTTGGGACCGCTCTAGTGCTCCTGCTTCTCAAATATAGTTTCCTCTTAAGCGGAAATATTTTTCGCTCCCGCAGGTGTCCGCTTAAGAGAGATTATAGTGTACATATTTAAAGGTTTTGCTTTTGACCTCATGGGCACAATTTTGTCCGCTATTCTGTGGTGTCCGAACATAAACGGTGTTTTTATTTTTTACATAGTAAAAAATAATCTTGGTGAAAAATTTTGAAAACATGACTCATTTTCGCACTCCTCTCTTTTGTTATGAAAATTTTTTGAAAAATTCGACCCTTAAAGGGTCGTAGTCTTCGTGTCGGTCTATGAACTTCGAAGGCGAACTTAAGTTTTCGAATATATTTTCTGTTTGTTTTTGACCTGTATTGGAGTTTTTCAAAAACTTTCATATAAAATTTTATTACTGCCTGACAGCAAAACAGTCATAAATCATCATCTGGTTTAAACTCCTCAAGGAAATTGCCATTTCAAAGCGTTCACCTCAAAAGCGCTTAAGTTCGGCTGAAAACAACAATGAGCCTTAGCTTTTCTCATCGTCAAATGTTGGTCATTAATAAATGATCTTTCCTACCGGGCTTTAAATAAATGCTCATAACTTCATACATGAAGCGCATTTAAGGGGTTGGCGTTTTGAGTTGTTTGTGTGGACCCGAATTAGACGAAGGCATTTTGCTTACATAAATAAGAAAAGTTCTTATTAGATATTTCATTTGTCTTGTGTTTACGACTCCATTGCAGTTAATCAAATAAACGCTTCCCTGGTTTTTCGAACAAAAAAGGTTCAGGGTTTCATAATGCACCAACGAAACGCATTCAATTAATAATTAATTAAACACTGGCTTACAAATATTTTTTTTTTTTTTTTTGAATTCCTCATGAGATCGCAATGCGCTTTTTTTGTGAATTTCAGCTTTCTAAGTACGAAAAAAATATTTACAAATTATTTAAAATTTTTTTAGAATCATTTTTGAAAAAGAAATTTTGTTAAGGGGATATTGCAGCTTTTTCGAACAGAGCTCGAGAATGCATCGTCCGGTTTGAACAGATTATCTCTCACATTAAGAAAAATTAACTCCTCTAAGACTTATACTAACAAAGTTTTAATATTGGTCAACAAAATAAGATTCTGTAGGCCTTTAAACTTTAAAAACAATCAAAAAATAAAAAAAACACATTTTTTGGGAAATTTCATGAAATTTTTATCGAAAAAAATCGATTGGAAACAATTTTTTTAAATTTTTTCTTACATTTTTTATTTAAAGTTGAGATTCCTTGCCACAGAAAATGATATTTTATACCCAAATAGACAAAATACAACATATTCGCATCATCTTGACATCATGCATGACTCAAACGATGCTGAAAGTATGTGTTGCTTATGAGGGACAAAATGTGCTCAACTTGAGAGCAAATTATGATTTCAGTATATGGTTACATATTGACCTCATACTCATATTATTCATTATTCATGTCATGATATGAGATCGTGCAATGAAGTCAATTTGATGTAGTTTTGAAAACATATTTTGAGGACTAGAATTGTTATCAAATTGTCGACAATTTTCATGCATCCCTTGAAATCATTGTATGAATATCATAGCTGTCTATTTGGGTATTTTAAAATCTTTCGATAAACGGCAAAGTTATAATCTTATAAGTAGAGATAGGATTTTAAATATTTTAAACTTTTTTTTAAAAATTTTTTTTGCATTTAACTGTGCTTTTTTTTGTTAATTTGAAAATTCATAATTTTAATCGGCATACTAAATCGAACAAATTTGGAATTTTTGACTGTGAATTTTTTGTTTTTTTTTTTTATTTTTTTGAATTTTTAATTTTTCTAAAAATTTTTTGAATTTTTTGAATTATTTGAATTTTTGAATTTTTTGATTTTTTTGAATTATTTGAATTTTTTGAATTATTTGAATTTTTGAATATTTGGAATTTTTTGCATTTTTGTTTGAATATTTTGAATTTTTTTGAATTTTTTGAATTAATTGAATTTTTGGAATATTTTGATTTTTTGCATTTTTGTTTGAATATTTTTTGAAAAATTTTGAATTTTTGAATTTTTTGAATTTTTCAATTTTTTGAATTTTTTGAATTTTTTGAATTTTTTGAATTTTGTGAATTTTTTGATTTTTTTGAATTTTTTGAATCTTTTGATTTTGTTGAATTTTTTTGATTTTTTTGAATTTTTTGAATCTTTTGATTTTGTTGAATTTTTTGAATGTTTTTGAATTTTTTGAATTTTGAATATTTTGAATTTCTTGAATTTCTTGAATCTTTGTTTGAATATTTTTTGGATATTTTGAATTTTTTGCATTTTTTTAAAATTTTTTAAAAATTTTTTTGAAGTTTTTTCTTCTAATTTTGATTTATTTTTTTTACATATTCAAATTCCGAGGCATACTTATAAGTAAAGGGAATAAAGTCAATGTAAGCAAACTAGTGTAATCAATGCTATTTCCAATTGGGTAGAGGGACCTTTTTGAAGTCTTGATCGTCGGAAATTGTAAATATCGAATGGCAAAATTGCACATATGTATAAATAAATATGAAAAAAAATAAAAAAAAAGAAAAACAAAATAAATGTGAAAGTAAAGAAGAAGATGAAGAAGAAGAAGGAAAAAAGTATTTATGCTTGTCTGTATATAAATAAATCAAAATTTGACATTAAAGACTTTCTAAAGAACGAAATTTCCTTCCCGTCTTCTCCACTTTCGAGCGAACGCATAGTGAAGAAGCTTCAATTTCTAATGAACATTCAAAGCAAACTTGGTACATACATGCATATAAAATATATGATCTCTATATATGAAAAGATTTTGTACAATTTACAAACACATACCCGACGACGCGACGTATTCGTTGAAAGATTGAAGATGAAGAAAAAAAAAAAAACCCGAACAAAGTCGAGACCTTCGGAGCGTGCTTTGAACTGAGTCGGATTAGCGCAGATAGATCTAGCCATACACGCATATCCACATTTGTACAGGCGTGCAAACATATTTACCATATTTTAATACACGTTTGCATTCGACCACATACAAACAGACATACAAACTACTTTTTGGAGCATAACACCAACAATAACAAAGAAATACATAATTTAAAAAAAAATATTTTTTATTAAAAATAAATGAAACAAAAAAAAAAAAAAATTAAGTAGATAAATTAGGAACCAAAAAAAATAAAGCCCGAAAGCCAAATTTAGAAATCATTGTTGAAAATAATAAATTATTACTTATATCAAAGTCGAATCGAGCCGGGACTCTCCATGGAGGAAACTTGAAAATTCGATAATAAATAAAATTCTTATAAAAATTTGTAATTTTCTTGCAACCTCTCTTCTCTTCTTCCCACCGCTAGTCTCACCCTCTTTGGCTCACTCTATCTATCTCTCTTGCTCTCGATCTCGCTCTATTTGTTCTCACCTTCTCTCCCTCTATTTGATAAATTATAGTAGATAATTTGAAAGCAAATTTTCCCGATAGTTACTCGTTCAGCTACTGGTTTTGGGACCATTTTGTTTGCGAATCGATTATAATCGGCCACGACTGTTTCGATTAATGTCTCTGATTATAATTTCGAAAAATTTTTTTTGGCAATTCTACTGGTTTTGTCGTTCTTTTAAGATGACTGTTGTTTTTAAATATAGATTTTTTAATATATTCATGAAAATCCCTGTTTCAATTCAATTCAGAATATCGACAATCACAGTATTTATACTGTGAATTTCAATAGCATTAAAGCTTTAACCCTTAAACGCATTAGGAAAACGTTTTTCCCTGCATAAATTAATAGCATTTACTATTAACGACATTGCTATAAATCGTTAAAACTATGTGTGCATTTTTCCCTTTTACCCCGGCTGGAAATTGCCTAGACAAATCTAGTTACTAGTTAGGGCCTAGCTAGGGCCTAGCTAGCGTCTAACTAGATTTGCCCGACTAGATAAATCTAGCCTGGCGCTATCGAGGGCCTAGCTAGAACCCAGAGAAAAAATTTGAGACAAATTTTTTTTATAATTCTCACTTAGTTTATGATTGGGCGATAATGTAACCAATGGAGTGCGAAAGGGGTGAGAATTTTAACCAATATCCAGTCAAGGGGACGTGAAAATTAATCTTTATGTTAAACAAAGTGATTTACATATGATCTAGATTACTAGCCATGCGCTAGCTAGCCGAAGCATTAACAAACTAGGAAGGCGCTAGCTATACTTTACTAGCTAAGCCCAAGATATAAACTAGTTAGGGCCTAGCTATCGTCGAGATAGAATTTCCAGCCGGGACATAAAATTGACAAAATAAAGGTTCCATCTTCAAAAAAAGGCCGATTTGTATCTGTATTTGTACGTGGATAAAAAGATGAAACAAACGGTGAGTTATTGTTAATAAAACAAGGTATTTTTTTAATACATTCAAAAGGTTTTAAAAAAACTGAAATACACTGAAAAAAATTGTTAAATTTTTGTTTTCTTTTTTGTGCAAAAATTTTTCTCAGTGTAAAATTTAAAAATAAATATTCTATATTCCTTGTTTTATTAAGAATAAGTCACCGTTTGTTTCATCTTTTTATCTTAATTATTTCTGAAGATATTAAATTTTTAAAAACATGCCGTATGAGTAATGTGCTTTGTATCCATTTTTGTACATTTGTACTGGATATTAGTGCTAGAGCATCTATGTGCACTTGTAATTTTTTTAATATCTCACTGTTGCGCCATTTAATTTGAATGAAAATTTTTTTTTAATGAAAGCAAATACTTAGAGGTATTTTTGAAAAAAATTTGTAGAGTGGCGTCCAACTGGGAATACACTAAAAAAAATTGTTAAAATTGTCTTTTTAGTTTTGTGAAAAAATTTTTCTCAGTGTAAAAATTTAAAAAAAATTTTTTAATTTCCTGTTATATTATCAATCGGCCAACGCTTGTTTCATCTTCTTATGTTAAATAGTTTTTGAGATATAAAATTTTGAAAAAAGGCTTATTAAAAAAGGATTTTCAAGGATACTCGTATTTCAAGGACCGTTCAAAATGAAAATCTAAAAAGTAGTCTCCACAGTATTTTTTTTAGATGACACCTATCGAAAAATCAACAAAATTTAAAAATTCCTTTCATGATGCCGCATGCTTTTGCTTAACCCGCCAGACCCTTTAAGCTTTAAAGTATGCAACGTATTTTTGTAAATGGGGCTTCAATTTTTTGTTCTTTTCATTTCATATTTTGCTTATTATATTATAACTTTGCTATTTATCCATAGATTTTTAAAACTAGGATCTCATTTTGTTGGTTAAAGAACCGACTTTATATAAAAAATTCCATAAAATTCTTTTTCGCGCGATCGATTTTTTTTTTTGATGCCGATGAGTGAAAAATGTGATGATGAATTTTTTGTCGACTAATATTTGATATATTTTTTAGTTTTAAAGGTCCACAGGATCATATTTTCTAGACTGATCATAAAACTATGTAAGAAATTGTTTTAGGAAAATTAATGAACTTTAATTCAAGAAATTACTTGCTCAAATCGAATGGTGCTCAAAAAAATTGCAATACACCAAAAAAAAAAAAAAAAAAAAATCGATTAAAAAATGCTTCCATAAATATTTTTTAAATATCCTTTTCACGTTCAGAAGGCCAAGGAAAGTATAGGAAAAGTGTTATTCGATGTTCGGAGGAAATAAAAAATTATTATTTGTTAAACAGTGTAATGGAATAAATGTTTTGATAAACATGGTCCAACATGGCACAGTAGGTTACACAGAAGTAGTTCCACAGACAGATGACGCTCGAACCTCCTACCAAAAACTAGGGTCCAACATAGCTTGTAAGCCTAAAATTTTGACTTAATTGACTTAAAACATGGGTAACCCAACCCCCTTTTGCAGTTAAGGATGCAATTTCTATTTCCCTTGATTCGATTGTATTAAGCGGGTCCATGAATGGCTCACCACCGACTTATGTAGAAGCTTGCTAGTTGATCCAATTAAGGAAAGAAATGGTTTCAAGCTTCCTATTTTGATCAAAAATATGTGTAGATATGTACGTTCCGTTCAGCCCCTGCCCATTCAGCAAGGTATGAAAGGAAAAGAGTCCATTCATTATGAAGATAGAGTAAGCTACAAAAAAAAAAGAGTGAAGGAAATCTTTTCCCCTGGAAAATCTATGCACAAAAAGATGGCATAAGTACTTATAAGAAAAAAAAAAACGAAGAAGAGTGGTGAGTAAAGAGTCTCAGGTTTCTTCATCTTATTTTTTTTTTTTTTTTTTAAATTTTGTAAGACGAACGAAACGAACTTAACCAAAGCAAATCCAAAAAAAAAAACCGAAATCAAGAAGAGCTCTGTCAGTGGAGACACAAAAACAAAAAAAAAAAAACAAAAAAAAAAATGCAAAAAAAAAAACCGAAGAATTTGAAAGAAAAGAAAACATAAAAGAATACGCGAAACCATGAAACGAAAATTTGGCAATGAACTTGAAACACGTGTGTAAAGCGAACGAAGCCAACGATTTATTTCTGCCCGCCCGTCGTTCTCATTAAAGCCGACTCTATTTCGGCCTGAGTTGAGGGCCTTTTTTCTTGCGCTCGATTTTATGATTTCGTTTATGAATAACTTAAGCCACATTTCCTCATTGGCGGCCACGTATGTATGTATGTATGTAAGTATGACTGATGCATTCCGAACATGACGTATCGTGCCGCTAACCAATGTGCCAGCTTACTGCATAACGAAATCGTTTAAATGCCCATTTTTCGAATCCTTATTGCACAGGATAAGACCAACAAATAAAGTATGATATATTTAGTATGGCTTAAATGGAAATTTAATGGAGATTCGGAAGTAAGAAAATCTAAAGAAAGTTTCCAAATTTTCACTTTGTTTCGCAATGGAATCCTTGCGACTGCAAATTATCAATAAAAAACTTTATACCCTTAACCAGGCCCAACAATTCCTTGCCAAATTGTATGAAAAAAATTTTTTTCTCAAATTTTATTCTTCGCTGTATAAATCCTCAGGGTTGCATTTAAGACGAAGAACCCTTTCAAATGAGTTTTTTGTCCACTATGATTCCCCCTTTACAAGCCCGATTAAGAAATGCAAACTTCAGCACGGGAAACCCTCCATGTATGTATGTATGTATGTATGCTTAGAGTGTGCGAAAATAATATTTTTTGTTACGTTCAGTTTTATTAAATTCTCTCTGCTCTTCGCTTCGCCCTTTGTTCTATTCTCAGAACCTGGAATTTATTTACGACGTAATAACCTAGATTCGTCCATTACGTTTAAAAAGTGCAAAGAAAGAAATTTTGATAATTGTTTAAAAGAAAAATAAAACCAAAAAAAAAAGACAAAATAAACCAAAAAAGTTTTTATGCAAATTTTTATACCCGACACAGTCTGTGTCGAGGGTACATTGCGTTTGTGTGGTTGTGTGTAACACCCAGAACCAGTCGAGATAGACCATACAAAATATATATAGAAATGATCAGCGACGCCAGGAGATTCGATTTAGACATGTCCGTCCGTCTGTCTGTCTGTTTGTATACAGTTATCTTATCGAAGGAGTTGAGCTATCTCGACAAAATTTGCTATGCGTGCTCACGGGGACATGAGTAAGAACAAGTTCGAGAATGGACTCGATCGGACCATTTTTAGGGGTACCTCCAGTACTAGGGTCTGTTATGAATGTCACAAAAACAGCTCTAAAATCGAAGATTTTCAAGATTTTTTGATAAAATTTGATATTTGAACATGTTTAAAGGCAAGTTATATGATCGAAAAAGTGGGCGTGGCAGAAGGGCGTTTTCGAAAATTTTCCCCTACACCCGAAATTCAAATGGAACTTGAACGAAATTTGGCACTTATGCTTCCTTTGTAGTCATAAACATCCTCTCAAAACATTTCCTTGGTCGGTCCATTATTAAGGGTACCTCCAGTACGAGGGTCTGTCACAAAAATCCCAAAACTGCCTTAAAATCGGACGTTTTCGAAATATTTTAATGAAACTTAGAATTTGAGCGCATATTTAAGCCTCCGATTAGAATTGCAAAAAAAAGGCAAAGTGGGCGTGGCAAAGGGACGGTTTTCATAAAGAAATTTAACAAAAGTCGGTATATGGGGCACCTTATGGCCTTGAAGACCTCTTGATATTAAAAATTATTTGAACATTTGTGTCTTTGTCGGGTATTTTGTTGTCAGGCTCGCCTGACTATAACACCCTTACTTGTTTTGTATGAACTTTTTCGGTTTTTCGTTTATTCATTTATTTTTTCTTTCTTTTTCTTCCTCACTTTTTGCACTCTTTTTTTCGAGTTAAATTGTTTGTCTGTCTGTCTGTTTGACCGGCTGTACATATGTCTGTATATATGTATATATATCTTGTTTCGTTCATGTCTAGGACGCCATTCGACTTACGTCTTTCGCCCCCTTTTTGCTTATTATACAGTGTCAATTATGCTGAGCTATTTTGTAATTATTTTCCAGTTTATTGTCTATTTTCATATTTCACGCTGGACGGCCCTATATGCGGTTGAATGACATTTTGTACTTGAATTTTATTTGAAGTTCAAGTGTGAAATTTTTGCGTTTTTTTTTTTTCTTTTTGTCGTTGTTCGGCTTTTCGCACTCCCGAATACATAATAAAATTAATAAATTATGTTTATGCGAAATGATATTATTATTGTAATATACAAAAATAATTGTTATATTATATAAGATTTTTTAGTAAATGTGGCTTAGAAATATTTGAAAAAATTTATAGAAACTATAATCTAATTAAGTACATAAAATATTCGTGGCGCGGTATTTGTTACCAAACTCCTCCGAAACGGCTGGACCGATTTGTATGAAAATTGTACATTGTAAATTGTGTATACATTAAGTTGGCCTGACAATTGGGTAGCATCCATTTTTCATACCTCTAAACCTCGAAATTAGGTCCCATCGAGGAAGTTCTGGTTGTAATACCCGACGTATGAGCAATGTTATTTGAAGAAAATAGTACATTACGTATACGTCTACTATAATTAGTAAAATTGTTTATTATGATATTCATGGAAAGACGGATTTTTGATAATTGAACAGAAAATGATTAACCTTTGAAAGAGGGAGAAAGACAGATCCAGAGAGATCTCCATGTGTTTGGTACATAACTAGTTGATTTGTGACGAATTAAAATCGAAAATATTCCGACAGAATTCCACCTTCCTTGTGAATACTCCCAAATAAAAAATAATAGGTATGGAATGTTACAAAAACATTTCAGAAAAATAAGAAAAAATTTATTGAAATAGTTACATACATATATGCAAAATAAAAATATATTCCAAAAAATCATATACGGGTAGTAGTTCTAACATATGTCCTATATCCCTTCAATTGCCAATCAATGGCGGCATTCTACCGAATTGGGCGGCCACCAATATTCATTCAATAGAATCCGAAAGAGCTCTTCAAATATCTTTCCAGTTGCCTCTGTGTAAAATATTATCACTTCTCCAGCCAGGGCATGGAACTGTTGTATAATAATTTCATGTCTCGATTGCGCTGATGAAAACAATTTATTTATGTTTGTTTTACTGCTCATATATTTTTTTTTTTTATCGAACCTAAGAATTACTTAATGGTTTAAAATTTCGAACCCAAACTTTACTTGGAACATTTTTTGTTGTTTTTTTTTTTTTTTTGTTTTTCTGTTGTACCTTTCGAATGTTATATAACTCGCCAATGAACTGTAGACGTCGAAATGGGATGAGTCATGCATTTTTCTTTTGTTGAAGGCTTTGAACTGCAGAATTGAACCACATTCGAGGTCTTTGAACTTGGGATTTCGCGTATTTCTTGATTGCTCTTTATATTTTAATATATATTTATATGTACCTGTATGAATGTAAATATATTTATTTATTTCTTTTTTTCGCAAAAGAAATTTTTAAGGATTTTTTTTATTTTTTTATTTTTTTTTTTTTCATAATCGCTGCTGGTATTTTGACCCATTTACAAATGCAATATCAATGGACTTCTCTCTCTCTCCCTCTCCTACTATCCACATCCTCATTTTCTTCCTCTCTAAAATACTCATTTCCTCTTATCTTCTTCTTCATTCCTCTCTCTCTCTTCCTCTCTCTTTCTCTCTTCCTCTCTCTCTCTCTTCCTCTCTCTCTCTCTTCCTCTCTCTCTCTCTTCCTCTCTCTCTCTTCCTCTCTCTACCATATCTCACTCTCCTTATCTCTCACCCGCTCTCCCTCTCCCTCTCTCTAAAGTCCTCATTTTCTCTCTTTTCTTCTTCTTCATCTCTCTCTCTTTCTCTCTCTCTTCCTCTCTCCCTCTCCCTCTCTCTAAAGTCCTCATTTTCTCTCTTTTCTTCTTCTTCTTCATTCCTCTCTCTCTCTCTCTCTGTCTCTCTCTCTCTCTCTCTCTCCTCTTCTCTTCCTTTCACTTGTACTTCTAATTTTCTTACGGTTTTGAAGTTCTTTCCTCTATTATTTGTCTCTCCCTCCCTCATTCACATCTCTTCTGTGTCTCTCCATTGTTTTTTTCCTCCTCTTGATCCTTTCTATTGCTCTTCTTCGCTTCATTTTTAACTCTCTTTTCCTCGTTTTCTCTTTCTCTCACTATCAGTTCCACTTGCTCTGTTTCCTTTTCTTATCTTCTCCCTTTCCACTACTTTTTTTGGTCTATTTTCTTTCTCTTTTGGTCCCTCTGACTTCCTTGCTTTCTCTCTCTCTCGCGCTCTCTCTCTCGCTCTCTCTCTCTCCCTCTCCCTCTCGCTCTCTCTCTCCCTTTTTATTTTTATCTCTCTCTCCCTTTTTCTTTCTATCTCTCTCTCTGTTTCTGTGTCTCTCTCTCTATTTCTGTCTCTCTTAATTCCTTTCCCTCTCTTTCACATCCTTTCTCTCTCACTCTCTCTCTCTCTCTTTCTTTCTCTCACTAATTTATGATTTCTCTCTTTCACTCTCTCTTTCATGGTACTCCTCTTTCAGTCTATATTTCGCTACTTACAAAACTTGCCGCACGTCTTGGGCTTTTCTGAACGAAAGTTGCAGTTCCGATGCATTGCGATGCGGGCAATAACAACAACAACAAAGCAATGGCAACAATGCCTCAAAAAGGCAAATGACCGGCAACAAACGATGACGAGACGCGTTCGAGGCTTATTTTTTGTTTTTTTTGTTTGTTATTTTTGCTAAAAACTCGCAGAAAAATGACGAAACGCAAACAAAAGAAAAATCTCAATCAAAAAAAGTCCTGATGACATTCACCCCGATTCGCAAACAGCATTTTACAATGGGACAAAAATATTCTACAGTGATGCAAAGAACAAAAATAACAAAACAAAAAATAAAATAAAAAGTCAAAAAAAAAAAGTTGAAAGACGCCTCAGTCAGTCAGTCATTTACTCACTCACTTGATTTCTCTGCATTTTGGCGCATCTGTGTACTGCGCTTCCTGTCGTACGTCGTGTCGCGTTGTTTTTTTTTTGCTGTTTTTTTTGGGAGGGGATTTGAGATTTTCGCACAACGGCTCCCTATCTCTTTCGCTCTGTCGTGCCGCATCCCACGTACATACATATGTTATGTTATGTACGTATCCACTCCACAGTACCCCATACGACATCGCTGTCAATGGCCAAAACGCGTCATTTTGGCCGATGTCGATGACTGCGCCTTTTTCAATATCAAAGCACACCCAAACCGAAATAAAACGAAAACGAATAAAAAAAAAGATAATGAAATTTTTTAGAACAATTAACGTACAATTTTCAGGGCTACAAACAATCAAATACGCGGGCACACACACACGCACACACACACACACGATGACGTTCGTGACTTCTCGTCTGCCATGCATTTCTCCCCGCTTCATCGCTGTAGGTCTGCCGCCGTCACATGCCGTTGTGCATGCAAGCTTTTACACAAACCTCTCTTCCCACATTTCTTCTTCACGCTTTTGCTCTCTCTCTCTCTCTCTCTCTCTCTCTCTCTATCTCTCTTTCTTTCTGTGTATTTGTCATCTCCTTCTCGTTGTTTTGTTTATGTTCAAAATGCTCTCTCTCTCTCTCTCGATTTCCTGAAATGCGTTCGTGGCCCGCGATCATCGATTCTTGACTGCATTTCTCGAGTGCATTCACTTCGTTTATCTGCTCTTCATTTTGCTTGTTGTTGTTGTTGTTGTTGTTCTTGTTGCTTCTCATGATGTTTTTGTGCGTTTTTTTATTATTATTATTATTATCATTTCATTTAAAGCTGGTGTTGTTGTGTTTCGTTGTTAATATTACATTTGTTGTTGTTGTTGTTGTTGTTGAGTTAATATCAACGAACGTCAGCGCGATGAATTGAGTTTCTTGCTTGCTTAGCAGCAGGAAGTATTTTTCCCGATTTGATTACTGAGTAATGAGCAAACTGATGTCGCCACGATGCGTTTGTATGTATGGCTGTGCGTGCATATGATCGCATTTGTGTTCGTTTGTTTATTTATGCACTTATATTGATATCTTCTCTTCGATTGTATATTTTCGAGGTCGTTGATATGTATTTTTAGCATAAATAAAAGGCCCAGAATTGTCCAAATTCATTCAGTCATTTTCATTATAAGTATATTATTATCTCTCTCTCTCTCTCTTCCTCTCTCTGTCTCTCTGATAGGTTCCTCTATTCTTTTACTACCTCCTTGATCAGGCTCGATGTTTTTCTTATCTCGTTTGCTCCGTTGGTCCGGTTACTTTTCTCTTGTCACAATTTTTTTCCGTCATCCGTCTCCTGCTCTCTCTTTCTTACGATTTTCTTTGCTTCTCTGTCTTTTACCTTTCTATTTCTTTGCTTCTCTGTCTTTTACCTTTCTATTTCTTTGCTTCTCCTCTATTTCCCTTGCCTCTCTTTTCTTCCTCTCCCTTTCCAGGTTGCCTCTTTCTTCCTGTATCATTGCTTTTTCCCTATTTTGTTCTGCTTTTCCCCATCTTCTTCCTCTAACCTACTCTTTTCTTCCTATCTATGACCTTTTTCTCCCCTTCTTTCCATTCTTCATATTCTCCCCCTCATTTTTCTCTTTACTTTCTCTCTGTCTCTCTCTCTCTCACGTTCTCTCTCGCACACACTATCTCTCTCCCTCTCTCAATTTCTCTCTCGCACACACTATCCCCCTCTCTCATTCCCTCTCTCACTCCCTCTCTTACTGTCTTCCACCCTATCTCTCTCACTTTCTATCTTACTGTCTCACACCGTCTCTCTCGCACTTTCTGTCTTAATCCCTCTCTTATTCTCTCCCTCTCCCTCACCAACGAATTCTCTCTCTCTCTCTCTCTATCTCTCTCTCTCTCTCTCTCTCTCTCTATTCTCTCTCTCTCTCTCTCTCTCTCACTTTCTCTATTACTGTGTCTGTCTCTCTCTCTCTCTCTATTTCTCTCACTTTCTGCCTAAAACCCTCTCTTATTCTCTCTCTCTCTCTCTCTCCCTCGCCTTCCTCCTTCTTTCGTTTTCGATATCCCTTTCATTGTTACTTTGCTTCCTATCCTATTTCACATTCTCCTCGCTTACTATTTATATTTCGGCTTCTCCTAACAATTTTAACTGCAATCGCCGTTTCCCTCTTCAGCCCCTTCCGGCCTTTCAATCGCTTTCAATTCTTCCCCCCTTCGATCTTCTCTGTCTCTCCCTCTCTTCTTCTATATAAGCGTAAGTTTTACTCACCTTCAGTTGTTCGGGCTTTCTCCCTTTCACAAAACTTCAAAGTGGCATGGAATTTTCCTGAAAATTTTTGGAAACTATGAAAAGCTTTAAAGAAAATTGAAAATAATAATAATAATAATGATAATAAAAACAACAACAACAACAGAAAAAACCTGTACTTTTACTGCATTAAAGCGGTTTACGGGTTAGTTGCCCCCTTCGTAGCTGTAAGTGTTTCCCAATCTGCCCCTGGCCTGCCCGCACGATCGCTCGATCGGCATACTGCCTGCTTTCCTGCTTGCTTGCCGGTTTGCGAGTTTGCATGTTGCTCGTTTTTGATGATGGCAATGAACCAGAGAACCAATGACCAGTTGAGTGCAAAAAGCAGCGAAAAGCAGAAAAAAATCCAACAACAACACAAATAAACGTATAAAAAAATTCCTGCAAAACAGAAAAAAAAGAAAAAGAAAAACTGAGAAAAATCGATTGTTGCAACCGGTAAGGGGGAGAAGAGAGAGAGGTCTTGCCATTTCAGCTTCAAGACGATCGTTAGACGTGTCGAGGATTTTCCTTCGATGAAAACTTCAGTGACGAAAGCAGTGATCATCACAGTGACATGGTCCAAAGAAGCCGACTTTTTCCTTTTCCATTATTTTTTTTTTTTATTATTATTACAGTGATGAGCTGAATTTGAATCCCATCTCCGATGTTGTTATAAAAGCGAATGATCTAGTCACCTGGAATTCGAGCATGCTGAAAGGAGATCCTCTTCTTCAGTCATACGGGATGGATCACTCTCAATCTACATCAGTCTACCGTTTTCATCTGATTTGTTTGCGTACTCCTTACTCGATTAGTACTTCGTTAGTACTATCTGGGTCTCTTGTTAACAGAGGGTGTTAGGTTAGGTAAATCTGAAAGGTCAGTGAGACCAAGAATAAAACGAAAGGTTCCATACCAGAGTGTGATCCTTAACTGGGATATCGTTGTTTATTGTGTTTAAAGACGTTTGATTACCGAAATATGCCAGTCGTCCTCGCAAAGCTTAGCAGAGTATGATATTGAAGTTAAGCGTCCGGTCTATACACATGGTGCTTCACCAGACGTTTTTGGTTTTTGCCCCAGGGGAAGTGTGCATTCTTCCCCCAGGTACCCATCTTGCCTCATCAGTGCGTATGGACCGAATTGGCTATCCTGGGTGGGGATACGGTGCTATCCACACCTCATAAATTACTACAGCCACCACGAAACGCCCCGAAGGGCCAACCCAATATCCGGCGGGATGCTAAAACGCATCCCGGGGCACCGGATCCCGTGGTAACATGTTATGTCTAGTTAACAGCGTGAATACAGCTATAACTAGTATAGCTGCAACACGCCATGCTAAGTGTAGGTCGTATGCTCAAACCTGTCACGCCGTACTATGACGACGCTACCAAATCGTGACTCCATACTCAGTCGGTCTGTTTTGACCCTCAGTTGGCTAGGGTCCGCGGGGTTGCCAAGCCCGTAAATCATAATGATAACCCTTGCGGGAAAAGTTTAGCAGAGTAAAGAGGATGTTAGTAGCATCACTTCCAATGCGAACTTTCTAAAGGCAATCAGAATTGTTTGGCGAAGCTCGATCAAACCACAATCTATTTTTGTCTTCGTTCTGTTAAGTTTACCCAACATCCATACATACCTACAATATCCCAATATTTTGTTGACGCCTTTTCGAGAGTTAATACAAAGCCCAAAAACCTATCGAGCAGGGAGGAGGACGACGTGTCGTGGTCAAGACGATCAAAGCCCCATTTCAAAAGATTCAAAATTTACCCATTGGAGATAGTTCTTATTTTTTTTTCGCTTTTTTGAAACAGATAGTAAAAGTAGTCTACATGATGGGAAAAGATCGCACAAAATTAAAAGCAGAAATAATGAATTAAAAGGCCCCGATTTTGGGCGTCAAAAAATGTTTGCGAATTCGTAAAACGTTCGAGTTATGAAATGAGAACTCAAACGAATGTTTGAATATCCAAAAGAAACTCAAAAAATACCGAAAAGACACGCAGGTCAATGAGTAATTCTTCTAACGAAGAAGACAATAAAAAGAAAAAGAAAGAAATAGAAAGAAGTTTTTGGAAAAAAACATTAAATAAAAAAAAAAATCGAAAGAGTTAATTGCCATTAAAATAAATGCATAAAAAAATCCAAAAAAAAGATGAAAAAAAATTTTAAAAAAATTACAATAAAAAAGAATGAGAATCAGAATCAGAATAAGAAAAAGAAGAAAACAGAAAGGAAGAAGAAATCGAAATTTTTAAAAAGCCTGTAAACAAATGAGTGTACAAAAGGGAAAACGGGATAAAATTTTACATACCCACATATGTATGCACATATGTACATTATGGAAAACATGGTTCTACGTGGGCTGTTGTAAATTGAGTTCGTGCGGACGCGATCGTTAATCGCATGCCGCATGCGTAATCGTTTTGGCCCAAATAAACAAAGATCCGGGAAACGTTAAACCGAGAAAAGAAAAAAGAAATAAATTAAATTCCCTGAAATTGAATTGGGGGGGTGGGGAAAAAAACCTTTCTAGAAAATTATGTTAAAAACCGGGGAAAAAAGAAACACAACTCAATATTTAAAGCCAAGCATACCAAGATTGAGGCCCCCGAAACTCGGTGCCCGATAAGGGTCATATTTGATGATTGAGAAGGAAAATTATACCCTTAGCACATTTGATATTGAGAATTCGCTCAAAATTCTCCCTAGATATACATTCGAGAGAGTCTTCAAAGAAGACATTCGACTACAAAGTCAATCAAATCTTATACGGTTCACCCAAAAAAAAAAAAAAAAAAAAAAAAAAAAAAAAAAAAATTTCCTCTTCCATGAAAGATATTCGGTTGCTGTTGCCTACTCTCCTAAAGCTTTTCCATTCATTTATTAAAGATGAACTTTCATTGTTATTATCGATAAATATCGAGGGTCCCAATTTTCCCCAATGCCATTGACACTGTAGCGCGTCATCACCCTTTTTGCAATTAATTTATTTGTATTCTTTTTATTACTGCCCAGTCTTTTTCTCTCTTACTCATATATAAATATTGTTTTTTGTTTTTGTTGTTTTTGTTGTTGCCTCTGCTGCTGCATTTATCGCATCAATTCCCTTCGAATAAATAAATTGAACGCCTTTTTTCTCTCGACTGAAGGAAGGATCATTGTACGACGTTTGCGCGTTCAATGATCTTCAATGAACAGAGCACTCAAAATATACCAACAAAAACGACAACAAAACATACAGAAATAAGCGCACTAAAATGCATACGAGCACACACACACACAGAGGCATACACAGACACAGCCACACACGCACATGTTCACACGAACATGCACTCTCTGTTGTAAGGCGATCGTGGAATGCAACTCCGAAAAACGTGCCGGCTAGCGCGCATATCTGTTTTTGCCTGCGATCCTCGCTCTCTCTCTCTCTCACTGTCTCTCTTTCTCTCTTATGCAGTGCTGTTTGTTTTGGACTTGTTGCTGCAACTGAAAGCAATGCAGTGATCTCGACATTGAAAACTTCGCTGTTCATTGTTGTTGCCAAGATGCTGTGCATTGTTGTTGGCAATGCTGCTGCTGTTGTTGTTGTTGTTGTTGTTGTTGTTGTTGCTGCTTTTGCTTGAATTTTCCCTTGCATTATTTTCAATTTCAATGCAATTCAAGGCAGAAAAGCAAGATAAAAAAATATTTAGGAAAAAAAATTACTTCAAGAAAAAAAAAAAAAAAAAAAATGAACACAAAAAAAAGAAAGAAAAGGAAAACCTCTGATGATAATATTTTTGTTGCTATAAGTAAAGGAGTAAAAAAAAAATCCAAAAAAAAAAAAACATTGAAGAAAAATGTGGTTTCATGTCGGTGTGACTGACTGACGCTGGTTTTCTCCAACATTTTCTATGTGTAGGTAGGTTAGTGTACTCCAATATGAAGTTCAAAGCCACTTGCGCGTTGCGGTGAATGCACGAACTTGCCTCGCTTCTTATGGGGGAAGTGAACTATGAGTGGATGTCGTTTAGTATCGTTTGTTTCCGAGGTACAGTGTGCTGATGAAATGCTTTATTTTTATTACCTATTATTGATTTCATTTCTGAGCTTCATTGAGTGGACAACACTGCCATTTTATTATATTTTTTGGATTTAAAAAAAAATTTTTTTTTTTTTTTTTTTTGGTTGACTAAGGTCAGTAGAAATTCAATCCACGTCATCAAAGACACACATCCCCAGGGAAGTTTTCTTTGTGCAGAGCAAGGGGGTCACTGCTTGAGAATATTGAAAACCATATTGTGATTAGCCATTCAGGAACTGACCTCATCAATATGTTGCACTTAATCCTTAGCAGTATATGATGGAAATTTGAAAAGCTAGAAACAATTTTCGAAATAACAGCCGCCAGCTCTGAGTCGAAACTCCAATGACAATGTAGGAAAAAAAAATATGGCCAAAATCACGCACCGCAATTAAATAATTTTCGATGGTCTTAAACGGGTTATAAATACATTATCCGGGGCACTTTCTTAAAAAAAAACATTGTACATATATGAATGTTTGCTTATGATAATCAGTCTCCAAGAACCTCGTCGACCTATGTTGGTTCGTCCTTCTCCTTTCCTGCGACCGAATGACCACCTTCAAGAGGCAAATTCAAATCAAAAGCCCCAAAAGCTTAAGGGGGTCTTCTCATTGAAAACCCGTTTTTTGGACCCTTTTTAAAAAAATTCTTATTTGAAAACGCAAAGAATGATTGAAAACTTTTTTTATTTATTGTATTACAAAAGGTTCAAAGTAAATAAAAAATTTTTTTTGCCTCGATACGTGGGCTGTTCAAAAAGTAATGAGACTTCAAAGTTGGTGGTGAAAAAAAAAGGTGTCGTCACGGCGGCCACGATTCCGGGTCTCCGGAGCGTCCGAAATGGCAAAAAAACGGGGCTATATTCAGTATAGATGTAATTCTCGGGTGAACCTCAAGCTTAATTTTGTGATTTTTTTTGACAAAATGGCGGCCATTCAAAAAAAAATTTCAATTTCCGGCTTTTTTTTTGTAGTTTAGTGTAACAAAAAAAAAAATAGTAAAAAATTTTTTAAAATTATGGTCGAGGTTCACCCGAGAATGGTGACAATTCTGCGTCGATTTCACTTTGTTTCATGAAAATCGGTTCAGTTGAACTGGAGATATCATGGCCGCCAGTTCGAAAAACGTGGTTTCGAGATAAACGCGTTTAAAGTTTGAAGCAACGCAAAAATTACTCGTTTTAGCGCAGATCTTGCTCGACAAAGAAGGCTATATCCTCTAAACTATTTCGAATTTCAAAAAATCCTTTTAGGGGCATATTCACAACTACCCAAGCTATAAATAAATGCAAAAAAAAAAGTCGAAAAAAAAAGTTGCTCAATGAGGAGACCCTCTTAACACGTACAGTGTACTATCTCTTGAGCGGACATCCACCGGACCGAGGTTAACAGGGGCTTATCAGAGGTATCCGGTAAAGAGGAAACTATTTGAGAAGGTACTACAGAATTTCCAAAAAAAAAAAAAAAAACTGTCACTTTAAGAGGGGTGTCCGCTTAAGAGTAGTGTCCGCCAGGTGAGAGTACACTCTACCTAAAAAAACGGATACATTTTTCTTAAGGTATTTGAGGCTTTGTCTGCTTAATAGAGCTGTAAAAATGCAAAAATTTACACTACTCGGGTGTATTCGTTATTTTTGGTGAAGTAATCGTTACTAATTACTCGTCCTATTTTTCTAAATATTCTTCATTCATTAATTGAATAACTCAAGGTTGATAAAGTAATCAAAACGTCCCTCATGCTCTTTGAGTTTTCATTCAGTAGTTAGTTATCAACAGGGCTCGGATTTTGTTGCATTTATAAATTTAAAGCATACTTTAAGGGTACAAAAATTTTTTCTTACCAACATATTGCGAATAATTTAAGTAAAGTTGAACTTTAAACCGCTTTTGTAGCTTCAAAAAAAATCATATTGAAATTAAAAATCGATTTGAATCTTAGCTTTATGTGAGTTGAACAAAATTTTTACTCCATAAAGTATGCTTTAAATTTATAAATGCAACAAAATCCGAGCCCTGGTTATCAAATATCAACCTCAACTCACTCTACTACCATACACTGTTTTGCGGACCCATTATTTTAGTACTCAATTACTCCCGGAAACCATCAGCTGGCATGTGTGCAAAAAAAAAGTACTAGTATCGAGATATTTCCATCAGTAACGAGACGTTATTGATTACTGACTGCAGTAGTCGTTACTTTTTACCGAATAGTAACGATATTTTTACAATTCTACTGCTTAACTGAAATTACGAAAAAATCAGCCAGACAGCATATAGGGTTTCGAACCACTCATGAAGGTTGAAGTCTCGTCTAAGCACATTTTCGTCGACTTCTTTATGCCTTCGAAATATGCTTGTCTTCAAACCTGAAGCCCATCAAAAAAAAAATACGAGTAACGATAGTGAGTCACGGTCACGCTTCTCTCATCTCTAGAGAGTGAACCCAGCTTTAGTACCCAGCCGGAACTGTGTACAGGAGGTGCTCGAACACGTGCATAGCACACAGAATGCTGTGCACAGCACGCTGCTAATATACGGGACCTATCCACATTTTTCCTAATACATGTCCTAGGATGTGTCGTGGTGTGAAAACTGGGTTCACTGTGTACAGCATTGGTATATTGAAATAATGAAAAATACCGGTTTAGTTCGCTACGTTCCATACACAAGCTATATACCGGGTGTATGGCATTGTACACAGCTTGTGAAATAATTTGAAAACAATTTTTTTTTTCTTATGTTGACCTATCTACTTCTTTATACACTTCGTGCCGATGCACCACAACACCCGGCTGGGTAGCTTCACTTTAATTTCTTCTTTGAAAAAATTTTACTCCCTTTCTTGATTCTCGCCCACAATCAAATCTTTTGTTTTCTCTTTCTCTTTCTTATTCTTTTTCATTTTCTCTTAATTGAAAATGTCCGATGTTAGTTCATTGAAATTCATTTTGTTTCTCTCTATTTTTGGTTTTTCTTTTTTTTTGTGCTCTCCTTCGATTTTCTCGAATTGATAGAGAATTTTTCTCGGTTTCTCTGTGCGTTTCTAGAAATTTTCTTTTTGAACGGAAATTTTTCAATTTTTTTTTTTCGTTGTTTCTTGTAATTTTCCATTCGTTTTTTCGTCGAGGGTCTTTACCCTCTTGAGAAAGATTGAGAAAATCAGCTCCGTTCATATTAAGTTTTATTAAGAGGCAAACTTATCGTCTTGGGCTAGAAAAGTGAGTCTAATCTTGGAGAGACGCATTACCATTCGATAATATGCAGCATAAAATTCATGGAAAAGGGACGCATGGGCTGGCGAAATGATCTCGAGAGTGACTGGCAGGCTGGCAGATCGTCTTTGCATAGATTTCTGGGTTACGTTTAAGTTCGTAACGATTGAGACTTTTCAAATGCAATTTTCGTTCTTCTGTGATCTCTCGCAGATGCATTCTCTCTTTCTTTCCCGTGCTCTCTCGCTCTCACGAATACTTGCACTCTCAGAAAAAAAATTTTTTCGTACAATGACACCGATAATGCGAGGATAACTTCAATGCGTTGTAACTGTTGTTGAGGGTTAACGCTTTTTCGTCTTCGAAGTTCTTTATTCTGTTTTCTTTTTTCTTTTTTATCGAACCTCATCTCGTTGAGTACTCATTTTCATTGCATATTGCAGTCGTTCGCGTGTCATCGTCATCGTCATCGGCGTCTCTGTTTTTGTTGATATTTTTTTCTTGTACCTAATTATTATTTTTACTCTCTTATCAAGTTTGGATTTTACCTTAAGTCAGTTAGTCTGTCAGTCAGTTAGTTCATTCAAATGCCATTTTGATGTCGCCATGTGGTCGGTCATGCCGTCATGTTGCCATGTTGCCATGTGGCCATGTGCATTCGTGATTTGATAAGGAGAGACAAACTTTTTCCAATCAAATGGGTTTATTGACTTTTTTGATAGCCGTAGCAATTGCAACATAAATAACAGCCGCTTATATGTATATAGGATTGGGTGCTTGCTTCTGCTTTGAAGAAAGTGCTTAAAAAATTTGTATCGTCTCATTATTATACACCATCTTTATATGTAAGTTTTTATATACAGTAGAGTCTGGATCGAATGAACTAATTTTCATTAAGTCAGCTCATCTCAACTAACTATGGCACAGACAGTGCCGGATTAAGGTAGGGCTAGCCACGGGGCCCCAACTGACAACGAGCGGGCCCTGAGCGTCCAAAAAAATTAATCATAAAAATATTTCAAAAAATATTTTTCGAGTAAAATCGCTTTAAAGTTAAAAAATTGGTATGGGGGATGGGGAGGGGAGGGGGACCGGTCCGAGGATCGATTCCCGATTCACACAAACACAAGAAAATCTCCTTGGTATCATAATGGGCCGATTAACGGCCTAAGTGGCAGTCACTTCAACCTACCCTGACGGCACATGACCCAATGTCTACAATGAGTCAATAGGTGTATAGTTCATCTCTGTCGACCATGTCAACAAGAAGTCAATATATTTAATTTTTGTGCGTTTTTGCTGCATGTTTCTTCTACAGCTAGATTTCATTCATTTAACATATTTGCTGAACACATCTCAGAGGCCTCAATAGCATAGAGCATGCGTTCTCGCCCAGCAGTCTGAAGGTTCCCGGCGGTTCAAACCACAGCGAAGGCGGATGAAAATGTGAAAAAGCGGGCAATATCTGATGTATAAAAATAATTTAATCTATTCTTCCGGCTTAAGGGGCAATGCATTTCTGTTATGAAAACTAAAAAAATAATTTAAAATAAAAACAATTCCTACGCTCAGGGAGGAAAAAGCAAATGATATGCATAAAAAAAAGTCTTTCAAAAAGCCACGTCTTGGATTGAAAAAATTTTTCATTTGTTACCTAAATATTTTTCCTGAAAGCTTTTTGGTTTTTAGACTATTATTTACTTAAAAAAAAATAAATAAAAAAATAAAAAAATCCAGTGCTCGCGCGAGATTTGAACCCGCGATCTTCAGAGCTCAAGGCAAGCACTCAACGCATTGAGCCACCATAGGCACACGAACGGCTCTTGCTATTGACGTAATAAAATAAATGCCTTCATAATGGTTCCCTCGTCAATATCATGTCTATTGTTTGTCTCCATTATTGGTGGTTTTTCAATGACAAGCAATGTTAATTGTCTATAGCGGTTTGCATTGCGAAGGGCATAATTGGTCAGTAGCACTGTTGACGCGGACAGTAGAAAAAGAGTATAGATTCACTACTGTCATTTCCTGCAGGGTACCTACCTATCTACCACCTTCTATACATATATACATATAAGTATAGAGGATTTTTCGATTCTTTAAAATTATACATTGGTGTTCAATATTAAAAGACGACAATATCCTATATCCCATAAATATGAACAATTTTTCTAATCTTTCTTATTTCTTTGTTTTCTTTCAGGTAAGTGGAAAAATAAACCAACCCGAGATTTCTGTTTCGGCATGGATGTATATCGTAAGTCCTAAAATCAAATGATAAAATTATTTAGCTCTACTGTAGAGTCATAGAGAAATCATTCGTCTGCAGTGTAAACCGGTTATGGTGCACATAGTAGAGCTCCAATCGAAATGTGTTGACGGTAGCTCTATGTAGATCCTTGGAATTTTAGAAACGATCTTCGGTATACACAATAAAAATAGATTCTCTACACTCTACACTATATTCTCTACGTGAAAAGCTCTATAGTGTATTTCAGGCCTTAAACAGAACTGAAGCCCTTACAGCAACCAAGTTCTCGAGTTATCTCGTGTTTGACTGTTTGGAGAGTTCACTGTACATTGGAACCGTCCAGTCTGAGTTTTTCGATAACGGAATATGGAGCGTATTAGAAATTAATTGAAGGAGGCTATCAAAGGGTTTTAAAATTTTTTTCTGTTATAAAAAGAGTGGAGCTTTTACAGCACCATAGTTGGAAATAAAAAAATTCCCGTTTCAATGATTGTTGCCAATGGAGAATGAAAAGAAAAGTTGGAGACGAGGACAGTTAGGAGTTTTCTCGATTAAAAATTATGTCCAATATATTTGAACTGGAATTGTTATAGGTACGTTTTGAAATATTTAAACATACCAGAGTAAAAATATGCAGGCCCAATTCGGGCCGAAATGACGCCCAAAAATCAATACGCGCCCAAATTTATCCCATCGCCCAGGGCTCGATTTGGGACCATTTTGTTATATTTGGGCTTGATTTGGGCTTCGTTTGGGCTTGATTTGGACATGATTTGGGCTTCGTTTGGGCTTGATTTGGACTTGATTTGGGCTTGATTTGGACTTGATTTGGGCTTCGTTTGGGCTTGATTTGGACTTGAGTTGGGCTTCATTTGGGCCTCATTTGGGCTTGATTTCGGGGCGCATTGGGCGCGTTTTTTATTAGATTTGGGCTTGATTTGGGCGCGTTTGTTCACTACCCATGCTCGGTTGGGGCGCGTGACTGTTCATTATTTGGGTGGAAAATAAATAGCAATATTTTTACTCGGGTACTTGAAGGTCCTTAGAACTTTCACATACAAAATTCATCGAATTCTTTGTATCGATAGGAAATCCTAAAATATATGTACATGGTCAATGTGTGCCCCTTAGTTAGGTAGGTAGGTTGAAGTGGCTGCCACTTAGGCCGTTAATCGGCCCATTGTGATACCAAGGAGGTTTTCTTGTGTTTGTGTGAGTGTATGTGTATGTGTATGTGCCCCTTAGCTTTCCAATAATTTTATTGATAAGAACCAAAAAAGAAAATGTTTGCATCAAAAAAAAAAAAAAAAAAAAGACCAATCGTTAGCCAATTCCCAAATTATAGCACCTGTTCTTTTATTTTCCAAAAAATACTTTTCTTTTTTTGTGTTAATTTGAGTTCATTATATGTTGTTATTGTCTCTCTGTCTCGGTCTCTCTCTTAAACTCGTTCAATGTTCCTTTTATTCCATCGTGTCTTTGGTTCGTTCAAATGTTCTAGAAACACGGAAAGCAGAAAATTCTTGCAAAGCAACCTAATTGAAAGGCATCTCGGTACGCGGCCATATCCACATATTTATTTACGCATGCGGGCATTTATATACTCTAAGTGTAGGTACCTACATACACGTTCATTTATATATGTATTCATGTATATATATGCATACGCATATATACATACGTATGTATGTATGTATGGTCGCCGTTTATCGCATTCAGATATGTATGTGCGTTCGTTCTTGTTATATAAATCGGAGTTAAAGTCGCTTCTTAAGCTCTCTGTCTGTTCGGCCGACTCTTCATTTCAAGCAGTCAATTTACAATTTTTTCGTGCGAAAGTGAATGACCTCGATTAACCGCCACTAAAAGCATGGCAACGGAGCAAAGCGAAAGAAGCGAAATAAAATAAAATCAAATAAAAAAAAAAAAGAATCAAGCACACATTTTAAAGCTAAAGGGGGGGAAAAATTTTTTTTTTTTTTTTTTTTTTTTTTTGTTTTGGCTAAGAAAAAGAGGGTAAAAAAGTTATGCCACAAGAAAACAAAAGCAATTCAAAGCGATCTTTGTGCTCGCTCCTCCTTGCTTGCTTGCTTGCTTGCTTGTGGTTAAGTCTTCTTCACTTTGTGATCCTTTTTTGAGAGTTATGTACTTTGTGCTATCAGACAGATAGAGAATTGATCTTAAATGAAGGCTTTCAATGAAGAGTCCTTTGCATAGTTCGACCGAGGACTCTTTTCATTGATTTGAAAAACCGGCGAAAAAAAATGCACCTCAGTTTTCCATTTCTGCGGGCATATTCTTTCCTTTTCGGGAAAATATATATATATATATATATATATATATATATATTATATATATGTATATTTTTTATGATATCATTAGCTTGTATAGGCCCACTTCTTCAGACATAAGTCGTTTGTTTATGGTCGTATTCGATTTGAGAATTGGGTCAATGGAATTCTGCAATGTCTCAAGAAAACTGTGCAGGCACATTTGAAATCGAGCATGCGACATTTCCCTTAATTTTAATAAATTATTTTGCTGTTGTTTTTATTTATTTATTGTTTATATAAGTACATAGATACAGTGCCATAGTTGGTTGAGATGCCAACCTACGAAGCGAGAGGACTCTAGGTTCAACTCCCTTAGCTCAGGTCCTGGATGTTTGTGTCGTTTTTTTCTTTTTCTGTTTTTCTTCGTTTTCCCATTATTCGTGGTGTGCGGCCCATGTGAAGCCCAAGTGCGTCATCCTTAATGGTAGACTAAACTAACCTGTGTATTTGGACTAAATAAAGGAAATTAAATCTACAAAAATTATGCCACGATAATGTGAACAGCCCAGAGTCTTCTGTATTTGATTTATTTACAATTTTATTATATTAGGGGTATTCACAAAGGCGTCGGAAAATAGGAAAGTCGGATAATAGGAGAATTTTTACCGCTTAAAAAGTTGTGCAAGATACAAAAAAAAAGTTCAAAATGTTTGCTAAGAAGTTGCTATTTTCCAATTTTCCCACTTTCCAACGTTTTTAACACGCCTTTGTGAATACCCCTATTATTATGTTTATTTTTTATATTCCATGTTCTAAATATTGGAACAAGGGGTATAGCACTATAACCATAGTGATTTGGCCGAACTTTAGCTGATTTACTGTTTAGGTCGATGCAAAACATTCAATTTGAGCCGAGTTTTGGCTCTCTTTCTCCTATAGTCCTTGAATATCCTTGAAAAAGTGTGTTTTTTGAAGAAAACTTTAAAAAAAATCATATCTAAGACAATTATAAAGATAGAATGTTCATTCCAAAGCATATATATAGAAAATTACTCAGAAAATATTAAAAAAATATTTTTCAGGCAATTTTGCTAAAACTAATACATGCTCCGGTGGAAGGATATTTTTCCATGACAATTTTTTTGTTGTTCGAGGTATGCGACTAGCTTAATTAAAACTCTCGAAAATAGAGTTTTATACCAAGATTAAGTATGCTAGGTTTCAATACGCTCAGGTGGGTGCAACATCCTTAAAAATGGCAAGTTAAAAAAAATTTTGCATACTTCTCGGGTGTGCCTGTGATTGATATGCATTAATATGATTTTCCCGTATAGTCATATCATGTGAATTTGTGTAACAAACAACAAAGAAGAATAAAAAACATTGCCTTATCCTACAAAAAAATCTAACCCCAGTCAAAATATTCCCTAATTCCACTGAAAAATCTATTCCAAATAAAAAGGACATTTTCGACTGCGACCCCAGAAAAGGATATTAAAGCTTTGTTTACTTTTCGACAGGTATTGTCTAAAATCATTGTAGGAAGCATTTTTAAGGTTCCTGTTATGAATTGTACTTGAGATATTGTTGAAAAATATATTTATGGGACATGAGTAAGAACAAATTCGAGAATTGGACCCGATCGGACAATTTTAGGGGTACCTCCAGTACTTGGGTCTGTCACAAAAATCCCAAAAACCGCCTTAAAATCGGACTTTTTCGAAATATTTCAATGAAGTTCAGAATTTGATTGTATATTTAAGCCTCCGATTAGAATTCAAAAAATTCGGAAAATAAGGCGTGGCAAAAGGGCGGTTTTCATAAAGAAATTATACAAAAGTCGGCATATGGGGCCCTTAATAACCTCTTAATATTAGAAATTATTTAGACATGTGTGTCTGTGTCGGGTATTTTATTGTCAGGCTCGCCTGACTGTAACACCCTTACTTGTTTTCTTTGTTTTTGTGTTGTGTTCCCCTTCGATTTCGTTTGTTGAATTTCCTTTATTGCACTTTAAATTTATATATTTTCCCCCAAATTTCGAATTTGCACTTCACTCGCTTTCACTGCAAAACTCAATGACTTTTTTTATTCACCCATTTTTTTTTTTTGATCCGCTCTCACTATTTACCATGGTTGCAAATGTTAATGAACTACTACAAATTTCAGTAAAATATCATCTCCCCCCAAAGCAAAACTCTCGCCCAACAATCCTGACCTTTTGATGTGGTTTTTTCTTTTTTTTTTGGTTTTTCATTTTCGTGAGTAAAAGACTTTCACGAAAAATTGCTCTTTTCTTAATTCCATTGCACCCACGCCGATCGTTTACAACCCCAAGACTCCCACTCCTGCTCGCTCCGAGTCTCTTTCGAACTCTTCCAGTTGCTTGTGTATGCTTAGGTCCACGCTCAAGAGTTTCAACGTAGGCTCAACGCTTGTATCGCTTGCTCTGTGTTGCGCTGCCAATGATGAAAGCAAAAATTCGAGTAGGCACTGTTGTTGTTGTTTTTGTTGTAAAGTAAATTGCACGAAAGTAAATGAACATTGGCCAAAAATTCGAGAGCACCAATTGTCATCAGATACGGGGAAAAAAAAAAAAAAAAAAAAAACTAAAGAAAATTAAAGAAAAAAGACAAAAAAAAATCTAATTGCTCCGAAAATTGCAATGAAAAATTTCCAACCAGCGTTTTGAAGCGTTTTCTCCAAACGATTCGGCCAGCGAACTTTCCTCGTTAGATTCGTAATAGCAAAGACAATTATAATTTCAACGCATTTGAGCCTGATCGGGGTACCTAATGCCTTCCCCCTTTAACATCACCACCATCATAATTGCTTTGTGTTTTTGGCAACCACAGTGGGAGGGAACCGTCAACATACCAAGTTACGTTACTCTTCAAATGTAATACATGATGTTAAGTCTACACTCTATTGTTAAAGTGGCAATATGTACCTATGTAGCTTTGATTTCAACAAACAAACAAACAAAGCCCACAAACTTTTCGATTTTTATTTGGAAAAAGTTCGAAAATGAAGCTATAAACAACTTTAAATAAAACTCTACACTTCTCTCTCCAAAAATTAAAAACAAAAATAAATATCTACTTATTTGAATATTGAACCATCCGTCGCTAAAAAAAAATCTATTATTCGACCCTATTCATACTATTAAATCGAAGTCTACACTTCTCTCCAAAAAAATTAATATTAACTGAATTGTCTCTCACCAAAAAAAGTCTATGATTGAACCCTTTTAGAAACGTAAAATCAAAGTCTACACTTCTCTCCAAAAAAAAAGAATATTTATTGAATGTTCTGTCACCGAAAAACTTATAATTTGACCCTGTTTAAGTTTTTAAAACGAAGTCTATACTTCCAAAAAAATATCATATATATTTTTACCCTATTACATATTTCAAATAGAAGTCTACACTTCTCGACAAAGAATTAATAGGTACTTTTTTATTTTAAAACTTTGTCCCCGAAAATTCCATAATTAGACCCTAGTTAAAATACTTATAAAATCTAAGTCTCCACTTCTCTCCAAAGAAATGAATATTTATTAAATGGTCTTTCACCGAAAAATCTTATAATTTTAACCTGTTAACAACTCTTAAACGAAGTCTACACTTCTCTCCAAAAAAAAATCCCTATAATTTTACCTTTTTAAAAATTTCAAATCGTAAGTCTTCACTTCTCTCCAATGAAATAAATATTCATATATGGCTATAACTACTTATAATATATAGAGAGGAGTTGAGGCATTTTGGGACACATTCAAAAACTTTCAGCAATCTTAAAAAGTCTCCAAAAAAAAAAAAAAAAAACTTCAGACTGACTTGTTGAATTGTTTTAAACAAAACATAACTTAGATATCTGCTCAAATTTTATAAGTAATTGTCACGCTATCAGTAGTCTATGTTATTGTATATAATGTTGCAAAGCAATTGCCTACCGCCAGGCCAAGACTCTGTTTTCTCCCAGACATTTACACGGTTTTGTAATTTAGTTTTGTGTTTTATTTTTTTTTTTCATTTTTAGTTTTTTAGTTTTTATTTTTGTTTTTTTTTTTTTTTTTTTTGTAAATCATAGGTCTCTGACACACTCGAGTGCAGTGACCCTCTGCAGTGATCGACTGCAAAAGACCTCAGGCGAAAGCCGCCAACAGCCAACAGCTGGGATAACAACAACGCAACTGAAATATGCATGCAGACACATTCGTACTCATAGATACATGCTTCTATGCATACATACAAACTCACATACATACATATACATACATACATAGATATGTACATGCGAAGGTGCTAGGCTCCTCTACTCTATTTGGACTTCAGTGGGTAAAGCTGGTATATTCATTTAAAGTGCCTGCATCCCGGCAATTTTGCAATTCGGTTGCCAACACAACAACAACAAGAACAACAACATCAACAAGAACAACAATAACAAAAACGTCATCACCTATCGCTTTCGTCTTCAGCTGCTTTACCATACATCGTCGTCGTCATAGCTATAGCTATAGGTATCGCCATCGGCATTGGAATTGTTTGGATCGATCGATCGCATCGCATCGGATTGGATTGTTGAATTGTTGAGGTAGGCTTTGGAGTCACTGGTCGCTCGGTCGATCGGTCGGCAGAAGTAATGAACTTTCTAGCGGTGCTCTCAACTCACTCGCAGCTCTCGTACTCTCTCCCTTCGCCTCTCTTTTCGCGATCACCGGTCGCTGTTCACGATCGCGAACATTGGACTTACGAATGTGGATGTGGATTTTGCTTTTTCGGTGACTGATCCACAATGATAAGTCCACGGTGCGCATATCAATTGGGTAAGTGGTGCAGTGAAAAAAGCTCCAACGCTTTCCCTCGCGCCCGTTCTGTTCTCCCTGTTGACATTTCGCTCCCGCTCCCGCTGCCGCTCTTATTCTCTATCACCACTACAATCTTATCTGTGTATCTCCCCCCGGGACTATCTTTAGGTCTATGGGAATATGTTTTTGTTCGTTTTTTTGTTTCGTCGTATTCGCTTTTCTGCAGTTGCAGTTCGTTTGATTGTTGGACTCGATGGCGGGCACTAAAAGGGATGAGTGGCGAGTGGGGTTCGTGTAGAGTAAGTTGGGCATTCGCATGCATTTCATTGCCATGGATTGAGTTACAATTACATTTTGATGCAGTGAATTGTGCGATGGTTTGTTATTGTTGTTGTGCTTCTCTGTGTTTTTTTTTTTTTCTGAGCTTTTAGATTGCGAGACGCTCGACGTTCGTTGGACGCCATCGTCATCGTCATCGCTACAAGCATGGTGTGGCTGTGGTCATGGAACTGGCCATTGTGATCTCTGCAATGTGAATGAACCTTGTTATATAGGACAACGACTTTTAGGAGAATCGGCGGAAAAAAAAACCCCATTTAGAATCTCTTGGATGCTTGGAAAATAATGAATGATTTCGTTTTTCCTGAGATGGATCTCCTTTCCTCGAATACATTAAAATTTTTTCCTCAATCGATTATCAATTGATCGCAATCGATCGATTTTTATACTTGGAAATTCTCACTGCTTCCAAAAATATTTTTTCGATATTATTTAAATTTAATTTCCATTGATTCCTCGCCACTGATTTGTTAGATTTGCAAATTAACAAGAAATAAAAAAATAAAAAAAGAATTATTAAAAAAAATTTTTTTTTTTTTTTTGCCTGAATTAAACGCTCTAATAATATGAAATCGCGAAGTAAGCGAAATTTCGGCATGAATTTTGACCTTGGGTAACACAGACATGCACACACTTTCAATTCTCAATTATGTATGTACGAGTACATCCAGCTGATTCGATATTCTATCAAAGGCAAAAAAAAAAAAAGCAAAAAGGCAAAAAAACCAAAAAAAAAAAATTTCTAAATAACAAATAAAAGTAACGAAAAAAGCAATCCGATGGGAAAACGGGGTGCTCGTGTCGAGAGGAACTACTGGAACTACTGGCTCAAAGGACCTTGAAAATGCGTTATCGAATTTTCACCTCTCCGTACACGAGTTTCTATGATACATTTTTACGAGTGTATATAAAATCTTCGAGCGGCAACAACTTCACCTTCATCTCTGGAATTATCGCACCACAATTTTTTCCACTTCCATATTATTTTTTACCCTTTAATTTTTATTTGTTTTTTCTCTCTTAAGTGGGCAACGAAATAGCGCAAAAATGACGTTGGTGGACATTACAAACACAACTCTACATACGAAATTAACCCGCAAACGCTCGTATGCAGAACCTACCCTCTAGTACTGGGCACTAGTTCGTTGCTGGTGGAAATGCTACTTTCTAGCGACCACCTCTATTTACTTTGTCAACCCTAAGCAATGAATTTCATCATTTCGTTTTTTGGTACACTGAGCAAATTTGACCATGATTTTTTTTTTAAAAAGGGCGCATTGTTATTCACAGTCCTTTTGATTTTCGAACAGAACGAAAATTTCAAAAGAAAAATGGTTGAGTCAAGAACATTTTTGGTTGATTTAAAGGAAATATGTTTAATTACATTTCTTTTCGTTCGGTATAATTCTCATTTGCTTTATAAAATATGATATATAAGATATTTATTCATCTTAGAACTTTTTAAGCATTGCGAAAGCAGTCACGACCAGTGCTTGGACTGTGGTAGATCTACTACTTTTTTCACTTTCTACCGCTTCTACCACGCTAGGTCCAAATCTACCACTTTTTTTTTTACTTATTTATGCATTAGTTTTATTTATTTTATGGTCATTTCGAATAATTGAGAACATAAAAAATGTGGTTCAATGTTATGTATTATTAAAAAATATGTTCGCAGCTTCCTATTGACAAGAATGTTGTCAAAAATGGCAGTATGGCGTTTAACGACATTCAATAAATATTGACACATTTTTATATAACAAGAGAAAATACCTAAAAACAATTAAGTTTCCCAATTTTCTACATGATCAGATGTGATATATTGTATTATCATTTTAAACAAATTTTAAATCTACCACTTTTTTTATAAAAATCTACCACTTTTATAAAAATCTACCATTTCTTTAAAAATCTACCCCCTTTAATCATTTTATACAAATTTTAAATCTATCACTTCTTTTTATAAAAATCTACCACTTCTTCTTATAAAAATCTACCCTTCTTCTTTAAAAATCTACCACCTTGAAAATTTTTCAAGTCCGCGAGCACTGGATGAAGTCCATCCGATGGCTATTTTTTTTGGGTTATGTTCAGCAGAGGGGGATCTGTGGCCATTTGCTTTGAACGTTAATTAAATTTGTATATATTTTTTATATATATAATATATGGTTGATTCAAAAGGAAAAACTTTATTTTTTCCAACAAGAAAAATTGTTAAAAATAAAAATATTCCTTGTTGAAGCCGTTTTGTATGTGTTTTTAATTTTGATTTAACCAGTTTTCGGGTTGATTTTTTTCTCTGTGTATGAAATGTCCGCAAATAGAGTCAATCGGCCACCACATCGTTTACCGCGAACGAGTGAAAAGGGTTAAAAAAGGGAATCATAATCGAAGTTTTGTTTTTTCGTTTACGCTTTATGTCACTTTCGTCCGTACATATTTTTCTGCTCGGTGGTTCGGCGTTCGCTTACCATTGGGTCAGTCAAGTAAGTACCCATATACAGAGTAGTTCGGTAGGTACTTCGTGCATGGCCAATCGACACCTAAAGAGGTACCTGCAGGGTACCTACATATGTCCGTGCACGTATACACAGGCCACACGTATACGCTAGACACAATCGTGTATCTCTATGAGGAAATGAGAGATAAGAACAGAGCTCCGTGGTGAGCGTTCAGGAATTTTTGTACTGTTGACCTTCATTTTTTTCAGTTTTTTTTTTTTCTATTTAGGCAAAAATTCTCGTTTTTCTTCTTGTTCTTGTTGTATTGTTGTTTGCTTTTGTTTTTGTTCTTGTTGTTATTGCTGATATAATAATTTTTTCTTTGGTGTTTTTTGTTTTTTGTTTTTTGCGATAATTTATAAAACGCTAACACATTTCCATAGACAGCCAGAAAAAAAATAGCCCATATATGAATGATTAGCTTATAGGCTTCTTTTTTATTTATAGCTACAAATACAGTGTACACAGTGAAACCTGTACATATCTAATGTACTTTATATTTTCATACAAAATTACGTAAGCCGTGAATATCTGCCAATGGAAGGTTTCACAGTACAGAGAAATAATGGCAAAGAATAATAACTGATCGATTGGGAACGGGTTCTTTTTTTTTTTTGTCTTGTATGTATCAATATGCTAAGGCAGAAGAAATCATAACACCGAATGAGTCATATTCGAAGTCATTATTCTATTTTGGAGACTTTTTTCAGAAAACCAAGTCACGCATGTAGGTTTCAATCAAAATAATTAATCAATTTCACTTTCACAATTTTTGTATGAAAAAAGCTTGATGAAGCATGTGGAGAGTTCTCTTCGAAATAAAATTTTCAAAAATTCTATACAAGTACTTTTTAAAACCTTGAATTCCGAAGACATTTGGAGAGCTGTGGGGAGTTTTTCTGGAGAAAATTGTTAAATAGTGAAGAGCTAATCGACTAATCTATTTGGGGATTTGGAATAATGCTTTGTAAAACTTTGAACTCAGAAGACATTTGGAGAGTCTTATATTATTTTGGATAATTGTGGAGAGTTTTCTTTTTAAAAAAAATTACAAAAAGTGATTAGCTAATCAAACTATTTGGGACACGCGATAATACATTTTGAAAACTTAAATTCCGAAGACATTTGGAGAGCTGTGGAGACTTTTCTGGAGAAAATTGTTAAATAGTGAAGAGCTAATGGACTAATCTAGTTGGGATTTGGAAAAATGCTTTGTAAAACTTTGAAAGCAGAAGACATTTGGAGAGTCTTATATTATTTTGGAGAATTGTGGACAAGTTTATTTTTAAAAAATTATAAAAAGTGAACACCTTATCAACCTATGTATGTAGTTGGGACACGCGATAGTACTTTTTAAAAACTTAAATTCCGAAGACATTTGGAGAATTGTGGAGAGTTTTTCTGGAGCAAAGCTTAAAAATGAACATCTAATCCACTTATCTATATTGGGAAAATCGGATAATGCTTTGTAAAACTTTGAAAGCAGAAGACATTTGGAGAGTCTTAAATTATTTTGGAGAATTGTGGAGAGTTTTCTTTTTAAAAAAATTACAAAAAGTGAACAGCTGATCAATTTATTTGGGACACGCGATAATACTTTTTAAAAACTTGAATTCCGATGTCATTTAGAGAGTTTTTATATGGTTTTGGAGAATTTTCTTCGAAACAAATTTCAAAAAGTGAAGGATTATATATTTGGGACATGGGATTGTTACTAATTTGTCAAGTCTTGAATATTAAAAAAGTTCAAATAATGAGGAGCTAATAGATTTATTTGAGAAATTGGATAATACTTTGTAAAATCTTGACATCGAAATTCAGCAGACATTTGGAGAGTTTTGTTAGGCTTTTGAAAAGTTTTGGAGAGTTTTTAATCAAAAAATTTAATACTTTTCAAAAGCTTTAAATAAAAATGGAGAGTTTGATATGGTTTTGGAGAGAAGTGGAGAGATTTCTTCCAAAAAATTACAAAAACTGAAGAACTGATCGATTTAATTGGGTAAGCGGACGATACCAGATATTTTTTTCGAAATTTGAAAATCAAAATGAACTCTGTGGGCAGAACTGTGGAGAGTTATAAATAAGATATGGAGATTATTGAAAGTTCTTGAGACCCGTTGCGATTACAAGAAAACAATTAAGTATTTAAACATAAATCCGAAGAGAAGAAAATGAAATGTGCTCCCATTAAATGTTGTTTTTTTTTGTTTTTGTAGAATTCTGATGTCTTATAGCTTTTATATTATTCTTAAGAAACTATAAATTATTCTAGCCGATTTATTTCGGAGCTGTCTTCTTTTAAAATTGTTCAATATTCAATATTTCGAATATTTCAATCAGAATAATTTTTTCTTCGTTTCACACAAGTCCCACCTATGTATGTATGTATGAACTGGGTGTGATCGTGATTGTACGCGTATGCGTGAACGTGTGAGTTTGTTTATGCATCTGTTTCTATGTTTGTATCTAATCGTCAGCCATGAACTCAGTCAATTTTGAAGGTCGATGTTGGTGGGAAAAAACCGAAAACATGATTTGCCATTATTCTGATAACGCCATTTAAAGTGAACTAGCTTAGACAACATTCAAATAACGGAAATAGAAATGGAAATGGAAATTAATAAAAACAAATAAAAATAAAAACGGACAAAATAATAAGTAAAAGGATGGCTTGGAATATAATGAAAAAGGACAGATGTAATGAAAGAAATGCACAAAGGGGCGAGAGCAGGACAGGGTGAGAGAAAGAAAAGTTTCACTAAGTGTGACTGTGTTAAGTAAACCTTGCAAAACTCTACAAATTCCAATTCTGCCTGGGAAAGTAAGTGTGTATGTATTGATGACTAAATTTTTATAATTTGTAGTTTTGAATAAATTTTGAACCGAAAATTCTCCAAGCTGTCCAAAAATCTACAAAACCAAAAATTCTCAAAATTCTCCAAACTTTCCAAAAATCTACAAAACCCTAAATTCTCAAAATTTTCCAAACTCTCCAATTTCTCCAAGCTTAAAAACTGCAAATTATCCAAATTTTCAAACTCTCCAAATTCACAAAAGTTTTGAACTTATTGCAACTCTCCGCTCACCAAATTCACCATAATTTTGAACTTATTCAATCTCTCAAAATTCATCTAAATTTTCCAAACTCTCCAATTTATCCAAAATTGGAAAACTGCAAATTATCCAAAATTTCCAAAATCTCCTAATTCACAAAAGTTTTGATCTTATTGCAACTCTCCGCTCTCCAAATTCACCATAATTTTGAACTTATTCAATCTCTCAAAATTCATCTAAATTTTCCAAACTCTCTAATTTCTCCAAAATTTAAAAACTGCAAATTATCCAAAATTTCCGAACTCTCCAAATTCACAAAAGTTTTGAACTCATTGCAACTCTCCGCTCTCCAAATTCACCATAATTTTGAGCTTATTCAATCTCTCAAAATTCATCTAAATTTTCCAAACTCTCCAATTTCTCCAAAATTTAAAAACTGAAAACTATCCAAAATATCCGAACTCTCCAAATTCTCAAAAGTTTTGAACTTATTGAAACTCTCCGCTCACCAAATTCACCATCATTTTGAACTTATTCAATCTCTCAAAATTCATCTAAATTTTCCAAACTCTCCAATTTATCCAAAATTAGAAAACTGCAAATTATCCAAAATTTCCAAAATCTCCTAATTCACAAAAGTTTTGATCTTATTGCAACTCTCCGCTCTCCAAATTCACCATAATTTCGAATTTTTTCAATCTCTCAAAACTCTCCAATTCTCCAAACTCACCAAACTTTCCAAATTCATTAAAACACAAATTCATTTGAAATCGTCCTGGAGAGATGCATTAAATTTTTGAAACTGTACATACATACATACATAAGTCTCCAAAGCCAAACTGTGACATGAAATTTCATAATATTGTATGTATGTTGGTATGTTTTAAAAGTTCTTAACAAAACAAATAGATTAAAACTTTCCTGAACATTCCTAGTACAGTGAAAACTCTCTATAACATACATATTTATGTATGTACAAATGTACTTATGTATCTTATGAGACCATAAAGTAAGTAATTTCACTACAAGGAGAATTCGTTGCAGGAAACTATAGCATAAAATCTCCATTGAATTGCCATGAATAAACATTTACCACATAATATGGCGTTATTAAGAGGTTCGATTGTAAAATTTTCATGGTCAAGTAAAGGGTCAGATCGGATCGAAAAATCGCTTAATAATCCGATCGAAAAACGATCGATATTTTCATGAATAATTAGCGAAAATACTCAATATTTTCAACAAACAAAAATCAAAGTAAACGCAAAAAAAAAAACAATAAAAAGCCGAAAAAAAAATCAGTTGAGATAAAAAAAAAGAACATTCCTAAAGTCATTGCACCAGAGTAACAAACATAGTAACAAAGCATAGAATGATCGCGGTTCGTTATCGCTTGCGGCTCAGCTGCGAGTTCCAGTTCAGCTTCGCGGTCATCGTCGTAATTGCATATACACGCATACAAGTGCATGCGTTTGCGTCTGTGTGACACTGGGAAGTGTGAACGGCAATGTGACGATTGCGATGATATAATTTTCTGTTCAAATTTCAAGATTATATTTTAACAGCTGTTTGTAGGCAAGACTGAAAAAGCGTCGAACTCTTCTCGTTTTTCGCATTTCATTGACTTCGGTTCATTGTCGGAAGTACGCGCACACACACACACACACACGCGCGCGCGCGCGAACAGCAATGCACATTCATGTATGCTGGCATATTTGTGTACATCAGTTTATCAGCTGATGGAGAGATCATTTTTCAGCGTACCCCAATGTGGGTGGCTATAAATATTCCTGTTCTATGTATACTCTTACCCTGCGATAATGAAGAGGTCAATTCACCCCAAAAAGGAGTACTCTGAGGCTACTCGAAATATGACTGATCCAAATGTAACTACACCATTTTACGTATGCGAATTGGCTGGACCTTGAGCAGCAGCAAGTGGTCTTAAAGAAGGGTACAAGTTAAAAGCTTAGACCAACTAGTAGCAATGGGACAATTGACCTCTAATTGACCGCAGTAAGTCTACTCGTGGAGTAGTAAAATATAGGAGTTGTTTTTTTAAGGTGACATGTGATATTTTTGTGGCTAGTCGGGGAGTAGTTTGTAGTTTGAGAGTATTTTCTAAGTATTTGGAGAGTTGTTGGAGAGTAGTTGGAGAGCATTTGGGGAGTAGTTGAAGAGTATTTGGAGCATAGTTGGAGAGTAGCTGGAGATATGTTGGAGAGTAGTTGGAGAGTTGGTGGAGAGTAGTTGGAGAGATGTGGGAGAGTAGTTGGAGAGATGTGGGAGAGTAGTTGGAGAGCATTTGGAGAGTAGTTGGAGAGCATTTGGAGTATAGCTAGAAAGTAGTTGGATCATAGTTGGAGAGTAGTAGGAGAGCATTTGGAGCATAGTTGGAGAGTAGTTGGAGAGATGTTGGAGTGTAGTTGGAGAGTTGGTGGGAGAGTAGTTGGAGAGATGTGGGAGAGTATTTGGAGACATGTGGGAGAGTAGTTGGAGAGATGTGGGAGAGTAGTTGGAGAGATGTGGGAGAGTAGTTGGAGAGATGTTGGAGAGTAGTTGGAGAGATGTGGGAGAGTAGTTAGAGAGCATTTGGAGAGTAGTTGGAGAGTAGCTGGAGGGCAATTGGAGACTAGTTGGAGAGCAGTTGGAATTACTGGAGGGTAATAACAAAAAAGAGAAAATCGGTTATGGACTGTTTAAATATAATCTAGCGATAGATCTTGAGAGTATTCAAAACTTTCCAATGGATAATATCTGACTTTTTAATTAACACTGATAAACTTGAACACTTTTCTTTCTTTTATTTTTCGAAAGGTTAATTGAATGAATAAATATTTATATCTCTACAAATTCTCCGATATTCTTAACTCTTCAATTTCTTTTCTTCACATTTTTTTAAATGCAATAAAAAAAGAAATAAAAAACAAAAAAAATTACCCAATTAACTGAAGAGCACTGGGCTCACAAAAAAGTGGAGATTTCTTCCAGGCCCGGACTTCCAAATGGGACCCATAATTGACAAACTGGACACTGGTCTATTTTTGCTTTAATAATACTGAAATGAGCATAGGGCAACAACCCCCCGCGGACATCAAATTCCTTTATAAATGCTAAGGGAAGACCTCGATTTTGGGAGGTGGCAAGCCGGAAAGTACACCATTAGAGCCGTCATAGGGGCTGAATGTATTGTTTCGCTGGATCGGGCCCTGACCTGACGGTTTTAAGCTAGTTGCTTCGATGGGAAAGGGTGATGATGATATTTCCATCATCAGAGCGCATTTATATAGAACCATGTCAATTGTTACATCGCATCGCATCGCATCGATCAAATCGATCAAGCGAAATAGTTTATCTCAATTAAAAATGCCATTTTATTTTTACTCAATAAATTTTGTTTTGGTTTTTTTTTTTTGTTTTTGGCGTCGGGAAATCCCGCAGCCGTAGTGTAAAGAAAGAGAGAGAAAGAGAGGTGATCTGTTTTGTCCACACACCGATCAGTTTGGGTTATTAAAGCAAAGTCAGTAACCTGGCGGTGTTTTGTTTTGCTTCGTTTTTTTTTGTTTGAATCGCTTTCTCCGCCTCTCTACTATCCATAAAGTTGATTGCACTTATGCTGTGCTGCAGTTTGTTGCAGAAGAAAACCAACAACAACAACAACAACAGTAAAAATGACAGCAACAAATAATTGCAACTTTCACGAGTGACGATGAAATTCGATTTCATTTCACTTTTCTTTCGGAAAATTTGAGGGAAAAAATTAAACAAAACAAAGTGGAAGAAAACGAAAAAGAAAAATAAAAAGAAAAAGAAGACGTAAGACGAATACAAATACTGAATTCACCTGGAAGAGTGAGGAAGGTAGCAGGGATCGTAATTGTGGGTTTAGAGAGTCCACAAGAGAGAGAGAGTAAGATTGTGAGCAGAAACGGGAGTAAAATGGTAGAGAGTGGGCGGTAAAGGGGCCGTCAAATATTTTTTATACAAATTTCATTGCTAGGCCAATAGCCGAAGTCAACGACTCAAAGCCATTGTGGGCCAAACAAAAAAAAAAAAAAAAAAAGCGAGTCACAGTGTTGCATTCGCATGCGCATTGAAGGGAAAGAAGAATATGCACAAGATTGCCAGTGGTTAGGAGAAGAGAGAAGGGATATTGAAGATGGCTGTGACTTTTCGCATTGTGCGCAGGTGCAGCAGCCAAAAACCGACCGAATTCATTGACATCGAAGCGCGGTGATTGACGCATGACGTATGAAGCATGACATATGCCCATCGAAGTGAGAGAGCGGGACAAAGCGAGCGAGAGAGAGAGAGAGGGAGGGAGGGAGCGAGCAAATGTGAGTGCTGTGTGGTGATCGGTGAGCGGCGAGTATCGATGATGAGATCGTGTAAACAGCGAGATGCATACAACGATTGAATGAACGAATTGACTGCATGCCTGACTGAACTGCACTTACAATGTCAATAAACCGAAAAATTAAAACGAAAATTATTGAACCGAACCGAAACGAAACGAGCCGCACCGAATTGCAACGATCGATAGTGGGCGCGGGAGCGGTAGCGGTAGCGGTAGCAGGATCAGAAGCCGGAGCCGGAGCGAGAGCTTGTTACTTCGATACGGAATATCGAAAGATCAATGACGTCGGCCATATGAACATAAATGCTATGTGCAAGCATACGCATTTCTGCATATATACATACATATGTCTGAACATTTGAGTGAACAAAATTTTGCGACAATTTTTTTGTTTTTTTTTTCTTTCATTTGATTGGATTTTCATCATCATCGTCGTTGTCGTCGCTGTCGTTTGAAATGTGACTTTGAACGCGAAAAGAAAGCGGTTTAATGACTTTCTCATACATTTCATATTGTTTATTATATATAAATTTTTTTATATATATATTTTTATATATATTATGGACATACCGCATACTAGACGATTATGTATTGCTTGCTGTTCAAAGTTCGTTTATGGATTTAAAAAAAAATATATTAAAAAAAAACTATGAAAATTGCCAATCCTGGTTCTTATCGCTCTCCTTTTCTTGTACCTTTTTCTTCTCCCTTTTTGAATCGATCGATTGTTGTTTTCTTCATTGCTTCGTTTAATCTACTTAGTCTTGTTGAATTAATGAAATCGAACTTATTAGATTCATCGATAGCAGTCGGATAGATGTTCATTTAGATATTTAATTTTCTCATCTTATTTTCAAAAAATTTATTAGACATATGGGGTACCAAATTGAAGGAAAATCGATCCAGCATTTTGAATAAAATAAAAAATTTGGCCGTTAATTGGACACTTTTCATACCAAAATGGCTTCCAAAGTCAAAAAATGTTTAAAAAAATTCAAAATTTTGACTTTGAAGGCTCAAATACCCTTGAAGCTGCAATAAAGTGTAAGATTATTTTATACGCCTTAGAAAGGTCTGACAATTCTCTGTCGAACTGCATTAAAATTTTTATCTTGGATACAAACGTTGAGGCGTGAAAAATTTTTTTTCTAAAACAACTGCAAATTTCTTTATTTCCCTTATAACTCCTCAGGGGTGCATTTTGGAGCCCCCCCTGCCATACGATTTGTAGTTAGTTCTGACCCCCTCTATCAGCTCTCGACCGGTTGACCATCACAAACGGAAAACCCTGTATACAAACATACGTACATATCGTCCCCTCAGAAAACGACTGTCGTATGTCGCATGTTTTTCTTATGGGACATACGACAGTCGTTTTCTGAGGGGACGATATGTACTCACATATGATACGAAAAATCTCCGAGAAGAAATGAGCATTCACTTTTATTTCTATCACGTTTTTTTTTTTTTTTTTTTCATTTTAATTCATCAAAATTTTTTTTATCGTTGTGCCCGCACAAAACAAAACATTTCTCTCTCATTACGCACTCAATGCTACAACGGCATGTTAAGTCGCTGCTAAAAGTTAACAGACCAATCAGCTGACTGACTGGTCGCTCTTTCTTGCTCACGATTTCACGATCGACAATCGTTCTGCTGCCCGCTGTTCGTTCGTGGTGAATTATCGTTTACACTCACTGTGCTCTTTAACATATGAATAATTTTTTTTTTTGGTGTATTTTCCATCTATTTTCCACCACTCGTGGAGAGTCTTTTTTTCGTTTTCATAAAAATCTTATCGAAATTCAAATTGTATCTCATTTCGAAAATTACGCTCGCACGGTGGAGAACGTTAACGCGCAATTTCGCAATCGTGTCCCAAGTGAAGTTTAAGGAAAAAAAAAAAAATAAATATAAAAATTATATATCCATATCTCTCTACACATTTTGATATACAAATATTTGTATATATGGAATAAAATATATTTAAAAAAAAAAAAAAAATTTCATATTTATAAAATTGTTTCTGCAAGGGAATACAACATTTTTTGTGCATTCATTCATGTGGAAAATTGAAGAAAAAATATTACTAAAATTTAAAGAGAAAAATTTGTTATATAAAAAAAAAAAAAAAATTCAATATACATAAATATACGTAAAAAATATATTTTAATATTGTTTGTTAAGTGAGAATAAGGGAAAAGTTTCTTATTGAAGATAAGTGCATAAAAATGACAAGCAATCGTGAGCCTTAAATTCTCGAAACCTCCTTAAAAAGATCCTCAAAAAAAATAAAAAATAAATAAATAAAAAAGGAAAAACCAACCAAAATGTTGTTGCCATCCAAGTCGTAAATTGTTCCATTATTAAGAAAAAAATTATTAAAAATTAATAAAGAAATTATATCCAAAAAAAAAGGAATCAAATTCTCCAATAAGAATTGAAAGTGATTTAAAAAATAAAAAAAAATCCAAAAAATTGGAGAAGATCCTTTGGGTAAAAATGCTCATGTCTGCGGACAGTTCGGGTTGCCTTGCTAGCAGCAGTGATCGGGCGAGTCCTTCGAACTCACCGCAACCCTCGCCATCACCATCCTCGACAAATTCGACAGCGTCAGCAGCACAGCCACCAGCGCTAAATGCAGCAACATCTACACCAACAACGACAATTGTCATGTTGGGCAAGGCAACAACGAAGCCGACCAACAAAACATCAGTGATCTGCATCAACAATAACAACAACAACAATAATAATAATAACAACAATAGTATTAGTAATAATTCTAATAACAATAATAATAATAATAGCAACAACAATATCAACAATATTAAAAACAACAACAACAACAACACCACGAACAATAATAATAACACAAATATCAGTAGCAACAATGCTGCGAATGAAGTAGAAAAACCATCACTGCCACCATCAACAACAACAGCAACAACACCCACGGCAAAGTTACAATCCAGTCAAAACGGACGCTCCCATCTGGAGAACGCACTTAAATTGCCCCCGAACACGAGCGTCTCGAGCTATTATCAGAATACGAAATTTACCCCAACGACATCGCATATTGTTGGCGTCGGTGGTCCAACGTCTCAGACTCAGACTCAGACACACACACAGTCCAGTTGCACAGCAATGCCAGGAGCATATGCTGCTTCGGTCAATCCCAATTCCTCCTCTCCGGCTTGTGTTATCTTTCAAGCGCCCACAGATTATCGTATCGCATCGAATCGCAATATGTCCGA
>CM035806.1:167369370-167391870 GCA_020466095.1 Chlorops oryzae
ACTTTCTTGCTGCAAATTCGAAAATTGCTTTTTTTTCTTTCTTTCTTTATTTTTTTTTTTGCATTTCACCCGACAATAACACGCTAATGAAAGTGAAAATCGCATTTTCTACTTTTCTGTTTCGTCTTAACCATATCGATGGCTTGCCATACATACATACATGCATACATTATTACGCTCTATTAATTACGTCGCACTATCGAATTGTCAACCGTCAATCGTCAATCGTGGATGCAATGGAACCGAAGTGCAATCGAAATCGAAAGTGAAACGATAAGAAAGCACTTTCTTCAGTCGATTTATTATTGTTATTATTACCCAGCAAACATATTATATACTGATCATAAAATTTGAGTCGCAAATGAGTGTGAAGTAAATAGAAAATATGCCGCTCATATTTACCTATGCGTCAGCAATACAGTGAAATCTTTCCTTGCGGACACCTCTCTTAAACGGATCAATTTTCGAGAATGCTTTAGTATTCCGGCTTCTGCAATAGTTTCCCTATCCACATTCGAGCATGCTCGTGCGAGGGGTTCGGCTCGGCTCGATGCAATGCTCGATCGTGAGGGGTGATGTTGGCGAGCCAATTCATCAACCAACATCACACCACATACGATCGAGCATCGCATCGCATCGAGCCGAGCCGAACCCCTCGCACGAGCATGCTCGAATGTGGTTTAACCACTTTAAGCGGACATATTTTAGGTGTCCGCTTAAGAGAAAGTACATTATGTGATTCTAATATGGAGGCCCTTCGGTATGTGATTTCAGACTCATATGGAGCACATTATGAAGTCTCACACTCCGAATAAGGATTCATAAATGACTCATTTGGGAGTCGAAATGTTTGCTGAGTGTCACATTGTACTTATTTTGAAAATGTAGGTATTCATTAAATCCAAAAATTATATGTAGGGTTTCGGGAGTATTTTTTTGTTTGATTTTAATTTCGAATTTTCGAACTTGAATTTCGAAAAATGCATGCATTTAATCAGTTCTCATGCTATGGGCTTCTTATGATCTTTGAAATCCCATTTATTATCCCAAATATAAGTAAATCTTGTTATCGGCTCCCCTGCCACGCCTTCCGCTCCTTTTCCGCACTACGTTTCTTCGTCTATTTCGCTCTACTTATTTGTTATTGCTTATCTTATGTTGTTCCATAGTCAATTTTTTTATTTTTTTTTTTCGAATTATCGGTTCGTTAGACCTCTTTATCACACCTTTTTCAAGTCGCCTAGAGTCCCGACTTTCACGAACCTATACGGTTGGTGGCTGAAGGCTGAACGAGGCCCACGTGAGGCCCTATGAAAACTGAAGGTGATGATAACTCAATCAATTTTTTGTTCGTTCAGTCTTACATTCAATGAGACAGTGGGACACTCGAACACAATCGTAATCTCAAACATTTCCCCTCCATCTTGCCCCTCTCGTTCTCCGCTGGTCGTTGCCAATTGTTTTGCGCAAATAAGTATTAAGCTTCGCCCTTTTGACTTCTTCTGGTGAATTTGTTTAATTCTTTGGAGCTATTTTAGTGATCTCACTTTTCTCTGCTATTCTTGCACATAAGTATGTACCTACATACATGCAGATGTACATACATATGTACGTATATTCCAAACAAAATAAGTGACCTCGAAAAATTAATTTTTTTGTAGGTATTTCATTTCGTTAGAACAGAGAAGGCACAAAAAAAAAAAAAAAAAAAAGATCACAAACAAAAATATCGTAAACTCGTTTAAACTTGTTTTGAGATTTGAGACAATAAAAAAAAAAATTTAATGAAATAAAACAAAATAAGAAATTGCAAAAAAAAAAAAAAAAATACTTCAACGCAGCTGATTCGAAAATAAGTCGAAAAAATAAGATTGAATAAAACCTGAGAGCAAAGCATGCCGCCTAGACCTACACGAACGCACGCGCACACACATGACTGCTACACCCAGCGCTCAGGCCCACTGCACCCTCCGTCGAGCACTTCACTCACTCACTCACTCACTCACTCACTCACTCACTCATTCGTTTACTCACTCATAGATAATGGTTTTCTAATTAAAAACAAAAAGAGGCAACAACAAATAAAAATACCAATAACAATGCGAACAATAATAGTATCAACTAGCTAAATGAACGGACGGACGGACGGACGGACGGAAAGAACATACTGTTTTTGTTCTCTCAGCTGAGCAGCAGCTGAGCGTACTAGCGCTGCGGCGTCGCCGCCATCGCCGTCATCGCTTCTGGTGTGAATGAAACTTTCAAGGTCGCCCGAAATTTCATGAACAACAATATTCATATGCGAACTGATAACCATTGCCATAGCCACATCTAGTTCTCTCTGCTCCTTCTATCTACCTTCTCTATACCTTCTCAATCACATTCACATTGTCGTCGTCTCACCTCTTTCCCTCTGCAGACGACACACATACATACAACCGTGCAACGTACATATGTACGTGCGGTCGACTCAACCCAGCAGGAAAATTCACCCTGCTAGAGAATCAATGACGACGTCAGGGTGACTTTTGGACCCGGTATGCATGCCATTTCGTAAGACACCTTGGCATGAAATTTGTAGGTACACGACATTTGACAGGGAGACAGATTCGAGGGTGATTTTGTCTACGTGGTAGGTATTGGAAAAAGTCACTGGTGCGTCCTGGCAGGACATTCTTATGCTATAGTCTGCGATGACAATAAAAAAAAAAAAAAAGCTTTTGAGAGCATGCATCCCATGTACGCTCTGTTCTCTCTAAATGTCAGTTTTACTGAAACCCAGCCGGAACTGTGTACAGCGGGTGCTCGAAAACGTGCATAGCCCAAAGGAATGCACGATGCCTGTATATGCGACTGTCCTGTCCAATTTTGATAATACAGTGTACTCTCTCTCTTAGGCGGACACCTGCGGGATCGAAAACTATGTCCGCTTAATAGAGGTGTGAGGAAACTTTTTGAGTGGCAGGATCGCCAGATCATTCCCAAAAATTGTCCGCTTAAGGGGAGTGTCCGCAAGGAGAGAGTACACTGTATAAGCTTTCAAACATCAAATCCTAAAAGTTTGCAAGCGAATTATTCAGTTATTCTTAGGCGGACACCTGCGGGATCGAAAACTATGTCCGCTTAATAGAGGTGTGAGGAAACTTTTTGAGTGGCAGGATCGCCAGATCATTCCCAAAAATTGTCCGCTTAAGGGGAGTGTCCGCAAGGAGAGAGTACACTGTATAAGCATTCAAACATCAAATCCTAAAAGTTTGCAAGCGAATTATTCAGTGCGTTCTATAAAACATGTGCCTAAGATGTGACGTCGTGTGAAAACTGGGTTCGCTGTGTACAGCATTTGTATATTGAAAGAATAAAAAAATACCGACTTCGGTCGCTTCGTTCCATACACAATGATATATATATATATATATACCGGTTGTATGGCATAGTACAAAATTTGTTAAACAATTTGAAAACATTTTATTTATATTGGCCTATCTACGTTTTCATACACTTCGTGTCCAGCCACCAAAATACCCCCGGCTGGGAATCATTTGAAAAACTCTCTTCTTCCCTCTTGAATATTTCGGAAATTTTTAAAAATCTCTTTTTTACAATCATTGTTTGCCTCGGCCACGGATCGAACGCACGATCTTCGGAATTGTGAGGCGAGCACGCATCCACTACGCCGCAAATTCATACTAATAGCCTATACTCAGATGCTACGTAAGAAAAATTTTAATGGGACCAATTTTTTGTTTGTAGGAGATTTGAAAATTACATTTTATGGGACTTTTGCCTTGTTTTAAAACATTCTGGCGAATATTCCCCCGAAAAAGACTGTGGCAACAGTGGCTATAACGGTAAAACCTTATTTAAATTTGATTAGCCAATGAAATTCAAGCATGCTTCAACGATGACATTGTTCCCCAAGGTGGCATGCATGACAATGTCACCTGTATGTGACAAAGGTTTTTGTCCTGCTCGATATACAATTTGCCTGCTGGGTATCTTTCTCTCATGCCGCCGCTCGCTCGTGTTCTCGTCCTTATTGTTGTTCTCGTCTCGTTATTGTTGTTGTCATTATTGTTGTTGCTGTTGTTGTTGTTGCTCTAAATTTGGCAGTTGTTGTTTTTTGTTCTTGTTCTAACAGAAATCGCAAATAAATGGAGTGAGCTCCGGCCTTCGGGCTACGGGCGTCGCAGCAATTCCGCATTGAGTGGGGTTGCAGAGATGATGGCAAAGAGTAAGTAAACAAGAGATAAGAAAGGAGAAGAACTTCCAGTAAAGATCATTATAAAATGATTTAATCTAAAAAATAAAATATTCTAAAAAAAGAAACCAAAAAAAAAACCGAAAAAAATTATTTGCGAAAGTGTAAAAAATACAAAAAAAAAAATATTGGAAAAAATTCTGCCGTTAGAAAGAGACAAAAAATAGGAAAAAGTTATATTTAGACCCATTATTGCTGCTCACAATTTGGTTTTTTTTTTTGTTTGCTGTTGGAACATTATCATTAGATAAGTTATGTCGAGTGCGAATTACTTAATACGATCGGCGAGTAATAATGAAAGTCTAGAAAAAACGGCACGAGTTTCAATGTTGTTTTTCTTTTTATTTTTTTTTTATTGAAAGTACATATTATCACAATCGTTTCTCGTTGAAGGGTTAAGGGTAAAGAAAAAGTATGGGGTCCTGAGTTTCCAATAAATAGAAGTTGACTTTATCGATTTACTGATGTAATGATACGATTTAGACTGCGTATTTTTTTTTGTACACTTCCCTATCTCTCCCTTCCCTTCGCCCGTTTAAGGCCCTCGCTGCCACCTTCGCCGCATTATTCTCGCTCGGTCGTTCATTTCGCTCTCACTTCCGCAATCGTGTGGGTGCTTTGAACGTTCTGATTCTGACAGGCATCCGAGGTCGTTTGACATTGAAAAAAAAAAAAAATTTCGACTTGAGTCATTGTGCCGATGTGATTCGCCAATTTAATTTTTGCTCGTGGCTTTCCATGATCTTTTATTGCTCTCTTGTTGTTCTTGTTGCTGTTGATGTGCTGTTCTTGAATTTGCGTGCTGACGTCACTTTATTTTGTAATCGAATTCTTTGTGATTGAAGTGTACCTACCCGTCCGAGCAGCTGAGACGCAGAATCGTCTTCTCGTCGATCTCGTCGATCTCGCCGATATTCCCTCAGTGCCATAGCAATCGTATCTCCACACTTGCCTTTAGGTTTATTTTGTTTTTGTTGCTCTATGTACAATGTACATATGTATGTACTTATATTGTTTTCAGAATTTTTTCGGTGTATCTCATAATTTTGGGGCAACAGCTGAAAACGTGTTTTTCCGCATCGCGATTCTTTAAACGATTCTCATTGTTGAATTATTATTATTTGTTTTTTTTTTTTTTGTTCATATGAATTTGCTTTGTTTTTGTTTATTGAGCTCTTGTTTAGTTTTATTTGATTCTTGGTTTTTGTTGTTGTTGTTTTTGTTGTTGGTGTATTTGTTGCTACTGTTGTTGTGCTGCTAAAAATACATTTTTATTTTCTCAATACTTAATGACTCTTGTCGAGTTAATCGAACAGTGCACTTGGTCGGGTCTTTGCGGACACGACGTAATGGGTTAAGAAATTGGTTTTTTGTTTTTTTTGTTTTTTAATAAATGAAAAAACAAAATAATGATTTCCGCATTTGCGGAATGTTACTAAATCATACGCATAAATGGAATGGAAACCTGAAAATTTCGCATACAAGTACAGTGAGGCCTCTACTTTCGTAGCAAACAAAAAAAAAAAAAAAAACAAAACTGATCGCCGGTAAAACTTTCTCATGGCATTCTTTCTCAACGTACAAGGAGTGGATAGTGTATCCGGCCGAATGTCAGATACCGGATATCCGGCTGGTTGACAGGCCGGATAACCGGATATCCGGCTGTCGGATATTTAGTTTTTTTTTTTTTTTTTTTTTTTTTTTTTTTTTTTTTTTTTTTTTTGTTATACATAAGTATTTTTTTCGGTTTTTAAGCCATATTGAACGGGGTTGCAACTATAGTCGACACCCCACGTTGTTCTTACTGTGCGTTTGTGTGCCCATAAGAGGCCTCACTGTGATTACAGATTGAAATATGTAAATAAGAAAAATGTCAAAAATTATTTACCTTATAGATAATGTAAATATTGTAAATATAGAGCTCTTTTATATATTTGTAGACTTTTGTAGAGTTCTGTGAATGGATGGAAATTCGTACAAAAAATTTTTGTCAAAAATATTATGAAATTAATGTGTAATGTTTGATAAATAAATTTGGAGGAAAATTAATGATTGTGTAGAGTTGTGGAGAGCTTTGTAGAGTTTTTTTTTTCTAAGCAAAAATGTAAAATTTGTTCATTCCATTTCGTGTTTAATGAATTTTAGCCATTTTGTCATTTCTTCCAATATTTGTAGACTAGTGTAGACTTCATTGGAAGCTCATGGTATGATTTGAAGATAATTATTTATATTTTAGACTGAAGTCCACTTGTTTTTCTTCTTGCAATTTAAAAGTCCCGACGACCAAATCCTCCATTTTGTTACATCGGTTGCATCCTACGCAGTAAGTCCTACTGAAATCCATGTGAATCATCAAATTTGAGGTTTGATTGTGTCTTACTGTCTATGTGACCGCAACTGAGGGGGATGGCTGTAGTGAGTTATTGGGTGACTAATGGCTGAATGAGTATCACTTTAACACCAGCCATTCCATTCACCTTTATAAAGCAAACAAGAAGTCGATCAAGCCCGATTCCAATATACCCAACGACGACCACTGCTGATAAAGGCGCTCTCTAAATCCAATTCTTTGCCTCTTCGCACGCAAGTTACGGGCGACATAAATCTTCACCAATTTGCCTACGTATGTATGATCATCTTTAGGCCCATCACGCATGCGCAACCAAATTTCGACTCGATGGGTTCAGCCTTTTTCGAGGAGACCTGACCACAGATGGAGAGATGTACAGCCGGGCATGTTTAAATCTACTCAGCTTTCTATACTAATCCGCTGTGTTACACGATCCATACTGGGTCTAAAAAATAAAAAATCAACAACAAAAAACTACTACATCAACAACAACAATAAAAATAAATCACTAAGTCATTCACTTCTTCAGATACACCAACATCAAGCAGTCAAAGTGCATTCAACTCTTCGGAGACTAAACACACACACACACACACACACACACACACGCTACTTGATGAACGTGAACTCAGTGCGCTGCAGCAGAAAGTCAGCAGAAAGTATTTAAACTCGAAGTGGGGGACTAGTGCACCGAGACGCAATGCACAGTGCTCACTCACATCGTTCGCCCGACCATAGACAAAAGTCAATAATTTTGGAAGACAAAACAAAACACAAAAACAAAAACAGAACTTGAATACAAGAACAACTGACAACATAAAACGTGCCCAACGCTTACAGCATACAACATACAACATACAACATGCATGCATAAGTAGCTATTGAAGTTTTACGTTGCGTTGTGTCGCTGCGATGCAGCCAATGACCTAGTCAACTATTTAAAAACAAGCAGAAAGCAAGAAGAGCGACACAACAACAAATATGAATGCTACTACTAATAACAGAAACAGCCACCACACCGCAAACAACAACAATAACAAAGCAATGCACTTGCAGGCATTCTCCTTCGCTCTCTATCACGCTATGGCGATTGCGTTGCTTTCACACTCAACACACACACACACACACACACACACACTTCACTTCATATAATCGGCTCTCTCTCCCCCGATTACACCCCAGGCACGACGTTATATCTTTGCTGTCTATTCCATTGCAATGCTTTCAAAGTCAAAGTGAAAAACGTGTTCATGATCTTCAGCAAGCAGCGACGGCAGCAGCAGCAAAAACAATAACAAAAAAACAAACACAAACACAATGAATCCAGCGCAAAGACAACACAGAGAAATAGAGTCGCACGCCAGAGACTTTGAATAGAAAAATTTTCCTCTTTTGAGTGCACTCACGATCGAACTGCATACTGTACTCTCTCTCTCTCTCTCGCTTGCTCTCTCGCTAACTCTGTGTCTCTTCTCTAATCGTAAAGAAGAAAATGTCTTCTTTGATGTTGGCTCATCGAAAGCCTTTTTTCTCATTCTATTCATTATAGTTCGCTCGCCGTACTCTCTCTCTCTCTCTCTTTCTCTCTCTCTGTGTCTTTTTTGCTATTCACACGGATCTGAGGTTACTGACATTTCGCAACGCAGATCAATGCACTTTTTGTTTTTGCACGCCAGCATGACCACATATAGCGGAGAGAATGCATTTGCAGTGGACTGTAAAAATCCAATGCGTGTACGAATTTGTTCGTTTGTATGTAAGTGTGTGTGTGTGTGTGTGTGGGTGGCCGGGAGCGGATAATACAAGCTAAATTAATTGCTGAAATTAAAGTTGAAAAATGTGTCATGGAAATTGAAATAGAGCAAAGCTCCATTAGAATAAGATATCCTTTCGAATTGCGTCTGTACGTGTAAGCCAGGGGCGGACTGGGCCTATGGGCCCCCAGTGCGTTGTGCTTTTTAGCTGTTAGGTTGTTTTTTTTTTTGTCCTAGGTAACATTGTTCAAACTCCCGGTGGGCCCCTTGAACCCCAGTCCACCAATAATGTAAGCTCTAAGTAAATAATTCAAGGAGGGCTTGAAAGAGGTTTCGATGATAGTTTGTATAGTCAAGATATTCGAAAAGATGGAGACTATTTTTAAATGTAGAGAGAATTGGTAGTAGACTGTTATGTTAGCCTGGGCGCACACTATCTGATGCAGCCCTGGAAATTTCTTGAGACAGTATTGTAGGTTTCTGTCCCTAATCGGTCAATTGAACCGAAGAAAAAAACATTGTACATGTCTTACTAGTCAAAGAAACGAATAAAAATAATTAATTATTTCAATTATAATTTTATTCATAAATTAAATTAAATTACTTAATTAAATTAAATTAAATTAAAGTTATTTAAAATGCAATTAATTTTCATACGTCATCAATTCCAGCACTTTTCTCTTTTATACGAAATCTGAAGCTCTCAATGCCCAATATCATCCTTCTGCTTCTTCTTACGAGCATTATTCTTCTTCGTCATCGTCTTCGTCCGCTTCATCATCATGTTCTTCTTCTTCTCCCGCTCACGTTTATCGTAAATTACGATCGCAACATCGCATAGTTTTCGTTTTCATTCAGAATGATGAGCTAACTATATTTGAGAAAAGAAAAAGAGGCACACATAAGCACATACACATGCACATATATGTGTATCCAAGCAGCGAAGAAAGTAGCAAAGCATAAATGAAAGAAATTTTTAACGAAGAAAATCGCTGCTCACGAAGAAGAAGAAGACTAAGACGGAGAAGAAGGCAAAAGCATAAAAATTTCAAGTTCAAATACCGACCGAGACCGAGACCCAAAATGAAATGGAACTTGTGCAACTGCTTTCTTCGGCGCGTATTGCTGTTCTTGCTTATTACGTTTTGAACTTTCTTCGTCAGCAGCTAAAAAAAAGCGTATTCAAGTTGTTACATAACAGCATGCAGGAAAACGAAGTCGATGAAGTAAACGAGAGCGATATACAGAGCGAGTGAGAGAGAGGGATAGGGGGTAGAGAGAGAGAGAGAGAGAGAGAGAGAGAGAGAGAGAGAGAGAGAGAGATAGAGAGGGAGGGGTGAAGAAAGAAAGGGAGAGAGCGTGATAAAGAGAGCGCGACAGAGTGAAATGGATAGATATTGGGAGAGAATGTTCATCTGCTTCGACCTGTTTGACTACTTTCTTTCGAAAGACCAGTCTCGATGCTCTTGGAAAGAAAGTAGAAAAATTCTTACATTTCTTCTTTCATTGCTCGTTGATTTTTTTCTCTCTCGTCTCGTCTCGCTTTTTTTTTTTTGTTTTGTTTTGTGCACTTGCTAGACATTTTCAAGTTCAATATCTTTTTGAGCAGTTCTTCTTTCGTACTTTCTTCGTCAGCATGGGGGATTTTATTGTGCTTTCAGTGTTCCAGTGTCAAAGAAGAATGTGTGTGTGTGTGTGTGTTGTATTACATGTTGTACCGATGATATCCGATTTGACATTGACCATGAGGTTTGTTTGTTGCTTTCTCCTTCGGTCATTATATTTAATTTTAATTTTTATTTTCAATAATCTTTCTCCATGCTATATTTTCTCTACCGACTTGAGGTGTTTATTTTTTTTCTTCAGCGAAGTTTCGGAGGTTCAGTTAATTCTCAACATTCATAGAAGGATATTTATGTATGAACAGTCCTCTTAAGCGTACATCCCTCTTGAACGGAAACTTTTTGGGAATACTCTAGGGTTTCCCTGCTTCTCAAATAGTTTCCTCTTAGCGGACATAAATTTCGGTCCCCTAGGTGTCCGTTTAAGAACGAGTATACTATGGACCACTTGCCCAAAGACCGACTATGTATTTAAACTGATATTTAGTTAATTCAATTATTTTTGGAAGAATAACATCCAAGAGTTAATATAAAGAGTGTATTAATTTATTAAAAAATTTTCTTCTAATATTCCCCAAATATTCTCATTTCTTTGCAGAATTTGATGGTACAACGGTCTTGTGTCGCGTCTGTGGTGATAAGGCATCCGGTTTCCATTATGGCGTACACTCATGCGAGGGCTGTAAGGTAAGTGTCTCATGAGTTTTCCTCAAAAAGAAAATATTCAAACAAAAACTAAAACTTTAAGGCATTAAATAATGCATTAATCGAAAGGGAGGGAAAGTAAGAAGATCGTGTGCCGAACACGTGCAAATCGGAATTATGATAGGTATCTACCGGAAATCTGGAGACTCTAGTGTAATCCCTATGTCGTGTCCCTCTTAATCTACTGCTTTATAAATGTATTATATTTCAAGAGTGAAGGAAAATCGGTGCCCAATTGGGATCATTTGAAAAACTGGCGCCCGAGCGGGGACATTTACTATTCTTATTCATTTTAGCGTATTTTACGTCACAACCTGACATTGAAATTCTTCCAAGTTTTTTTTTTCCTTATTATTGTTTTTTTATATTTTCTTTTAATGGTTTTTTTGCGCCCTTCTTAACTTTTTATGCCTTCGTTCCTTTGTTTCCCTTGTTACCTTGAACTCTATTTTATGAAATTGCGCCGCATAATTCACGTGCGATGTCCTTCGGCGAATGTTTTTCCCCCTTGTATTTGGCTTTGAATCGTTCGTTATTTCGTACGAGCAAGCGAACGAACGAACGAACGAACCCTTCGCGCGATAACCTTGTAGAGTAGTTTGCCCTATTCCCTTATGCACATGAATTTTGAAATACACACACACACATTCGTTTATGCACACTTCCTTCTATAAGAACGCAAAGTAATGGAGTCTGGCGGCGGACAGAGAGGAAGTGGAAGGGTATGAGGAACAAGCGATGCAACAAAAAAAAAAAAAGGACTGAAAGAGGAGAGAAGAGAGAATCGAACAGAAAATAATCGTACTCCGGAGACAGACATAAACAAGGCAATGAACCTTGTTTTTCATAATAATGTCTCAATGACGTCCTTGAATTAGGTTAAGCGTTCAACGCAATCGCTTGCAATCCAGTTCATTCGGTATTCGTACACCACTTTTAGAAGTTGGCCATACCGAAAGATCGACCGACCGACCGACCGACCGACCGACCAAATAGTCAGTCATCCATGCCCGCGTCCATGGTTGCACTTGTGTCTGTAGCTGTGTTTATGTATACATGTATATTTTTTCGGTCGCGGCATGTGCATACATATGTACGTATGTATTTCGTTCCTGATCCTCCTAATGCTTTCTTTCCGATCGGTTTCTTTTTTTCATAGTGTTTTTTTCTTTTAATCGTTTATTTTTGTTCTCTTATTTGATTAAATTTTTTTTTTATATAAATACGTATTCTGCTCTTTTTTTTCTTTTTTGTGCCCTTCTACGTATGTAAATGGGTATGCGTCTTAACGTCTGAAATTCAGTTTGTTCTCTTGCCCTCTTTCTCTTTTATTGCTTATGTTTTCTTTTCTTTTGGTTGCACAGATCTTGTGTCTTTCCTGATAGGGGCGTGCCCCGAAGTTGAAGCCTTTCGATGCAATCCGATCGTCGATCGTCGATCGTCGTCACCACACTGCGAGTTCATTGACTTTGGATTTTTTCTTTTTTGCTTTTGCTGCTTTATTTGGGTTTGCAGTTTGTTTTGATTACGGCGCAAGAGTGTGTTCGCTTCGTTTCGGCGAACGAAGGATATTGACGGCGATCGAGAGAGAGAGAGAGAGAGAGACAGATAGACAGAGACCGATTATGAATAGATTTCTCTCTTATTTTCTTATGTTCTCCAAACTCTCACTGCAACGAATCATTCCATTCCAACAGATCCTGGTCATATTATTCATGGAAATCAGTTATTGAGCTAACAATATTCCCGGATATAAGCACCGTGAAAAATGCGCGAAAAATAGTGGTTATAAGCAGAGAATCGTTATATCCCTGAAATACTGTACCCCCACAAAAAAAAAAAAAAAAAAATTCGAAACCAATAGGAGAAATCCTGAAAAACCAATCAAAATTTCCAAAAGAAAAAGAAATTACTGAATCTCACCTCGTGGTGGACTTCTTAGTCAGCTTTTGACGTACACAGAGAGAGAGAGAGAGAGAGAGAGAGAGAGAGAGAGAGAGAGAGAGAGAGAGAGAGAGAGAGAGAGAGAGAGAGAGAGAGAGAGAGAGAGAGAGAGAGAGAGAGAGAGAGAGAGAGAGAGAGAGAGAGAGAGAGAAGAGAGAGAGAGAGAGAGAGACGACAGAGAGAGAGAGAGTGAGAGGAGAGAGAGAGAGAAGAGTAGAGAGAGAGATAGAGAGAGAGAGTAGAGAGAGAGATAGAGAGAGAGAGATAGAGAGAGGAGAGAGAGAGAGAGAGAGAGAGAGAGAGAGATAGAGAGAGAGAGATAGAGAGAGAGAGAGAGAGAGAGAGGGAGAGAGAGAGAGAGAGAGGAGAGAGAGAGAGAGAGAGAGAGAGAGAGAGAGGACAGAGAGAGAGAGTGAGAGGGAGAGAGAGAGAGAGAGAGAGAGAGAGAGAGAGAAGAGAGAGAGTGCACTGTATATTTAATACATATTCATTTCTTCACGTTTTAATTCCCCAAAGAATTCGCAAAAGCTCTCTTCGTAGTTCATATCTACATAAACAAAAAAAAAATAAATAAATAATAATAAAATGTTGTATCAAAATTGGGAAAGAAGAATGAAAGGAGAATTAGAAAAAAAGGTTCTATAAAAATGAGATCACTAACGTCAAACAAAAAGTCGCACCAATCTAAGCAGCAATAAATAAATCTAATGATGAAACGAAACGCAAAAAGAGAAGAACAAAAAAGGAAGCGAAAGGAAAACAAAAAAGAAATACATTAACAAAAAAAAAAAAAAAAAAAAACCAATTCCAGAGAATCCAAAAAATAAAGGTCAATAGACAAAATGAAGGTCTTACCAAAAAAGTGTGCACATTTCCCGTTCTCGCCTCCTCTCGCACTGAACTGCCATTTATCTTTGTTGCGTACGTACGTACATATGTATGTGTGTACGTAATTCGAAAAAGTTTCCTCTAACTTGTGCGTAGGAAACAATAAAAAAAAAAAAAAAGTATAAAAATATTAAAAAAAAAAAAAACTGATAAAATTATCGAGCTGCCTCAATGCCAGCAGCAAAATTCGAATTTCGAATCAAATTGAACAGCGACAGCGCGTTAACAGTACTAGGTACTGTTAAATGCAACTCTGTTAAGCTCCATTCATTATTTATCGCATGTTCGTTCGCTCTGTCACGCGCTCTCTCTCTCTCTCTCTCTCTCTCTCTCTCTCTCTCTGTCGCTTTAATCGCTTAATTGTGTTAATGCTATGATATAAGAATGAGGCATGAAAGGGGGCTTCATAAAAATGGAAAATTCTTTTCTTTAAATCACTCGCATGAGTTAAGGGATCGCGCATCGGATGGGATCACCCATACATGCAATTTAATTATAATTGTTGTGGCCTTTATGTTGTTGTTGTTGTTGTTGTGTATTGTGTATTGTGTGGTGTTTATAAGTATTTATTGTGTTGTTGGATGAACTGATTGTTGTTGCTGCTGTACGCATTATTCTTCGGTCTTCCTGTACTATTTATTGCCTCTGTGCCTTTGCCCAATAAAGGTTAACCTTGAACTTCAAAAACTGTGTATTTTCTCGTTCCTTTCTCAATTCCATTTTGTTGCTAGTATTTTCGTGTTGGTTGTGTTGTTTGTTGTTGTTCTTTTTTATGGTTCTTCTTATTATATTATTCGTGTTCGCTTGGTTAATCGTCTTATGCTCGCATGTTTTAGGCAATTGTGAAGATGTACTTACATACTTTCATACATATGTACATACATTCGTACCTCGTCATAATCAAATCCCATATAGAGGTATTCCCCGTTAACATAACATTAACATTTCCAGTCAGATAAGAGAAAGAGATAGGCGAGAAACACACAACAGTATATATGTACCTATGTAGTGGTCAAATTTCGACCACTGGATGACCCTAGTTGGATTAATTTCTTAATACGTCTTAAACTGGAGGCTGTGTCCGCGAGAAAGGGGCGAGCGAGTGAGATGGAGAGAGGGTGTAGAAGAGATAGTGCGGGAGAAGAAGAGTAGAAATACATTCTGCCATATCCTTATTAGAGTTTCAACGGATATCCGGCCACTATCCGGTATCCGGCCTTAAATTTAGTATAATCTATATCCGGCCGCCGGATAGCTCACATTAAACAATTGCTATCTTATTGTATTTGTATGTACTTCGAATGCAGATTTGAAAATGGAGCGATTAGAGGAAACCCGATGGAGTACCGCTAACATTTTCAAAGCAACGCTCAGGATCATTGTTACGCCGTTCAATATGGCTTTAAAACCGAAAAATATATAACAAAAAAAAAAAAAAAACTAATTATCCGGCAGCCGGATAACCGATTATCCGGCCTGGCAACCAGTCGGATATCTGGTATTCGGCCGGATAAACTATCCGTTGGAACACTAATCCTTATCCTATAGAAAGACAGGGTCCACGCACTGTTGCCAGTTGCCAGTTTTAGGAAAATATTACCGTGAATGTCTCATAACAAGGCCAAAATTCTTTAAAATTTAGTTGAAAAATCGTCTTAAAACGTGAAAAACTTGGTCCCACGGGGTTGCCTGACCGGAATTCGCTGCCCAAAAACTCCACTAAAGATCAAAAATGTCTTTTTAATTCCGCGGGTATTCCGCTAAAATGGCAGCCCGGGTCGACGCCCGGGCAACATATTGAGATGTCTCAATCGGCAGATATCGTAGCTTCCACCGGTAATCCGTGCTCTCCAAAAGAAGTGTGGAGAACAGAATAACAAATAAATTATCTCACCCCCGCATTTGCTTAGTCAACTCTCTCTCTCTCTCTCTCTCTCTCTCTCTTTTCTCCTTCTCTTTCTCTGTGCGTCCTCCTATCTGCCCTCCACTCTCACCAATCCTAGTTTCAATTTGTTCGCTTTGCCTTTCGCAGCTAACCCGCACTTTTTCGTACCAAAAAAACCAAAACTAAAATTAAAAAAAAATAAATAAATAAATAAAAATAAACACAAAACCCGAATAAACACTAGATTCTCCCTAAACGTCCATAAAAGCTAATTTTTTTTTTTTTTTTTTGCTTATTATTTATTTATTTATTTTTAAATTTTTTTTCTTTTTATATTTTTGTTCTTCTTGTTGCCTTCCTGTGCTGCCGCCTTTCATCCAACACAACAGATAACTTTATGCATACCAACATACGAACCGACGATCAAATGCACGTTTATATGTATGTATGTACATAAGATTCTTTTACTTTTCTGCTGCCTTCGTTCCGCGTCCCCATCGTTCGCTTCGTTTAGCCCTGAACCGTTCGGTAATTGACCAGGCAAATGTGAATGAACTCGTTCAATGTCAACGTCGAGTTGTTCACACAAAGAGTGGAACAGAAAAAAAGAAAAGAAAAAAAACAAAACTAAATAAAAGAAAGGAAAGGAAAAAACACGAAAGAGATGGTGCGGGAGAACGTACACTAGTGCTCTGTCCCTCTCCCTCTCCCTCTCCGTCGCGCTCTTTAGCTTTGCATAAAAATACTTACCAACAGCTGTCACAGCGAACGCACAAAAATATGCGTGAGTATTAGATAATTTTCGGTTGCACGCATTCATGTGTTGGTGCGTGAGTGTGCGTGCGCGTGTTTTTTTCTTCTCTCTTTTGCATTCACGTGTATGTATGTATATTTAACGCTTTCCAATAAGAATTGAAGAGAGAATGAAATCGTCAAGAGGTTTTTTTTTTTGTTTTTTTTTGTTTTTTTTTTAGTAGGCCAATTAGTTTTGGGAATAATTTTTTCTTAATTTTTACATTTTCATTCTTTTTAGATCACATTTTTTACAGGAAATTCGTTGAACAAAATCATAAGAACACAAAGCATAAGCATAGTGATTCGGCCCCCGAAGCCCATTTCGACGAAAGTTGTTTTGTTGTTTAGGTCAATGCAAAACATTTAATTTGCGCCGAGTTTTGGCTCTCTATCTCTAATAGTCCTTCAATATCCTCGAAAAATTGTGTTTTTTGGAGAAAACTCTTAAAAAATCATATCTAAGACAATTATAAAGATAGAACGTTCATTCAAAAGCATATATATAGAAAATTACTTAGAAAATATTACAAAAATATTTTTCGGGCAATTTTGCTAAAACCAATACATGCTCCCGTGGAAGGATATTATTCCATGACAATTTTTTTGTTGTTCGAGGTATGCGACTAGCTTAATTAAAATTCTCGAAAATAGAGTTTTATACCAGGATTCAGTATGCTAGGTTTCAATACGCTCAGGTGGGTGCAAAATCCTTAAAAATGGCAAATTTAAAAAAATGTTGCATACTTCTCGGGTGTACCTGTGATTGATATGCATTAATATAATATGATTTTTCTTTATAGTCATATCATGTGAATTTGTGTAACAAACAACAAAGAAGAATAAAAAATTGCTTAATCCTACAGAAAAATCGAAGCACAGTTCAAATAAATTTGGAGTACCTACAGGCAGTATCGCGGGAGGACATCATCAACAACCATACATCATATGTATATATGTATATAGCAAAAAAGCTATATAATATCGAACACGAGCTAATGCTTATTTGTGGATAGTTGGATAGTGTATCCGGCCGAATGCCTGGTTTCCAGGCCGGATAACCGGATCTCCGGCTGCCGGATATTTAATTTTTTTTTTTTTATATTTTCTTTCGGTTTTAAAGCCATATTAAACGGCGTAGAAATGATCGTTTAATCTCTACCTACCTATCCCCCTCTCTTTCGCTCCTTCTATCCCTCCTACCCTCCTCCCCGCTCGCTGTGTCTATCCGCTTCTCTCTCTGTCGCTCCCTGTACTCCCTCTATCTACTCCCTCTATCTACTCCCTTCTATCTCTCCCTCTCTCTTCCTCTTATCCTCCTACCTCTCTCTATCGCTCTCTCTATCGTCTCTCTACGTCTCTTATCTCTCTCTATCGCTCTCTCTATCGTCTCTCTATCGCTCTCTCTATCGCTCTCTCTATCGCTCTCTCTATCGCTCTCTCTATCGCTCTCTCTATCGCTCTCTCTATCCTCTCTCTTCTCTCTCTTCGTCTCTCTATCCTCTCTCTATCGCTCTCTCATTCTCTCTCTCTCTCTCTCTCTCTCTCTCTCTCTCTCTCTCTCTCTCTCTTGTAAGCACCAACCATTCTAGATAGAAGGAAGGGCGCTTAGGGATTTCCTTGTTTATTGCTTCTCGTGGGAAAATCTCCGCTCTTGAGAAAAATTATTTCCCAAGTTCAATTTTTTTGTAATGATTCTTCGAAATTTTCTATATGTTTGTGTGTTTGTTTTCTTTATTGTATTTTTTCCTTGGTTTTACTTCATTTCATTCTCGTTTTGTCTTAGGACTCGAATTTCATGGAGAGAAATAGCTTTAAGGCGCCAGGCTGCAAAAAAAAAAATCTGAAATGTGTTTAAATTTGCTTGTTATGTTGTTGTTGTTGTTGTTTTTCGTGTTATTGCTATTGTTATTATTATTTTTATTATTATTATTATTATAATTATGCGCTTGGCTCTCGAATGACAAATTTCATGAACGAAATATTCAAATAAACAACAATCCGTTTTTGTTCAACTGAAAATGGAGTCATGGAAAAACAATGAATTTCTCAGCATTTGGTTTTGCTCTGGCCAATGGCCTAACCCACATCCCCCCCTACCCACTCTTGCGTCATTCATTCTCGTAATCTTATCCATACATACAATAAATGTATTTATGTATATACGAGAATGTATGATAATGTTTCTCGAATATATTGAATTAAAGATTTTTCCATTTGAATTGAGAGCAAAAATATGAAAAATGCTACGGTCGTCCCATTGACATCCAATTAAAAAGGGGAGAGAGAGAACAGAGAAAACTCGATTAAAAGTGAATATTTCTTCTTTTATTTACAGTGTACACTTTTCAGCTGTTATATGAATAAAATGAAACTGTTATATCAATCTTATTAAAATAAAGCTGCATACTTTAAGGCGAGCTTCGAAAGTTTCGTCGAATAAAAGCTTTTTTTTATACGAAACCGCCGAAAGCTTCGGTTGGTGCCGCGATTGCATACTTTTAGGCCAACGTTTTTTTTCAGTTGATTTGGTCTCGTGCCCCAAAAAGTATGCAATTTTTTTTAAACAATCCTTACCTCACCTCACTTATCAATTTGAAATAGATGGGCGTTATTTCGATAGAAAACATTTATTCTCTATATTATAGTAAAGGGAAAATTATACATTAAAGAGCAATCATCGACTCTATGGACTCTGCATATGTTCGTTTGAAATTGTTTGCTCGGCTTTCAAACCGGAGCTGAAACGAGAGGAATAAATGTATGCACTACAAATAGGGCGAGGGCAAAGTGCAATGAACTGTCTTTCAGTATGAAAGTGCAGTAGTTTTTGTGCAGCTTTTAGTGTTTAAAAAAAAAAAAAAATAAAAATAAAAAAAATAAAATAAAATAAAAAACGAGGAATTGAATTGTTATTAATGGCGCCCAAGCAGTGACCGAATGACTTTCTAACTGCGATGAGCAAAAATGCTCCTCAATACAAAAGGGGGAGGCTTCGAAACTATTGAACGAAGAAGATTTGTATTAAAAATTTTAAATTTTTCCGCTTTTTTGAATTGAGGAAGATCAAAAAATTGAGAAAATAAAAAATTGAGAAAAAATTAGGGGCAAATTTTTGGACGCTTTCAATTTGAACTCTCTTGTTTGCGCTTAAATCCTCCTCGGTCTCCCGATGCAGTCCGCTGGTAAAAATTTTAAATCCTTATACACATTCATATAGGCGATTCAAGAGGATATATGTATGTATGTATGTATGTACATAGGGAGCGATTCCCAGTATTTCAATGGGAATGGGATAATATTTTGCTTAATTTTCTCTCGATATTTTCCTACTGGAATTTCTCTGGCATTAAATCTATGCGCGCTCAAATGTGTCCATCAAATGAGTTACTGGCACACGCTTAACTATGCACGTCCGTCCGTGTCAACGTCTATGTTCAGGTCCATGTTGATTGCACAATCGAATTTCTTTTCTTTTCTTTTCTACGTGCGTGTTTCGGTTTGTTGTGTTGTCACTACATTTCTATCGTAATCCGCGCAATGTACACTCCGTAAATTCGTACCGTTCGGTTTTCATTTGCAACGAAAGTCATTGCACTCTCTCTTCTCTCGTTATTAAGGTGGTGTGGTGTGGTGGGTGCGGTGTGCTGTAGTGTAATGCGGCGGGGAGGCGAGAAGAGTAAAGAATAGTACAGTAGAGCCGAGTGAAAAGGCATGAAGTCATTGCATTGCAATTCGCTATATTGCGTTGCATTGCGTTAAGTTGCGTTACGTTGCGTGTTGCGGTACTTTCATTGCTGAGTTGCTGAGGTCGATGACGTCGTCTTCGCCTGCGTCTTTGCCGCCGTGGTTGTCGTAATCGTAATCACCATTTCTTTTTTCTTTTTTTTTACAAGTTTTTTTTTCTTTTTGTTGTTGTTAATTTTTCTTATTTCTCTATGCAATTTTAATTTTATTGCCTCATAGAGTGTGTACTGACAGTCAATTAGGAGCCCATGTGTGTGAGTGTGTGGAGTGTGTGCTGTGTGTGTGTGTGTGTGCATACATTGCGGTGAAGAGAACACACATTTCAGCGAATAAGGAGCGATAGTGCTATGAAGAACATTTTTCCGGCCCTTAGTTTCCTTCTTCCTCGCCCGCCCGCCCGCAGTCATCACGCTCAATCATTCTCTCCTCTTATTTGAAAAATTTTAGTAAATTTCAAAAACAAAGAAATTGCTTTCGACGAATGAAATGAACCGGAAGTAAATGAGTCAAAACGAGTCGGCCGGGAATGGGATTAGGGGGGCGGGGGGTATAAAAAATCCCCTTTTAATGGAATTAAAAAAATATTTATGCCACACCACGTCATAACACTATAAATGGCCTGTGAAGTGAGTGCGCGCTCTGTGTGGACTATGAATCATGAGAGAGTTCCTCATTAGAGTGCGGAGCAATTTTCTGTTCTGTTCTGTTCTGTTCCAACTTTTTTTGAGTTTGATGAACTTTCCCGTCTTGAGTATGTTGCAATGCTTTACAATATGGACAGACGAAATTAATAGGTCTACATATGTATGTACATACACACATCGATGACCTAAATATGGGCCGAATAGAGCGAGCTGATTTGCCGCATTGCATTCTGTTGCAATGTCGGGAGGTGAATTCGAGGAGCTCAAAATTTAGTACAAGGATATTTTAAGATCGGAAATGATTTAGAATCCTACTTAATAAAAGTCGAGTGAGATGGCAGAGAAAGTGAGGAATTTTATAGATTGGAAGTATTAGATTCGTTAAAGAAGAAAAGCGAGATGTTGGGAGAGGACGGGAATGATCGGAAGAGGATAAGAGTGTAAGAGAGAGAAAAGAGAGAGAAAAGAGAGGGAAAAGAGAGGGAAAAGAGAGAGAAAAGAGAGAAAAGAGAGAAAAGAGAGAGAGAAAAGAGAGAGAAAAGAGCGAGAAAAGAGAGGGAAAAGAGAGGGAAAAGAGGGGGAAAAGAGAGGGAAAAGAGAGGGAAAAGAGAGGGAAAAGAGAGGGAAAAGAGAGGGAAAAGAGAGGGAAAAGAGAGGGAAAAGAGAGGGAAAAGAGAGAGAAAAGAGAGGGAAAAGAGAGGGAAAAGAGAGGGAAAAGAGAGAGAAAAGAGAGGGAAAAGAGAGAGAAAAAGAGAGGAGAAAAGGAGAGAAAAGAGAGAGAAAAGAGAGAGAAAAAGAGAGGAAAAGAGAGAGAAAAGAGAGAAAAGAGAGAAAGAGAGAGAAAAGAGAGAAAAGAGAGGAAAGAAGAGAAAAGAGATAGAAAAGAGAGAGAAAGAGAGAGAAAGAGAAAGAGAGAAAAGAGAAAGAAAGAGAAGAAAAGAAAAGAGAGAGAAAAGAGGAAGAGAAAAAGAGAGAGAAGAAACAGAAGAAAGAGAAAAAGAGAGAACAAGAAAAAGAGAGAAAAAAAAAAAGAAAGAAAGAGAGAAAAAGAAAAAGAAAAGAGAGAAAGAGAAAAAGAGGAAGAAAAAATTGGAGAAAGAGGGAGAAATATTTTGCTTATTTATTTCTGACCTATTATCTCACAGTTCATATGTTCGCTCTCTGTAATACCGCGAGAGGTATTTTTCCTGCCGTATTTCGTCGCCTTTGGTCACCGAAGTTCTTGCTTCAGCTATTTGACTTAAGTCTTTTCCGGAGCACTTACTTGAACAGTGCATGAAAGAACGACGGTGAAAGGTGAAGAAGAAATTGAGGAAGAGACGAAAGAGAGGTTCAAAATTTTTTAAGGTAACGCTCTATTTGTGAGCGTTCATTGCTCTAAAAAAATTTTTGTTCGCTTTGTTTTTAGGTTCTTCGCTGGCTTGTTGTTTGTGTGTGTTCTAATTGATGTTGTTGTTGGTTTTTGTTTGATATTGTTTTTGTTAGTGTTGAAATGTCTTTTGGTGTTATTTTTTTAAAATTGTTTTTGTACATTAATCAGAGTTGACCTTACACAAAGTATGCTTTAAAACACTCAAAGCTTCGCTCAAAAATTGAGTATTCTTTTATTATTTTCTGCTGTTCTAAGTTTTTCAGAAATAATAAAAAAAAAAAATATTTTTCCAACAATTATTGAAAAAAAAAAGAAAATAAAAAAATTCATTTTTATTGTGTCGTGCTTTACAAAATGGCACTCCCACATATTTTTCAACGTTCACCTGTTCTCGTCCATTTAAGGCCATTTAAGGCCTTCAGAAATCCGAAGTGATGCAAACAAAATAAAAAAAAATAAAAAAAGAAATATGAAAATAATAATAAGAACAAAAAACCGAATAAAAATAAATAGAAGAAAAAAATCCTAAAAATAAATTG
>CM035806.1:167396870-167616870 GCA_020466095.1 Chlorops oryzae
AATGATCGGCCGACCTAAGCAATCGCAATCGGATTGCTCGGTGAATGCACACCTCGAATGGGCGCAGCAATCAACTTAAATTGCCTTTAAATGTTGAACAAAGCCAGTAACAAATCCACAAAAAACAATGAGCCAACAATTTATTGAAGGTTAGAAGTGAGCGGTCCATTTTATTAAATTTTTTTTTTTTTTTTTTTTGACAACTTAAGAGTCGTTTTTTTCAGCATGTCTCAAGCAAGTTTCAATAAACCTTGAAACAAAATTTTTCTTTCAATCTTCAGATTTTTGAAATTTTTTTTTTTAGCAACCCTGTTAGTTGAATTATTTTTATATTTTTTTATCTAGTAATTAAAAAAACTCTCTAAATATTTCTCTCAGTGTAAAATGTAAAAAAACGGGGAAAATTCCCTCGATCTGGCATCACTGATTCGAAATTTTCGCAAGAATTCCATTCAAAAATTTTTAAGAGAACACCTGAGACACAGACGTCCCTTCGCCCATTGCAATTTTTTTTTTATATTAAATTGGTGTACATAATAAATAAAGCAAATTATGCATACAGTAGAATCTGGTTATAACGAATCCCTGAAATAATGAACATCTGGAAATAGTGAACGCGTTTTTGTTACTGGGACTTTTCAAAATAATCAGGCCTTAAGAGCGTGGGGTAGAAAAAGGGGAATTTTCCCCCGGGCCCGAACTTTCTCAAGGGGCCCACAATTGGCAAGGGTACGACGGTACAAAAATTGAGTCTCGATAGTGTGAACAGAATCGGTAGTGTGAACTGCCTCGGTAGCATGAAAAGCCTCGTTAGCGTGAATAGCCTCGTTAGTGTGAACAGCCTCGTTAGCGTGAACAGCCTCGTTAGTGTGAACAGCCTCGTTAGCGTGAACAGCCTCGGTAGTGTGAACAGCCTCGGTAGCGTGAACAGCCTCGTTAGCGTGAACAGGCTCGTTAGTGTGAACAGCATCGGTGGTGTGAAGAACCTCGGTAGTGTGAACAGCCTCGTTGGTGTGAACAGCCTCGGTGGTGTGAACTGCTTTGGTAGTGTGAACAGCCTCGGTAGCGTGAACAGCATCGGTAGTGTGAACAGCCTCGGTAGTGTGAACAGCATCAATAGCGTGAACACCATCGGTAGTATGAACAGCCTCGGTGGTGTGAACTGCTTCGGTAGTGTGAACAGCCCTTGAAAAACTCAGTTCACAACATCCAGACTCTACTGTATTTAAAAACCCAAAATACCAATAAGTATTTAAATCTTTTTTTGTTTGGATTTCATTTAAGTGTCGATATTTTTCGAACCACCCTCGTAGTTTCATGAAACAATTCACACATACATATATAGGGGGACATATGTATATTTTTTCCAGCCTTGGACCCCCTCCCGCCTAAGGTGAGTTTCAGTGAGACTTTTTCGTAATCGATTCCCCGATTTGGTGAGATTTTTCTAGACCCACTCCTCCGTCCCTAGTTTTGTTGACGTAATTAATGGACGTCCCCTAATTTGAATTCTTGCCTTCAATAGATTATTTCAATAAATTTTCGTCTTGTCGTGGAATTCTAATCGAGCTCGTTCAATAAATTTGTAGCACGCAAAGAATTTTCAAATATTAAGAAGAGACCGACCAACAAGAACAACTGACGCTCTTCGTATGACCCAAAAAGAATGAAAAAAAAAAAAAAAAAACAACGAAAAACAAATAAAGAAATGAATAGGTAATCCAACCTACCTCACGTTGAAAATGCTTCTACCGAGACAGCCGAGAGCATGGAGGAGACCCAAAGAATTTCGAAAGCAAAGCAAAAGCATAATGAACAAAAGAATGAGAGGATTGAGATCGAGAGCGATAGCTATAACAAGAGTGAGAGAGGGATAGAGAGAGAGAGAGAGAGAGAGAGAGAGAGAGAGAGAGAGAGAGAGAGAGAGAGAGAAAAGAGAAAGAGAGGGGGAGAGAGAGCGCGATAGAGAGAAGAACAACATAGGAGAGAAGAACAACATAGGAGAGAAGAACAGTAGCAACGATGAAGTTAAACTAGAAGATGTGACGAATAAACGGAACCACGGACCAACGGGGGACCTACTCTCGGTCGTTCAACTCGTTGAGAGAATCCCGAAATAAAAAGAATTTTATAAAAAAAAAACAAAAAAAAAAAAACGACGAAAGCGGGAATGCGAATTCAAATGCTTATGCTGACGATGAGCCTAAATGGGCGCCCATGGAGTGTGTGCACTCGCCCACTGTACGCAGTGTGTTGTACACTGTACAGTAGATAGTTTAAATTTAGATCCCCATGCACATAGGGGGAACGCACAATCGCTCACAAGCTCGAATAATGGGCACAGACGATGGATGACGTGCCTCCATTCTGGATGCATCGCCGAGAACGACACGTGATAATGATGCCAACCGACGGAGGAACGCCGCGCGCCGAGTCGAATCGAATCGAATCGGGTTGAGCTGAATCGAGTCGAGTCGATGAGCTAAAGGAAACTTCTAGGAGCGCAGACGACGAGCAACGAGTAAAAAACACACAAAAAACGAAAAACACAAGCGCGGTCGTGTAGTGGGGAAACGTGGCGTGGCGTGGCGTGGCGAATCGAAGGGGGATAACGTTCGTGAATGGCTGGCAGAGGGGGAGTAGGAGGCATTTGAATGTGAGTGGCGCGCTATTAAAACGCTGATTGCCCACTTGCGGTGCATTGAACTTTGGGGCAGGCAATGGACTGCGCTGCATGTGCCTTCATGTGTGTGTGTGTGTGTGTGTGTGAATTAATGATACGCACAAATGTGTTGCATGTTCGTATTATTTGTTTTTTATACTCTTGGTTCAATGTCCATTTTTCCCTTTCCGTGTATACGTGTCCTGGCCACCCACTTATCTTGGTGTTACGGATTGCACAGTCCAGCTGTTCCGCGAGGAAATCGATTACGCTTCATTACTTGCGACCACGTGTTCGCGTGGAGAAGGTTATTGTCCTTATTTTTTTTTCCCCCCTCCTATTTTCACTCTGTTTCCTCCTCCATAGCATCGCGAGCTTGCATTCCGAGCTGTTCGTTCATTCATCATCCAGTTGAGTTCTTTTGAGCGGTTTTTTTTTTTATTAAGTAGGGATTTTTTTTTCTGTCTTGGGTTAAGTGAACCTTTTCATATAAATTACTTAAGTAATTAAGCGAAAGACTTGCTGCTTACGATAAAAAATCTCCAACTTAGCTTTGTAGTGCGAGGACACAGATCCGTTCATCCTCAAATTTATCTGAATCCTGCATTCAAATTCAATTAGTAATTTTTCTATGTGTATGCTAAATCCCAATCTGAAGTCAGTCGCCGAAATGCAATGCGATTCTTCAACAGAAACGATGAATTCAATGAACATGCGACCGAGTCGTGATAGAATGCCCCTACAAAAATATCACACAGTGGATCCAGGCGTGCCTTTAAAGAAGGGTAAATGAAAATGAAAATAATAAAACAAAATAAAAAAAATAAAAAAAATACTTATATTAAAATAAAATAAAAATTACTTATATAAATTAATAAATACTTATAAAAAAAAAAAAAAAAAAATAAAATAAAAATAATAAAAAATAAAAAATATAAAATGATAAAAATTAAAAATAAAATACATGAAAATACTTATAAAAAAAATAAATAATAAAAATATTAAAAAACAAAAATTAAAAAATAATTAAAAAATAAACATGAAAAAACTACTTAAAAAAAAAAATAAAAATAAAATATAAAAAAAAAAAAAAATATAAAAAATTAAAAAATTAAAAAAACTAAATAAATATAAAAAAATAAAAATAAAAATATAAAAATTAAAAATATATAATAAAAAAATTAAACAATTAAAAAAATAAAATAAAAATAAAATAAATGTTATAAAAATATATTAAACAAAAATAAAAATTAAAAAAACTACTATTATTAATAAAACTGCAACAAAATAAAAATAAAATAAACACTTATAAGAATACTAAAAAAAAATAAAAATAATAGAAAATATTAAAAAATTAAAACAAATAAAAAAATATTTATAAAAAATATTTTAAAATAGAAAAAAAAAAAATAATAAATAAGATAAAAAATTAAAAAAAAAAACAAAATAAAAAAAATAAGTAAATAAAAAAAATAAATATTAAATCATGAAAAAATTAAAATTATTGTTGAACTTTTAGTTTTTTTCATTATTTTTATTAATTTCGATTGACTTTGGACCTTCCTTAACCGGTAAAAATTTTCAATGTACGCCCCCAACCCCTTGGAATGCGCGCCTACGGAAAAATGTGAAGCGCTCTTGATGAACAGTTTTAGTTATCAATCTTCTTCCTTCTGATTCCCCGATCCCTGCTCCGTTGTGCTGCTCATAACAATATACCCATAGCTCCTATGCACTGTCCAGTTATCAATTCCGACCCGATCGATTCACTGTTACGTATGTTTTTCGGTCGGCTATAGCCGACTTTAGCGTACTCAGTTGTTGTTTTTTTTTCTTTTTCTTTTAATTCCTTTATTCGATTTGATGAATAAATATACTTATTTATTTATTTTTTCCATCAAACAACAAGAACAAAAAAAAAAAAAAAAACATTGCAGCTCCACCCAAACTTATAGCGCTCTGCTTTCCTATGCTGCCTGCTCAGCCTCCTCGAAATACTATCGCATTTAGACACAGTGCCTTCATTCGAGTTCATCGAACTGGTAGGCTGACCTTTTTCATTGTTGTTGTTGTTGTCCATGCTTCATATTTATGACTCTGTTTTTTCCTTCTGTTTTCTTCTGCTGCTTCTTCTCCTTCTTCTTCGTTTTCGTCTTCTAAGTGCTCCCCTTTTTTGTTCCAATTTCGATGGCTCTTGTGTTCTATGCAACTTGAGTGTGCTTTTCTTCTATTTCTTTTCTTCTATTCTTTTTCTCTTTGCTTTGCTTTCTTTAGTTTCCGAGGAATTTTCTAGCAAATCGGGGATTTTTGTAGAGAGCGAGTGTGATGGAGCGATTGAGTGTTTGTTTGTTATGGTAGTTTCACTCCCTTTTCCAGTCAAGCTTGAAAATATGCACTAGAAACGAAGAAATTCCATTTTTTTTTTTTTTTTTTTTTTTTTTTGGGGGCATAAAACTCTAAATAGTATTATTTTAATCTTTTCAAACCGATGGTAGAACTACCTCCTATCGTTGTACATGCAATATGTATTTGCATGAGGGCATTTTCCGAACTTGGGCCCTTACTTTGTTTGGATCCGCCAAAGTGCTAAGTTTTGGTTTGTGTGGGGCATTTCTTTGGCCTTGTTTCAGGCAGTTCTAGAATTATCCTGTCCCTTTTTTTTATTGCCTTCTATTTTTTATTTATTTATTTTTTATTTTTTTTTTTTTTTGTAAAGAAAAAGAAAATGGAGAAAATGCTATAAAGAATTTGAGAATTTGTGTGTTTTTTACCCCCTTAAAATCTGATCCACGGTTCGTTGGGTTCGTTGAACTTTTTTCTTTCTTTTGTTAATTTCCAGCAGTAAAAAATCCAGCGTGTTACTTCACCGGTCTCAGCTGCGTTAAGCATTCTCTTCGCAGAAGTTTTCTTCAGCATTTGAAGTTTTTTTGGGTTTTTTTTTTTCTTCAGTGGAGCTATAATGACAATGGGTTTGTCCGTCGTCGGTCGATTCGATATTACTCATTCGTTTGATTTATTCTCGTCTTTGCCCGGATTGTTTTTCGAGAAGGAGATCTCTCCTCTCCCTCTCTCTCTGTCTCTCTCTCTCTCTCTCTCTCTTCTCTCTCTCTATCTTTCTCTCTCTCTCTATCTTTCTCTCTCTCTATCTTTCTCTCTCTCTATCTTTCTCTCTCTCTCTCATTTGGAGCCTAAGTGTGTAACACCCTTAATGCTGGAAACCACACTAACCTAACCTAACCTAATATTTGTAAAAAAGTGCAAAACAACTGATCATTCTCGACCCGGAACTTTTAACTCACCACAAAAAAAAAAAAAAAAAATAAGACCCTGTATGGGCGCCAAAAACAAAACGAAGTGAAATCTCCGAACGGAGTAGGTAGTGGTAATAAGATCGTCTTATTCATTGCATATGCTGTTTGCCTTATGACTCATGCATTTTTCCACCGAAATATTGCTCTAATTTGTCGCAGAATTTCGTAATTACACAATCGTTTTAAAAATAAATCAAAAAACCCAAAAAAAAATATGTAAGCAAAGTAAAAAGGAAAAATGAAAATCAAAAATGAAAAATACAAAATGCCTTCGTACCCGTACCCGTACCGTTCCGTAATGCGATGCAATGCAACGCAACGCGACTTGACGCCCAGTTAAAATTCGTCACTCCGCCTCAGCTGTGCTGACAAAAAATTTGAATTTTTCCTCTATTTCAAATGCAACCAAAATTCGAGACAAAAATAGAGCAAATTCAAAAGAAATCCAAAAGACAAAAGAAAAAGTAAAAAAAAAACGAACAAATCCTTGCAGTTTTCGAAATTTTGAAAAAAAAATATAATAAATTGGCGCATACTCCTTTGTTTTTATACCCGAGAAACACTCTCTGTGTCGAGGGTGTATTGCGTTTGTGCGGCTGTGTGTAACACCCAGAACCAGTCGAGATGGACCATATAGACTAAATGTCTACACTGAGCGAACTTTACCATGATTTTTTTTAAAAGGGCGCATTTTTATTCACAGTCCTTTTGATTTTCGAGCAGAACGAAAATTTCAAAAGAAAAATTGTTGAGACAACAACATTTTTGGTTGATTTAAAGGAAATATGTTTAATTACATTTCTTTTCGTTCGGTATAATTCTCATTTGCTTTATAAAATATGATATATAAGATATTCATTCATTTTAGAACTTCATAAGCATTGCAAAAGCAGTCACGACAACGGAGTGACCAAATCGGATGAAGTCAGTGCTCGGGATTCTCCCACTTTAGTGGTAGATCTACCACTATTTTCACTTGCTACCAATTCTACCACGCTAGGTCCAAATCTACCACTTTTTTTATACTTATTTATGAATTAGTTTTATTTATTTTATGGTCATTTAGAATAATTGAGAACATCAAAAATGTGGATCAGTGTTATGTATTATTGAAAAATATGTTCGCAGCTTCCTATTGTCAAGAATGTTATCAAAAATGGCAGTATTGGCGTTTAACGACATTCAATAAATATTGAAACATTTTTATATAACAAGAGAAAATACCTAAAAACAATTAAGTTTCCCAATTTTCTACATGATCAGATGTGATATATTGTATTATCATTTTATATAAATTTTAAATCTACCACTTTTTATAAAAATCTACCACTTTTTATAAAAATCTACAATTTCTTTAAAAATCTACCCCCTTTAATCATTTTAAACAAATTTTAAATCTACGACTATTTTATAAAAATCTACCACTTTTTATAAAAATCTACCACTTCTTTTTCAAAAATCTACCTCCTTTAAAAATTTTCAAGTCCGCGAGCACTGGATGAAGTCAATCCGATGGCTATTTTTTTGGGTTATGTTCAGTAGAGGGGGCTCTGTGCCCATTTGCTTTGAACGTTAATTAAATTTGTTTTAACAGGTTGATTCAAAAGGAAAATCTTTATTTTTTTCAACAAGAAAAATTGTTAAATTAAAAATATTCCTTGTTGAAGCCGTTTTGTGTGTTCTTCCTTTTGATTTAACCAGTTTTCTGGTTGATTTTTTTTCTCTGTGTATAGAAACGATCAGCGCCACCAGGAGATTCGATTTAGCCATGTCCGTTCGTCGATCTGTCCGTCCATCTGTCCGTCCGTCTGTCCATTTGTATACTGTTTTCATATCGAAGGAGTTGAGCAATCTCGACGAAATTTGGTATGCGTGTTTATGGGGACATGAGTAAGAACAAGTTCGAGAATAGACCGGATCGGACCGTTTTTAAGGGTACCTCCAGCCGGAAGTTTTTGAAATATTTTGATGAAGTTCGATATTTGAACATATTTTAGGGCTTTAAACGTTAGCGGCTGTCCATTAATTTTCGTAAGGGAATTTAAACATGTGTATCTGTGTCGGGTATTGTATTGTCAGGTCCACCTGACTATAACACCCTTACATGTTTTATTATATTTTTTTTAATTTTTTATTTTTTTTATACATACTTATTGTATTTTTTTTTTTGTGTTTGTCGCTGCCGACAAAGCACAAAAGATCACGGTACAGTGGGCGTGCTAGAGCAGCTAAGTGATTACAAATTATGACTCATGGAGGCAGAATTCAGTTGGGGCATTAAGTAATGGCACGCAATAACAAGAAAAGCAAAATTCAATCAAAAAAAAAAAATCAAATCAAATCAAAAAAAAATATTAATGCCATTTTTCCGGCCATTCATTTTCACAGGAATTTTATGACGTATGTGACATGAATCGGGCGCAGGAATTATGAAAAATGATGTGTAAAAGAATTTTTGTTGTTCTCTTTCCATCGCACAGCATATGCTCGGACCTGTTTTATGCACAGTCATTTATTCAGTCATTTAGTCAGTCAGTCAGTCAGTCAGTAAGTCAGTCTGTCAGTCAGTCAGTCAGTTCGTCTGTCAGACCAACGGGTAATGGTAATGCGAGAGGACCTAGAAAACATGACTGCAATTGCATATGTGTGGTGTGGTATGGTGTGGTGCGGCCCACTCGGCGTAAATGTATGTATGCGCCACGATTTTCCATGCATGTATATATGTATGTATGCATATGAGTGCATCTGTGTGCGTGAAAGTGGCCCGACGGAGTTCACTGCACTCTCGTTTACCTCGAACGACTTTGAATTCGAATTCGCAGCTCGATTTCGAGTCGAGTTCGAGTTCGAGTTTCGATGCAAGAGCGGCGCGCTTCGGATTTCCACTCGATGCCAACCGTTGGATTTCGGTGCACTCAATATTGAGTGCGCGCTCACACTACATATTACGCTCACCGGCATACCAAAATGCGATAGTAAGAACACAAAAAAAAAAGAGAACGGTCCACATTATTATTACTTATTATTAATTTTTTTTTGCTTTTGCTTATGCGTTGGCCAAAGGCAACGACCGCTGCAACTCCGGCAAGGAATTGCCTCAGTAGAAAAATTAATCTCAACTCATATGTTGCACATGGAAAAAGACCTTGCTTTGAGAGAGTTCTTTGGTCTCGATTTTGATTGTTGTTGCCTAAAGTGTTGCTGCTAATGCTTAATAACTATTATCATTGAATCAAAATTTCGTAATAACAAATGCCATTCAATTCGGATATCATTTCAAATCATTGAGTTTATGTATTTTCTTGTTATTCCTTCTCTATAAAATTGCATTTTATTTGCGGAAAAATTGTTCTCCAACACTTGATTTAGTGGACCTGGGAAACTACCTTCCGATTAATTTTGAACAAACATACAAGAATTATAAATTCCTTTCTGTAAGCTTTCAGTTCCAACTCCCATCCGATGCAATGCCATCTCACTGCAGCCAGTTTATCGGGGAATCTCCCCGAAATTAAAAGGCATTTCTGAGCTTAATTGGAGTCTTACACAGAGAAAAAAATCAACCAGAAAACTGGTTAAATCAAAATGAAAAACATAAAAAACCGGCTTCAACAAGGAATATTTTAAATTTAAAAATTTTTCTTGTTGGAAAAAATAAAGTTTTTCCTTTTGAATCAACCATATATATATATAAAAAATATATACATAAAAAAGATGAGCTGTTAAAACAAATTTAATTAACGTTCAAAGCAAATGGGCACAGAGCCCCCTCTACTGAACATAACCCAAAAAAATAGCCATCGGATTGGACTTCATCCAGTGCTCGCGGACTTGAAAATTTTTAAAGGAGGTAGATTTTTAAAGAATAAGTGGTAGATTTTATAAAAAGTGGTAGATTTTTATAAAAAGTCGAAGATTTGAAATTTGTGTAAGATGACTAAAGGTGGTAGATTTTTAAAGAAGTGGTAGATTTTTATAAAAGTGGTAGATTTTTATAAAAAGTGGTAGATTTAAAATTTATATAAAATGATAATACAATATATCACATCTGATCATGTAGAAAATTGGGAAACTTAATTGCTTTTAGGTATTTTCTCTTGTTATATAAAAATGTGTCAATATTTATTGAATGTCGTTAAGCGCCAATACTGCCATTTTTGACAACATTCTTGACAATAGGAAGCTGCAAACATATTTTTCAATAATACATAACATTGAACCACATTTTTTATGTTCTCAATTATTCGAAATGACCATAAAATAAATAAAACTAATGCATAAATAAGAAGAAAAAAAAGTGGTAGATTTGGACCTAGCGTGGTAGAAGTGGTAGAAAGTGAAAATAGTGGTAGATCTACCACTAAAGACTGCTTTCGCAATGCTTTAAAAGTTCTAAAATGAATGAATATCTTATATATCATATTTTATAAAGCAAATGAGAATTTTACCGAACGAAAAGAAATGTTATTAAAAATATTTCTTTTAAATAAACCAAAAGTTTTGTTGACTCAACCATTTTTCTTTTGAAATTTTCATTCTGCTCGAAAATCAAAAGGACTGTGAATAATGCGCATATAAAAAAAAAAAATCATGGTAAATTTCGCTCAGTGTAGGGCAGAAAGGTGGTCTGGGAAATTGTTGTGGGACCAAGTTTTTGCTTTTAGAAAATTTGAAAATTAAATTTCAAGGAATTTCGAAATTTCAAGGTCTTGTTTTGAGACATTCAGGTGGATATTCGCCAAAAAAAAAAAAAAAAAAAAAAAAAAAAAACCTGGCAACAGTGTGAAATCTCATCATGTCCGATTCAATTTACTCAAAAAGTGAAACAATCAAAAGATTTTATTTAATTTTAATGCTTTTATGTTGAGCTCTGAAGCGAATTTCGATGATTGAAATGTTTTTTTCCATAAATTTTGGGAATGAAAAACCGAAATCCACACATCCACACATCCAAATTGTAATCGTAAAATGTCATTATCCTTCAACCCTTATGCGAGCGATAAAAATTCATGAGCCCGAGTTCATTGCACTCGATGTAAAATTTTTAAGGTTACAACTGCAGTCCACGTGCAGTCGACGTCAATTAAAACACAAATGTAAACGGGTGTACGTTGGGGGGCGGTCGGGGAGAAGTTGGTTGGAGTCCGGAGATGACGGACAAGAGGGCATGAAAGAGCAAGTGCTATGGCGAGAACGAGAGCACTTCACTTTTACCTAAAGTAACCCTCAAAATAACTGAATAGATTGCCTGTTACGAGTCCTTTCATATACATACATACAATGTACCATATATATATATATGTAAAATATTTATTTATTTTTTCTTTGTTCTATAAATGCCAACCGACCACCAGCCAACCCTCAAACCCATAAGATCCTCACGAGCCTCCTCCTCCACCTCCTTGCGAGTACGAACACATAATCGGAGAAGTGCAATAATGTTGCAAAAGCATTAGACTCACTCACTCACTCACTCGCTCGCTCGCTCGAGCACTTACTACTCATGGTCTGTGTTGTGTTTATTCCACTCACTCGCTCTTTCGCTCTCGGTCATGCTGCAATTTAATCCTTTTCTTCTTACGTTGCTTTAGTGCATTGCCCGTTAAGTGGGTCAAAGCAAATGATAACCCCTGGCAGAAAAGTAAAATTAGCACAACGAACGCGAGTAACACAAGCTGGCGAGTGGCTCTCAGCTCGCACTGAGCTCACTCCAGAGTTCACTCAGCTTGCAGTGCAGTGCAGTGGGAAGGGGGGAAAACGAATAACCGAACTAAACTGAAAGAAAAAAATCAAGAAAGACATAACGAACATCTTGTAACGAGTTCAACGCTCGAAAACGAGTAATTTGAGTAATTTCTTGCATTGAGTGAATGTTGAGCGCCATTCGTCGTGTGGGTGCTCACAATTTGATTTTATTGTCGAAAAAAAAAAACACTCGTCGTCATTTGATGAAGTTTTCCCGCATTTTTCGGCCGCGAAAGGAGGAACGACGATGAGACGACCTCATCGATACTAGTTGCTTTGCTCTTATTATTAGGCACACACAACGCTTAGCCGACCTCGTCTTGGGTTGTTCAACTTTTGAACTCAAAGCGATAGCAAGGACAGTTCGGACGGTCTTCTTCTTCTTCTTCTTGTTGTGCGGGGCTCGTATGAGTGAAATTCGTCTGGGGATGGAATGCAACAAAATTATTTCATTTTATTCTCCAAAAAGTTGCCAATGAAAAAGAACTCAAATTTATTGTATATGATTTCACTCAGTGACATTCGTTCGGAGCGGTTCAACAACCACTTGACGCTTGATTCGAATGTTCTCGAATATTTCAGTTTGTTCTAACCTGCACTGTTTTGGCTTTCTGCTGCTGCTGCTGCTGTTGCTGCTGCCTGTCTACGTGCAACTTGGCGCGATTCATTTTCTCTGAATTTTAGCCAAAAACTGCATAACGTCAACACCCGAGCAAATCCGAATCGAATACACGAGTTCGTCTGCTGTCGTCAAGTTTTGTTTTGTTTTATTTTTCTTTTCTTATTCCTATTTGTTTTGTGTGTTAATTTTAATTTTTTTATTTTTTATTTTTCGCTTTATTTTTTCCCCCTTGTTTGTAGTTTTTTCACGTTTCTAAGGTAAGTGCGGTGCAATGTCCTCGATTGGACGTGCAGCCACCAAATCAAAACATCACCGTGGTGTGGTCATCGTCATCGTCATCACCAATGGTCGGTGGCTGTCGTCAAAATCGGCATCATCATTACCATAATAAAGTATCTTTTGTAATAAACTCCCCAATACTCCATACTCCCTAACCTCTCTCCACTCTCTAGTTTCTAGCTTTCTCTTACTCTCTCTCTCTCTCTCTCTCTTTCTTCATTCTACCTCAATTTATCTCTCCCTACCCCTCTCTCTAACTCTCTCTACATCTATCTTCCTCTCTATTTCTCTACCTGCCTATAAATTTCCCTCTCACTCTCCATCACTCCCTCTTCCTCTCACTACCTCTCTACGTCTATCTTCCTCTCTCTTTCTCTACCTGTCTCTAACTCTCTTTCACTCACCCCAACTACCTCTAACTCTCTATCTTCCTCTCTGTAGCTCTCTACGTCTCTTTTCCTCTCTACGTCTATCTTCCTCTCTATTTCTCTACCTGTCTCTAACTCTCTTTCACTCACCCCAACTACCTCTAACTCTCTCTCTTCCTCTCTGTAGCTCTCTACGTCTCTCTCCGTCTCTCTTCTCTCTACGTGTCTCTTCCTCTCTCACTCTATCTCTCTCTAGCTCTTTCTACACCTATGTATCTGGCTCTCTGTAGCTGTCTCTAACTCTCCCTTCTTCTCTTTACACCTATCTAGCTCTCTGTAGCTCTCTTTGGTTTCTCTTTCTCTTTAGCTCTCTCAAGCCCTCTTTAAATCACTTGAATTCTCTCTACCTCTCTCTAACGCTGTTTACCCTAACTTTACCGTTCCTTATCTCCCTCGACCATTCTCCCTATTACGCTCTCAATCTTTCTCGCTCTTTCCTCTCTCTCTATATTCTCAATGCACTATCGAAATCGTTCTCTGAATATATCTTCCAGCCTCTCACTCTCACTCTTACTCTTTCTTTTTCTCTATATTTTCCCCTTAAAACATTAAAATAGGGTATCCTTTGATTTCAATTGCAATTCTTTCGACGAACTCCTCAACTCCTAAGGGGACATCCATTAATTACGTCAACAAAATTAGGGGTCAGGGGGTCCAAAGCTGTAGAAAATATGTTGACGTTATTAATGGATGTCCCCTTAAAAAAATATATCATCTTATTGAATTTTTTTTTTTTTTTTTGTTTGCTTTTCAATAAATTCAATAAAAATACCTTTTATTTTCTGACATTAGGGTCAAAGTTTTAGTTGTTTTTTTTTATACATATAAATATATATATATTTTTTTAAATTTTATTTAAACGGAAGTATTGTTTAAGCTTTCTTGTTTCTCAATAAATACATTTTCCAAATGATATTCAAGAAATTCCTTTGAATTTCGCCCGCCAAATTTTCCATTTTTCTAAAACATCCCAACGAACGCAACAAATTGTCACCACACCAGACCACACCACACAGTGATGCGTATTTGATTAAGAAATCGAGAAAAAAAAATGTTTTTATTTTTATTTTTAATTTCAAAAAAATTCACCCACTCAAACCACAAACTCATAAAACACACTCGCAAACACATATCGGATAACAACAACAAGCAAAAATCAACGACCGACCTCCATAGACAAGAGCTCGACAAAGAATCTGAGCTTGCAGCGTTCACAATTTGCATTCCAATGCAGCGTGGAGCGTGCAACGTGCAGCGTGCAACGTGCTCGAAAGACGTCAGCGTCGACGGCAGCACGCGTACGAGCGAGACGAGACGAGACACTGACTGACTCGCTGCTGGACTGGCTTACTTACTGAGGTCATACTACGTGGTTAGCGGGTTAATGAACTCCACGATACAGCGATGACAGTGGCAGCAGCAGCGGCAACGGCAGCGGCAACGTCCTGAGTGCATTGCAGTCCATAGCGAATGGAATGACGTCAATCGGTTTGAGTTAATGGACGGTTAAAGGGGCACACCCCTCGTGTGCATAGGGAAATAAGGGCAAACGAAAGAGTCTACGTTGCTTCCAGCAAACAATCAAATACACAGACATAATACCGTCACTAAAAACAAACACATACATACATGCATACATCCATGCATAACGTGTCTATGCTGCCTATATGTGGCCACTTGCACGTATGAAGTTGGCTGCTTTCATAGAATAGGCATGCGTACGCGCATGTAGCTGACGTGCTGGTGACCTCGTAATTGCACTAGCCCATTCACCCCATTTTTTTTGGTCGTTTTCTATATTCTCTTTCGCACCATAGAATGCTCTCTCTCTCGCTCTCTCTGCCCGCCTTCCGCTCCTGTCCCACTTGTGCCTTTGTATATGCACGTGTGTGTGTGTGTGTGTCCGTTGTGGCAGCTTTCAGTATTTGGTCTGTTACGAGTATTTACCTTTTTGGTGAAAACCAACTCCGGTTGGTTTGTGCTCCTAACATGCCATCGCCATCGCCATCGTCATCCGTATCCGCATCCTCATTGCCATCGAAAGCTCCCTTTTCGGTATGAAATGCAGCTCCGTTGTGTTCAATGAACTTTGACCCAAAATGGCCTTAATGAACTCACTCAGTGTGCATTTCCTCTCTATCTCCTTCAAACACAAACACATACGCACACAGTCGCTCTCTCTCTCCCGTTTATTCGCCTTAAAAGTGTCATTAGCTTTATGAGTTCCATCGGTGTTAACATTTTCAATTATTTTCAAAATAATTGGTTCGAGCCATTGCGTATCATAATTTCTAGTTTATTTCTTCGCGAAATTCGTGTCCTGCTTGAACATTAATGAGATCTTCTATATGCTTGAGCAGCTCAATTGGGGCTAATAGGCTATTTGAGTGAAAATTCTCATAACTTATACGAATTGATGGCATATTTTTATGGTCTAATAATTCGTAATAATTCAAAAATATCAATAATTACACTTTGGTCAAACAAAAAACAAAAAAAAGGTTACAGCACTATAAGCCAAATCACTAGGCCCCAGAAGCCGATTTCAACTTTTGCTGATTTACTGTTTAGGTCGATGCAAAACATTCAATTTGCGCCGATTTTTGGCTCTCTATCTCCTATAATCATTGAATATCCTTGAAAAAGGGTTTTTTTTAGAGAAAACTTTTAAAAAATCATATCTAAGACAATTATAAAGATAGAATGTTCATTCAAAAGCCCATATATAGAAAATTATTCAGAAAATATGAAAAAAATATTTTTCAGGCAATTTTGCTAAAACCAATACATGCTCCCGTGGAAGGATATTTTTCCATGACAATTTTTTTGTTGTTCGAGGTATGCGACTAGCTTAATTAAAATTCTTGAAAATATAGTTAAATACCAAGATTAAGTATGCTGGGTTTCAATACACTCAGGCGGCTGCGACATTCTTAAAAATGGCAAGTTAAAAAAAATGTTGCATACTTCTCGGGTGTGCCTGTGATTGATATGCATCAATATGATTTTTCCGTATAGTCATATCATGTGAATTTGTGTAACAAACAACAAAGAAGAATAAAGAACATTGCCTTGTCCTATAGAAAAATCTAACCACAGTCCAAATATTCCCTAATTCCACTCAAAAATCTAACCCAAATAAAAATTTCAAAGCAACAAATCTATGCAATATGTACATAAACAACGCAATAAAACACTAAAGTGAACCAAACCTATCAACCTGTCTACCTGTAACTGGTGAAGAATTTACCCCTCAATTTTTAAAAAATCTGCCCCGATCAAAGTTTAAAAATCTGACCATATTTTTTTCTTTTTCGAAAAAATTTACCCAGCAGTGGATTGTGATAAGAGTAAAGAGGCAAATGTCGTAGAGTTCAACGTTTTGGAGGTACATGTGAACATTGTATGTATACATAAGTATATTCGGAAATATTGTTCGGCAAGGCAATATCCGAATGACCTCTGTGAAAAAAATTATTCACGAAAATTTATAATCGCCTCCAATGAATCCCGTCCCAGTCTTTAAATTGGTATTTTCCCCGTCCTACGAATTTCCAACTCTCCACAATTTCTTTTAAGTCACCTTTCTTTTTTTTTTTTGTGTTTTCGGCCGCTTTTGTGAATGAAGCTATTGCTGTTATGGCTATTAAACAAAGCCATTTCCCTGTTTTCTTCACTCTTTTATCCATTGCTTTCTCTGTGTATTATCTAATGATTTAATTACATGGTTTAAGCAATTAAAAATGAAGCACGTTTGTTTGAAGCGTGAGACCGTGAGCGAGAGCGATAGAGAGAGATAGAGAGATATGGAGAGAGATAAAGAGATATAGAGAGATATAGAGAGAGAGAGAAAGAGAGAGAAAGAGAGAGAAAGAGAGAGAAAGAGAGAGAAAGAGAGAGAAAGAGAGAGAAAGAGAGAGAAGAGGAAAGAGAGAAAGAGAGAGAAAGAGAGAGAAAGAGAGAGAAGAGAGAGAAAGAGAGAGAAAGAGAGAGAAAGAGAGAGAAAGAGAGAGAAAGAGAGAGAAAGAGAGAGAAAGAGAGAGAAGAAAGAGAGAGAAAGAGAGAGAGAGAGAAGAGAGAGAAAGAAGAGAAAGAGAGAAGAAAGAGAGAGAAAGAGAGAGAAAGAGAGAGAAAGAGAGAGAAAGAGAGAAGAGAAGAGAGAGAAAGAGAGAGAAAGAGAGAGAAAGAGAGAGAAAGAGAGAGAAAGAGAGAGAAAGAGAGAGATAGAGAGAGAAAGAGAGAGAAAGAGAGAGAAAGAGAGAGATTGATTTAAAGACAGAGATAGAGAGAGTGATAAGGAGAGAGAGAGAGATAGATAGAGATATAGCGTGAAATAGAGATAGAGAGAGATAAACAGAGTTTGCAAAAGAGAGGGATTGGCAGAAAGAGGGAGCTCACGAGAGAGAGAGAGAGGAAGGGAAAAGGAGAGAGAGATAACGACAGAGAGATAAACAAAGAGAAAAAGGGAGAAATGGAAAAAATATGACCAGCTGAGGATATAGATTTAGTTTTAAATTGTTACAACTAGAAAAAGTTTTCATCACACGTCAGTGATATGAAAAATAAAAGAATTTTTCAAAATATAATTAGCGAAGAGAATTTCCCACGGCCTTAAATAAGTATGATAAGAAATACTCATACCTATGTACTCATTTTTAATATACTTATTTTACAAATTAAAACTAATAGTAATTTTAATCTCTCCTTATCATATATTTTCTTATATCAAAATCCTAGCTCTGAATTTTATTGCTCTCATATTGAAAGACTTTTCTTAAAAAGTTTGCCAAATTGATTCTTCTTATCATAACACTTTACTCTATTTTTTCTCTCTTCGCTCTGGATTATATATGTAAATACATAAGTGCATATGTGTCTACATAGCTCGCTCGACTTGGGGAAATATATCTCAACAGTTGAGCTTTTCGAATAAACTTTTTATTTTAAGCTCGAAAAAAGCGATAAATTTCGCAAAAGATATCGGGCTCCGGGTTCTTTGAACGATCTTCGAAACGATCTTCATCCAAAAAACGAACCAGAAAAGAAATTAAGAGAGAGAGAGAGAGATAGAGAGAAGAGAGAGAGAGAGAGAGAGAGAGAGAGAGAGAGAGAGAGAGAGAGAGAGAGAGAGAGAGAGAGAGAGAAAGAGACAGAGAGCTAAAGTGAGACAGAAGAAGTAAGGTAAAAGTAAGTATTACAGCACTACTCGTACTGTATTGCGGATGCTGGTGAAAGAAGACGAAGAAAAAGGTAAATAGAAATTCGAGTTTCGAGTAAATTCAGCGCATCGACGAACTCCTCTCACTTTCTATGGAAACTGGTCTTGTATGCGTGTCGTACTCGTCCGGTTCAATGTCCGCGATTTTTTTGCCTTCAGATTTTTTGTGCTTTTATGCTGCTCTTCCGCTTCGCCCACCTCGTGTCCCCATAGCTTCATTTCGTCTTCTCACATTTGTATGCTCTCATGTGGAAATTCATATGAACGAATGAATAGCTCAGCTCGAAATTCAAATGACACTCAATTCCAAATGGACCAATTGAGTTTCTCATCTACTAGCTGGCTGGCTGGCTGGCTGTTGAGTTGAACTCGTTCCGAGGCAAGCCAAGCTCAATTCGGCTCAGTCAGTGAGTTAGTTTAGTTCTCATTATACATGTTGCCTTGTAAATTCGGTCGTCGCTGCATTCGGATGGCAAGTCGAACGAGTTCATTCACTTTTGTGCTCGTTGGTTGCAGCAGATTGCTGCTGATGTTGTTGTTGTTCTTGTTGTTGTTGCATGCAGCGAGCCGTACACGATGATTCTCACAGTGCGTTTTTTTCTTTCTCTTGTTTTACTCAAAACGTCCTGCTTAGAGCTTTTTGCATGAGAACATTTCTAAGTGTCGTAGGTTCGCTTAGCGTGCACTGAGGCATAATTTTTGAAAATATTCCTTTACCCATAGCTATTTGTCGCTCCTCGAAAACCTTAAAGCTTACTAGATAAGTACATATATGTATGTATGTACGTACAACACACATACAAAATGCCTTTCAAAGTCAATTATTGAGCTATATAATAGCATCCTTTCTATTAGCAGCACCGTATTCAGTGATTTATTATTCTACGTTTGAGTTTTTAATTAGTTCTCTGTTGACGATCAAAAGCCTCTTGCAAATAATTAAAAAAAAAAAAAAAAAAAAACTCAAACAAATAGACTGTTCCTTTTGTGTCCTTCTTTGTCAACCATTTTTTTTTGTCCTTTTTTTGTTGCCATTTAGATATACTCTTTCCGTTTGCTCGCTCATAGACCAACAATGTGTATGTATGTCAGTCTTTTTCAGCAAAATAACCAAATAGTATGATTCTTTTTTTTCTTTTTTTGGTTAATGTATTCCCTCACTTTGTCAACTGGCTGACTGACTAGCTGACCCACCGCCGCACACCTGCTCCCCGCCCACCATGCCATACACCTTGTCCATTGAAACAATCAAACGTCAACGTTATGGGCGAAAATGTAGCCCATAAATTTGCTTCTGATAGGTAGGTAGGTACCCACATTCAAACAAACGAACGAGCGATGCAAATGCAGTGCACAGAGACAGACATACATACATACGCACGGGCGCTAGATCGACAATCGGAGAGGTACAAAACAACGAGAGTACTTCGGAGGTGCATGCACAATTCATAGAATATAGAATAAACGCTCGATTCCATACATCTTGTGCTGCCCCCCTCAATCGCTCGTTCACTCAATCGCTCACCCACCCCCTTGCTGGCTAACTGACTGCCTGCCCGCCTGCCTTCCTCACTGACTGATATGCAGCGCAGTGGGCTATCCACGCTGAGGTTTCTGTGTCGTTGACCGACCGCGAGCTCAAGTGAACTCGCGCGGTGCACAATTTGAAGCACTTACAACAGCAACAACAACAAAGCAGAATTCTCTTTTTTTTTTTTTACAATTCTAATTTACAACAAAAGAAAAAAGATTAAATGAAAAGAACAAAAAAAAAAAAAAACGAGAAAAAAATCTCTAAAAATTCTAGCCAATGCACTTCTCAAAGCTCAATTGCAATCTGAGGCCAAATTCTACGCAAGTAGCGCGAAAAGCACTCAACATTTGAGTGCACACTCTCACTCAAAATTATTTGAACTCAGTCGAGCGTTCGGTTAGTCATTCTTCACTCAGTGCTTTTACACTCGAATGCAATAGTAATATCATTTAATGCCTGCGAGATACAAAGCGACAGATTCAGAGAGAGCGAGAGAGCTGGGCCTCTTCGTTCTCACCCTTTACTTTTCGCTCAGTTGTGTTTGCTGGCACTTTTGTATGTTCGCTTATGTGTGTGTGTGTGTGCGTGTGTTCGCTCATTTGTGCGTTGAGCTCCACATTTCGAAGGTTGCTGACCGAAAACTGGGTCACGACAATGGTGGGTTCGTTGAACTGAGACATATCGCAGCCGTCATCGGCAGCAGCAGCAGCAGCAGCCTAACGCAGCTCAGCTCGACTATCGTAACGTTGTGCTTTTGTTGTTGTTTTTGTTGTTGCTCGTATTGTTGCTCCGCTTCTTTTCGCTTTGCATTCCTTCAATTTTCCCCCGTACTCGTTTGGCATGTGTGTGTGTGTTGCCGCAATGAGTATTCGTTCAAAATTTTTCTTTTGCTCCGAGAATTTTTAACTCGATTTGCTTGCTTGGCGCTAAGCTACTTGACATACAGTGGGCAAAGATTCTGAATAGAAATTGATAAAAATAAAATATGATGAGATTGAATTTTCCACTGGAAACATAACTTTAAAAATTTTTTTTGATATACAATAGATAGGTAGGTACTTCGAAGAAAAATATTCAAAATCAAAAAAATTTCGAAAAATAAGTAGAAAATTTTCTCATATGTACATATATGTAGGTGCATATAAAAAATTCATTTAAGTGCGATTCTAAATATTCCAGATTTGATCAAAATGTTCTTAAAAAAAACACAATGGGACAGGAATATAAAGGGAGCGAGAACTTGGGTTAACCCTTTTTTTTTTTTAAGTCTCATCCATTCGGACTTTTCGGTAGAAAATCGTACGTTCTTAAAAAAAAAAGAAAAAAAAAAGAAAAAAAAAACGATTTCATTCCTGTTAATACTTAAACATACGGTCACCATCATATCTGTTTTTAGCAGAGGTGTTCTGTTTTTTAGACGCTTATTTTTTAGTCGAAAATAGCAAAAATGTCAAAATTCGATCGTCATTATCCTTGGACCGATTGAATGGTCCGTTCTGTGACAACCTCGTTAAAAATTTAAAAAAAACTAAGTTGAAGACTAAAAAAAAAAAATATTTTTGTTCTGTTTTTTCAATTTCAATTTATGGTCACCGTACTTATACAAGAAAGCACTGTTCTGGACCTTTTTCTGATATCTCTGGGCAATCCTCTTTTGTCACACCCGTCAGACTCACTCATTTTTGGATTAAGGTCATGATAATATTTTTTTAAAAAAGATGTGATGCTCAAGGATTTAAAAATTTTTTAAACTTTTCGTAACATCTAAGCAATGAAATAACCTTATCTCTCCTCGGAATGGCTGTGCCGAGTGTGATCCGTAGGCGCGTTGCGTGGAATTGTCCCTCTACAGTAAATATTTTTAATAAAATTTTTCAATCCTTGCTGTTTGGATAATCAATAATTATTTTTGTTCCACCTTTTCAATTTTTTTTTTCCCGTTTATTAACCCCTAGCTACCTGCCTGCGGTCTCAGGCACGTCTCTGAATCATCATTATTTAAAACTGGTAGTTCTGTATAACGGAGTATATTATCGATTCACATGTGATTTGGCTCATCCGTGGCTCTAAAATAGGGCTCAAGAATATTAAATATTATTCCACTTTTTCGGTTATATCAATTTTGCCATAGATCTCAAATGACAAACATTTATCTACCAGGGTCCGTGGGACCGCACGTACGTGGATAAATGACAAGAAATATGGGGTAGTTGGTTGAGAGTTAAGCTGAAATCACTCAATAGTCGCCTTCTGTCCTTTTGAACATAATCCCCGCCCCCCACATGGAAATGATGAATTTCAAAAAATTCCCTTTTTTTGCTAAATATCTTAAGCGTCATTTACACATTTGACGAATTTTGTCGAAATCACTCTCAAAACAATCGTAACCGTCATTATTTTTCACCTCAAAATCGAAATAATATTTTCTTAAACATCGTTTAAGTTGCCATTTCCCTCAATTGTTTTGAAAGAAAAATTTCCAAAAAAAAAAACACGTTAATCATTTCAATCAATGTTTTGAAAGAAAAATTTCCAAAAAAAAAAAAAAAATTCAATCAATTTTGGCCACTGTGCGCACGGTTTAAAGCAATCGCTGTGTCCTACTCACGAAAGTTTATTCACACTCGTTTGCGAGTTGCCTCGAAAAGTTCCGCTCAAGCTAGCTGGTCCACTCAATTTCTATTACTTTCACTCGAGCATTGAGTGATTCACTCAAAAAAGGTTGTCGCGCGAAACTTGCATAAACAAAATTCGTTATTACTAGTTCGCTGTGCCGCAATCATTCGCATATTGCTTGTCAAACGCGACGGTTTAGCGAAATTATTGCGCGCGTTTCATTTTTATTCGCTCGCTCGTCGATAGCAATAAATTTAAAAAAAAAAAAACAACAACAAAATATTATAAAAGTTAAAATGCTCAAAAGTGTTTGAAAAGAAATATTTAGAAAAAGAAAAGAAAATATAATAAAAAAGCGCTTCAGATCATCAACTTCAAAAGAGCGCTCAAAGAAATTTTAGTGGCGAAAAATAGAAAAGAAAAAATAAATTGAAAAAAATTAAATTCAAAAAAAAAAATTAAGAATTAAAAGTTTTGAAAATCATCGATCGATAAAGTTTTTCAAGGAGAAAAAATAATTTTAAAAAAATTATTCGCAAAAGTCCAATGTGACTCGAACGAGCGCGGTGTTCTGATCATCGTTCAATAGATCGATCTCTGATGGAAGGCACTTCTGCACTTCGATCAATTTGAAAATCCCAAATTGGCGCTCGAAAATTCCCTTGAGACCGCGGGAAAATGTTCTTCTTCGGTAGTCGAAAATAAAAAAATTAAAAAAAAAAAAAAATAGAGCAAAAACAATCGAGTGAAACTCTTGAGGCCATTCAGTCAAGGGAATTGTTGTTAAAAGAAAAATAAATTGAAATTGAATTGAAATTGAAATTGAAATTGAACCACCGAAATGGTTTGTGCAATACAAGAATTGGCGGCTGCAGCTGTCATCGCTTCGGCAAGTGAACACCAACAAGATCACCAGCACGAGCAACAGCAGCAACCACGCCATCAACATCAACATCACCAACCACACCAGGATGTGCAGCAGCAACAGCAACAAGCACAATTTGATCAAACGTTGAGCTTTGCACCAACGAATACCAGCGATCAACATCGGCACCAGCAGCAGCAACAACAATTGACAACAATTGTTTTACTTACAACAACACCGCCACCAACAACAGGTGGCACAACAACGGCTACTATCGGGAACTTTAAATCTCACGATATGAAAGAACGTATGACGGCTGCCATAAAATCGCAACAGCTAAAGCAACAACATTCGGCGTTGGTTAAATTGTTGGAAGCAGCACCATTGAGTAAAAATTTAGCGTTGCCAGCTGCTGCTACTGCTGCTGCTGCTGTGGTTAAACCTAGTCTAATGGCACAAAATGATGTGCAGGCGCCGCAACAACAGCAAAAAAGGCATATTGTCTATTTGCAACAGCCACAGCAGCAACAACAGCACCAGCAACAGCACCAACAACAACCAAGTGCAACAACACAACGTAAAAGACTGAAAAGTAACAATAATTCAACAACAATAGCAGCGGACATCAAAAGCGAGTCCGTACAGTCATTGCTTTTGCTGACAGCATCAAGAACAACGACAATTCCAGCTAACAACAACACTGCCAACGATAGTAATAATAATAATAATAGTAGTAGTATTAGTAGTAGTAGCAGCAGCAGCAATAATCAAATGTTTGTTGTTGTACAAAAGAGTAGCAGCAACGCGAAAAAGACAACAAGTAGTATTAATGAAAGCCATGAGAGCGAATCAACAAAACCAATCAAACCAATCGTAAAGACTAAAACGACAACAACACAAACCGATGTTGTTATAAAGATGGAAGAACAACAACCAGATAGACAACAGCAACAGCAACAACATCATCAGCAACAAAAAACGTTGTTGCAAGCAGCATTGAGTAACGTTAAGCATGACACCAGTGAATCAGGCATCGATGAGGATGTTGAAAGTGAAACGGAAATAGCAATGCCCATCACAGATGATCACAATATCAATATTAACAACAACAACAACAACGAAAATGTCTCGAACCCAGAAGGTTCCAACTATGAACAATACCAGTGCCCGTGGAAGAAAATTCGCTATGCACGCGAATGGAAACAACGTGAGCAACAACAACAACAAACAACAGCAACAACAGCAACAACAACAGAAGCAACAAGAGGAACAACAACAACAGCAAGAAGAACAACACCATTATCCACGGCATCACCAATCATTCGCCGAAGGTGAAAATGAGCAACAACAGCAGCAGCAGCGACCACCAATAAAAATGGAAGTATCCTACGAAAAAACAACAGAATTGCTTGCGCCATCAGCGGTGCCAACACTGTATGAGCAGACCCAAAAGGAAATCGCAATGTTGCTGCAACAGCAACAGCAGCAACAGCAGCGCCGTGACAGTTCCGATAGCAATTCATCGTTGATCAGCAATTCCAGCACGCAGTCATTGCCAGCAAGTGCTGGATGCACGTGCAATGCGATGCAACAACACCAACAATATCAACAACAACAGCAGCCACAGCAACAGCAGCAGCAACAACAATACCAAATGTTGTCAACAGCTTCCTCATTGGCATCATCGAATGCATCATCAGCTGCCGCATCGCCCTGCCAATGTCAGGACTGTCAAATGCAGGATCACGATTCCGGATGCGATGATGAGCTGTTGCTTTGCGAGCATCAATTGGAATTTGCAACGATGAATGATTTATGCCAGAAATTCGATGAGAACCTTGAGACTGCCGCCAGCAACAACATCAGCCCAAATAGCAACAGTCATAGGAATAACAAAATTAATAATAATACAAAAGAGACAACAACGATGCTGGATGCCGATGCTGCTGATGCTGCTCCGATAAATGATGTAGGTTCCTTGAGTGCCCATTATTTGCTTGAGAAATCAAATCGTTGCGTCAAAGAGCAAAAACCATTTAAGTCGACCATTTCATTTATTGAGTTAATCTTTAGTACAGACAATCAGTAATGATAAATAAAGATCCTCTTGTGGCGAGCGAAGACACCAACATACTTATATATATTTATTTTTTTTTTTGTCCTCATTGTCGATTGTTGATCGGTTTAACCCTTAGCCAGCTGGCTCTAAAATAGGGTTCTCAAGAATATAAAATATTATTCCACTTTTTCGGTTATATCAATTTTGCCATAGATCTTTGATAGACAAGCCCTTATCTACCCGGGTCTGTGAGACCGCACGTACGTGGTTAAAGGACAGAAATATGGGGATAGGTGGTTAAGAGTTAAGCTTTTATGCACAAAACAAACTAGTTTTCAAACAATTCTTCCTCTTCATTCAAAGAAGTTTATCCAATTTTGAGTACATTGTACTCTCTTTCTCTCTCTCTTTCTCTCTCTCTCTGTCTCTCTCTCTTTCTCTGTCTCTCTCTCTTTCTCTGTCTCTCTCTCTTTCTCTGTCTCTCCCCCTCTCTCTCTCTTTCTCTCTCTCTTTCTCTCTCTCTTTCTCTCTCTCTCTTTCTCTCTCTCTCTCTCTTCTCTCTCTCTCTCTCTCTTCTCTCTCTCTCTCTGTGTGTCTCTCTGTCTCTCTCTGTCTCTCTCTGCTCTCTGTGTCTCTCTGTCTCTCTCTCGCTCTCGCTCTCTCTCGCTCTCTCTCGCTCTCTCTCGCTCTCTCTCGCTCTCTCTCGCTCTCTCTCGTCTCTCTCTCTCTCTCTTTCTCTCTCTCTATCTCTCTCTCTCTCTCCCTCTCTCCTCTCTCTCTCTCTCTCTCCCTCTCTCTCTCTCTCTCTCTCTCTCTCTCTCTCTCTATCTCTATCTCTGTCTCTCTCTCTCTCTGTGTCTCTCTATCCATCTAAGAGGAGTGCCTTTAAAGTCCTTTAAATGTGTAACTACCTACTCAAACATACATACATACAAACTTCAAATAAACTCACTCAAAATAATATTAATTGATAAAATTTCTCAATATTAATTTCGCTCATTGAAAATATGTCTGTCTCTTTCAGGGTTTCTTCCGTCGTTCCATACAGCAGAAGATCCAATATCGGCCGTGTACAAAAAATCAGCAATGCAGCATTTTGCGCATCAATCGAAACCGCTGTCAATATTGTCGTCTCAAGAAATGCATTGCCGTTGGCATGAGTCGCGATGGTGAGTACCTTCAAGCATTATTTCATAAAAAATTAGATCGTCGTGGAATCTTATTCTCTATATACAATATGTATAACCATTCGTAAGTGCTGTGGAAATAACTCATTAAATGCGTAGGACGTTTGAAAAATAGAAAAGAGCATCCAACGAACGGGCGGAGTGGGGTGGTGTGGGTTTGAGGTGCTTTGTGAGCAGAATTTTAAATTCGATTTATGTAAAAGGCACACTTACCGAAGGCAAAATGCGCGTAACGCAATCATATTTAATTCATTTATGAGTATACATACGCACTCAAAATCGTACTCACACACAAACATATAATACATACACACATTGTAATGATACGATGATATTTAGCAAGGCAAGAGCAACGCAATCAACACTAACGACAAAAAATGCATCACAAAAAAAGAAGAAACAAAAGAAAAAAAAAACAAAAAAACAAAAACGAGCGCCAGCAATGAAACGTCAACGAACGAGTTCATTGACCAGCCGTGAACGAAATTTCCTTTCCACCGAATTCACAACTTTTCACTCACTCAAACTGAGAAGTTTGACTGGCCTCGCTCTATCGCTGGGCAATTCATAGAATTTCCACTCACAGTTTATCGCTCTTGAGTGAATGGCTTTTTTTTATTGAAATTAGAAAGAATTCGAACAATGAATTATGTATCTTTACTAGAGCAAAATTTCCGAAAGAGACATCATGATTCGTATTTTCTCGCAATTCCCAAAATCCAATCTCATTGAGAATAATTGAGAGCACACTACACTACTTACTACCATATCAACCATTGTTTTTATATACTTTTTTTATTTAGGTATTCAAATAAACCTTCGAGGAAAATAAATTGAAAAATTCTTCAATAAAATAGAAAGAAGCCAATTTTTTAGCGGGTTCGAATCATCAAAGAAGAGAGAAAAATAGTATTTTCAAAAACTCATTTTGTACCCTCATGCGACATACACAAAATGGTGCTAAAAGTTGAACGACCGCACTTAACCCAAATTGTTGCGTACGAAAACACCGCGCTCACCATTTCCATTTTAAATCGCTCTCAGCTCTCAAAGCTCACAACAATTTCTCACTTAAAAAAAATAAATAAATAAATAAAAAATACTCAAATTGAAATCGCTCAAATCATTTATGTAGCTCTTTTGCTTCTTTTACGAATTGAGGGATATTTTTTTTGAGCTCCCCAAAAATGATGATACATTTTCTTTTCAATGATTTTTTGTCCCCCCCTATCGCCTGACCAATTTTTCGCTCTTTACGATAAACGTCTTTCCATATTCGAAATTCTCCTCAATGGCGATGAAATTGCCACATTAAAGGGATATTTTTTTATTCTCGGTATTTTTGTATTTTTGAATTTTTTTGGAATCTTTAATTTTGGTATTTTTAAATTTTTGTATTTTTAAATTTTTTTAATTTTTTATTTTTTTAATTTTTTATTTTTGAATTTTGGTATTTTCTTATTTTTGCATTTTTGAATTTTTTTGAATTTTGGTATTTTTTTAATTTTTTTATTTTTTGAAATTTTTTATTTTTGTATTTTTGTATTTTTGAGTTTTTTTATTTTTGAATTTTTTTATTTTTGAAATTTTTTATTTTTGAATTTTGGTATTTTTTAATTTTTGTATTTTTGAAATTTTGTTTTTTTTTATTTTTGAATTTTGGTATTTTTTAATTTTTGTATTTTTGAAATTTTGTTTTTTTTATTTTTAAAATTTTTGAATTTTTGTATTTTTGAATATTGGTATTTTTTTATTTTTTTTTATTTTTGAATTTTTGTATTTTGGAAAATTTTTAATTTTTTTATTTCTGAATTTTTTTATTTTTGTATTTTTGAATTTTTGTATTTTTGAATTATTTTTATTTTTGTATTTTTTTATTTTTGAATTTTTTTATTTTTGTATTTTTGAATTTTGGTATTTTTTTGTTTTTGTACTTCAAATTCGATGCACAAACATGTGCAGCTAACTTTGTAGAGCTCAACAGGAAATGCTGACCGACATACGTACGTACCTATACATCTACATGTAGATGAGCGTGAGCTGGGGAAATGCACTCACACTCACAAACACACACACGCACGCACTCGCATGATTTGACTCTCTTATAATAAGTGCAAAAAATTGACACCGAAATCGCAGCAAGAGAGCGCATCAAGACGGAGAGTGGAAATATGTATAACTGTTTCGCTGTCAAGACCCGTTTATTGCGTTCATTGACTTTTCGAGACGTTTTTTTCTTCTTTTCTTTTCTTTTCTTTTCTTCTTCTAATTTCTTATTTCTCTGCATTGGACATTGAAGCTTTGAATTTCGGAAATTACCCACACACACACACGCACACATCGTGGCGAGTGAAAGAGTTTGAAGAGGAGTGAAAATGAAAATGAAAGTGGTTCGACCTGAGCGATGACTTCTGCAGCAAGCGAGTCGCAATGATGTGTGTTATGTGCGCGATGTTCGGTGATGATGATGATCGCAATGACGATGACGATGACGATGATTATGACGAAATGATCGCGTTTTCTGTTGCTGCTGGAATAAACAATTTTATTTTGTTGCTTATTCGAGCAATTCAACGGTTTTGTACCCCCCTCACTTTTTTCCCCCTCAATGTTATGCTTTGAATTTACATAATATTTATACATAGGCATTTTGGTGCGACGCTGCTGCTATATATATAGCTAACTATATCGATTATGAAACGGAATGAAAATTTGAAATCCATTCTTGTGGGATTTTAGGTCATGATGTGAACCCACTGAGAGCCTTAGTGGGTACATAAATCTCCAGGGTAATCTAAAACAATGCGTCTGTGTTGCGAACGAGGGACATTTTTCAGTCGTTACCAATTCGTTTTTTTTTTTTTTTTTTTTTTTTTAATATTAGGCTCAATCGACTAAGCTGGGTTAAAAATTTGAAATTTTAACTTAAAATTCATTCTATTTCAGCCCTATTCTAAATGAATATTCGCGGGGGGAATTTTCTCACCAAACATTTTTCTCCGCGGAACATGGAAGCCACAATAAAAAAATGTTCGAAATTCTTGAGAAAGGCGGAAAAAATTCCCCTGGAATATGTATTTCGAATCGTGGCTGTTTGGTTATTTTCTTACTCTTGCCCAAAATGATAATCGATTAATCGCCATCATCCATAAAAATGAAGGCGCGATTAAGGCAAAAAAGAGAAATAAATAAAAATTGAAAGGTTATTACACACAAAAAAAAATGAATTCCGAACAAAATATCCTTGAGCTAGATTTTTGTTGATTTTTTTCTTGTTTTTTTGTTTTTTTTTTCTTCCTCTTTTTTTTCGGTTTCTGCGATGGCCGTCGTCCACACATGACATTAAAACGTATAAATCAATTATGAAAATTCCCTTTAATTAAAATTTCCCTCGCTTGGAATATCCCTTAAGAAATTTTTAAAACCAAAAGGAAAAATATTGAAAAAAAAAAATACCCTCTTACCATAAAATCGAGCGCATTTCAGGCAGCCTTTCAATGAGCGCTTCTCGTACGCACTCACACTAGTGTGTGCGTGAGTGCGTGAGGCGTGTGCGTTGCTGCCGAGTGTTGGTGCATGTTTCTTAATATTTTGTGCGCCTGTTTTTAATTTTTTATTTTTATTTATTTTATTTTTTTTATTTTTTTTTGTTTTCTTTTATATTAAAAAATGACCGTGTTCTCTTTTTCGTTATCTTTTCAAGGAAAATTAAATTTAATTGTATTTTTTTTTTTTTTCGTTTGTTTTTTTTTTTTCACTTCTGTTCTTAATGCACGATACATCTTGCGAGTAGGGCAGATTGCGTTCGTTCATACGAAATCTAGACGCAATCAAAATCATTTGAGTTAGAAAACAAATTCAAATAAAGTCTATATGTACATATATGTAGGTATATATAATTAAAATAGCGATAATAATTGAGTCAGAGTGGCGTATGTATATTCAGGGTGGATGCCTCTACAGCATTCAAGGTGTCTTTTGCAGGAATCATCGAAAGTCTTTTTTGATTTCGAAGGACAAAAAAAAAAGAATTACATTCGACTGTGACTCTGGGATAGCGTAGCAGTACGAGGTTCGATTCCCGGCACAGGCGAATCGGATTGTAATGTTGCAATCTCAGAACTGGTTTTTCAAAAAATCGCATTTTACCGGCACACTACATAAAAACACAATACATTCACATAAACACAAGAAAATTTCCTTGGTATCACAATGGGCCGATTAACAGCCTAAGTGGCAGCCATTTTAACCTACTTAACTACCTCAATATGGGTATCCAATGAAAGGGCTTGACTACTAGAACTATATAGAACTATATTAAAGTCGGAAAAGACGGACACCAGACAATCCCCTAACCACCATACTAACATACATACACATATACATAAGATTCGACTATGGATTTGTAGGGTCCCATGGGCTTTTAAAAATGATCAGTAAAAAAAAAAAAAAACCGGGATCCCTTTTGGTCCCTCATAGAGAGACACGGCCGAAATGTCGTTTAAAGAATTTAAATCAATCGAACACCATAGGTCCATCCATATTTCAATTGTCCATCGAATGGATAGGATGGACAATTTGACATAAAAAAATATGTCGCATAAGGAACATTAAGCTTGAAATTCGAAACTCTTCGAAATTGTTGAAAATTTTATTTATTTTTACTTAAATTACTTCCCTTATTTCGACATAATTTTTGAGCTTTCTCCATTGCTTCCATCCATTATGATATTATCTATTGCGGTTATGGATATTTCGTATCATTATTATGAGTTAACACAAACGTTGTAATCGTGCTAACAGCAGCAGCAACAACAACAACAATACCACCAGCAATGAGGAAAACTTTCTTTTTTCGCGCCATTACTTTCTTTCGCAATTTGAATTTATTTTTAAACTTATTTCGCTTATATTTCGTTGTAACACAACAAGATGGATTGCCATGGAATGCGGGCCGAAGGCCGAAGGGCCGAAAGTCCAACTATGCAATCAATAGGAAAGAAAAGGAGCAGCAGCAACAACAACGTCAAATGAAAATGAAATTGAAATCTTTGAAACCAACACTAACGCACACGAACACGAACACGAACACTTCGATGTTAGCTATTACACCGCGTAGCATAGGAAAGCATAACAAGGCCTCCAACCGAACCGTTAAAAAAAAACACAAAAAAAAACAATAAAAAACTCAAGTAAAGAGAAAATAAAAACAAAAACTAAAATCCAAAATTCAAAATTAAAAAAAACTCATGTGTGCGTGCATCTGCCGTGCCCGCGAGCGCACTCTTTCTCATGTTACTGTTTTATTTGATTTTTCTTTGCGACATGCTTTCACTCTCACCTCGCGCCATCCATGGCCATTTAGTTTTTAAGTTCAACGACCGCGTCCGATGTCCGCTATCGGTGAAATTGGGTCATGCAGTGTTTGAGCAATGAGCGAGCGAGCCGAGCCGAGCAGAGCAGAGCCGTTCGTGGGCAAGCGGGTCGGCAGTGCTGCTCGACTCGGGCAGATATTCGAGGCAGTAAGCCAGTCAGTCAGTCAGCCAAAGCGATGCAAGGCAGACTTGTCGCTCGCTCTCTTGTATATATATTTAATTTTTTTATTTATTATTTATTTTTTATTTTTTGGCAACTCACATATGTATGCTCTTCTCTGGTTATCATAAGCAAACGTCGTCGTATACGTAACGGCATTCGGCATGCAGCATACGTCATAGGTTCGAATAAAACAAGAAGAAATAAGCACTCAGACGGCTTAAGTTATTCTAGCAGACGAGTCTCTCGATCGATCGCTCTCTCTCTCTCTTTCGAATTGTTGTAGGATATTTCTCAATCAATTGAAGAAACAATTTTCATATGTTGCCTATTTTCGTCTCTCGATCGATTTAAAAGAAAAATACAATGCCAACGAATAGTAACGAACGAACAATCAAACATATTCCAAGGGTCTCTAAATATTTTGCATATTGATTTCTTAAAGCACTCGAGGTCATCTGACGTTCAATTGCAAAGCTAGTCAGTCGATCGATCGGTCGGTCGATCGGTCGGTCGATCAGTCCGCCACATGCCTGCTCTGACTCTCCACATAAATTTTTTTCCTCTCGATTGTACGGCGGCGTGTCGCGGCGGTGAAAAAGTCTTAAGCTTTGATATGTGTTGTAACTTGTAAATGTTGCTCTCGTATGAATGATGTTATTCGGCGATGGCATTGTAATCTCATATCGACACGAGAGCAACAACAACAGCAACTGCGAAATGCTCCATGCTGAGATATGTGTACAAGTATCGTTTTGAATGTGCAGAGACGAGCGAACGAATCGGGCCGGGCCGGATCGGATCGGATCGTACCCAAAGAGTGCCGTATTTAATTTTAATTAAAATGAACTCAAATTAGCACGAGGTTAACCAAATTGAAAGTTGAAAAATTGTATTTGTTTTTTGTTTCTGCTGAATTTTCGTCCGATATTTTATACACATCGACATGGTACAGGTACATACATAAAGGTACATACATATATGTATGTATGTGTTAACGCAGATATAGGAATTTAAAGGCCTGGTGTGAAAACCTTGACTTCATTTCGCCAATACATTTGGAAAAAAGTTTTTAAAATACCTACATACATATGTACATACATATTTCATAATCGATCAGTAGGTATAAAAGGAGCGAGAGAGGTAGGGATTTGACTTTTTCCGTTACTTTTTTTTTTTTTGTGAAGTTCATCTTCTTTCGATGGTTAGTCTGTCTCTATATATCATTCGCTTCCATTTCGAAATAAGTTAATTTGTGTCTGGGATAAAATTGGTTTAGAACTCGGCTGTGGGTTTCTGAAAATCATGCGTCCTTCATCGATTTGAATAAATTTTTGTTTGTTTTTCTTTTTTCTAAGTAAATTTAAATCGAAAAAGTGGCTCCGGGATAGCGTCGATTCCCGGCACAGGCGAAACGGATTCTAATGTTCTAAGCCAAGAAATTCTTTTTCAAAAACTCCCATATTAGGGTCACACTACATAAAAAGATATACACACACTAACACAGAAAAACGAAAAATGCCTCGGATCGGTAGACGGCCTAAATGGCAGCCATTCCAGAACATACACATACATAGGTTGAATAAAGTTGAATTGAAAGATGGTTTTTTGAGGCTAAGGGCTATCAAAAAATTTATGTTAGCCTATTCTCAGGCGCACCCGGTGTGCACACAAAATTTCATACAAATTGGTTCAGGATTTTCAGAGGAGCTCGGTTACAAACACCGCCGATATTGCTTTTTATATACATACATATGTATGTACTTATATGTTTTTGTTGTTACTTGAAACGATGAATGAACCATTTCATATTGACTTCGGACAGAAATCTTTCACAACTTCTTAATGTCTCTTAAAACTATCCCAAAGACCTTAAAGGCACAAGGGCGTTATACAGGCTATGATGAAGGGGAATAATGTTTTTTTTTTTTAGTTCAAATAAATTTCGTCTTCAAAAGGGGAGGCGACCTGCATCGAATACATCCTTGATTAATGTTAACGTTTGCAAATTTCCTTTCAAACTTTTTCTTTGACAATAAATAATGAAAATTGTTATCCATTTTCTGATCAATCATTCATTCACTGATCATCATATCGCGATCAACTGATCATGCAATCGAAAATAATTTCTCTTCAATTCAAATCATAATTTCTTCACATTCAAAATTTGAAAGAAAGAAACAATAAAATAAACAATTATTTCAGATCACTTGTTCATGAACAAGACAAAACAAGCCAACAAAAAAACAAAAAAAAATTAAAAAAAAAAAAAAAAAACTGATTGTGACAAACGGAGGCGAAATTCAAAGGCGTACAAACGAACAAAACAATCGAACAAACAAATAAACACACCAAAGCGAGCCACTCAAAGCTCACGGCCCAAAGCTCATGACACTTGTGCCTGTTTGCCTGCGGCTCTGTTTGTTGCCCTGTGCATGTGTGTGTCCATGTGTGTGTGTGCACGGTTGCGTTTGCTTTTCGGGGTGTTTTGAACTTTATTCAGGTCAATTACAAATACATTAAATGCCATATTTCGAGAGCATAGCACAGCGGCGAGCTGCGGCGAGGCGCGATAAGGCAAGGCAAGACAAGGCAAAGCATGGCAAGGCAATGCGAAGCAAGGCAAGAAATTTCATTGTACAAATGTTTGGTCGAAGTGTGGACGAGGGACGAAGGGTTCGGGATCGAATTGAAGCGGTGAAGGTACGTTGTTGCAGCGTGCGCCAACTAGCTTTTAGGCAAAAAACAAAAGTAGAGGTCGAGATTGGAGCGTATCAAAATGAAGAAGAAGAACTGTATTTTTTTTTTGTAAACCGAGACGAGCGAGCTCTAAGGCCACCGTCCAGGGATTGTCATTCAGAGTGAGTGAGCGAGAGGAAAGAGAGCAAGAGGTAGAGAAAGAGAAAGGGAGAGAGCGAGAGCGTATTGGCAGTGTTGAAGAAATGGACAAAAAGTTCGCCCTTTTTTCCCTTGTTGGCTTCCATCATCAGCATTCATATAATTACATGGAAATGTGTTTGCCAAAAATGCGTGCGTCACGGACACGCAAACATAAGGAGATAGAAACAGAAACAGAGAGCAATGGAAATACTGAAAACGAATAAGTAAATAAATAACTATGGCCTACGTGCCATTGAGCAGAAAGATATTTTGTTTAATGCTGGAATTTTCTTTCCATTTATTTGCACCTTTATGCGATTTGTTTATTATAGATATGCAATTATTTTCCAATTATATTATTTAATTTAAGCAATATTCTCTCCTTGAAATTTCAACAAAAAGGAACAACATACAATTTAAATGAAATGCAAATAACTTTTCGAACGATTCGATTTCCAAATCTGTGACTTTCTTATGCGACACTTGCATAATTGAGTTGACGCACAGAAATCAACGTCGCGTCGTCACCAATGTAGGTCCCTACCTCCGGCTGTCCGTCGCTCCGTCTGTCTCTCTCTCTCTCTCTCGGTTGTGTTTTGTATGAAAGTAGATAAGATTTTTTCTTCATTTTCGAATTTCGTTTATTTTTGTTTGTTTATTTTTTTTTCATATGAATTATTCAATCTTTTTGAACGTTCAATAAAAGAAACAATGGGGACACACAGTTGTCTTACGTAAAAAAAAAAAAAAAAAAAAAAACAAGCGGGCGCTCCAAAAAATAAAATTAAAAAAAATATAAAAAAATAATATAGCCAGACTATATGCTGCGATTGTTGGTTTAAGACCTCCAACTGATCGTGGCAGAAGATTTTTCGGAAAAAGTTTTCATCCTTATCAATTTTACTTTAGAAACGAAAGCATGAGAACGTTCATTTTATTTTTTATTTTTTTCTTTTGATAGAAATAAAAGAATTTTGCACTCAGCGAACAATTTTCGAAAAGCACTAGCAATAAAAGAAGAAGAAAAAAAAATAAAAAAAAAAACTACTTTAAAGCTCAAAATTCGAACTCATTTTGTTGTGTATACTGAACCTTCAAAAGGTTCATTTACCCCAAAGTCATTGTATTCTGTTTGCCCGAAGAACAAACACACAACTACTCACACACTCTGTCGCTCATTCACTCACTCACTCACTCACTCACTCACTCAGCCATTCGCCGCCTCACTTGTTTTGAACGAAAACGCACTCACAATGATTTGAGTGAGATGAGGCGAGCGAAAAAAAAGCGACAAAATAAAATTTACTTTCGTTTTTCAATGCCTGGACCTGGCGTGCCAGTTTTCGACGATTGCAGTTTTCGTCGTTTACTATAAAAAGCTTGAACGAACATACATTCATACCCGAATGCCATAGCGGCGCGACTGCACACAAGTTGGAGTTGTGCGTCGACGCGACTGTTGGCTCTAGTGATGGCGGTGTCAATAGTAGTAGTAGAAATAGTAGTAGTTGTAATATTACTACGACTCGCGACAGTTGGTCGATACACAGCAGCGGGTTCAATGACTTCGCGCGAAGGTTTCTTTTCAGGCGAGCGAGTGTGTGTATGTATATGTGGATAAATACAATTCGTTCATACGTTAGACGAGTGCAATGCAATGATTTTATTATTATTTCAATGATTTCTTATTAAATAATTTGTATAAAATGGGGAAATAATAATAATAATGAATTTTCGAATTTCACTTAATGGAATTGCATTAAATTTGAAAATTGAAAATTGAAAATTGAGAATGGAATTTAAAAATTCACATGTCTCAATGTCTTACGGTATGAACGGTTGTGTGTTGTGTGTACCCACTACGGAGGCTGTTGGGTGGATGTGTGCGCGCGATTGCGTTTGTTCTTGAGCGTGTTTGTGCTGCTCGTTGCACTGAATGCCGTTCAGTGCACTCTCGACTGCAGCGAGCAGAGTAGCGCCGAACCGAACCGAACCGAGCTGAGCTATTTCATGCAGCTGGCTGTCGCGGCAGCGCTAAGGCGAATGCTCTGCGCTTTAGCCTCCTTTTAATAATGTTTAATTTTGGTATTGTGAATGTTTTTTTATATGCAGTTGTTATTGTTGTTGTTGTTATTGTTGCACTCAATGCGTTTGCGAAAAGCTGGGGGAAAAAAAAAAAAAAAACTGGTGCTCTCTCTCGTATCTCGTATCGTATTGTCGTGCCTGCTCTCTCAACGCTGAACGTTGAAGCCTGCATTTTAGCTAAACAGCTCTCTGGGTGCTGCTGACTCACGGAGCGAGCGCGCAATGCGACCGCCCAATCGACTGAGCGGCTGACTGACTGTGTGACTGAATGACTGACTAAGTGTAGTGACATCCATCTGGGTCATGCACGGTCATTCACTTTTGCTGCATGCCTGTGCAGCTGCGGCTGCTGCAATTGCTGTTCATGGTTAACGCTGTAGCTTGAGCCTGACGTTTGTTCGTTCGTTCGTTCGTTCGCTCGTTTGTTCGTTCGTTCTCTCGGCACTCGGCATTCGTTCGAATGCTCTGTCGTTTACTTGCGCCTTTGCGCTTTTTACTGATATACTTTTCTGTCGAGGGGTCGCAATTTTGATGTCTTTGAATGCGTTTCACACAGATATTTCAAAAATTTCTTTGCCAGATTTTCATTTTTCCAAAAATGTGAAATTCGATCATGATGTGATCTTTTGTGATCGGGAAAAGATTTCCTTTTATTTTTGTTTTAGAAATGTTTTTTTCTTTTTTGTAGTTTTCCAGATTAAAGGAAGGTCTCCAACTAATGAAATTTGGCTCATTTGTGTAAGGGATTTGATTGAAAGTGCGCATCTTCATTCACAATTAGGGAACGTGTCCAAACTACGTGACCCGTTTAGGGTGGGGATGGGGGTCCTGAAAGTACTACACTTGGTCACATTGGTCACTCGGAATATTCTACGGATTGTCACCGAGGGGGGGCGGGCGGTTGGATAAAAAGTAGTAAAAATTGGTTCACGTTTTTCGAAATATCTCAAGCAGCTATCCATCGATTTGAATGATTCCATTTTTTTTTTTTTTTTAATGAAAAATAATACTCAGAGGTATTTTTTAAAAACAGTCATAAAGTGTTACAAAAACTGGAACACACTGAAAAAAATAATTGAATTTTTGTTTTATGCTTTAGGGAAAAATTTTTCTCAGTGTAAAATTTCAAAAGAAATTTTCAAGATTCTTTGCTTCACTAGAAATTAGTTAACATTTGTTTCATATTAATCTCTTATTTAGTTTCTAAGATATATCTAATTTGGTTTTGTGAAAAAATTTTTCTAAGTGTAAAAATTAAAAAAAAATTTTTTTTTCAAATTTCCATATTTCGTTACTAATATGTTTCTTCATCTTTCTATCTCCAATTGGGTGTTGAGATATTCATTATTTTAAAAATGGCTTACTTAAAAAAGGATATTCAAGGATATTTCAGAGAGCATTAAAAATAGAAACAGTATTTTTTAAATATAGCCACCAATTGAAAAATCAATAAAATTTTAAAATCCCTTTCAGGGTGCCGCACGCACACCCTTCTTCAACCGCCAAGACGCTTTGACCGCTTCGAGCGTTAAGTATACAACAGGTTGTCCCCGTAGAACTATCAACGTTCTTTTTGGCTCTTCGGAGAAAATTTTTCATTCATTTCATATAATCCGTCTCCGCTTATGAATGGAGTCCCTTCGTCAACCCTTGGCTTGTTGTCAATTCAATTCAATTGGTGTCCAAAGTCCGAAGTCCAGAATACTCCAGAACAATTCAAAATCTCCACTCATATACCTACGTAACTTTAGTTTTTCGTCTAAACACTCACGACTTTTCACGCCGCAAATACACATATATCTATGTATATGTAAAATAGCTTTATCATGCCTCTGTGTATATGTACATATGTACATATTTCTTCAATAGAAAATTGTAATACAAATTAATTTATGCTCTCACGTTACGTATACGACCCGATGGTCGGTCCACACATGAGTGAGTCGTCGAGCTGTTGTACATTTTTCTTCAAATTCCCAATTGGATTCTTTTCAATTCTTTATTCCTTCAAATTCTCCATATTACTAAGAACTTTGATTTTGACCTCATTTCATTATAGTGTTGTTGTTGTTGTTGCTATTTATTTGTTGGTTTCCGAATGCGTTTTTCTTTTTTTAGCATGTGTCATAAGCATTTGTTGTTGGCTTTCTTGAACAGTTATTGTGACTCAATATATTTATATATAACGTATATAACCTCCATTATCATATATTTAAATGAGTCTTTTTTTTAAATATTTTTTTTATATATTTTTAAATTATTTTTTACGCAAATATTACGCATGAATGATCATACCTGATGGAACGTGTGGATTTCATGTGTCCCAAATAAACAATTCCACGGAAATTCGATGAAACGACAAACAACAGCATTTCTTTTCTCCTTTGTCTTGAGTTCAGCGTTTTTTTTTTTTAAATAAAAACAAACCATTTTTTTTTTTTTTTTTTTTTTTGAAACAAAACGAACAGCAAAACAACGACAAGAAATGCAAAAGCAGTAGCTTGAATGACAGAAGCAAAAAGTTGGGAAAAGTTACGAAGAGTTTAAAAAGATTGTAAACAACTTACATAAGCAGCGATCGCTTATGACTGGCATGGCATGGCATGGCTTTGCATGTGACCTACAAACGTCCGCTAGCCGCACTCGTCCTCCCTATGCTCGCACTTGCCTCAACCTGGCTCGCATGTTATTTTCTTTAAAAACAATAACAATAACAATAACAATGGCAATAATGAAGGTAGCAACGATAAACAAAATACGTAAGCCGAAAGAAGAAAATAGAAGAAAAATGAAAAGCAAAGTAACTCCACTCGATTTGCCTTTAAAATTTCGTTCGCGATTTGCCGCCAGTTTGGTCTTCCATGTCACGCTTGCATGCATGCAATCCGAATGGAAGTCATTGACTTTTAAAGCTGCTCCGCTGTGCTATATAAGCCTGAATAGTTGACTGCCGGAACAACAAACTGAATGACTGACTGACTGACTGACTGACTGACTGGCTGCTTGAACAATCCATACATGCCTTATGACCATCAAAACGTAAAGATAAAGATCAGTGAAAGACGTTCAAAGATCGAAAAGGGGAAGAGCGATGAAGCAGGAAGCGACGAAGGGAGGGAGTGCTTCTTCAGTTCAACAACCTGTGCAGGGAAGCCAGACGACGAAACCAACGTGAGGCCCATTTTTCTTGTTTTTTCTCGATTCGTTTTGTTTTGTTTTGTTTTGCTTTGTTTTGCTTTGTTTGTTGTGTTTGCCCCTTCGCTGCGCTGTGTGCGTGTTGTGTGAGGGTTTGAGTGTGTGTGTGTGTGTGCGCGCGCGATTCAAAGAGTGCAGTTTCAGCTATAATTGATTTGTAGTTTCTCTGTTGTCATTGCTGATTATTTTTTTTCTCTCTTTCTTTTTATTAAATTTTGTTTTTGTTCGACTAATAAAAATCTTATTTATGACGTTAATGACGAGCCTGCAGCTCAATCGTCTTCTTTTGCATCATAATGACAAGAAACAACAAAAAAAAAAACAAAAATTGACAGCTGTTATTTTCTTTCGCGCTTCGGTATGAGTTCGACTCAAAAAGAGTTGAGTGACTTTTTCCGTTGAAAATATAGGTACTCTTCAGATGGTTATGAGAGACATCAGTCGATTGTGATTGACACGCGTACACACAACAACGCACGGATGTGAATGACTGACTTATTTTTTATGTGCAGGCATCTACAGCTGCCGTAGAAAGCTGTGGAAAGAAATGAAATGAATGGAAAAAGAGGTTAACTTACTACAACTGTGCTAGCGCCGTTTCACTGTCTTCTTCATCTTTTTCTTCTTTGAACCGTTACTACTATGATTTTGTGTTGTTGGCTTATGTTTTTCCATTTTTTCTTTTCGTTTTGGTTTTTGTGTTTTCGTGAAAGTGAAAGCGAAATTTTATGTGCGTGTGAGTGTGTGCGTGTGTGTGTGATGTGCTCAATTACTTTCTTGTAGATTACGGCTCAGTTGTGTGGATCGCGACTGTGAGGAGAGATTTTTGTGTTGATTTTGTTTGTATTTCGTTAAAAAAAAGGATTCATTTCTCGAAGGAGGTGCCTTTTTTTTATTGTTTTATTTTCTTCGAATTCATTTGTCTTTTTGATTATGCTTCAACGCTTCGTGATGATCATTTCTTTATTGAAATTTGATTGACGTTGTAATGTGAGCTTCTTCTTCTTCGTCTTCGTCTTCTTCTTTGCATACTTGCACTTCCTCTCTTTGGCGTTATAATTTTTTCTTTGCTGTTTTTGTTTTTTTTTTTTTTTTGTTTTTTTCATTTAACTCACTTCTTCGCTGGTGCCTTGTTACTGCTGGTCAATGAACTAATAATAATTATTGAGGCCAACGGCAACAGCGATAAAAAAACAAAAAAACAAAAAACAAAAAAACAAAAAAAACAAAAAAACAAAAAAACAAAAAAACAAAAAAAAAAAAAACAAAAAAAAAAAACAAAAAAAAAAAAAAAAAACAAAAAAAAAAACAACACAGTGGAATTCAAATGAAGAAAGAAAGAAAGAAAGAAAGGCAGAAAGGAAAGCAAGAAAGACGCAAGGGAGGGAGAGGAATGAGAGAAATGAACACGTACGCATTGAATGTACATACATATATGTATGTATGTATGGCTTTGTGCATTAATTGGTTTTTTGGGCCAAGAGTTGAATGTTTTTTTTTTTTTGAAAGTAACAAATTTCAAGTTGGTCTATAAAAAAAAAAAAAAAACACCCGACTCGATGTCGTGCTGCATCGATGTTAGCAAACGACTGCGATGCGACAGAAAGATAGAGGGAGAGGGAGAGGGAGAAGGAGAGATAGAAAGTGGGAGAGATGCACTCGCGAATGTTGGTCTTGTCTTTTCGGTTTCTTTTTCTCCTCCTTTATTTATTTATTGAAAGTAAAAGTGAAAGTCATAGTTTGGAACTGGCTAATGTTGTTGTGGTTGTTCAGAAAAAACCATTTTCAAATTTCAAATTTCTTCGTGGGCTTTATTTTTTTGGATTTTTCTTCGAGATTTTCAATCAAAACTTCAAAGCAAAATTTCAAGATGAATTTTTTGTTTGAACAAATTCAAATGCCTAACACTGAAACTCTTCCCGCGTTTTTCGTGTTCAACAATCGCTCATTTTAGGCAAAAAAAAAAAAAATAATAATAATAATAATAATAAAAAAAATTGCAGCGATTCAATTTCCCAATCACTTGTTTTCGCCAACGTTGGTTGAATCGACGAATGACGATTGAAGGATTTCCATTTGATGTGAATTCACGTGCGAGGAAATGAGAAGCTCTTGTGTTCGTTCGCCAGGGATTTTCGGTTTCTCCTTTTCACGGAGGTAAGGAGATGATGGTGATGATGATGATTATGGCGATGACAGGCAACAAAAGCAATCAAATAGCCCATGAAAAACTTTGCAAATAGACATACACCGAGAGAAAAAGGTTGTTATATTAACTGAAAAAGCAGGTTAAAATAACCGAGTTCACCGTTAATTCTTAGCTTATGTGTAGTAGCGGTCAATTCAACAGTACAAACACAGTGAATAAGGATATAACTACCTGATGGTTGATATAACTGTCTGGCGGTTAAATCAACTGTCACCAGCGACTGGGAAAAAAATAATTTATTTTTTGCTTTGACTTTTTTTATCTTCTTTTATTAATATTTTTTTATTTTTTTTATAAAATTATTTTTTTTTTTCTTTATTTATTTGTTTCTATTTAAATCTTTTTCTCTTTCATCTCTTGAAATTTTCTCGCCTCGGCCGAGCCTTGAACCGCTGACCTCCCTCCACTTCGCTGGGCGAACGTCTTAACCATTACGCTAAACGAACGAATTTAATTTGTTGGTCAAAATGCTCACTTGAGTTTATGGTTGCTCAAGTTTTGGGGGAACGTGCTTGAAAATGAACCATTAAAAAAAAAATAAAATAAAATAAAATAAAACCTTAAAAATTTAGGAGAAAATTTTTGTCTTCCAAAACAACTACACTCTGAATAAAAAAAAAAAAAAACTGTAATTAAAAAAAAAAATTCAGAAAAATTCCCGCCGCCAGCAGGAATAGAACCCCGAAGCTCACGACTGTCACAGTTTAAAGCACTGAGCTATCGAATCCTCCGGAGACGGTTGATCAGAATGCGAACTTATACGTCTAAGTGAACGAAAGCGATTTTGAACATAAAAAGTAACTGTTTTTCAACTGTGTTCATTTGACTGCCTTTTTCAGTGCATTTAACGCGGAATACAGTTTTGTTTGACCACTCTTACTTTAACTGTTCGAAGTAGTTGATTTAACTGTTGTTATTTCTCTCGGTGTAATTTCAGTAGTAGGATGACAAAAAAAAAAAAACGAGGAAACTTAGAATTAAATCTCGAAATGTCTGTGCTTGACATCAAATATTTTGAAGCTTTTTCCTTCCTTTATTATTTTCTTAATTTTGGCTTTATTATTTTTCCATTATTTTGAGGATTATTTTGTTGCAAATTTAACAAAAAAAAAAAGGCTTTTCATGCCACGCAAGACTAACCAAACACCATCTTCTTCCCTTTTTGTTTTTTTATTTTTTATTTTTCGTTTAAAATTTTGTATGCATTCGTGATGCGCACTGTCAAAATGTGTAGAACAAAAGTTAATGAAAAAAAAAAAAAATGGCGAAAGTGAGCGCATCTCCCACCTTCGTTATTGCAATCACCATTATCCGCAGAATCCTGCTTGTAAAATTGTTCCTTAACAACATTTCAACTGTTTGAGGGCGAATTTTAGAAAAGAAAACTGTCTGCACTCGATTCATGCTGTTTTATACAAAATAGCCTAAATATATCGATTGTATCGTCGTATACGTGATATAATTTTTTCTATGAAATCAATGTTGCGTATACGCAGTGTACTTTTTTTTTTTTTGTTGCCAAAACCTTGAAATACTACAAAATTCGATGACTGTCGTATGGGAATATTTCTTATTCGCACAGTATATCAATCATACGACATGAAATTTCGATTTTATAGCAATTATTCAAACGATTTGTGTGGTTTTTTTTTGTTTTTTCTTTTTTTAAATCGAAATATTCTATGCACATTTGAACAATGGATTATGGATTATGAAAGGGACAAAAAAAAAGCTTTCGAAAAGAGCTTTTTTGAAGAAGAAGAAGAACAATATTAACAGCGATAGCTTTCTTCCACTTCGTTTGCTCTTAACCACACCACGAAACTCACCACAAATCTGAACTCTCTTAAGTGTGTTGGAAAGCTCGCAGTGCTTTGAAGCTTAACAAAGAGAATGAAGTGTGGTGTGGTGTCCGGCTCTCTCTCTCTCTTACGTTCTGTTTTTTGTTTTGTTATTGTACTCTTAAATTTAATGAAAATTGTGTTTGCTTTGAGTTCGTTAACCGGCGCCCGGCAAAATTTAAAAACAAGAGCATGACACATTGAGGCAAATAGTGATGGATGGTGACAGAGGGACAGGCAGAAAGAGCGTGTGAAAGCCCTTTAAAACGAAAGGAGGGAAATTATTCTTATCAAAAAAAAAAAAAAAGAAAGAGACTTTAAGTGCAAATGTTTTTTGATAAAAAAAAAATTTTTTTTTTTTTTCCTGTTCTCTACGATTTGATTAAAGCAATCAGTATGGCTTCTAAATCGTCATTTTCTAAATCTTATCACTTTCACTTACAAAATTTACAATAGGGGTATTCACATAGGCGTGTTAAAAACGTTGGAAAGTCGGAAAATTGCGACTTCTTAAAAACTTTTTAAAATTTTTTTGTATTTTTCTCAACTTTTTAAGCATTTAAAATTTTCCGATTTTCCGACTTTCCTACTTTCCGACGCCTATGTGAATACCCCTAATAAGTAAAATAAGTAATTTCATTTCCTACAACCAATACAACACAACGCTGTGAAGAGCGCTTAACGAAGAGTAAAAAAAAAAACTTTCTTGCGCGCTCTTAAACGAATCAACATAAGCTTTATTCTCTTCGTTTATGCCTTTGGCTTCTGTTTGGGTTGTTGCTTCGTTTGAGTTGTTGTTCTTGTTTTTGCTTTTGCTTTTGTTTTTACAATGGACTTGCTCGCTCGCTCGATGGCTCCGTTGATCGACTGGCTTTGCTTTTGCATTGCTTTGTGTGCGTTTTCGATTCGATTCGATTCAACCTTTTTTGCCTTTTGGTATAATCGTAATGTGCTTCTGATTTTACAGTTAGTCGCGTTCGAGACCTTGTCGAGTTTTGTCATGTTAGCGATTTTAACAACCAAATACCGCAGTAGTGAAGAAGTGTTAACAAAATACAAGAATTCTTTTATGAATATTATTATTATTATTATACTTAACAATAAACTGAGGAGATCTTCTTGTTATTGTTCTTTTGCTAATTCGGAACACGCAATGAAAGAAAGTAGAAGTGAACAAGAAAAATGATTCATTCAATTCATTTAATAATTCAAAAATAAATTGAAAAATAAATTCACAAATAAATTCAAAAATAAATTCACAAATAAATTCAAAAATAAATTCAACTAAAAAAAAAAAAAATAATAATAATAAAAATTTTTAAAACTAAGACACCAAAGTCTCAGAGGATTACAAATAGCAAAGCTTTGGAGTTCTTAAGCATAATTGAAAAGAAAAATTTTTTTAATTTAATGAAATATTTATTAAAAAAAAAACAAAAAAAAAAACAACAAAAATTGTAATTAATTCTTTAAATATTTAATTAAAATTTATTCCAAGAATAATAAAAGTAACGTGTGCTTGCGCGACTTCAAAAATCGAAGTAACAAAAATTTCAGCAGAGAAAGTTCCTTCAAAGAAAATTTATTCACGCCGAAATGTTGAATTCAAAATACATATTAAATATAAAATAATCAAAATAAAATAAAAAATAAGTAAACAAAAATATTTATTCAATTTAATTTAACAAAGAATCGAAATCGAACAGAAGAAAGTTCAAAAAAAAAAAAACACAACAAAAATAAACCAAAGTTAAATTATTTTAAGCAAATAATTAATTAATATAAAAGTAAAACGTACCTGCAAAGAAAACAAAAAAAAAAAAAAACCAAGAAAAATAAGAAATTGCAACCAAGTGAAGAAGTAGACGTTGGGCTCGAAGATCTAACGAAAGTACAAAAAAAAAAGATCGAAAAAAAAAGATCGCAAAAACAAACACGAAGCAACAAATGAAACTTAGAAAGCAACTGAAAAGAGTTCAAATTGTTTTTGATTGCGAAAAATTCATCGATAGAAAGAAGGAAAATTTTACAAAAATTTCGAAAATTAATTTCAATTTACACAAAATATAAGCACACACAAAATGGCGGAAGAATTGCCTATTTTAAAAGGCATACTCAAAGGGAATGTACATTATCACAATGCGCGTAAGTTCCTCCTTTCAAAAAGCTCATGGTCCGGGGCTGTTAAGAAAAGCCTTTAGACTTTAATCCTTACGCTTCCCCAGACGATGACAATGAACGTGATCGATCGACATTGAATGTTTGTTATACTTTAATAGCCTTTCAGTTCAGAGCAGAGCTTTGAACTCCAGAGGGATACAATGTGCAGGTACCTATATCAATGATGAGGAAAAGCGCTTGTGCTACATTTTTCCAAAAAGAAGAAGAAGAAGAAGAAAAAAGACAAAAAATAGGATTCCAAAAACAAAAGTGAAACAACAAAGCTCAAAAGACAATAACTAACAAGGCGCAAGACGCATGCGCATGCGCACGCTTTTTCAACTTGTTTTTTTTTTTTTTACCATTGAAGCTATTAACCCAATATTATATGTGTGCTGACTGACTGACTGACTGACTGACTGAATGAACGAATGGGTGAGCGGGTGAGCGAGTGAAAACTTGAAATGGCTGGCTGGCTGCTGCAGAAATCTTACTGACATACATTTCCATAATGGCCAAGCCAGAGTTAGGCCGGCGAAATTCGTGTCAAACGAAAATGAAAATTTTTATCTTCATCTCTCTTTTTTTTTTTTGTGTTTTTTTTTTTTGCTTTCGAGCAAGACGCGCGTGCGCTCTCACTCTTAGACGATCGTTGTTTGAGGCTTGAAAGCAAGTTAAACGAGTTGTGGGGAAAAATTAGAGCGCGGCTTAAAGTAAAATTCCAAAAAAAATAAACGACCGAACAACAACAAAACGAAATCATAACAAAATAGTTAGAAAAGACGATGACAACAACAACAACAACAGCGAATAGCAGCGAAATGAAGAAAGACTTTCGCGCGTTGCTGAAGAAAAAGTTGGTCAACGACTGTTGAATTGAGTTTGCGGTGAGAGGGAGAGGGATCGAGAGAAATAGAAAGAGAGATAGAGAGAGAGAAACAGCAGCAACAAAGACGGAAGTCGAAGGAGTTGCTCTCAGGACGAAGGGTATTCTTCTTTACCTATTTCTTTTCTAAAATTTATTCTACTAATGTTTTCTCCCTCTCTCTCTCTCTCTCTCTCTCTCTCTCTCTCTCTCTCTCTCTCTCTCTCTCTCTCTCTCTCTCTCTCTCTTTGTATTGCATAAAAAAGAATGATCTATTTTTGAAAATGAAAAATAGCCCAAACTTAGAAAAGGCAGGGTCAGCGAAGAGCGCAAACATTTATTTTGCAAATTGATTTTTTTTTTTTTTTTTGGTGAGGTTTGCGGTTCGCAACTGAGTACTTTAAAGCCGCAGTTTGAGACACATTTTGTTGTTGTTGTAGCTATCTTCATTTTTTGTTTGTTTCTTTTTTCTATGAAAATGAGGTCGCAACTTGGTTTTCTTCTTTGCGGTGCTTTCTTGCAAATTTCCATTTTCAATTTTCGTTCAATCGTTGCTGCACATTATGCTTCAAGTGTTTTATTTGTTTCTCCACATTTCTTTCAATTCAAATATGTACACTTAAAAATCTCCTTTTATTTTTTTGATTGTCATTGAGCTGAGATGCATCGGATTGGAACTAAAAAAAAAAAAAAAAAAAAAAAAAAAAAATCTCCTTAACCCTTTAACGCATATGGGAGAAATATTTCCCCACATAATTTTAATGTTTTGTAAGGTTAAAATTTTCGAAAATTCCTTTAAATCGTTAATCGTTATGTGGGGAAAAAATTTGTCCCATATGCGTTGAAGGGTTAAGATCCCCTTCAATTCGATTTTTCCAATTTCCGGTCATGCTTTTCTCTTTTTTTTTTTTCTATTAAGTCTCTTCGACCAGAAAAAAAGTGTGATAATTAAATATATATATCCAAACCAAAAATGTGGGATGCAACTGTAATTCTCACAAGGTTTATATGCTAATAAACTTTTTAGAATTAGGCCATCTTTCGATAGTTTTTTTTTTCAATTAAATTTTTAATAGTAGAACTACTCATTTAACTGCTGCCTCTACTTCGAATGCAGTTCCATTTTCGAAAAAAAAAAAAAAAATCCTCTATAAACCAAATGAGAATTACAAAGCACTTTGATTTTTCGAAAATATCTTATTACCGTACTTGTACTTGTACCGTACCGTGTACTTGTTTCGATCTCCATATTTATCATCAGTCTGTAACGCTGCTCAATTTTCTTGCTTTCTCATGCTTTTATTCGGCATATGTATATGTATGCTTTCTCATGCGAGAATTAACCTTTTGAACATCTGCTGTCAATGCTCTTAACAGCGTCAGCAACAGCAACAGCAACAAAATTAATAACAACAGCAAAACCTTAAACTACTTTAAATGAATTTGGTGAATTCTGTTGACCAACTTTCTCATTCGCTCGGTCGCTTTCCCCTCTTTTCGGCACTAATGTTTATGCTCTATGCCGTCGTAGTACACTCGAAGAAAGTAAAAAAAAAAATACAAAAATAAAAATAATTGAAAAAATCTTTAAAAAACAAAATGAAGAAATATGTATTTCCCTTTTTTTTTGTTTTGTTTGGTGAACTTATTTTGAAAAATGAAAGTAAAGAAAGCAAACGCGGCGAACAAGAAGAATTGTGATTTTTACGGACTGCACACTTTGTAGGTCATGACCTCACTCTCTCGTGTGAACGACTTTTACTGCTTTCTTTATGATGAGGTATTGTTTTTTGTTTTTTTTTTTTTCATTCTTTTGTTTGTCTTTTTTGCCTTCCAGCAGCCATGATGACTTTTCTTTTTCGATCATTCATTCACTCATTCATTCATTCATCGATTCATTCGTTCATCCGTTTGTTCACTCGATTGTTCTTTGATTCGTTCGTTTTCAAATCATCAATTCATGAACTGACCTTAGAAAGTACCAGCATTTAAGGCATCTATTGCAGAATTATCGAGAGAGAAAGAGAGAGAGAGAGAGTGTGTGTGTGTGTGTGTAGTTTAAAGCACTTATTAGGGAAGAGAAAGAAGGACACTATTTATTTGTTCAAATCTATGACAAGAGAGCAAATTTAAGTTAGGGAAGAGGAGAAGAAGTGGAAAAAGGCAAAAAATTTTGCCCCTGCCCCAAAGCTCGTTCAATAAATTCAGCAGCTGTTTTTCATTAAGCTACGCGCGCATGCATCTCAGCGGCGGCATTGTCTGAATACAAGGCAATGACCCACTTAAAGGGCTTAATACCACCGACGGGACGCAACGCGACGCGACGCGACGCATTGAAACCAGAGAGGAGACCGACCAAAGAAGTGCAGCACAAAGCGATGCATTCATTCGTTCGTAGGCGACGACGACGACGACGAAGACCGACGATGTGCATGTGGGTAGAGTGTCTCATTAAGTTTGTTGTGGCTGCGTTGTTCGTTTCTTCGTTGGTTCGCTCTTCTTGTTTGCGTCTCTCTCGCTCACGCTCTCTCTGTTGAGCATTAATCGCTTAACGCAAAAGCCGTATCAATGGCCTGTCATGTAAAAATGTGTAACGAGGATCGCTTCAATGGGTTTTTGGTTTTTTTTTTTTTTTAATAAAAATAATGAGAAGACATTAAAAGTGTCCTTCTTCGCTTCCGCTCCGAGAAAACGAGGAATAAAATACGCGATGAAAAAGCATAAAAAGCGAATTGGGTTAAACAGCTGTTGCCTGCCAACCACCTGCCTCATAGTTTCTCTCTCTCTCTCTCTTGTTTTTCTTGTGCATGGGAGGGGGGAAAAAATTCAAAAATATATTTTTATGATATAAAAAAATGTATGAAATTATTTAAGTATTTTTGTTTTTTATATGCCCGATTTGATGCCCTTTCTCACTCTTAATCATTCGCTTTCTCTGTTCTTCTTTTTTTTTTGCAGCTGTTCGATTTGGACGTGTGCCTAAACGTGAGAAAGCACGCATATTGGCTGCCATGCAGCAGAGTACACAAAATCGCGGTCAACAGCGCGCACTAGCCACCGAATTGGATGATCAGCCACGCCTACTCGCCGCCGTATTGCGCGCCCATTTGGAGACGTGCGAATTTACAAAAGAAAAAGTCTCCGCCATGCGTCAACGTGCACGTGAATGCCCATCGTATTCAATGCCGACATTGCTGGTGAGTTGAAATTTGAAATGATTTCCAAAAAACGAAAATAAATAAATAACAAACAAAAAATCAATCAAATATTTCCATTGGTCACCCAAAACGAGCGTCTTGAATCGACCTTACAAAATATTCACACTTTATTGTTAAAATACACAAAATCCAAAAGAATAAAAATATCGACAGAAACACACACAGATTCTAAGCGAGAAAAAAATATTTAAATTTTCAATTATCTTCAAAAAAAAGATTTTTTTCTGATATATTTTTTTTTGAATTTTTCTTTTTTTTTTTTCTTGTCAATGAAAACCTTACGCACTCAAATCGACTCAAGGGCTTCCTCGCCCAAAATCCAATAAAAGAAGAAAAAAAAAAATAATAATAATAAAAAAAAAAAAATCGTTAACCTCGCACTTCAATTTGAAGTGAAGCCAACAACAAAAATTAGCGCAAACAGTTTTACAACAATTTTTATGTAGATTATTTAACAGTTCGCTCTTGCTCTTGCTGCTGCTGCTGCTGCTGCTGCTGCTATTCCAATAACGTGTTGCCATGTCTAAATGTAGACATGTGTCTACAGTCTCTGATCTCTTCTTCTTGTTCTTCGGCGAGTAATTTTTTTTCTTCTTCTTCTTCAACCTCAACATTGAAAAAACGTCCTTCACATTTTAATTTCGTGTGAGTCACCTTCTTCTAAAAACCAAAGAGAAGCAATGGCAAAGAAAAAAAAAAAACGGAGTAAAAATTAAAATTTTAATGGAAACAAAATTTTTTCAATTAAAAAAAAAATTCTTTTTTAATTCAAATAAACTTTTTAATTTTAAAAAAATTTAAAAAAATATTTAAAAAAATATTTTAAAAAATTACGGATTTTTAAATTCAAAATTAAATTAAAAAATTTTAAATCATTAAATTTTAAATCGCATCCAGAAGGAATGACCGGAGTAAATTCTTTTTAGTTCAAATAAACTTTTTAATTTAAAAAAAATTTGTTTTTAAATTTTAAAAAATTACGGATTTTTAAATTTTAAAAAAAATTAAACATTTTTAAATCATGAAACTTTAAATCGCATCTAGAAGCAATGACCGGAGCAAAGGGAGCTAATATTAAAATTTTAATGAAATCAAAATTTTTAAATTAAAAAAAAAATTTTTTTTAATTCAAATAAACTTTTTAATTTTAAAAAAAATTTTAAAAAATATTTTAAAAACTCACGGATTTTTAAATTCAAAATTAAATTTTAAAAAAAATTTCAAAATTTTAAAATCATTAAATTTTAAATCGCATCTAGAAGCAATGACCGGAGTAAACGGAGTACAAATTAAAATTCTAATGAAAAAAATTTTTTCAAATAAAAAAATTGTTTTTAAAATTATAAGTATGTATACATACATATGTACTTATTAATAAAAAAAAATTTTTTTTAAATTTAAAAACAATGAAAAGAAATCTTTGAAAAAATTTTGAAATCAAACTTTTATTAAAAAATAATTGTAAAAATCTTAAGTAAAAAAAATTTAAAAAATTTCAATTAAAAAATTAAAGTTTTGAAAAAAAAAATTTTAGTTAAATAAAAAATTTGAAACAAATTGAGCAAATTAAAAAAAAAATTTTAATATTTTAATAAAAAATTTTTTAAATTTTTTTTATTAAAATTTTATTTTTCAATTTTTATTAATTTTTTTTTTTTTTTTTAATCAAAAAAATTTCAATTAAAAATAATTTTTTTAAAATTTTCGGTTACAAAAGCTTATGCCTAAAACTAAATTTTAAAATTCAAAAAATCTTAAATCTCGTCAAGAACGATCGAAAAAAATTGCCTTTTAAAGCTAATCGCAACTATTTCTCTGACCGCAACCATTGCGTGGGTATGGCTTGAGCATTGAGTTCTTTGTTCTTCACTTTTCGTCTGTCATCGTATGCGGTAATAAATAAGCCAAAAATTTAAAAAAAAATAAAAAAACAGACACAAGCAAATCTTTTCGACGGTAATTAAGACAACAGATCCGACGGATTGTCCACTGCCACACTTCATTTCTGGTCGTCAAATGCATTTTCGAAAATCTGTTTTCAATTGTCAAATCACCAAAACAAAAAAAAACAAAAAAAAAAAAAGAAATCAAAAATATTGAAAAATTAAAAAATTCTCCTCTCAAAAGCCTTGACCTCGTTTAAAGTAAGGAAACGATTCAATTTCTTGAAGGTGCTTCCTCAAAGCGTTCAGAAGAATTCCAACGACTCGCCTCGAACGCGGCCGATTTTCCATATTCGAAAAGAAAAACAAACAAAAACACAAATTCAAATGAAAATACAGAAATAAAGTAAAAAAAAAAATAAAATAAAAAATTTTCAATTATTTAGAAAAAAAAAAACAAATCGTATTGCCCCTTGGAAGTGGTGTCCATTTACCGCCCGGTCAATCCGATGGCCGCCGCAGTTAAACAAACTGCCCGGCAATTAGTTAGTGCTGACAATGTAGGATTGCTCTCCTTGCCCTCTGTTCGCCTCCTGCAGCCCACTAATTTCCATTTAACGTACGATTGACGTCAATTTGTATACGCCGTTCTATGCGGAAGTCATGCCAATGACTTGAGTTAATATTCAAAGAGTGAAATATTTCACTAGAAACGACTAGAAATACGGGGTGAGCTGGGGGAGTGCTGTGCTGTGCTGCGGTGCGGTGTCATGAGCTGCGAGTTAATGACTTAACTAGCCACAGAGCGCGCGCGCGTTCTTGTTTAAAAATAAACGCTGATCAAAATTCGATTTAAGATAAGCCTATTTTTGCACAGTGGAACAGAGTGAGGGAGATTGAGGCAGTAAATAAGAGAGTGGCACACGCTAGAGTGTCCCATATCCACTCTTTGATATTTCAATGTCAAATTTGCCATTTTGCGAAAAATTCGCTATAAATAGAAAGAAAGAAAAATAGAAAGAAAAAAAAAATAACCAAGTGAGGGAAATCAAATGAAATGAAATAAAAATTCTCCGGCATTTTCTCCTCCCCTTGCCCTTCCCAGCACACATCGTTGCATACGACCATCCCACATACTATTTTCATTTTTGATTGAGTCATGATTTTTATGAAATATTTTAACGCCACGTAAAATGAGCATTGAATTGAGAACTTTTAATGGGGCGTGCTTTTTCTTCTTCACTCATTTCATTTTCGATGTAAATTTTTACTTCAAAATTATTCAAATCCGGCCGCCTCTGTCCACCACCCACCCTCACTTTCGAGACCATCACTGACCATCCAAAAAGCTATCAACAATAGTAGTGAACCTGTAAGTGAAATCCATAAGAACTCATTTCAACTCCCCCCACATCTCCCCTTCCCACTTCGTTGTTAGCCTTTCTCAGAAGAAGAAAAAAATAAATAAACTCGAAATTGAAGGTCAAGTTTAGCGTCAGCGCGAGCGGCAAGCAAAAAAAAAAAAAAATAAAAAGAAATATAATCCACACGCTATCAAAGAATTCGGCATGAAAATATTTATTTTTTCCCCCCAAATTTTTATTAGTATGTATTAAGAATTATGTTTGTTCTTGTTCTCATTTTTTTTTTTTTTTTTTTTTGCATATGCATATTTCATTTATTTTATTGCTTTTAGTCTTGCGTAGGTACTCTATCCCAATGTTATCGCCAATTTTTCTGGTATCAACAACATGATTGTTCTTGTTTCTTGTTGATGATGTGCGTTCGTTCGTGTGTGTGATTTCATGTGGTGCGTGAGGGAACGAAAAGGTTAATAAGTCACATCAATTTCGACACACACACAAATTATCAATTCAAGTGCATATGTACCCGGTACAACGATTATCCTGTAAATGTGTACACTTTGCTCGGCGTGGAACCTTCTTCTTCGACTGTCCTTCTATCGCTCTCTCGCTCTCTCTCTGTGTGTGCTTATGTGTCCATTTCTCTTCATTCATTTAAATGATTCCAAAACTGAATGATTCAATGATTTTGAGTAGAAATACATGGTATTATTTGACGGTATGTGCGAGGAGAGCGGCAGCAATAGCCAGCTTAGCATTCAAATTGTTGCCTTAAAACACCATTCAGCACAACAACAGCGTAGTATAAAAATAATAATAATAAAAATAATGAAAAAAAAAAAAATTAACTTATTCAAGGTTAAAAAATAACTCGCCTCAAGGTCGTATTTGTGTTCTTTTTCTACGTTGTAGACATGTGCGAATTAATGCAATTTTTTTTTTTTTTTTTTTTTAATTTTTTATTTATTTATTTAATTTTTTTTTGGAAATTTTGTCCATACAATTCGGTTTTTTGGGTTTTCAGGTGTGTCTCTGTTTTGTGTGTTTCTAAATGGTTTTTTATTATCATATTTTGTATTTCCTTTCAAAGAGAGAGGGGGAGAAAAAGAGTGAAATGGGGAGAGATATAGACAGAGAGTGAAATGAAAAGCAAGAGAGCAAAAAGGCGAGAGAGAGTGAAAAGATGAGGGAGTGAAAAGAAGAGTGAGAAGGAGAGAGAAAAGGAGAAAGAGAAAAGGAGAGAGAAAGAAAAGGAGAAGAGAGAAAAGGAGAGAGAGAAAAGGAGAGAGAGAGAAAAGGAGAGAGAGAGAAAGAGAGAGAGAGAAAAGGAAAGAGAGAGAAAAGGAGAGAGAGAAAAGGAGCGAGAAAAGGAGAGAGAAAAGGAGAGAGAAAAGGAGAGAGAAAAGGAGAGAGAAAAGGAGAGAGAAAAGGAGAGGAAAAGGAGAGAGAAAAGGAGCGAGAAAAGGAGCGAGAAAAGGAGCGAGAAAAGGAGGAGAAAAGGAGCGAGAAAAGGAGAGAAAAGGAGAGAAAAGGAGAGAAAATGAGAGAAATTGAGAGAGAGAAGGAGAGAAAAGAGCGAGAAAAGTAGCGAGAAAGGAAACAGAAAAGTAGTGAGAAAAGTATTGAAAAAAGAGAAAGAAAAGGATCGAGAAATGGGAAGGCGAGAGAAGGAAAAACTATTCCGATGAGTCCTTGGGGAAAGTCTCATCTAAAATTCTATACTGTAACAGCATTAATATTAACATAAGGCATTCTCTCATCGATCAATGCCGAAATGTATGTCTTCCGTGTAACAATTTAAACGTCTAATGAGTGATTAACCGTTAAACATCATTAAAATACTTTAATGACAAGTTCAAATCGTACTTCGATTGCTCTGTCATGAGTAAAGTACCCACCTACCATACCTACCTTTGAAAAAATAAAACCCACAGTCCCTGGTGTATATATGTGTGTGTGCGAGACGGTTAGAACCCCAGTCGGCAATTGGGTCTTGCATGAATTTATTCTTTTAAGAATTCGTCGAAAATTGTAATGTCGAGAAATATCAGGCATATCAAATAAGGCAAATATACCGAAATCGTAGTCAAATGAAAACCATAAATTGCCCTATGACACCGCAATGTTAATTTTCAGCGATGAATTCCACAGAGTAGCCGCCCATAGGAGCTACTGTGTGCAAAAATCGGTGCTAAGCCTTACATTTTCCCCACTGGGACATTATGAATGATGGACGGACACAACAATAACGTGACGACCTTGTTGAAAAGAAGGAAATCAGTTTATTTATTTATAATAATTATTTATCAATACGTTCTGTACGCTTGACATCTGTACTTTGTGCACAGTATTCCCATGCATTGTATGTGTATTTGATTTTTTTTTCCATAGTTCTCGCAAAGATTTTTTTTTTTCATATTCTTATGTATATATCATCGTGTGCGTGTGTGTGTGTGTGTGTGTAAGCGGATAGTAACTTCGCGATAAGGCAAAAATTTGTCATTCTTTTTGTAAAAAAAATCACAAGCTGTGTACAATGCCCCATACACCCGGTATATAGCTTGTGTATGGAACGAAACGAACTAAACCGGTATTTTTCATTATTTCAATATACCAATGCTATACACAGTGAATCCAGTTTTCACACCACGGCACATCTTAGGACATGTATTAGGAAAAATGTGGGCAGGCCCCGTATATTAGCAGCGTGCTGTGTGCTATGCACGTGTTCGAGCACCTCCTGTACACAGTTCCGGCTGGGATACATACATAGGTCGTCATTGAACTTCAATGCAGGCTACGATCATTATTTCGTTCGCGCTACAGTAGGCATTCATGTACAACAAGAGTGTCACAACTCAAAATTTGAAAGCGCAGTTTAACCGATACAGTCTACGTACATTTGTATGACGAAGAGACTGACATATATGTTTTTTTTTACGCTGATTTACAATAACAAAGATGCAACTATGTCCGTGTTTAGATTAAGGGAGACACTGGAAGGAAACACATGAGAGTGACAGGGACGAAAGACATTCCATCTCCATCACTCTCATGTGTTTCTTTCCAATGTCTCCCGTCTTGTCTCTTGTCTCCTGTTTAAACCGGGCCTATGAGTGTGCGGCTAGATGGACAAGTGACCTGTGAACACATTTCTTGCATTAACCGCAATAAGAGAAATTTTTAGTTGTGACACTCTTGTTGTACATGTGCGATATGTTAGTATGTACCTACGTATGTCGCTCGAAATGTATCAAGTATTTTAATTTGTTGAAATTAATATCTTTTTTCATTTCTGTTCCAAATGAAATGCGAAATTTCCGCTTTTATTATATGAGTTTTAAGTACATTTTTCATGCCAATTGAGAAACGTGTTTTTGTTGAGTTTTAAACAAAATTTGATTTGTTTACCTTACCGAAAAATTGCTTTTCTTTTTAATATTTTTTTTTTTGTTTTTTTTTTTTTTTTGTTGCTGATTCTTATCGTAGCGCGTGTTCTTTCGTATTCTTGCAAAAAAAAAAAAAATAATAATAATAAAAATAAAAATAAATAAAAATAAACAAATATATGGAGAAGGAAAAATTATTTTGAAGGTCAACTTAGCCGTTTCTCCGCTCAAATTATAAGCAAACACAAAGCACACTCACACACACACACACTCACTCATCTTTGAAACACCTACACAGCGTAGTCTAATCGCGCGTTTAAATAGCGCCAACAACTATTTCCGCTTATGATGCACCCGATGAGCGTGATAAAAACTGATCAAAATTCATAAAGCTTGACAGCAGCGAGCACACACACACACACACACACACACAGCACAACAAAAACAAAATAAAGAACAAACGAAAAGAACGAACGACGAACGAATCGTAAATCGGCTTGAGAGGCAAACGTGTGCCCGCCAAAAATTCATCTTCGCTTTTTTCTATTCGGTTCTGAAGAGCTTCAAATACCGGTTTTTTTTTTGGTTTTTTTTCTGTTAGGTTTTTTGTTTTTGTTTCTCTTTTTTTTTTGTTTTTTTTTTTTTTTGTTTGTGCTTTTGCATTTGCCTAGAAGAGAATGGCGACCTTTTTTCGTTTTTTGCCGGCAATTTGCACTTGACAATGGCCATAAGATTGCGAGTGTGCGACGCATACCGACAGCGAGAGTGTGAGTGTAAGCGAGAGTGTGAGCGAGAGGAGAGCACGGATGAGTGAGTGGAAAATAGTTTAGTGCTGGGGTATGGGAAGTACATAGAAGAACAAACGGTAATGGCAACAGTACGAGAATTGCGCGGCAGCAGCAGCGGCGGCGGCGGCTGTTAAAGCTCAAGGTTAATGGTCGCATGTGACGTGTACAATGGGACAAACGTTCTTAATTGATTGCCAAATATTAAGTTATTGGCAAAGAACTTAAAAATTCAATTCGTTGCCCTTCATATCTTAAGAATTTTTCCCCATTTTTTTTTTTTATCGATTTTATTTTCGAATCATTCGTTAAATGACACGTTTTGAAATTAATTTCATTAGATATAAAATAAAAAAGTAAAAAAAAAAATAAATAAATTCAAATAATCGACATACTTATCTACTACTTATACGTATGTAGGTATGTATGGCTTTGAAAAACCCGGAAAAGTCGGGCAATGAACGATCTTTGATCTTGTCAATGAGAAAGCGTGCTGTTAAATTCATTTTTCATTGCGAAGCGATTCGTCGCAATCGTTTTAATTCGTTAAGTATTAAGTATAAATTCTCACAAATAAATTTTGTGCCGTTCGTGTTATTTCCCGTTTTACGTAAAAACGTACACGTGCTGTTGTGTGTTTCATTTGAAGAGTACCCACTCGAATATTATGTATTTTAATTCCGTAAAATAATAATCAGCTGTAATTTTAAACTTAACGAACGTTGATTTCGTCTTTAAGCACGTTTTTGCCTTTCGTTTTAGATTGCGGAAGTTTCTAAAATGCTCGATTTTCTGTTTTCACTTTAATAAGATTTTTAACGCAACTTAACGAAATGCGTTTGTTTTTTTTTTATTTATGCTAAAACGTCAAGTTCTTTTAAATTTATCGGATTTTAAAAAGTTGCATTTAGTTTTTCGACAAAGAATGAAGCTTGACGAAATTTAACGAAAGTTTTCCAATTCTATTTCTTCTTTTTTTAATGTTAAAATGTCTAATTTCTTTGAAAATTAACGACTTTTGTTAGTTCTTTCAAGTATTTCGAAAAAATTTCAACTTAACGAAACTTAACGAAAGTTTTCTAATATAATTTCTTTTTTGTTTAGTGCTTTATTGTCTAATTTCTTTCGAATTCAACGATATTTGTTCAGTTCCTTTACTTTTTCGAAAACAAATTCAATCTATCGAAACTTAACGAAAGTTTTCCAATTCTATTTCTTCTTTTTTTAATGTTAAAATGTCTAATTTCTTTGAAAATTAACGACTTTTGTTAGTTCTTTCAAGTATTTCAAAAAAATTTCAACTTAACGAAACTTAACGAAAGTTTTCTAATTTAATTTCTTCTTTGTTTAGTGCTTTATTGTCTAATTTCTTTCGAATTCAACGATATTTGTTCAGTTCCTATTACTTTTTCGAAAAAAAAATTCAATCTATCGAAACTTAACGAAAGTTTTCCAATTCTAATTCTTCGTTTTTTAATGTTAAAATGTCTAATTTCTTTCGAAATTCTAACGATACTTTTATTAGTTCCTTTCTAAGTATTTCGAAAACATTTTCAACTTAATCGAAACTTAACGAAAGTTTTCTAATTTAATTTCTTCTTTGTTTAGTGCTTTAATGTCTAATTTCTTTCGAATTGAACGATATTTGTTCAGTTCTTATTACTTTTTTGAAAAAAAATTCATCCTATCTTATTGTGAAACTGAACGAAACAATAATTTCCATCATAGGTACTTGCTCAACGAATCGAAATCGATGTGAGATTTCGTGAAATTCATTAGAATTTCATCTCATCGCTGCATTCGCGGAAGCGAACTTGCATAGAAAGCTCAAGAAGAAACGAGCAAAAAAAAAAACACGTTGACTTTCCCAATAATTTTTACCTTATTCCTCCCATGCTAATGCCTTGTGTTCTAACGGCGCCATTTGCAATACCCCCCCATCCCTCCCCCATCTGTCTATGATCATGAACAAGGGCATTAGCTAACGGTAAGAGCCTTGAACTCTAGTTCGTCGCCCTTGATGTGAATGTCAGCCAAGAATATTACAAGAACAAAACAAGCAACAACAGGAAAAGCAACAAAGTCAAACGTCAGCGTCAGCGTCAATATGGCGCGTCAGTCGCCGCTAATGCCTGCCTTAATAGTGGGGCTAGGAATATTAACGACTCACAGTCGTGAGAGCGCGCACTTGTCATCCAGTTTTTCCGAGAATTTCTCGACCCATGATGCCCATGCCAAAATTGTGCTTACATACATACATACATACATATGTATGTATGTCCCTCGGTAGTTATATTTGTTCTGATTGTTGGTTTTGTTGCTTTTCTGTCTTCCTATATTTGTTAATGTTTTTAGTGATGTTAGTTTTCCGATTCGATTCTATACATTATACATACATACATACATGTGTGTACCTGCACGAATCGTGTCGTGTGGGGAAAAGAATTGGCTTGGAAGCAGAAGGAAAAAATGAGGAAAAGCGGAAAGCTAAAAATGGCACAAGTGTGTCGTCATATTCTCAAGTGCAAACAAAAACTGTTGCTATGGCACGACGAGGAGGAGGAGGAGGAGGAGGCGGCGGCCACAACGGGTCAGGATAGTTTATTGATCAGCATGACCGGCGCTGATGCCGACGCTGACCTTCGGTTGAACTCAATGCGGCGCACATTATTACGAATTTGTCTACATATCTATCTAGATTGTATGTATTGTATGTATGTATGTACGTTTTGTGTGGATTGCATGACACGTCATCAGCCGTCAGGTTGTGTCGGTACCGCATGGCGTCGCGTCGCGTCGCGTCACGTCGCATGGCGTGGCATCATTCAGGGTATTTCCGTGTTCGAGCAACAGTTATGAAATGCTCGACATACTTATGTATATACCTACTTATTTACATATTAATATGAACACGCGAATATATTTATCTAACAATGAAAGCATTTGTGTCGATTCAATGAAAAACGCTCTTTGGGGCACCACCCTACATTCTGTATTATCCGAATTGTACTAAATAAATTTTCTCTCTCTCTCTCTCTCCCTTTCTCTTTTTCGCTTTCTCGTTTATGGCAGGCCTGCCCGTTGAATCCGGCACCGGAGCTGCAATCGGAGCAGGAATTCTCACAACGCTTCGCACATGTTATACGCGGCGTCATCGATTTCGCTGGTATGATACCCGGCTTCCAGCTGCTCACGCAGGACGATAAATTCACGCTCCTGAAGGCGGGACTCTTCGATGCGCTCTTTGTACGCTTAATATGCATGTTCGATTCATCGATAAACAGTATAATTTGCCTCAATGGGCAAGTGATGCGTCGCGATGCGATACAGAATGGCGCCAATGCGCGCTTCCTGGTCGATTCGACCTTCAATTTTGCCGAGCGCATGAATTCGATGAACCTCTCGGACGCTGAGATCGGCTTGTTCTGCGCCATTGTCCTGATAACGCCCGATCGGCCCGGTCTGCGGAATATCGAGCTAATCGAAAAGATGTACAGCCGCTTGAAGGGATGCCTTCAATCGATCATCAATCAGAATCGTCCCGATCAGCCCGATTTTATGGCGAAATTGCTCGATACGATGCCCGATCTGCGCACGCTGAGCACACTGCATACAGAGAAATTGGTCGTTTTTCGGACAGAGCACAAGGAGCTGCTCCGCCAACAGATGTGGACAATTGACGACGAACAGGCACCGCCGCAGGCGAGCGGAAAGAGTCCCTCATCGAATGGTATTGTGAGCGGCGGTAATGGTGTCCGCAACGATTGGGATGATGCGCGCATGATGGACGTCGAAGCGAAGAGTCCATTGGGCTCGGTTTCTAGCACCGAATCGGGCGACATGGAGTACACAACGACCTCGTTGTCATTGTCGTCGTCGTCGGCAGCAGCAGCAGCAGCAGCGACATCGGTGACTCCGGTCGCAGCGCATCAGCAATTGCATGCGCACCATCATCATATGCATCACCATGCTCAACACAGTGCGTTATCGTCTTCGACCTCGTCGGTGGCACTGATGCACCATCACCAACAACAACAACAACATCATCATCAGCAGCAGGCACATCAGCAGGCACATCAGCAACAGCAGGCACATCAGCAGCAGCAGGCACATCAGCAGCAACAACAGCGTGAGCAACAGCAGCACCAGCAGCCATCTTTGCTGGCTTCATCTGCACCGTTGCTTGCCGCGACGCTCTCCGGAACATGTCCGTTGCGTAATCGCGCGAATTCCGGCTCGTCTGGTGACTCGGCCGCCGATCTGGATATGGTTGTCGGCTCCCATGCTCACCTGACACAGAACGGTCTCACCATAACACCGATTGTGCGTACACACCCGCATGCGCAGAGTCACTCGTCCCACCATCACCAGCAGCTACATCATCATTTGACATCGGCAGCTGCGGCCGCCGCTGTTGGCGCCCCACCGCACCACCGCTATCGTAAGCTCGACTCGCCGACCGATTCGGGCATCGAGTCGGGCAACGAGAAGAACGAATGCAAGCCAGTTAGCTCTGGTGGCAGCTCCTCATGCTCCAGTCCACGTTCGAGCGTCGATGACGCGCTCGATTGCAGCGAGAGCGGCGCCAATGCCAGTGCCGCCGCTGCAGCCGCAGCCGCAGCCAGCAGCAGCAGCAGCAGCAGCCAAATGGTCACCGTATCAGTTTCGGTCTCACCAATTCGCTCGCCACAACCGGGAGCCAGCAATGCAACCAGTGCAGTCGCGCCCACATCGACGTCATCGTCCAGCACGGGCGCCAATTCACCACCCAGTACGCTCAAGCGTCAAATTGTCGAGGACATGCCAGTGCTGAAGCGTGTTCTGCAGGCTCCGCCGCTCTACGATACGAACTCATTAATGGATGAGGCCTACAAGCCGCATAAAAAATTCCGGGCACTTCGGCATCGCGAATACGAGACTGCCGAAGCCGATGCGAGCTCAACGACAGCTAGTTCGGCCAATGCTGCCGCTGGAGCTGCAGCTGTTGCTGTTGCTGCCAGCACAACAACTATGCCAGCGGGTAATGCAATGCAAATTACCGCTCCATTAAATATGAGCCCACCACCGGCATCCGGTGTTGTTTCACCACAAGCATCGATCTCCTCTCCCGGCGCTTCAACCTCACCGCATCCAACGGCGACCGTTAGCGCCCCGGTCGCACATCAACATCACCACCAAAGCCAGTTGCACATGCATTTGACACGGCCTTCAACCACCACCACAAACACCAACACCAACACCAACAGCAGCAACAACAATCAACAGCAGCTGATCCACCAGCAGCAGCAACAACAACAACAGAGCGCTTCATCGCTCTCGAGCACACATTCCGTGCTCGCGAAATCTCTGATGGCCGAGCCGCGCATGACTCCCGAGCAAATCAAACGCTCCGACATCATTCAGAATTATATAATGCGCGAGTCAACGCCGGCCACATCGACGACAAATTCAATGGCTCACACACCGAATGGCCCTGGCAGCCGTAGCCCGGCGCCGCCGGGTCTTAGTGCGCATCATCATTACCACCACCAACACAACAACCACCACCAGAGTCACCTGCTCCACCATCAGCCACAGCCACAACATTCGTCAAATTCCAATTGTGCATCGCCGTCGACAACAACGGTGACAGTGGCATCGCCGCCACCACCGCCGGCCGCCGCATCGGCGTCCGCAGCTGCACGCTGGCCCGGCCATTCCGTCATCACAACGACGAGCATCAATCATCGTCAGCCATCGGTCTCGCCGAGCAGCAATGGCTCAACATCGTCAGCCAGCTCGGCGACGTCACTCTCGTCAGCGCTATCGCTCTCTTTATCCGCCTCCTCGTCATCAGCGTCAGCTGGCTCAGCAACATCCACCACTGGCGTCACTTCATGTACATCATCCGCATCCGCGAATGCGTCTTCATCGTCGTCGTCTTCGTCGTCGTCATTGGCGGCGGCGGCGTGTCAGTATTTCCAATCGCCACACTCCACCTCCGCATCTGTCTCGCCACCACGCCCCTCGCCATCATCCGTAATGCATTCACCACCACCACCGCGTCTACTTGAATTGCAGGTCGACATTGCCGACTCGCAGCAGCCGCTGAATCTATCAAAAAAATCGCCGACGAATAGCAACAAAGTCAGTAAGCTGCAAGCACTTGTCGCTGCCGCCACAGCCGCACAGCGCTATCCAACGACCAGCCTATCAGCTGATGTCACCGTAACAGCGGCCACCAATGGCCACGGCAGCGCAGCGTCCTCGAACTCCGCTCAAACTGGCAGCGTAACGTCTGCAGGCTCAGCAAGCAGCACACAGCCCGTTCAGGTGCACAAGGTCCTGCTGGAAGCATAAGTCCGACACTCAACCCACTCCAGTCCAGTCCAGTCCAGTCCACTCCACTCAAACGCCACTCACCGCAACGCAACGGAACGCAACACAACACAGATCAGATCAGCTCAGCAGAGCGTCGCCGGTCGGCACAGTGGGCTAAGGTATGAGTTCTCTTTTGTAAAAAGTAGCGTGTAAGATATGTATGTTGTATACGATGCGATTGTGGCATCCATATGCAGTGTTAAGCCCAAACAGCAACAACAACAACAACAATTACTACTACAACAACAACAAACATATAGCGCGAGACTGAATACTAAAAAAAATGAAATCGAAAGTAAGTTTTTTTTTCGCTTAGAATTTATTTCTACATATGTTACACATAAACATAAATATAAATTATAAAGCAAGTCCCGAAATTTTCGGGACACTGTAAATTAAAATCGTTATCGAGGGAAAGAAAGAAGAAGTAAGGCCGTGAATCAAGAGGGGGGTCTTTGGTTTTGCGTTCAGATCAGGGTGAAACTCAGAGCGTTAAAAATAGACCAGGTCCAGAGGGAGACAGACAGAGAGATAGAGAGATAGATAGATAGAGAGAAAGAGAGAGAGAGAGAGAGAGAGAGAGATTTGATTGAAATCAAGATGAGATTTTTTTATTGCCTCCCAATCTGCGATTCAAAATTCCAAAGACATTTATACCGCACAGTGGTACAATTAGGCTAAAAAGAAAAATGCGCTAATTTTTTTGTTTTTGCAGCTTTAACTTTTATGTGTTTTCTAAAATCTTTTTAATTTTTTTTGTTGTTTTTTTTGTTTTTTTTTGTTGTTTTTTTTTTCATAAATATGCAAAAATCAATTCCTTAGCGAAGAAGGTTTGCATTTCTTTTAGGGTAGAGAGATGCAAACAGACGAACACACCGTACCCGTAAACAAACACAGACACATACTCACAGAAAAACACACACACACACACACACACACACACTAACACACATGAATAAATGTCTATTTAAAGCGTGATTGTTTTTAAGGCATACAAAATGCAGGGGCGTGCAAAGAGCGTAGGAAAGAGAAAAATTATTTTAAAAATAATTTTTTCCCCTTCTCAAGAAGCAAAACAAAAAACAAAAAAAAAAACAAAAAATTAGACGAAGAAGAAGAAATAAGCAAACTGATTGATTAATCAATTGATTGCATGATTAATTGAATTGTAGAGCACTTATTATAATTATTATGATTACAATATATATATATATACATATATATATATATATATATATATATATATATATAAAAATACTTCACTGTACAAATTCAAATGCATGAAAAAGTAAATCTTTAGTTTTCGAGTACGAATTAACTGAGAATTAATTGATTAATTAATTAAAAAATTAATTAACTGATAGAGAGGGCTGCCATTCAATCACGAATGGTGAGCGTAATTATCTTCTATATACAAATATATATATATATATTTTTTTTTTCTTCTAAGAATTACAATTTTCTTATTTAAATACTTATTAGAGAGTGGAAAAGAGCGAAAGAGAACGAAAGTGTGTGCGAGAGCGAGAGCGAGAGCAGTTGCGTAAATAATTTTTATAAAATTATCCAATGTGCGTAATATTTTCTTTTGAACTCTATAAAATTCAATTAATTATTCAACTACCTTAATACCGTTACACATACACACATAAATATTAAGTGAAAAAATAAAGGAAACAAAAAAAAAAACAAATCAAACTAAATGGCCGAAGTTTTTTCACTGTTTTCAGTGTGTATGTATCTCAAGAAAAAAAAAAAAAAAAAAAAAAGAAGCAAATTAAATATAAAATGCAAAATAAAAAATCAAAGCAAACAAAAAACTGATAATGTTTTCAACAGTGGGCAGAAAAGAATAGAAAACAACTCAAAATAATATTATCTACAAGAAAATAAATATCCAAAAATTTGAAAACGACAAAGCAATCGAAAATTGAAATGTATTAACAAAAGGAGGGCAAAGAACACAAAAAAAAACAAAAATCAAACCAATTAAAAATGTTCTAAATTGTGTAGCAAAAAAGCATTCAAAGCAACTTTTAATGCAAAAGCAAACAAAAAGTAAATTGAAAAAAAAATCTTTTTTTTTCTTTTCTTTTCTAATTTTAATGCATATTGATTAAACTATAAAAGGAAACTATTTAGCACTTCTACATACATACATACATATACGTATAAAATTAATTTTTAATATATAAATATAAATAGAATTACAAATGTAATAATAGTAAGAGAAAGAGAAAGAAATACTTGGAAAAGAAAAAAAAAAAAACAAAATTGAAGAAAACCCATCATCAGTAAGTACTGTGTATAGATGTATTTTTTTGTGTATGTATATTTTTCATTTGTGTGCGTGACTTGAGCATACAATATTATATTTTTGATTTCAAAAATATTCTTGCAAATATATCAGTCATTATATAATAAAATGCCGCAAACGCAAATGAAGAGTGTGTAACTTTAAGGAGGTGTAGCGAGTAAAAGCAAAAAAACAAAAAAAACAAAAAGCAAAAAAAAAAATTATAAAAAGAATTAAAAATTTCAAGCTATACATTATTACGAAAAACAAAATGGAAAGAAAAAAAAAATAAAAAAAAAATAAAACACATCTAAGAAATGACTCTGCGAGTTAAAACATTTTAAAATATTACACAGTAGCGCGTTCATTACCATTGTTCTTGGCATTAGATTTTTTACTTTTTATTTGAGTATTTTTTACAACAACCCAGCCCACTGTATCTACCAACCAAACCAGCGAAATATCAACGGATTTGTGTGTTAGGGGTTCGAAAAATGAAAAAATAGGGGAAAAAAACTTATTTTAATAATATTAGTTGATATTTTTTTTTTTGGTTTTTAATTCTGTAATTAATTTTATAAAATTGAATTTTCAATCGGTTAAAAAATTATTATTTTTTTTTTAGTATATTTTTTATTATTTAAAAAAATTTTTTTTTTATTATTTATTAATTTTTTATTTTATTATTTTATTAAATTGCAATCGAGCCCGACACAAATCGAAAGCTATTGATCGCGAACCATAAAGGGAAAAAATACATCTGAAGAATTTTATGAAACTAAAATCAAGTGAAATAAAAAAAATAATAAAAAAAAAAAAATTAACGAGAAATTTTATTTTTCTTGAAACTCTTGAATTAAAGAAATTTGGAAATTTGAAATTATTTTCAAACTTGTTTTTATGATTATGACTATTTTTGTTTTATTATATCTTTAAGTCGTGTAATAATTACTTTATTGTTGCTATAAAAAAATTTTTTTTTTTTATTGATTAAGCCTTAAAAACTACTAATTTTAATAAATTTTAATTTTAGTTCAAAATTGTTTGGAGCAAAAAAAGAAAAATTCGTCGTTTCCATAATTTTTTTTTCTTCCTTTCGTGCGCGTTTATACATATATACAGACATACATATATTTATATATATGTGCATATGAATATATATACATAAATATATATATATAATGAAATATATATAAATATATATTTATATGAATATATATAAAGAAATGATATAATGATGTTTATGTTTATCATTATGAGTATGTTTTATAAAGATTAAGGAGAAAAAAATCCCTTTAAATTAAAAAAAAAAACTTACTTTGATTTCTGTTTTTTAGCTTTTAAGTAACTGTTGTAAATAGTTTTTATTTTTTCTGCAATTATTTTAAATAAAAAATGAAATATTTAAAAAAATTTAAATCGATGCCTTATGATTTTCTGGAAGGATTATTCTTTGCGGATATGTTTTTTTTTTTGTGTTTTTTTTGTCTGTGTGTATTTTGTTTGTTGCCAATTTTGGATATAATAAAATTTTATTCTGATTTTATTCAATTTTCTAGAACAAACATTTGATCATTTTAATCTATGTTGTTTTATTTTGTTTTATTTTTTTGCTTCATTTCATACTATTTTAATTTGTTTATTTTTTATTTATTTATTTATTTATTTTTTTAATTTTTTTATTTATTTATTTTTTTATTTATTCATTTATTTATTTATTTATTTATTTACTCATTTATTTATTTATTCATTTATTTAATTATGTTTCTATTTATTTATTTATTTTTTATTTATTTATTTATTTTTTATTTATTTATTTTTCTATTTATTTATTTATTTATTCATTTATTTATTTTTTATTTTTTTTATTTTTTTTTTATATTTTTTTTTTAATTTATTCATTTATTTATTTATTAATTTTTCTATTTATTTATTTATTAATTTTTTTAATTTATTTTTTTATTTATTTTTTATTTATTTATTTTTTATTTATTTATTTATTTTTTATTTATTTATTTTTTTTAATTTTTTTTTTTCATTTATTTATTTATTTTTTGGTTATTTATTCATTTATTTATTTTTTATTTATTCATTTATTTATTTATTTTTTATTTATTTATTTATTTATTTATTTATTTATTTATTTATTTATATATTTATTTATTTACTAATTTTTTTTATGTCTCATTCTTCCTCACAAGAGTTTGCGATCACCAATCCAATGGCTGGCAACCAACCCATAGGCGTTTTGCTCACTATCACAAGATCGTTAAATTCTAAAAAGTCAATGTCGATTATTCTAAAAAAAAAAGCCTTTTGAAAGGACATTTCATACATGAATTGATATCCTTGTGTTATCGTTAAGAATCCATATTAGTGTTGCAACGGATAGTGCATCCAGATATCCGGCTGGCTGCTAGGATATCCGGCTACCGGAGAGTAAATTTTTCTTATGTTATGTATTTTTCGGTTTTAGAGCCATATTAAACGGCGTAGCAATGATCCTGTGCATTGTCAATTGGTAGAAAATACCTCCGAACGTTATTTTTTGACCCAGAACACTTTTAAGTAGTGCTTGTTTCGAACTGCAATGAAACAACCTAAAGTTTTCAGTCAAAATATTATCGGACATGCTTTGGGTTTCCTCCAATCGCTCCATTTTTAAATCTGTGTTCATAGTAAAAATAAAACATAGCAAATGGATAGGGATATAGGGGATTCATGTATCCGACCGGATACTAAATTTAAGGCCGGATATCCGTTGCAAACTCTAATCTACATATATATTTTTTTTTCTGTTTAAAATCCCTTCCCGATCGTTGAACATTCCAATCAATCCCTTTTAATATACTTACTTTCATTCAACGTTTTCATATCCCTTATCCCTTCAACGCGTCAAATACATGTATGTAAATTATGTATAAAAGTATTATCAAACAAAATTATGTATTTTAAAAATTACAATAACAATAAGAAATGCATCACAAAGTACACTGAAAAACTTATTTTCAGTGAAATTTTAAGTCTTCAAGATTTTTTCACGCAATCCGAACAACGATGGTTGCGTGCAATTATAGAATAAAAAGAAAAATAATAATAAAAAAAAATTTAAAAAAAACTCTTACTGAATTCAGAAATTGAGAATAAAATTTTAAACATTACAAAAAAAAAAAAAAAATATATATATATATATATAAATGGGGAAAGAGATATAAACCGAACCATGGTTGCAACCGAGAAGGACTTTGATCGTAATGTAGAAACAAAACAAAAAGAAAAATGACGAAAAATTGTAATAAGTAGAAATTTCAACTGCAAAAATGGCAAAATTGTGACGTAACGAAATCTTATTGTGTACATTACACGGAATACACTGTAAAAATGAAATATTACAAAGAAACAGAAAACGAATCAATGCAGCAGTCTGTTATATACATTCGAAATGACGCATGAAGACATTGACAAAAAATTTGTATTGGCAAGAAGAGTCTATAATATTAAAGAAGCTAACAAAAAAAAAAAAAAAAAAAAAAAAAAAAAAAGGTTTGTGTGTATTTCATTGGAGCATGAAAATTCAGAAAACATAAAAACAAAAAACAAAAAAAAATAGAAAAACACTAAGAAAAATTTATCAAGAAAAAAAAATTAAGAAAACTTTCTCCCCTCAATTCCGAGATCAAAGGCAAAACAATTATAAGGAATTTTGAGAGTTGTTTGAAATATTTTTCAGCCTACACGGTAAAAAAAAAAATAATTAATAATAATCATGTAAATGGATGCTAATAAAGTGGATAAACTAAAAAGAAAGGAATAAAATTTAAAATATGAAGATAAAAATAGAATTGGAATCATTGACCTGATTTCGTTCAGAAATTTACCATTGGTAAGTAAAAACTAGGGCTCTTGAAAATTTACACACAAAATTTTGGAACTCTAAAGCTAGTTTCTTTTTATAATCGATTGTGAGAAACAGATCATACCCTCTAGAAGTTATCCATTACAAATAATCGAATAATTTCATTTTGATGGGAAGTCCTTTGACATTATTGTATTAGATGTTTATAGTCAGTATGGATTTCACCTGACTTTGCAAATATTTACAGTGTACCAGTCTTACATCGTGCCGAGGTATAATAAGCCACAATCAAAATCCTTGATGGATATTCGGTGCTATTCTCACATCGTCAAGATTATCGCAGCCCCAGTGAGACTCCCACAAGGGGATCTCCCAAAGACCAGGCACAGATGTTCAGAGCGTGGAGCTGATCCTGATCCCCCGCTTTACCCCCCGCTTTGGTGGTTATAAAGCCACTACCAGTTTTGATTCCAAACCCAGTACTACCATAAGTACTATTGAACTGGTTAACTATTAGCTAGGATCCGCGGGTTTGCCAACCTTATACAATACACCTGTAGCGCATAACTTACCGTCAAATATTATGGGGAAGGATCAATGCGCCTTCCAACGCCCCATTAGAATAACGTTCTGCTGCTGCTGCTGCCAGAATGAAAGAATATTGTTTGGGAAGACTTTCTCCTCCCCATCTAAAACCTCTGCTAATACAATGAGATATAGCATCAGGTTGATGAAGCGAAATGGCATACCGAAACACTGTTATCCCCCCGCGTATGTTTCGGAGTATGACACAATCGGGCCTACCTCAAATGACCGGACAGGGCAGGTCCAGGTCATCCGTAGTACCCGATTACGTCTCTGGTCGGACGTTCGTACATATAAATATGCACTACACTGAGCAAAATTTACCATGATTTTTTGAAAAGGGCGCATTGTTATTCACAGTCCTTTTGATTTTCGAGCAGAACGAAAATTTCAAAAGAAAAATGGTTTGGTTGATTTGAAAGGAGAAATGTTTAATTACATTTATTTTCGTTCGGTATAATTCTCATTTGGTTTATAAAATAGAACATATAAGACATTCATTCATCTTAGAACTTTTTAAGCATTGCGAAAGCAGTCACACGACAACGGAGTGAAAAACTCGGACGAAGTCCATCCGATGGCTATTTTTTTGGGGGGTTATGTTCAGCAGAGGGCTCTGTGGCCATTTTATTTGAACTTGCAATAAATTTGTTTCAATGTTAGTTCTTTTATAGGTATTTTAGAAATTTTTTTTTATTTTAAAAATTATCTTGTCATTTTAATTACGTCCAAAATTAGTTCAACAATTTAAATTTAAATCCATTTTTGAAATTATCATTTCAATTCAACCTGAAATATGGTTGATTCAAAAGGAAAATCTTTATTTTTTCCAACAAGAAAAATTGTTAAAATAAAAATATTCCTTGTTGAAGCCGTTTTGTATGTTTTTCCTTTTGATTTAACCAGTTTGATGGTTGATTTTTTTCTCTGTGTACCAGCCTCAGCACGATATCCAAGTCCTTGTCGACCTTCGAGACATACATACATCCATGAAGTGGGGCACTATCAGCTTTAATCAAAGTTGCTGCGCCAAATCCTAATTTCACAATAGGAAACCGGCATTAAATCTTCTATCAGCACGATTCTAAATAGGTATTCCCAGGGAATATTTTCCGGCGGATATGAAAAACAAAAAAAAACAAAAAAATTCTGCCATTCTAAGCACACTGAGAAGCCAATAAAAGAAGAGCGAAAAATTCATCACCAAGTTAATCACGCTTAGAATACATACCTCTCCTTTTTTCGCCAAGAAAAAATGCTAGGCAAAACAACATATTCCCGTGGAATATTCATTAAGACTAGAGCTATATATTTCTCAATTGGTTTATGAAATTCTGTGTGTGTAATGTAACTTAACAGACCAGTATGCCAGCATGTGTTATGAAAATAAGAGAAAATTTTTATAGGAAGAGTGTCGCTTGATATTGCGAAAGCGAAAGAAATATTTATGTAAATGGTACAAATAAGAAGAAAAGTAAAGCCAAAAGAACGAAAAAAGATAACAACAAGAACACATGCACCCATGATAAATGTATGCAGGTATGTAGATAGCAGGTATGAGTATATATTCTATTCAAATTGAAATATCCCAGCGGAAAATTATCTCCTGCATGACAAAGTCATCGTCATCGATGACATATAGGTGACATTGTCATGCATGAAATCTTGGAGGACATCTCATCGCTGTTCATGTGCTTGACTCTCATTGGCTACTGAAATTTAAATAAGGTTTTAGCGTCAGTTCAGCGTTAGCATGAAGTGGCGGTGTAGATGATGAGTGCTCGACTCAGAATCCCAAGATCGCGGGTTCGATTCCTGGCAGAGGCGAACAAAAATTTTTAAAAAATCGATTTTTAAAAATTTTCGAAACATTCAAAGAGAGGACAAAGAAGAGAGCTATCATCAAATTGGCATTTAGAGAGAAAAGAGTGAATGTGGTGCTCTCAAATGCTTTTTTCGCCATCGCACCCCCTAGGATGATAATGTCACCCGCTGAAGTCCCTGTCAGCTCCTGTGTAAATGTCATACAAAGTGTCACCGGAAATAGCATGCATTCCGGCTCCGAAGTCACTAGGACATCATCGGGGATTTCCGCGGGACATTTCCCGCTGGGATGTGTCGCTTCCCACATTTACCGAGTGAATAACGTGTGCCAGGGAGAGAGAGAGAGAGAGATAAGATAAATGATTTACAGAAAGAAAAAATGCACTCATCACCATGTGACGCGACACGTTGTGGCTGCATTCGGCTCAAGTTCAATGCCGAACGATTTTGTTTTTGTTTTTGATTTTTTTAAGCTCTTGTTATTGTTGCTACTATTTTTGTTCCCTCTCTCGTGTGGTGTTCTTGTTATTGTTGCTGTTGTTGTTGTTGTCATCGTAGATTTTTAATGCTGACTTTTGCGCTTTTACTGCGAAAATACACACGTTTATTAAAATGTTTTTCTCAGCTTTTCCTGTTATTGGAATTTTTCGTTTTTGTTGTAAGTATTTCACTGAAATTTTTCAACGCGTTTTAAGAGTCTTATTCCGCTCAAAGCAAAGTTGATGTCAAGCTTTTCAAAGAAAAAGTGTAAGCATTTGTAATTTGCTCTTCATTAAAATTTTTCTTTCTCAAAAATGTGTGATGATGAAATGGGTTTGTTTGGTTCCGAGAAATTGAGACACTGTATGCAATATGATAACTTTGAATCCTGACAGAATGGATAGCTGCAGCCATGGTGATGTGATTTCATACATACATATATGCTCAATTCTCTGAATTTCGCAGTAAAGTATGCTTCGCTTATTATTTCTTTTGAATTCACTGATGGCTTTGCTGCACTACACTATTCCTCGGATGTATGTACATACAAGCCTTCGCACCTCGGATGCAGCGATCGATTCCGTGCTTTAAGGCATTACAGCTTGTGACGTTATTATTGTCCTTCAGTCTACTGACGTCGCGACGTTCACACAGAAAAATATGGCCCCATAAAATCGATAAGATCCCCTTAATGAGGAGATTTTATAGAGAAATCTTCTTAAACTACTTATATGAACGATGTGCATTTTCCATAGAGAAAACACTTTGCAATTCGTGGAGAAAATCATATTGAGACATTTTAATAGATATCCTCATACATATTTAATGTGAATATCTTCTTATAATTTCTGTTGAAGAATATGGAAAACTGCTTGATATAGTAAAATACAATAAGGTGAACATATCAATCAAACTATGTTGAGATTCTTATAAAAATGACGTTTTGATAAGTTATCCTTATCGCTTTAAGAAGAAGCCTTTTTAATATAAAAAGCAAGACTTATTGATTTAAAAAAGTCTTATATGAATTCCGTATTCATTCCATAGTTTAAAAAGACAAAGCAGTTCTTTTGCACTCACATTGATATAATCAATCTAGCAAGCCGCCTAGCGGGAAATCCCCGATGATATCCTAGTGACTTCGGAGCCGGAATGCATGCTATTTCCGGTGACACTTTGTATGACATTTACACAGGAGCTGACAGGGACTTCAGCGGGTGACATTGTCATCCTAGGGGATGCGATGGCGACAAAAACCATTTGAGAACAGCACATTGCTGCTCTTTTCTCTCTAAATGCCAGTTTGATGATAACTCTCTTCTTTGCCCTCTCTTTGAATGTTTCGAAAATTTTTGATAATCGATTTTTTAACAATTTTTGTTCGCCTCTGCCAGGGATCGAGAACCCGCGATCGTCGGATTCTGAGTCGATCACTCATCATCTACGCCACTTCATGATAACGCTGAACTGACGCTAAAACCTTATTTAAATTTCAGTAGCCAATGAGAGTCAAGCACATGAACAGCTATGACATGTCCTCCAAGATGTCATGCATGACAATGTCACCTATATGTCATCGATGACATCATTGGTGACTTTGTCATGCAGGAGATAATTTTCCGCTGGGTTTCTCTGTGTTGCGTCATTGCGATACTTATACATATACTCACATATGTATACGTACATATTGAACATATGCATTCGTCGGTTATATTAACATTTTGATGGTGCACATATCCGGTTAATACTGTAATGGAGTGATTGTTAAGCTACCATAGAGCCTCAAATTACTTACTATTGTTCAAGCAATTTCTTCGACTTGTCGAGACTTTGAGTTAAGGAATTTCATGTAAAATCACCAATTATACAAGTTTGATTGTAGCCTCCCAAAGGCCATATACAGTCGAAACTCTCTATTAGGAATTCCAAAGGACCGGGCGAAAAATTCCTTACAGAGAGAAATCGTTAGAAGGGCAAAAAAGGGCACAAAAAAATTTTGGCGAAAAATCTAATCAGAAAATTCGCTATAGAGAGAAATTCGTTATAGCGACTTTCGACTGTATCTCACATTGGGAATTGATTCACTTTTACACATACACATGCAACTATCTATCTATCTATTATGTATGTTTCTAAAGTATTTTTTTCCAATGAAGACATTGATGCATATTTGTCTTGCCGCTGGGTACTCTAGGCAATTATTTCGATGGAAAACAATGAGTTCTACAGTAAATTGAAACTAATTGAGATTACATGGAATGAAATCAGTCAGTTTCGTCCTTACAATGTTTCCTTTCATGCAACAAAATGCTTTGGTTTTTATATACATATGTACATACATACTAGCTGCTCGTATCGAACTACGTATCGCCTCAGCGGAAATGCATTGTGTCAAAAATCGATTGCCAAAAACATTCAGATCTCTTTGGATCTGCATTTCTTCCTCTTTTTGATGCCACTCGAAGGCTAATCATTTTCTGGTCAATAATGGAAAATGCAACTTTGCGTAAATGGTCTGGCGGGTTAAGCAAAGGCATGCGGCATCATGAAAGGAATTTTAAAATTTTGTTCATTTTTCGATAGGTGCCATCTAAAAACGCTGTGGAGACTAGTTTTTTGAATTTTATATTGAAGGGTCCTTGAAATAGGAGTATCCTTGAAAATCCTTTTTCAAATAAGCCTTTTATCAAAATTTTATATCTCAAAAACTAATTAGGATAAAAAAATGAAATAAACGTTGGCCGATTACTAATATAACAGGAAATCAAAAAAAAATTTTAATTTTTACACTGAGAAAAATTTTTCCACAAAACTAAAAAGACAATTTTAACAATTTTTTTCAGTGTATTCCCAGTTTGACGCCGCTCTAAAAATTTTTTTCGAAAATACCTCCAAGTATTTGCTTTCATTTAAAAAAAAGTTTCATTCAAATTAAATGGCGCAACAGTGAAATATTCAAAAAATTACAAGTGCACATAGATGCTCTAGTACTAATACCCAGTACAAATGTTGGAAAATGGATACAAAATACATTACTCATACGGCATGTTTTGAAAAATTTAATATCTCCAGAAATAAATGAGATAAAAATATGAAACAAACGGTGAATTATTGTTAATAAAACAAGGTTTTGTTTTTTAATATTCAAAAGGTTTTACAAAAACTGAAGTACAGTGAAAAAAATAGTTAAATTTTTGTTTTCTTTTTTGTGCAAAAATTTTTCTCAGTGTAAAAATTAAAAAAATTTTTTTTTGATTTCCTGTTATATTAGCAATCGGCCAACGTTTGTTTCATCTTCTTATCTAAATTAGTTTTTGAGATATAAAATTTTGAAAAAAATCTTATTTGAAAAAGGATATTTCAAGGACCGTTCAAAATAAAAAAGTAAAAAGTAGTCTCCACAGTGTTTTTTTTTAGATGACACCTATCGAAAAATCAACAAAATTTAAAAATTCTTTTCATGATGCCGCAACCCGCCAGACCCTTTCATTTCATAATAAAAAGGTTCACTTTTGAAAAATAACACGACGTATACGTAATGTTACGGCCTACTTTATTTGTATGACAAAGCATTGCTCATACGACGGGTGTTAAAACTAAAAATTACTCGATGGAACCAAATATTGCTTGACTTTTTACGAGACTAAAATTCTCTTTTTTTTTTTTTTTTTAATATATAGGATATGGAAAATTATGGGTATGGTTCCCATACCGATTCCCCTTTCAAATTGCTTCCCCCAATATTTAAAAAAGAAGATGTTTACTGTCGAGAAAATTTAATTTGCCGGGAATTCGTTCACCGGGAGTATTCAGAATCGAGCTGTGCGAGTATATTAGAATACCTAAAAAAAAATCTAGCAGGTGCATTGAAATTGATAAGTTCCAGCCAAACGGGGCAGTCAATTCTTGAACTAACAATGTCAGTAATGAATAGAGTCGAAGCCATACTCGTAGCTGGACGCAATTAAAGGGATTTTAACCCGATAAAGGAACAGCGAACAAGATACAGGGGACGCCCATTGCCAAAGTTAATGGAACGAACGAACGGTTGTGACGGGTAAATGATTTTTTGCAAAATAATAAGTGATTTAAAAGTATAAGGATCCAAGGCGATAAGCCTTCGGAATTATGTGGTTTAAGATGCAAAATTTAGTGTTAAAAACAACTCCAAAATCCTTTACAACCGAAACTTTTTCTAAAGAGGATTGTCCTCAAGAAAATAAGATGTATTCAAGATCACGCTTGTATCAGACTTGCAGAGACATTTTCAAATGTGCACTTATGAAAATTGAGGAATAAATTATTATAGAATTGTGATTTATGGTCCTTGTCAAGTACAGTACTGAACGTTGGAATTGAATATTTGCTCAATCAAGCGACATTCGAATATTGCTTCGGGTTTTTGTGTCAGTAATAATGATGATGATAATGATAATGATGATGATGATGATGATAATGATGATGTGCTTAATCCAATAAGAAGCACAGAATTAGAAGTGAAAATATTCCATTAAACATGAAAATACCTTTGAACGAAAGCAAACAAAGACGAACCATAATCCTTATCGTACATCTTCAATTCTGTCCTATTAGCCTGCCCTCTATGTGTCCTTGCGAGCTCAAAGGAATTCAGAAGCAATAAAATCCACGCAGAAAATAAAACAAAGAAAAAAACAAAACAAAAAAAGAAACAACCGAAAACAAAAGAGAATCAAAGAAGGCGCAAAATGTGCGTGTGTTTGTGCAACAAATTGAAATTATAATAAAAATAGAAATGAAAACAAAAATACAAAAAAATAACAGAGATCTACGTTTTGTGTCAACGGAGGCAGTACGACGCGTGCATTTGCAATCAGCGCCATTTTGAATAAAGTAAAAAACAACAAAAAATGGGACCGACCCTTGGCGTTACACTTTCTTTGCGATTCCGGCTTTCATAATTCTTTGCTTTTCTCCAAAAGTTCGTTTCTTTCTTTATTTCCTCCGATTTGGGCACTTTTCATCCTTCGTTTGCTCTCTCTCTCTCTCTCTCTCTCTCTCTCGCTGTGCATGTGTGTTTGTGGGGAATCTTTTTTTTTTCGTTTTTTTGCGAGGATTAACTCGCAGCAGGTCCTAATGAAGAATAGTCCCGTTCTTGTTGCTGTGGCTGTTGTTGTTCTCGAACGATGGCAACAGTTGGTTGAACGAGTCGAGACACGCAACCATCGTAAAAAATGGCGCATTTTTGGCATTTTCTCTGTGTGTGTGTGTGGGTGTATTAGGATGCAGAGAGCGATGTGGGCGGCTACGCAGTTGGCGGTTCTTTTGGGGGTTGGTAGAGGATAGGTTTCCACGGAAAGCGTGTGTGGTTTCAAGGACGAATTTTATTTGCGCTTCATTTCGAGTGTGTGTCTCTGCCGCGATATTATCATTCATCGTGAATTTAAGTACGCACTTTTTACTTAAGAGGGACGCCGAACTCCTGCGCCGAACTTCTGTGGAGTAGGCAATAATTCTAGGGCAAAATGTATTATTTTTTATTTTTTTTTTCACTGTCATGTTTCCATATACAGTGGCGTAGGACTCGACGTGGGCGAGATGAATTAGCGAGGGCCGCCGATAACATTTTTTTTTTATACTTACGAACAATGCCTGTATCCTTCGATCTTATGCTCTCTTACATCGGAGACTGTAAGGCCAAAAATGGTCTAAAATTCTCATTGTTAATTAAGGGAATCATTGACTTCGTGCGAGGCCCCCACGCCTATCTACGCCACTGTCCATATACATACCTTCGAGTCGATTTGTTTCCAGCTGAATTATGAAAGTGGAAAATACGCCCTGCAGTAATATGGACTGTCCCAAGTGTAGCAGTAGCGGAGCGAAGGGTGCTCCCATCAAGCTCCGGGCGCCACTCAAGTGTAGCCCTAGGTCAGTCCTTCATGTTACTAGTATACTAGTCTTCTCATAATTCCACTTCTAATGTATTCAACTGACCTTTTTAACATGGGACTGTCATTGGAGAGGGACTAGTCCGCAAAACGGCTGTTCTTTTCGGGTCAACTGTCGTAATTTTGTCTCGTTTTAGGATAGTCAAATGAGGAAAATAAGAAAACCAATTTCTTATATATTTTGTTGATGTTGATTTGATGCAAGTGTCATTACCCAGGCTACCGTTAAACCAGCCCGTTGATTACCTACCGCCGCGGCCGGCTAGTCAAATTTGATGGAGCGAACTGCCATAATATAACTGGTAGTATTTCAACCAGTCAAAGGCCAATCCTTCTTAGGAAATTGATCGGCTCATTACTGCAGGGCGGTAAAAGATCCATCAGAGGATATCGCACATACATAAATACATCCCTTTTTTTTTATCCCTAGGCTAGTGAGGTCTGCTAGATCAATCCTCCATTTTCCCCACACGTTTAGGTGGTTAATTCGTGAAGTTAAGTCATCAAACGTAAAGGAAACAAAGGAGATTCAAGAAATTCTCCCTTAATCATTTGAATGTCCCCAAATTGGGGCACATATTTTCGCATTTTTCTACTCATATTTACTCGCAATTGGCAACACGAAAATGGCGCCATTATTGTGACGCACTTGCACGCATTTTTTGATCAGATTTCTGAACGCACACACTCGCACACCAAAAAGGCTCTTCGAGATATCGCTGCGTATTCCCATCTCTACCGAATTTTTGTTCCACCCTCGCCCCTCGCCGCCCCTCGAACTTAAAAGTCACAAAATATTGCCAATTCCAATATACAAAAAATTAATAGACATACGCAGACATGCACACACAAAGGCAAACATGTGTGTTTCTTTGTTTGCTTGCCTTTATACATACATCTACGCAAATAAATATGGCCGCAGTGCGAAAACATTGTCCCCCTGTATCGTTTCACCTGCCGCTGTATCGACATTCTGCCTATTCCCCTTGGATATTCCGTTCTGTTCCGTTTTGCATTGTCTCTCCTCTTTCTTCTTCGTCTTCTTCGTCTTCTTCGTCTTCGTCTTCTACTCTCTTTCTCCTTTTATGTTTCTTCGCAGAACTTTTTTTTTTTTTTTTACTTCACGCTTTCGAATTGTGCGTGAGTGTTTTTTGCCCCCTTCCGTTCTGTTGCCGACGCTACCGCTGCCATCGCTTGCGGCGACGGGGAGTATAAATAAGAATAAAAAAAATAAAAAATAAAAAAAAAAATTAACGAAAGACCTTGAAAAAAAAAGAAATGCCCGAATCGAGGAGTATTGGCGTTTGGCATTTGTTTGGCACAACTTTTGGACCCCAAATTGCCGATTATTCGGCATGTGCGCGCTCGTGATTACGCTCGGTGCGTGCGTGTGCGTGTGCGTGTGCGTGCCTGTCTGTGCGTATGTGTATGTTGTCGAAGTCGCCGCCGCCGCCGACGTTGTTATGTTTATGGGTCGCTCTCCTCTCGCTGTGACCTTGAAACGAAAATAAACGCTAAATACTTTCGGGGATGGGGGACATGTTCATATACAAACATAGTTACACACATTATGCACATTCGTGTGAGTGAGGAGTAGGCCTGTTGTTACCCTGTAGTCAGTAGGTCGGGTCGTATCCCGATATTTGTGACATGCCATAGTGCCAGTCCTTGATGACTAGCCATTTCACCTACCACATGAACCGGGAGGAGTAGATAGGCCTCAGTTCACACATTTCCCCTATTCGCTGTGTATGATTGTTTTTGTTGTTGTCTGCTTTAAGTTCGCATTCTGATCGATGGCCCGACAATGGTTCGATAGCTCAGTGGTTCAAACTGTGAACCGACAGTCGCGAGGTACGGGTTTCTATCCCTGCTGGCGGCGAGAATTTTTCTTAAATTTTTATAAATTATTTTTTTTTTTTTTTCATAGTTTAGTTGTTTTTGAAAACAAAAATTTTCCCCAACATTTTAAGGTTTTATTTTATTTTTTTTTTTTTAATTCGAGGCGAGAAAATTTAAAGATAAGGAAGAACAAAAAAATATTTAAAATAAAAACATTAAATAACCAAAATATATATAATAATTAATAAAAGAAATAAATAAAAAAAAGTCGAAACACAAAATAAAATTTTCCTTTTTTCTCGGTCGCTGCGGCTATGCCATTTTCTTGCCCCTTTTCGCTAGCGAAATGGCTGGCTAAAGGTGGCGTATAAAAGGACGACCCGTGCCCGTCAATGACACAAACATAGTAAAGTCGACAGCGTTTTGGATAGCAGATGGACCGATCTACCAACAGGGACGGGTGAAATCGTTAGCTTTGTGGTATGGCTCCATTGACTATAGGCGTGTATACTCTTTCGTAGCCCCAGTAGCAATCGCATCGAGAGTAAATTCTCTAATTAAAATTAATCGCGAGTAGCGAACTTTAACGTATAAACTAATTGCCGACTAAAAAAATCATAATCTTGTTCGTGGATTTTCGTATAAACGGTGACTTCATTACGCGCGATCAATTTTTCATTGCGATTAGCTGCCGTATAAACGTAGTACAATATGTATCTGCTCTCTGTAAATGCTTTACGATGAGTTTGTCATAGAGTGTTTGATTTCCTACTATGATGCTTGAGGCGCACTTTTACGCTCATCTTAATTTGAAGCTTCAATTCGTTTTTGTTTGCTATATTATATCTATGTATACCCTGGGAATAATCCAAAGAATATTGATTTATCATCATTCCATCAAATGAAAGCATTGAGGACTGTACTTCATAGACAAAGAAAATAAAAATTAAGGGTGCTATAGTCAGGCGAGCTTGACAATAAAAAATAAAATAAAATATATCAAGGGGTATTTAAGGCCATAAGGGGCCCCATATACCGACTTTTGTTAAATTTCTTTATTAAAACCGTCCCTTTGCCACGCCCACTTTTCCAATTTTCTTTGAATTCGAATCCGAGGCTTAAAAATACGCTCAAATTCGAAGTTTCATTGAAATATTTCGAAAAAGTGAGATTTTGGGGGCAGTTTTGAGATTTTTGTGACAGACAGAAAATTAATATTTAAAATTAATATTTAAAATTAGTATTTAAAATTAATATTTAAAATTAATATTTAAAATTAATATTTAATAATAATATTTAAAATTAATAATTAAAATTAATATTTAAAATTAATATTTAAAATTAATAATTAAAATTAATATTTAAAATTAATATTTAAAATTAATATTTAAATTTTAAAATTAATATTTAAAATTAATATTTAAAATTAATATTTAAATTTTAAAATTAATATTTAAAATTAATATTTAAAATTAATATTTAAAATTAATAATTAAAATTAATATTTAAAATTAATATTTAAAATTAATACTTATTTAAAATTATTGTTTAATTGTAGGATGAAATATACTCTCAAAATCTAAGTTTCATTGCAATATTTCGATGTCAGATTTTGGGGCAGTTTTGAAATTTTTGTGACAGACCCTAGTACTGGAGGTACCCCTAAAAATTGTCCGATCGGGTCCATTCTCGAACCTGTTCTTACTCATATGCATGTGAGTATGCATACCAAATTTCATCACGATAGTTCAACTCCTTCGATAAGAAATCTCTATACAGACAGACGGACATGTCCAAATCGATTCTCCTGGCGTCGCTGATCATTTTTCTATATACATTTTCTATGGTCTATCTGGAATGGTTCTGGGTGTTACACACAACCACACAAACGCAATATACCCTCCCTCGACAGAGTTGAATTAAGTTCAGAAATGCAGTTTTTTCCTTTCAGTTTTTGAATTCTCAAAACTTTTTGCAAGTTTTTTCAAAATAACCGAAAAGTAAAGTTGATTCAAAAATTGAAAAAGGGGAAGGCCCTTAGCAGCATGCTGCAAGCATATGCAATGTTGCTGGGTGCACACATCCATTTGCATGTATGTATGTACTATGTTGCTAGGTTGTTTGTTGACGTAGGTACTTCATGTATGCACAAGTACGAAAGATATGAATTTCAAAGAAATTAGTTTTGCTACAATTTTATTGTTGTTGGAATTATTCCCTTTTTCTGTTGTGTTTATCTCGTGCGTTTTCTATGGAAAAGTTTTATAAAGCATTCCAAAGAATTCTGATGCGCAGTAACTTTACTTGTCTCTATATGTACATATATTTTCTGATGATATCTGTCAATTCCAGATTACATTTCAAAATACATCGTCATCATTTTTGTTTTTACTTTAGTGGCCGCACTTGAAATCGACTCTCTGTTATCGTCGTTTGTTCCATCAAATTTAAGCCCATTAAAGAACTGAAGAAACGAAGTGAATTGAAGATTCACGATAATTTTTTGCTTTTGGAAGGTAAAAGAGAGAGAGAGAGAGAAGGGAGAGAGAAGGGTGAGAGAAGGGAGAGAAGGAAAATAAAAGGGAGAAAGAAGCGAGAGAGGAAGGAGAGAGAAGGATAGATAGATTGTGAGGAAAGTAGTAAGAAGGAGACAGAAGGGCACAGAAGGAGAGAGAAGGAGAGATAAAGCGAGATAGAGAGAGAGATAGAGGGAGATAGATGGAGATAGAGGGAGAAAGATAGAGAAAGAGAGAGATAGAGAGAAAGATAGAGGGAGAAAGAGAGAGAGATAGAGAGAGATAGAGAGAGATAGAGAGAGATAGAGAGAGATAGAGAGAGATAGAGAGAGATAGAGAGAGATAGAGAGAGATAGAGAGAGATAGAGAGAGATAGAGAGAGATAGAGAGAGATAGAGAGAGATAGAGAGAGATAGAGAGAGATAGAGAGAGATAGAGAGAGATAGAGAGAGATAGAGAGAGATAGAGAGATAGAGGGAGAAAGAGGGAGAAAGAGGGAAATAGAAGGAGATAGAGGGAGAGAGAGGGAGAGAGAGAGAAAGAGATATAGAATGCAAGGTGACGTACAAGAAAGGGAAAGTGAGAGATAAAGAAGAAAAAGAAGAAAAAGGAGAGAAAGAGAATAAAGAAAATGATATAATTTCGAGAAGAAGATACAGCCATAAACATTGATAAATAGAAAGACTTTAGGTAATGGTTTCTACGATGAAAGCGCTTGCAGCATTAACTTGTTCGACTTGAAACTGTAAGTTGAAAACTTTCTTTTTATTTTACATACATATGTCGGCTAAAGTACAACGAAAGCAAGAAGAAAGATAGCGCAAAAGAAAGGCAGCTTAACCTAGAAAGAGACACCGAAAGTCAACTCAACAGATAATCGAGCAAAACGATCAAACGTGCACGAGAGTGCATTCGGCTTTCGTTTTCATTTGAAGCGAAAGTGCTTCCATTTGAATACTCGTAATTTGAATGTTAGCATAAAATTGTCGCTTCAAACTTTTTATGGCGTTCGACAGCTCCATAATAAACCCCCCACCTGAGGCTATTTTCATAGTGAAAACTGGTATTTCGATGGGAAATCTATTTTACCTCTCTTTCTATGTGAGAATTTTTGTTGTTGTTCATATTTTGCTTTTGTGACCATGAACTTCTCCATTCACTTTCCGAGAACTCGATAATTCTTTTTTCTCTTTTCGCTCCAGTTCAACCACATGTGTGACCACATACATACATACATACATATATGAGCAATATTCTGGCATTGGGAACCCCGAATAAACCAGTAATAGGTCTTATTTGCATCAGCAAATCGTGTATAAAATTTACATAAAAGACATGCTTGCCCTTGTGCTAACATTAAAGGGCGATCAACTTTCCACCGGTTCTAAAAAGTTCAGCGAGAACGAACGAAAATGAGAGACGGGGGCCGCGGGACACTCAACAACAAATTATTATGAAATGTTAATGAAAAAAAAAAGCAAAAATTATTGAAACTTAAAAAACAAAGATCGCCTCATGGAAATCAATGGAAAAAAACAAAAGACAAAAGGAAAAAAGGGCACAATATTAGCGGAAACTAAAAAAAAAAAAAAACCGCTTGCACAACTAGCCATTGAACCCGACAGTTCCACGTTCCATTTTCGAATTTTGAATGCGGTTCTAGAAAAAAATTAACGATTTCGATTTCGCTGATCCAATTTCGTCGAACAGTCGAGCTGATTTACATAATCGTCGACACGAAAAATGCATTGTTATTTTATTTTTTTGTTGCCCCTTTTTTTTTTTTTTTGATTTGGGTTCCGTCGCAATTCAATGTCGAGTCGAAATTTCATATGCAGCCCGATTCTGAATATTTCCCGGGAACTAACATTTCTCGACACTAAAATTCTCCATTTTTAAACAGATAGGGTTGACAAAAATTATGGGCATGGGTAAAATATCCATTCCCTTAGATTTCTTTCCCCAAAATATTTAAAAATGAAGCAGTTTATTCTCGAGGGAAGTAAGTTCCCCGGGCAATTCGTTCCCCCCACGGGAATATTCAGAATCGGGTTAATCATTTCGAAACGACTCAAAAGATGAGCAATTGTATCTCTCCAATTGAGCAAGATATCCGGAAAATATTCGTCTAAAATGTTTTGAGTCCATCGAAACTCCAGACTTTTCACTCAATTTTCGTATGATTTGCATTCTAGGGTCACGTGTTCAAAAAGGGTCTTTATGCAAAACCACCTGTACTCATTATTTGAACTAAAATTTGCCTTACGATGCTCGGGTTCATTTCGGAAGAGAGAAACAAAAAAAAACAAAAAATTACGGGACTGACGAGAAATGAGAATGAATTCTCGGGATTTCTTTTTAGCTTGCCCTGTTTGTTTACTTATATATATATCTACTTATATACAGATTTGGGTAAAATCTAGTAATTGAAATTTGACCACGTTCACCACGTTGAATGATTGGTCGGAAATTTGGCAAAAATCTTTAGTTCTGATGACAATACCATTAACTGAATTCTTTTTTGTTGTAAGTCCAATATGGATATTTCTTCATTTTCTTCTTAACCCTTGTCGACGTCTTTTTGGATTCGGTAATGCTCCACCTGAGTTGTGTGTATGTGTTCTGAAGCATTCCGATCCTGTATCATGTCTGAGACGCTGAGATCCATCCTTTGCTGATACTTTTTCATTTAACTGATTCAAGCATTTTTGCGGTCTGCCTATCCTCCGACCGTCGCTAAAAAAAAAAAATGTCGGCTTAAAAATTGTGTCACAACTACCTCAATATGGTGGCTCTAGGATCCCAGGGTCCGAGGTTCGATTCCCGGCACAGGCGAAACGGAGTGTTCGATGTTCCAAGCCTAGCAATGGTTCGCACACAAAAACAAGTAAAACCTCCTTGTGGTATCACAATGGGCCGATTAACAGCCTAAGTGGCAGCCACTTTAACCTTCCTAACTACCTCAATATGGGTATCCAATGAAAGGGCTTGACTACTAGAACTATGAATCTTCAAGTCCAAAGACGGAAAATGTCCACATCGTTGGACGTACCATACACTCAGTTTTCAATTTGACTGGGAAAGTTTTTAAGAGAAAATTGAAAACTTAACGTTTTATAATCAGCTGCAATTGTTAGTAAAATTTTACCACACTCTTCGAAATTGCTGTTCCTGGTGCAATGGACTCTCGACTTCTTGAGAGAAATTTCGGTATGGTGGAAAAAGTTTTGCGCTCAGGCCCCTCTTCCAGAACTGAGAATTGTATCTGAAATTTTGTTTGGAAATGACATGAATTCATCCAACAGAGCATAACCATGATAAACACCCGGACCGTCAAACGAACGCACAAACATAATTTACCCAGCGTTAATCGGGTAAAAAATAAGTCAACCAATAAAACAATTGCTGGTAAAATGAACTGAAAACATTTCGTTGAACTTGAAATCGACATGAAAGTGCCGCGTGTTCTCCGCGATTAATTCTGAGTGAATTTTCTTCTACGTTCCCTATTCGCTATTCGTTCTTTCTTTGTCCTCTTACATTTACATTTTCAATTGTGTTTTTTTTTTTTTGCATTTTTTTTTTTACTTCAAAATGAAGTTTTCACTTTCCTCTTTTTTTTGTTCCACTTGTTTAATGCTCAAATTCTGCTATTATTCATCGTTTTGTTATGTAAACAAATTTTTGAGAATCGTTCGTTCTTGGAAAAGATGATTTGTATAATTAATTTCTTTTTTGTTTTTGATTTCTTTTTTGAGTCATTTTCGTCCAAAATAATTTGGCGTTAGAAAATTTTTTGTTTACATTTTTCCATTTCATTTCCTTTGGCGTCCAATTGGGCGCCATAATGTGTCATAGAATTAAGCGATTTTGTTATACTAAATACTTAAGGGGGTCTTCTCATTGAAAACCCGTTTTTTGGACCCTTTTTAAAAAAATTCTTATTTGAAAACGCAAACAATAATTGAAAACTTTTTTTATTTATTGTATTACAAAAGGTTCAAAGTAAATAAAAAAAATTATTTTTGCCTCGATACGTGGGCTGTTCAAAAAGTAATGAGACTTCAAAGTTGGTGGTGAAAAAAAAGGTGCCGTCACGGCGGCCACGATTCCGGGTCTCCGGAGCGTCCGAAATGGAAAAAAAAACGGGGTTATAATCAGTATAGATGTAATTCTCGGGTGAACCTCAAGCTTAATTTTGTGATTTTTTTTGACAAAATGGCAACCATTCAAAAAAAAATTTCAATTTCGGGCTTTTTTTTGTAGTTTAGTGTAAAAAAAAAAAATGGTAAAAATTTTTTTAAAATTATGGTCGAGGTTCAACCCGAGAATGGTGACAATTCTGCGTCAATTCCACTTTGTTTCATGAAAATCGGTTCAGTTGAACTGGAGATATCATGGCCGCCAGTTCGAAAAACGTGGTTTCGAGATAAACGCGTTTAAAGTTTGAAGCAACGCAAAAATTACTCGTTTTAGCGCAGATCTTGCTCGACAAAGAAGGCTATATCCTCTAAACTATTTCGAATTTCAAAAAATTCTTTTAGGGGCATATTCACAACTACCCAAGCTATAAATAAATGCAAAAAAAAAAAAAGTCGAAAAAAAAGTTGCTCAATGAGAAGACCCCCTTAATGAAAAATATTAGAGGAGATAATAATACAAATCCTAGCAACGAAAATAACAATAACAATAACAATTCAAAATTAATAATAATAATAATAATAATAATAATAATAATAATAATAATGGAAAATAAGTTACAAAATAACAACTTTCAAAGCGAGTTCAATGACACGCTTAAGCGAAGAAAGAGCAAAATTGAAGATCATCTACATATGTAGGCCTGATCAAAGCGGCCTCTTCACTGTCGATGGAACGAAAGATGGGGAAAAGTTTCACTTTTTTTTGACAATGGAAATGAGAGCTGTCTTTGAGCGTGGCTTTGAAAAACACCTGAAATACGATGAAACCCGCCATTGTGATTTTGGCTATTGACGCATTTAATCATTTCGTTGCCTCCATATAACCCATTAAAATGGCTTGAGGTTTGATTATTTTGAAGCCTATTGGTATGCTTGATTCTTCCGATATTTGTTTTTTTTCTTTTCTTTTTTTTTTTTTTTTTTTTTTTTGTTTGTTGGTATTTTTCACTTTTGCTGAGCCAAAAAGAAAAGTGAAATCTTTTATTGGGGTGATTGAAATATGTTGGCAGCCGCGGCGGCGAGGTTTTTGACTTCTATCGAACGCCGAACGAGTTTGCTATGCGAATCGTGAGCGACATAAAAAGAAAACGTGAATTGCGATTGCAACTGCACGCATGCGCAGAGGCCTGAATTGAACGAAACGAAACGAAACGAAACGTACTGCGCTGAACTGAATTGAATCGAAGTGAACTGAACTGAACTGAATGGGATTTAGGGCGGAAAGAGAAAAATTTCTATTTTATTTGTCGCTTGCTTTTACTTTCTTTTGAGTGTGCTTTGAATTTTGTTTTCTTCTTTTTGAAGAAACAAAACAAAAAGTAAAAATACCAACGAGCAAAAGAAGTGTAAGATTCGAGGAAAAATTTTTGTTAAAGAGCTATACCCGAACCGTAATTATGAATATCTTTTTTTACCACCGACATTGTTATTATTATTATAAAATTTTTTTTTTTTTTTTTTTTGAAAAATGCACTCTAAGCCCAAACAGACAGACAGGAAGATAAACAGACAGACCGACAGATCGACAGACAGACAAACATTTCCTTCCTTCATTTACATTTGAAATTTTATATGTACATATCGCACACCCTCTTCTAAGGAGACACAACTGAAAATTTGTCTTTTTGCAGAGAACGCATCATGGGTCGCAGTGTCGATCAAAGCAAAAAGAAATGAATTGACGGGCTTTTCCGGCTTTTTATAATAGATAACAAAAACGGAGAGTTGAGCTATCTGTTCAAGTTCCATATGTTAACTCAAAATTGACGATTTTTGAGTTGTGTCACCTTAGAAGATATCTTCCATGTCTCCAGTTTTTCGGGCCTTTACACTCGGATGCACAAACGCAATTAATTCCGTCCACACGGAATTAATACAAATAAGGAAAAAGCACGCGAATAAAAAAAAGAGAACAGCACAAAGTCAACGAACTCAAATGTTGAGGGAAAATGAAAGTGAGTCTTAGACACACGCGAATTGTCCAAAAAACATGCGCAGAAGAAGTTCAAAAAACAGAAAAGAAATTAAACAGAAAGAAAAAAAAAGAAAAGCGGAAACAAAGAATAGAAAACTTTCATTGGTGAAGGCTGAAGAAATGTATAAATATAAAGAAATTATGTTAAATGGAAGCTTGAAAGCGAAAATGCAATAAAGAGGCAATTCTTCTTCTTTCTTTCTTTCTTTCTTGCTTTAATTTTTATACCCGACACACTCTGTGTCGAGGGTATATTGCGTTTGTGTGGTTGTGTGTAACACCCAGAACCAGTCGAGATAGATCATACAAAATATATATACTTAGAAATGATCAGCGTCACCAGGAGATTCGATTTAGACATGTCCGTCTGTCTGTCTGTCTGTCTGTCTGTATACAGTTTTCTTATCGAAGGAGTTAAGCTATCTTAACGAAATTTGGTATGCATACTCACAAGCACATGAGTAAGGACAAGTTCGAGAATAGACCCGATCGCACCATTTTTAAGGGTACCTCTAGTACTAGGGTCTGTCACAAAAATCTCAAAACTGCCCCAAAATCTGACATTATCGAAATATTGCAATGAAACTTAGATTTTGAGAGTATATTTCATCCTACGATTAAACAATAATTTTAAATAAGTATTAATTTTAAATATTAATTTTAAATATTAATTTTAATTATTAATTTTAAATATTAATTTTAAATATTAAATTTAAATATTAATTTTAAAATTTAAATATTAATTCTAAATATTAATTTTAAATATTAAATTTTAATTTTAATTTTAAATATTAATTTTAAATATTAATTTTAAATATTAATTTTAAATATTAATTTTAAATATTAATTTTAAATATTAATTTTAAATATGAATTTTAAATATTAATTTTAAAATTTAAATATTAATTTTAAATATTTATTTTAAATATTAATTTTAAATATTAATTTTAAATATTAATTTTAAATATTAATTTTAAATATTAATTTTAATTATTAATTTTCAATATTAATTTTAAATATTAATTTTAAATATTAATTTTAAATATTAATTTTAAATATTAATTTTAATTATTAATTTTAAATATTAATTTTAAATATTAATTTTAATTATTAATTTTAAATATTAATTTTAAATATTAATTTTAAATATTAATTTTAAATATTAATTTTAAATATTAATTTTAAATATTAATTTTAAATATTAATTTTAAATATTAATTTTAAATATTAATTTTAAATATTGATTTTAATATTATTTTAAATATTATTTTAAATATTATTTTAAATATTAATTTTAAATATTAATTTTAAATATTAATTTTAAATATTAATTTTAAATATTAATTTTAAATATTAATTTTAAATATTAATTTTAAATATTAATTTTAAATACTAATTTTATATATTAGTTTTAAAATTTAAATATTAATTTTAAATATTAATTTTAAATATTAACTTTAAATATTAATTTTAAATATTAAATTTATATATTAATTTTAAATATTAATTTTAAATATTAATTTTAAATAATAATTTTAAATATTAATTTTAAATATTAATTTTATATATTAGTTTTAAAATTTAAATATTAATTTTAAATATAAATTTTAAATATTAATTTTAAATATTAATTTATATATTAATTTTAAATATTAATTTTAAATATTAATTTTAAATATTAATTTAAAATATTAATTTTAAATATTAATTTTAAATATTAATTTTAAATATTAATTTTAAATATTAATTTTAAATATTAATTTTAAATATTAATTTTAAATATTAATTTTAAATATTAATTTTAAATATTAATTTTAAATATTTATTTTATATATTAGTTTTAAAATTTAAATATTAATTTTAAATATTAATTTTAAATATTAATTTTAAATATTAATTTTAAATATTAAATTTATATATTAATTTTAAATATTAATCTAAAATATTAATTTTAAATAATAATTTTAAATATTAATTTTATATATTAGTTTTAAAATTTAAATATTAATTTTAAATATTAATTTTAAAATTTAAATATTAATTTTAAATATTAATTTTAAATATTAATTTTAAATATTAAATTTATATATTAATTTTAAATATTAATTTTAAATATTAATTTTAAATAATAATTTTAAATAATAATTTTAAATATTAATTTTAAATATTAATTTTATATATTAGTTTTAAAATTTAATTATTAATTTTAAATATTAATTTTAAATATTAATTTTAAATATTAATTTATATATAAATTTTAAATATTAATTTTAAATATTAATTTTAAATATTAATTTTAAATATTAATTGTAAATATTAATTTTAAATATTAATTTTAAATATTAATTTTAAATATTAATTTTAAATATTAATTTTAAATATTAATTTTAAATATTAATTTTAATTATTAATTTTAAATATTAATTTTAAATATTAATTTTAAATATTAATTTTAAATATTAATTTTAAATATTAATTTTAAATATTAATTTTAAATATTAATTTTAAATATTAATTTTAAATATTAATTTTAAATATTAATTTTAAATATTAATTTTAAATATTAAATTTAAATATTAATTTTAAATATTAATTTTAAATATTAATTTTAAAATATTAATTTTAAATATTAATTTTAATTATTAATTTTAAATATTAATTTTAAATATTAATTTTAAATATTAATTTTAAATATTAATTTTAAATATTAATTTTAAATATTAATTTTAAATATTAATTTTAATAATTTAAATTTAAATATTAATTTTAAATATTAATTTTAAATATTAATTTTAAATATTAATTTTAAATATTAATTTTAAATATTAATTTTAAATATTAATTTTAAATATTAATTTTAAATATTAATTTAAATATTAATTTTAAATATTAATTTTAAATATTAATTTTAAATATTAATTTTAAATTATTAATTTTAAATATTAATTTAAATATTAATTTTAAATATTTAAATATTTTAAATATTAATTTTAAATATTAATTTTAAATATTAATTTAAAATATTTATTTAAAATATTGATTTTAAATATTAATTTTAAATATTAATTTTAATTATTAATTTTAAATATTAATTTTAAATATTAATTTTAAATATTAATTTTAAATATTAATTTTAAATATTAATTTTAAATATTAATTTTAAATATTAATTTTAAATATTAATTTTAATATATTAAAAATTTTAAATTTTAATTTTAAATATTAATTTTAAATATTAATTTTAAATATTAATTTTAAATATTAATTTTAAATATTAATTTTAATTATTAATGTTAAATTATTAATTTTAAATATTAATTTTAAATATTAATTTTAAATTTTAATTTTAAATATTAATTTTAAATACTAATTTTAAATACTAATTTTAATAATTAATTTTAAAAATTAATTTTAAATACTAATTTTAAATATTAATTTTAAATTTTAAATTTTAATTATTAATATTAAATATTAATTTTAATTATTAATTTTAAATATTAATTTTAAATATTAATTTTAAATATAATTTTAAATATAAATATTAAATATAAATTTTTAATATAAATTTTAAATATTAATTTTAAATAATAATTTTAAATATTAATTTAAAATACAGTCGCAGCGCAGTCACAGCGCAGTAGCAGTGCAGTCGCAGCGCAGTCGCAGCGCAGTCACAGCGCAGTAGCAGCGCAGAGGCAGCGCAGTCGCAGCTCAGAAGCAGTGCAGTCGCAGCGCAGTCGCAGCGCAGTAGCCAGGCGCCAGTCGCAGCGCAGTAGCAGCGCCGTAGCAGCGCAGTCGCAGCGCAGTAGCAGCGCAGTCGCAGCGCAGTAGCAACGCAGTCGCAGCGCAGTCGCAGCGCAGTCGCAGCGCAGTCGCAGCGCAGTCGCAGCGCAGTCGCAGCGCAGTCGCAGCGCAGTCGCAGCGCAGTCGCAGCGCAGTCGCAGCGCAGTCGCAGCGCAGTAGCAGCGCAGTAGCGGCGCAGTTGCAGCGCAGTGCAGGCCAGGCGCAGCGCAGCGCAGTAGCAGCGCAGTCGCAGCGCAGTCGCAGCGCAGTCGCAGCGCAGTCGCAGCGCAGTAGCAGCGCAGTCGCAGCGCAGAAGCAGCGCAGTCGCAGCGCAGTCGCAGCGCAGTAGCAGCGCAGTCGCAGCGCAGTAGCAGCGCAGTTGCAGCGCAGTCGCAGCGCAGTCGCAGCGCAGTAGCAGCGCAGTCGCAGCGCAGTAGCAGCGCAGTAGCAGCGCAGTCGCAGCGCAGTCGCAGCGCAGTAGCAGCGCAGTCGCAGCGCAGTAGCAGCGCAGTCGCAGCGCAGTGCAGCGCAGTAGCAGCGCAGTCGCAGCGCAGTAGCAGCGCAGTCGCAGCGCAGTCGCAGCGCAGTAGCAGCGCAGTCGCAGCGCAGTCGCAGCGCAGTAGCAGCGCAGTCGCAGCGCAGTAGCAGCGCAGTCGCAGCGCAGTCGCAGCGCAGTAGCAGCGCAGTGCAGCGCAGTCGCAGCGCAGTAGCAGCGCAGTAGCAGCGCAGTAGCAGCGCAGTACGCAGCGCAGTGCAGGCAGTAGCAGCGCAGTAGCAGCGCAGTCGCAGCGCAGTCGCAGCGCAGTAGCAGCGCAGCGCGCAGTAGCAGCGCAGTAGCAGCGCAGTCGCAGCGCAGTCGCAGCGCAGTAGCAGCGCAGCTGCTGCGCAGCTCGCAGCTGCAGCTGCTGCAGCGCAGTGCAGCGCAGTAGCGCTGCAGCCTGTCGCACTGCGCTGTCGACTGCGCTGTCGAGCTGCAGCTGCTACTGTCGCAGCTGCGATGCGCAGCAGACTGCGCTGCGACTGCGCTGCGAATGCGCTGCTACTGCGCTGCGACTGCGCAACGCGACTGCGCTGCGACTGCGCTGCGACTGCGCTGCGACTGCGCTGCTACTGCAGCGCTGCTACTGCGCTGCGACTGCGCTGCTACTGCGCATGCTACTGCGCTGCTTACTGCGCTGCGACTGCGCTGCTACTGCGCTGCGACTGCGCTTCTACTGCGCTGCTACTGCGCTGCTACTGCGCTGCGACTGCGCTCTGCTACTGCGCTGCGACTGCGCTGCTACTGCGCTGCGACTGCGCTGCTACTAGCGCTGCTACTGCTCTGCGACTGCGCTGCTACTGCGCACTACTAGCGCTGGCTACTGCGCTGCTTTTGCGCTGCGACTGCGCTGCTACTGCGCTGCGACTGCGCTGCTACTGCGCTGCGACTGCGCTGCTACTGCGCTGCTTCTGCGCTGCGACTGCGCTGCGACTGCGCTGCTACTGCGCTGCGACTGCGCTGCGACTGCGCTGCGACTGCGCTGCGCTGCGCTGCGACTGCGCTGCAGCGCTGCTACTGCGCTGCGACTGCGCTGCTACTGCGCTGCGCTGCGCTGCGTACGCTGCGCGTGCTACTGCGCTGCGACTGCGCTGCTACTGCGCTGCTACTGCGCGCTGCTACTGCGCTGCGACTGCGCTGCTACTGCGCTGCGACTGCGCTGCTACTGCGCTGCGACTGCGCTGCGACTGCGCTGCTACTGCGCTGCGACTGCGCTGCTACTGCGCTGCGACTGCGCTGCGACTGCGCTGCTACTGCGCTGCTACTGCGCTGCTTCTGCGCTGCGACTGCGCTGTTACTGCGCTGCGACTGCGCTGCTACTGCGCTGCTACTGCGCTGCTACTGCGCAGCTGCTACTGCGCTGCTACTGCGCTGCTACTGCGCGCTGCGACTGCGCTGCGACTGCGCTGCACTGCGCTGCTACTCGCGCTGCGACTGCGCTGCTACTGCGCTGCTTTTGCGCTGCGACTGCGCTGCTACTGCGCTGCGATGCGCTGCTACTGCGTTGCGACTGCGCTGCGACTGGCGCTGGCTACTGCGCTGCGACTGCGCTGCAACTGCGCTGCTACTGCGCTGCATACTGCGCTGCTACTGCGCTGCGACTGCGCTGCAACTGCGCTGCTACTGCGCTTCTACTGCGCTGCTACTGCGCTGCGACTGCGCTGCAACTGCGCTGCTACTGCGCTTCTACTGCGCTGCGACTGCGCTGCTACTGCGCTGCGACTGCGCTGCTTCTGCGCTGCGACTGCGCTGCTACTGCTCTGCGACTGCGCTGCTACTGCGCTGCGACTGCGCTGCGACTGCGCTGCTACTGCGCTGCTACTGCGCTGCGACTGCGTTGCGACTGCGCTGTGACTGCGACGCGACTGCGCTGCGACTGCGCTGCGACTTTGCTGCATCTGCGCTGCGACTGCGCTGCGACTGCGCTGCTACTGCGCTGCAACTGCGCTGCGACTGCGCTGCGACTGCGCTGCTACTGCGCTGCTACTGCGCTGCGACTGCGCTGCTACTGCGCTGCTACTGCGCTGCGACTGCGTTGCTACTGCGCTGCTACTGCGCTGCGACTGCGCTGCTACTGCTCTGCTACTGCGCTGCTACTGCGCTGCGACTGCGCTGCGACTGCGCTGCGACTGCGCTGCGACTGCGCTGCGACTGCGCTGCGACTGCGCTGCGACTGCGCTGCTACTGCGCTGCTACTGCGCTGCGACTGCGCTGCGACTGCGTGGCTACTGCGCTGCTACTGCGCTGCGACTGCGCTGCTACTGCTCTGCTACTGCGCTGCGACTGCGCTGCGACTGCGCTTCTACTGCGCTGCGACTGCGCTGCGACTGCGCTGCGACTGCGCTGCTACTGCGCTGCTACTGCGCTGCGACTGCGCTGCTACTGCTCTGCGACTGCGCTGCTACTGCGCTGCGACTGCGCTGCGACTGCGCTGCGAAAGCGCTGCGACTGCTTAAAATTAATATTTAATATTATTATTTTTAATTAATATTTAAAATTATTATTTAAAATTAATATTTAAAATTTATATATAAAATTAACATTTAAATTAATATTAATAATTAATATTTAAAATTAATATTTTAAATTAAGTATGTCAAATTAATTTTTTAAAATAATATTTTAGTTTAATATTTTAAATTAATATTTAAAATTAATATATAAAATTTTTATTTAAAATTAATATTAAAAATTAATATTTAATATTTATATTTGAAATTAATATTTAAAATTAATATTTAAAATTTATATTTAAAATTAATATTTAAAATTAGTATTTAAAATAAATATTTAAAATTAATATTTAAAATTAAAATTTAAAATAAATATTTAAATTTTAATATTTAAAATTAGTTTTTAAATTTAATATTTAAAATTAGAATTTAAAATTAAAATTTTAAATTAATATTTAAAATTAATATTAAAAATTAATATTAAAAATAAGTATTTAAAATTAATATTTAAAATTAATATTTAAATTTAATATTTAAAATTAATATTTAAAATTAATATTAAAAATTAGTATTTAAATTTAATATTTAAAATTAGTATTAAAAATTAATATTTAAAAATAATATTTTAAATTAATAATCAAATTTAATATTAAAAATTAATATTTAAAATTAATATTAAAAATTAGTATTTAAATTTAATATTTAAAATTAATATTTGAAATAATATTTAAATTAGTATGTAAAATTAATATTTAAAATTAATATATAAATTAACATTTAAAATTAATAATTAAAATGAATAATTAAAATTAATATTTAAAATTAATACTAAAAATTAGTATTTAAATTTAATATTTAAAATTCGTATTTAAAATTAATATTTAAAATAATATTTAAAATTAGTATTTAAAATTAATATTTAAAATTAATATTTAAAATTAATATTTAAATTTAATATTAATAGTTAACATTTAAAATTAATATTTTAAATTAAGTATGTCAAATTAATTTTTTAAATTAATATTTTAATTTAATATTTTAAATTAATATTTAAAATTAATATTTAAAATTATTATTTAAAATTAATATTTTAAATTAATATTTAAAATTAATATTTAATATTTATATTTAATATTAATAATTAAAATTAATATTTAAGCGCAGTAGCAGCGCAGTCGCAGCGCAGTGGCAGCGCAGTCGCAGCGCAGTCGCAGCGCAGTCGCAGCGCAGTGGCAGCGCAGTCGCAGCGCAGAAGCAGCGCAGTAGCGGCGCAGTAGAAGCGCAGTTGCAGCGCAGTAGCAGCGCAGTAGCAGCGAAGTAGCAGCGCAGTAGCAGCGCAGTAGCAGCGCAGTCGCAGCGCAGTACCAGCGAAGTAGTGGCGCAGTAGCAGCGCAGTCGCAGCGCATTAGCAGCGCAGTCGCAGCGTAGTAGAAGCGCAGTTGCAGCGTAGTAGAAGCGCAGTTGCAGCGCAGTCGCAGCGCAGTAGCAGCGCGGTCGCAGCGCAGTAGCAGCGCAGTAGCATTGCATATTAATTTTAAGTATTAATTTAAAATAATAATTTAAAATATTAATTTTAAATATTAATATTGAATATTAATTTTAAATATTAATTTTAAATATTAATATTAAATATTAATTTTAATTATTAATTTTTAATATTAATTTTAGATATTAATTTTAAATATTAGTTTTAAATACTTATTTTAAATATTAAATTTAAATATTAATTTTAAATTTTAATTTTAAATACTAATTGTAAATATTAATTTTAAATAATAATTTTAAATATTTATTTTGAATAATGATTTTAAATATTAATTTTAAATATCAATTTTAAATATTATAGTTAAATATTAATTTTAAATATTATAATACCCTTCCTTGTTTCCTCTTTTATTTTTTAACCCCTTTCCGTTTTCCAGGTCAATCTTATGTGGCCCCAAGCGAGCGCAACTGGAGTGTAAGCCAGTCGACTGCCCATGATTTGCTTTCACTTTTGACCCAAAAAAGATTTACACAAATAAAGAGCGACGACACGATTTCGGAAATGCGAAAGCAAAAAAAAACTTAAAAAAAATACCTGAAAATGAAGAGCAAGCAGGATCGACTAACAGCAGGAGGTCAAATGCAATGAGGGTGATGGTAATAAAATATCAAAAAAAAAATAAATGAACAAAATAAAAAAAATAAAGAAAACAAAACAAAAAAAAATGAAGAAGCTGGTCTCGACTCCGCATGTGACTTCCTGTCGACGTTGCGACGCGCAGGTGAAATCGAGCCTAAAACATCGGAAAAGAAATATCATGGCTTGGCCGATATTGCAATGCCCTACATTAAAGAAAAAAGATAATAATTCTTTAAGTTTAAAATGTCACTGAACCAAAGAAAAAGTTCCTAAAATAAATACAATAAAGGATCAATTTCCTCGAAAACAAAAAAAGAAGGTGGTGCATCGGCCAGGGGGATCGCATAGCGGCAGCAAGTTACTTGAGCATGCATTGATATCTTGTAGAGCCAAAATCCTCCCTCGACCATTTTGAGGTCGACCTTACGCAAGGGTGAAGGAATATTAAAACTAAAAAAAAAAAAATCATCAAAAATTCAACGGTGAACCTCTTTTTGGGGTCGCAGTCCAAGAGCCATTGGTACAAACTCTTACAAATAATTTAACCCCAATTTGAATGAAGAAATTTTTTAAGCTCAGCATTTCACGAAGAAAGTGAAACTATAGCAACAAAGTAATCGCGGAGAAAGGTTTCAATAGTTACAAAAAAAAAAAAATTAAAAAAAATAAATAAAAATACAACAACAATAACAATAACAACAAAAGAAACCAAAACATAAACAAAAAGAGCCGTTAAAGAAAGTGAGTTCGAAATTCAGATACATTCGAATGCACAACAAAAATCGTGTTAGGTCGATATTGTGCGACCGGATCGATTTGGCTGGCACATACATAAGAGAGGAAGCGAGAGAGCGAGAGAGATAGGGGGCAAAAAAATGATCAATGAGGTGAAAGGGAAAAAGGGGGCCGATCACGAAAGTAAGTCACGTGCGGTGGTGCATTAATGGGTGCCATCAACGAATGCAATGGCTGCGTGATAGGAGACATTGTACAGAGAGAGAGAGAGAGAGAGAGAGAGAGAGAGAAGAGAGAGAGAGAGAGAGAGAGAGATGAAGTATGGCAGAAAAGAGAAAAGAAAATCGAAACGGAGCAGATGTCAATTCACGAAAACGAGTTCAAGCGATTCGAAGAGTTTATTGAACTTATTCGTTTCGTTTTTTGTCGTGATTTGAATTTAAGATCGAAAAAAAATGTTCGAAATTAGTAGAAAATAGTAGAAAAAGAAAATTGTATAAGTTATCAGTGAAATTGGTCTAATTCGATTTGAAATTTTTTTTTTTTTTTTTTATTATAAATTATTTTTTTTTTTTGTTTGTGCTTTGTCTTGTGCGGTCGCGCGCGAAAGTGAGAGTTCGAAAGTTGAATGTCAAACGGGGGCATTTTGATTAGTGTACACACTCTACTTAGAGCAATTTTGCTGGGCCAAAGGTCAGAAAGCGAGAAAAGATAGCCCGATGGAAGATATTTCGACAAAGGCCGAAGAGATTACAGTGAAAATTTTAGAAGGCGATATTGAAGGATCAAATCAAATCACATGTCGAATGTCGATGGCACTTTCTCAATTATCGCTTACTGGCTAGAGATCGATAATAGATTCGTTTTCAAAAAAAAAAAAAAAAATAATCGCTTTGTTTCCATTTTCAATTCAATTGAGCTTCAAAAAAAAATCCTTGTATGGAATCCGCATATTAAGTCAGAGAAACGAACGGCGTCAATGAAATCAATGACGACGGTAACGTCACTTTGCATTGACACTCCTCGCAGCCACAGTGGTGACATTCTGACCCAATTTCGATATAAGTATAAACCATTAAAATAAAAAACACACCGCTCGTGTTTGCGAAGTCGAGTTCATTCAGAGGTAAGCCACTAAAAATTGAAATTATTTATTCAACCAAAATTTTTTAACATAAAATAAGTAAGTACTTAGACTATAATTGCTTATGATACCGTTTAGAACTTTTCACCACTACTTATACCTATGAGGCATGCTTTTAGTTTTCGGATATAATTTTACAAAAATCTTCGTATAAGGCTGAGTAGAAACTTATGTCTATTTGTGGCAATACTATTGGTAATAACGGGATATTTGCAAAATTATGTATGAAGGTGGTTGACGTATGTATGTATGTATATCTAGAAAGGTTTAAGATTAGATTAAGCTACTTGTAATTTTTTGATGTGACTAGCAGCGGCTAGCGGCCAAACCGGAGAAAAAGCCACTAAAAAAAAAAAACGAAAACAAAAACAATTTAAAGTCTGGGTCTGAGGTTAAATCGGCCCGCGAGTTTCCAATCGCAGAAAATTTAACCTTAAGCCAAGGCCTTTCGGTAAGTGAGGCGATTCATTTATTTATTTTATTTTATTATCGACAATCATTTTTTTCTCATTATTTCAATTCTTCGCTTTTATGGACAAAAAATACGAAATTTCAATTAATTGTACTTCAGTTTTTTTTTTTTTTTTTTTTTTTTTTTTTTTTTAAATATATTGGGAATGTCTTTTTTGAAATTTGGTAGAATAAAGTTCAGGGTGGAAATCAGTGAGACCTCTACGGTCGTTTTACTTGCAAGAGAAACTTTGGTTAATATTTTTTGATCGTTTCAATGAAATAATTGAAAGTGATTAAGAGGAAGCATGCGATAGCGGAAACATTTGCTCTAGTTTATGTTGAGCATTGAGGTTGTACTTATTTCGAGTTGAGTGAAGCAGCTTATTGAGAGAGAGAGAAAGAGAGAAGAGTACGAGGGAAAGAGAATAGAGAGAGAAGATCGCGAGGAAACCGCGAGGAAATCGAGAGGAGATCGAGAGGAGATCGAGAGGAGATCGAGAGGAGATCGAGAGGAGATCGAGAGGAGATCGAGAGGAGATCGAGAGGAGATCGAGAGGAGATCGAGAGGAGATCGAGAGGAGATCGAGAAGAGATCGAGAGGAGATCGAGAGAGATCGAAGGAGATCGAGAGGAGATCGAGAGGAGATCGAGAGGAGATCGAGAGGAGATCGAGAGGAGATCGAGAGGAGATCGAGAGGAGATCGAGAGGAGATCGAGAGGAGATCGAGAGGAGATCGAGAGGAGATCGAGAGGAGATCGAGAGGAGATCGAGAGGAGATCGAGAGGAGATCGAGAGGAGATCGAGAGGAGATCGAGAGGAGATCGAGAGGAGATCGAGAGGAGATCGAGAGGAGATCGAGAGGAGATCGAGAGGAGATCGAGAGGAGATCGAGAGGAGATCGAGAGGAGATCGAGAGGAGATCGAGAGGAGATCGAGAGGAGATCGAGAGGAGATCGAGAGGAGATCGAGAGGAGATCGAGAGGAGATCGAGAGGAGATCGAGAGGAGATCGAGAGGAGATCGAGAGGAGATCGAGAGGAGATCGAGAGGAGATCGAGAGGAGATCGAGAGGAGATCGAGAAGAGATCGAGAGGAAACCGCGAGGAAATCGAGAGAAGAGGAATATGGTTAATAAGGTAAGGATAAGGATAAGGCTAGATAGAGGACGCCCTGCCCCTGACAGATTGGTATGACAAAGATTTAGATAAATTTAAGCTAAGTTAATTTAAGTTTAGTTTTGTCTGTTCTTGAAGTCGAACCGTTTTGCGTATTTTTTCTGTAACATTTGATTTTTTTTGGTACATAATTTTATGATCGTAAGGTAAGGTTAAAAACATATAGAACTATAGCTGCAACTTCGGCCAAAAGCTATTACGTGGTACACCACACTTACTAAACGTAGGTTACCACAACTCGGCTTATGGCGTGGTTCACCACAGTTGAACTTTTTCACCAAATCATGCCATAACGCGCCAAAATTTGGCCGAAGTTGCAGCTATAGTTCTATATGGTTAAAAACCTCCCACACAAAATCATATCAGTACCGACTGCAAACTATTGAACTTGATACTTATCTTTTCTGGCTATTCCTTCACACATCCTCACACATCTCTCTCTCTCCTCTCTCTCTCTCTCTCTCTCTCTCGCACATTCCCTTGAAGTGCTTGATTTCCTTAAATGCGCCATTTGTCCTCTTTATCGTTGGTTTTTTTAATTTTTATTATTTTCTCTTGACTTTATTTTCAGCTTTGCACAATGATGAGCAATTCTGTTTGAATTTTTTTTTTTTTTTCGTTCTGCTGAAACATTAAACCTTTTCTCTTTGTTCTTGTTCGTTCATTTTTTGTTCTTCCTTTTTTTTCTTTCTTCTTTTTGATGAAATTCCCTTCCCTTGGTTTTTCGATGAAAAGTGAAAATTTGAAAATGTAAATTTGATACTGCTTCAAAATGAATGTGGTGTGAATAAAAGGAAAAAAAAGAAAACAAAATAGAAAAGAATAAGAATATGTGAAATCTGATAAGACGGAGAGCTTATTTCAAATCTCAGTTCAAATAGGCGAGACTTCAGTCGTTCCGATTCTGGTTGTTATTCATATTTTCATCTCTCGTCAGGAAGATGAAAAAAGATTTTCTTAAAGAAAATGATTTAATATTCTTTTAAAATATCTAACCCAGCACAATAGATGGCATCTTTGAGACGAACTGAGCGCGCTTTTGTCATCGTGCGCTAACTGTACGGGCAATAAACACAAGATTTATCAGCCTCCTGATGATATACATACATACATATTTTGCGTTGATTACAAGAGACTCAACCATTCAGTTCGAATACTGGCGTTGAGTGGCTTTGAGCCGCTTATTGACATCGAAGCTTTCTCGTCCAAAAAAAAATAAAAATAAAAATAACAATAACAACAAAAATGAGCTCCTGCCCGTACGCCTACACTCGCAAAACATGTCCCCACACGACGTCGACGTCTTTACTTCAGCTCGGAAACGCACACGCGAAAAAAAACCCAAAAAAGACAACAACGAAATCCCCAAACTTCGTCGTTCTGTTTGACCTTGAAAGTTGCTACATTTCAGATCCAAGCTAACCAAAAAGGACACTCGGATAGCCAACCAGCATCCCTGCAGAAAGTACGATGACCAAAACGCGAAGAAAACTTTCACATCAAATTCAGAAAACTCTCATCGAAGAAACTTTTCTCGTGTTTTTTTTTGTTTTTGCCATGCCAGCTCTCGCCATCGGTAAGGATTGCGGATTGCGACGACCGACATACATACAACATACCTATGTACATATTTCCTGCAGAGATTGAGGACTTCTTGTGCCGCTGTTCTCAAGGCAGCAAAAATTTTCGGTATGGTTGTGTAGGTTGCGTGGTGCGCGTGTTTGCTTAAAATGTAAAAGGCTCCCAGGCGAAACCTCGCATTCGAGTCATTTCAGCATCTATCGATGACCTTGAACGCCTAATGTTATGCTTTTGAATTTCATTCGAAAACGCGCATTACCTCAACCCCTAGGAATGCAAATTTTATTGCTACCATCACAGGAACAACAACATAAAGAAAACGAATAATGAATAAATTTCAAGAAAAAACAACACGAACAACAACAACTATAACAACAACAACAAAAACAACGACAGAAGCAAAAGAAACCTGTGCCTTACCTTTTTCCTTTTCGGGATACTATCAATGACCGTTTGACTTTTACGTTGTGACACACACACACACACAAACGCACTTACGCGCCTTATTTCTCGCCAGCACTCCCTGCCCTCCACATCAACGCGATCCATCCTTCGAACTTTCTTTTGATAATAACTCAAGCAAGAGCAAAGCTAAGAGCAGCGAGTTCGCAAGCTAAGCCTTAGCACGGGAAACGAATAGAAATGAAATTTTCGACACGTGCCAATTTAATTCCCTGGAAAAAGCATGGATGGGAGAGGTGCCATCGTATTGGGGTGGTTCTTCTCAATTTCTCGCTTGTGAGGGACTCTCATTAAGTTCAGGAAATTTCCCATGATGACATATTCCGAAGCACAGAAAATCGATCAGAAATCGAGTATTAATTCCCACAAAATGTGAAAAGCCCGCTCAAAACGATCCGAGAATTTTGCAACCTTGACTCCTTAATGGACGGGAATTATATTTTGAAGGCTATATTCTCTATACATACTTTGGTGGATCTTTGACGGTCTTTATGTCCATATGGAAGAAGACGCATATCAAGGCAAACAGAGCTCAAATGTCGTGGTCGTAGTCGCGTGCCGCATTCGGAATTCCTACTCTCTCTCTCTCTTTCTCTCCCTCTCTCTTTCTCTCCCTCTCTCTCTCTCTTTCTCTCTTTCTCTCTTTCTCTCTTTCTCTTTCTCCTCTCTCTTTTCTCTCTTTCTCTCTCTCTTTCTCTCTTCTCTCTCTTCTCTCTCTTCTCTCTTTCTCTCTTCTCTCCTCTCTTCTCTCTTTCTCTCTTCTCTCTCCTCTTCTCCTCTTTCTCTCTCTCTCTCTCTCTCTCCCTCCCTCTCCTCTCCCTCTCCTCCTCTCTCTCCTCCCTCTCTCCTCCTCTTTCTCTCTCTCTCTCTCCCCCCTTTCTCTCCCGATCTCTCTCCACCTCTCTCACCCCCTCTCTCAACCCCTCTCTCACACCCCTCTCTCACCCCCTCTCGCCCCCTCTCTCACACCCTCATCACACTCTCCCACTCTCTCTCTCTCTCTCTCGCTCTCCGTTTAAGTTTACGATTAAGAGGAGTGTCCGCAAGGAGAGAGTACAATGTACAGTCAAAACTCTCTATAACGAATCTCAAGGGACCGCGAAAATTGCTCTTTATAGAGAAAATTCGTTATGAGGAGAACAAAAAAAAAAAAAAACACTAACCAAGGAGCCTTGAGGAGATTCGATATATTTTGAAGTCCTCTTGACAAATAAAATTGGAAAATATACAAGAGAACACGCAAAGGATCTAATCCAAATACAAAGTTTCGTAATTCTTTCGAAAAGCAAAAATAGTCGCCCAAAGAAAAAACCTCATTGATAAGAAATCTAAAACCTTTCAAACTTTCTAGACGAACCCTCACACGAGAAAATTCTTCGTACTTATTCGTATGTTGCATACGAACATATAATATAAATAAATTCCTCGTTCCGGCTCTCTCAAGCTACTGGCATAGGTACTCCACGATGAAACTGGTGAAGATTATCGTGTCATCCGCAATGCTTGCAATGTATTAGAATGAGAGAGAAAATGCGGTAGCTCAACGTCCGCAGCTGCTGCGGCCAACTTCAAGGTTAACTTACGCACTTCCGCATACGCGAGTGTAAACACATACCGATACATATCTACATGTACATGCATGTACGCACTGGAATGTGAAAAAGAAACAGAAACAGAAACAGCAACAGCAGCAGAACCAACAATAGGAAAAATATTATGGTACCGATGTAAAACAATGGGCAACTTCAAAAATCCATGGAAAATACTAAACAAATTTGTTCTAAAAAGTCAAAAACACAAAGCGACAATTGAGAAGAGAGCGTAAGAGAGCGTGAGAGTGTGAGCGTGTGTGTGTAAAAATACAGAATGAAAAGGGGACAGGGGCGGTAGAAACAGTTCAAGTTCAACGCGCTCCAACGCGCTCCAACGACGCTGCCTGCTAGCGACGCCTACGCTGGCATCAAAGTCAAGCGGAAGTTGAAGGTTTTTTTTATTGCGGAAGCGACGCCATATTGTTTCAAACATTTACGAGAAGAGGAAGAGGAAAATCGGAGATAGCATAGGCCCATTGCTGGATGCTGCCATTTTCATAATGCGCATTTCCCTTAACTTTTATCCGTTACACTTACACAAACGTCATTACGCATACAACCCAGCAAACATTTTCTGAGTGCTCCGAAATAATATGAGTCCCAAATGAGTATGAAAAATATCGAAAATAACAGGCTCATATTTATGAGTAATATATATGTCGAAAATATATATATATATATATGTCGAAAAGAAGAGCCTCATATTTGTGAGTTCAAAATGAGTCACAAATATGTTGAAAATAAGAGGCCCATATACATACATATATGAGTCTTATCATGATACAAGAAAAAAAGATAGCGCCACTTGAGAGAGGAAACGTCACAAACTCAAAATCGCGATTCGTTGTTGTTGTTTCCCATGTTAATCCGGCTTTTCACTTTTTTGAATAGAATGGGAAACAACAACAATTTCTCGCTCAGTGACGTCACAAACTCAATTTTCGGCTCTCAGAGAGAGCCTCAAAATAGAGGTACTGAAGTGGCGCTATCTTGTTTTCTTGTATCATGAGTCCTGTATGAGTGCGGAAAGAGTCAAATATGGTTCTTATATGAGCGGAAAAAGGAGTCAGATATGAGTGCGGGCAGAGTCATATATGGCTCATATTAAGAAAGAAAAGAAGAGCTAGATATGAGTACGGAAGGAGTCACATATATAATTCGAATATGATCTCCTTCGTTATATGACTTCGGACTCATATAGGACGACCTTCGCAAGACGAGAAACACGCTCCTTAAGCATCTTAAAAGAGTTCATTATGAGGGCTCCGACTCCTATAAGGATTCATATATGAGTTTTTTAGGACTCAGAATGTTTGCTGGGTACAATCCCTGAACGTTCGTATGTACAATGTGTGTGTGTATGTATGGATGAACATTGTATGTGTGTGCATGTACGAGAAATGTGTTGGACGGATTTTGGAGGTCATACCCTCGGTGTGGGCACATGTGTCAATTTGCCTCGTGAAAACGGCAAAGCTTTATTTATTTATGTACTACGTGTAGTTTATTTAACTACGTTTTATTTTTTTTTTTTTTCTTATTCTAATTTAGATCATGTATTTTTCTCTGACAATAAATAAAAGAATTCCTTGCTTACCTTTCTCTTTTCTTTTGCAGTTACAATTTGCTTGCCCTCGGAAAGGTTTTTCGTAATGAACTCGGTCTGTATTTATTAGTTTTCCGTTATTGTTTACATTCTCTTACACATATTTGTAATAATATTTATTTAATTAGCTTTACTTGTGCCAAATTCTTTGTACGTTTTTCTTTGTCCCGTTCTTTCTGCCTGAACGGACGCCTTTTTAATTAAGAAAAACAAAAAAAAAAAAAAATCATTATTTTATTATAACGAATTTTATCTTATCTGGAGTCGAATAAGGTTCTGTATATTTCTAAAATAATAAAAAAAAAAAAATTAAAATTAAAAATAAAAATTAGGCCATATACTCATAAGAGAAAATCAATTAAGTGAGATTTACTGTGATCTGTGTATATGTTTTAATAGAATTGGAAGGAGCTTTTGAAATATTGACTTACCCCAAGAATTCACAGATAACGATTGATTATATGGGGGAGCGGGGGGGTTGAGAGGAGTCTAAAATGTTCAAAGACATGCTGACGTAATATATGGACGGCCCCTTTTGAGAGGAAGACTATTAGCAAGCTGTCATACGGGTTGGTATTGCTTTGTTTTTGCAAATGCAAACTGACGGGGAAAAGAGAAAATTTCAAGAAAGGACATGTGACCTTGCCCAATGGCAATAAGTAGTCAAGCAAGCTGTGATGAAACAAGACTCATATCAATGTTGAAGTTCATGACCGATTTTTGGACGTATGTAAATGGTTTTATTCAAAACCCTTCACTATATGAAATATTAAATAAATTTATTTCATCATTTTTTAATGATTTTACTAACCATTTACTGTATGATATTTCAAAAAAAAATCTTTCAAAATACTTTTTGTTATTTTCGCAGCAAATAGTTTTATTCAATCTTTCAAAACAATTATAAATGGGGATTTTTCTGCCATAAATATTCTGTTTCAATTCTTTTTTAAATGTCCGAAACCATATATGCGATAGAGGGTTAACTGCATAATAACGGCATAAGAAAATTAAGGATTTCAAATCAAAATGAAATAATATACAAGGTGTTCCGTTTGTGAAATCGATAGCAGTGGGATAGATGTTCATTTAGATATTTAATTTTCTCATCTTATTTTCACAAAATTTATTAGACATATGTGGTACCGAATTTAAGGAAATCGATTCAGCATTTTGAATAAAATAAAAAATTTGGGTGTTAATTGGAAACTTTTCACACCAAAATGGCTTCAAAAGTAAAAAACAAAAAAAAAACAAAAAAAAAATTTTTATTTTAGAATTTTTCACTTTGACCGTTTATTTTGCCCTCAATGGGTCAAATTTTTACCATCAATTTAATTTTGCCTAAAACCACATACGATTGGCTTTCAAACTGCATTTAAGTTTTTTTTCTACTATGAACCATTATCGTGGGAGAATTTTTTTCTCGAATTACTTACTGGCTCAAAACTTTAAGGCCCTATAACTCCTCAGAGGTGAATTTGCGGGTATTAAAGAAAAAAATCAGAGAGAAAGAAAATCTTCTTCGCCTTGTGTACTGGGACGACTTTCCTGGACTGAGGCAGAGTAAATTGCTTATAAGACCTTACTCTTACTCCAATATTCTTAAGCTTTCAAAAGAAAGATAGCATAAGATTGCTAACGGGTTTTCTTACTGGCCATTTTGGGGTTAAGTATCACATGCATAAACTTCGCCTTTCCGATAATTCGGAATGCCAGATTATGCCTCGAAGACATAGAGGAAACAACTTTGCACATTCTTTGCGAATGTCCTGCCTTAGTACATCACAGAAGAAATGTATTCCATTCGGAATTTCTGTCATTAGGACAAATTAGGAATTCTTCTCCAGAGATGATTCTGGACTTTGTTAGGAGAGCTATGAGAAGCTTTTCATAAAAAATTGTGAATCTTGGCATCAATAGGTCATCTGGGCCGCAGTGCTAGCCTTTGGCCAGATTCACGCTCCATATTATTATTTATTTATGAGCAATGTAGATTCTATTTCAAGCAGCATTACGTTAACGTTGTTCAAGAGATCAATTGAAACAATTTTCGAAAGCTACATTTTTTGAAAAAAAAAAAAAAAAAAAAAAAAAAAAAAAAAAAACGTTAAAACGAATTTTCTTTTTAAAATTTTTATTTGCGAATTATTGCAAGCTAACGAATTTTCTCCCTTTTCACCACAATTCCTTAGCAGAGCTGAAGCTTCTCTTGCCATTTTATACGCGAACACTCTTGCATATTTCGTTCTAATCTCTCATTTAGCTTTTAAGCTCTTCGACTCCACTCAAGAGAGGCCACCGCCACCGTCGAGCAACCATCTTCAATGCACAAGGACGAAATGCCGCTTGGTGTAATGACTTTTCTACGTTCTACGTCTATTGCTCTCACAGAAAACTTTACAAATAAAAACAAAAAAAAAAAAAAAACAAAAGAAAAACAGACCACAAAGCAAAAGAAAATACAAAAGTCTGAGCTCATTTAATACTAAGTATATTCCTCTCTCTTGCTTATTGTGTCGCCTCCCTTCCCTGAAAGTTTTATGAATTTGCGACTTCAACACTTGAATTGCGTCGCAATTACGCCGTTACAAATGGCTTAAATGCCATTTTCCAATTGATTCGATTGACGGGGGGGGTTCTCTCAAAAATATGCACATAAAAATATAAGTATTATTTTACATATTTACGTATAGAAAATTCCCTTCGAAGGTTAAGCTAAAAGAAAAAAAAAAAAATAAATAAGTCAATAAATGTTGTAAACGTTCTATTGAAGCATAGCCATAGTGTGTAGGTATATGTGTATGAAGGTCCTTGCACCCATACTCTGTTCTCTCTTGCGTTTTACTTTGGACTCTTTCTCGCTCAAATATACACATTTCGCTTGGTTGAAGTTCAAGGTTATGAATGAAGGACTTTCATTTTGCTTGTATCCTTTTCCCCATTTTGACAATACCAGCAGCAAATGGGCAAGCAGCAATAAATAAAAAAACGACGAAGCCGACGACTACGTACGAAGCGGCATTTTCCGTTCGCTGCTATTGTGCCATATTGCCTTGAATTGACGGCGGCGACCTTGCCGTTGAACGACGTCACAGAGCCATGTATATATACACGTACGGACACGCAAACAAATGCAATGGCAGCTCTCATACAATGGCGAGCTTTTATGTAAATATTGTAAATTACTATTTTCGTTGGCCGGCTTTATTTTTAGATTCTCGAGCTACTATTTCCATATCTCCCATTCTTGATCATTTCATATCATTAACGGCTTTTTGGAAAGTAACTTTTCATAACAAAGGAGAAATCAAAAGAAAGAAAGAAATCAAAAATTAAAATTAAAATTAAAGCAAAGTAAAGGACTTCAATGACAAAACCAACGCATTATTCTTGACTAAAGGTGAAAGCGTACTTAAGAATCTTTACGAAAAAAAAAATATTAAGTACTTTCTATCTCTCTATACCGAGTGTCTTTCGAACTCTGCTCCTCAGCCTTGCTCACCCTCTCTCCCTCTCTCTCATTGCCATTTCTAATTCTCATTTTCGGGTTGCCGCTCGTACTTCCTCGCCCGTTTCGACTTGATGCTTCATTCCGTCCCTATAGAAGATCGGAGTACCCCGGGGTATGGTCTTAGAGAGCTGTTAAATGTCCCAGTACTACTCGCCGTTAATTTCTCTAACAATTTACAATGTAATTTAAGGGACGATTTTACCGTTATGCTGCCTTTGAAAAATCCCTATCCCTAATCGGGTTTGAACTTGTGCCGAAGTAGAGACCAATAAATTTGGGCTTGGGTACTAAATTCCCAGGGTACAAAATTCCCATTTACAAAATTCCCATTTACAAAATTCCCATATTACAAAATTCCCATATACAAAATTCCCATATTACAAAATTCCCATTTACAAAATTCCCATTTTTCGAAATTCCCAGTGAATTTTGTACCCTGGGAATTTTGTAGATGGGAATTTTGTAAATGGGAATTTTGTATATGGGAATTTTGTAAACATTTAAAAGGGACAACATGTTCCATTTAAATGTTTACAATACATGTATGTATGTATGTATGTATGTATGTTTGAATGTATGTATGTATGTATGGGCCTTCAATAAATATCAGTTATTAAATTCTCCTTTTTTCATAAAATATGAATGTACATATGCATGTATGTACGTATGCATCGTAAAATGGGAATTTTGTAAATGGGAATTTAGTACCGCTCCCATAAATTTGATATGCCTACAACGTTAATAGATAATCGAAAGCCCCGAGCTGTCGTATCTACCACGCTCGCCGCACGATCAGAAGCGATCGCGTTCAATTCCCCACACAGGCGAATATGGTTTTTTTTCTGAACTAGTAGTTCAAATTGAAATCCTAAGAGGACTAAAGAGTCAGTCAGTTGTTAGTTTTTTTTTTTGCAATTCTTCCAAATTTTTCCCATCTGAGTGGGGATTCGAACTATCTACTACAGCACAGAGTCATCTGCTTCATGCGCAGCAAATATATTACATAATATAAATGTAAATGAATGTTTGAGCCAGGACCACTTGTTACACTCTCTCTCTCTCTCTCTCTCTCTCTCTCTCTCTCTCTCTCTCTCTCTCTCTCTCTCTCTCTCTCTCTCTCTCTCTCTCTCTCTCTCCTCTCTCTCTCTCTCTCTCTCTCTCTCTCTCTCTCTCTCTCTCTCTGCACGTATACTAGTTATTTTTCCTATACTCGAGGATTACTCGCTGGGGTGGTCCCGATTTGCGCCCAATCTTCTGCGGGGAGTTTTTGTCAATTCTTGCGCGTGAGTTTGATTTGATTTCAAAATAATTCCCCACCAATCCCGGCAAAATTGTGAAGTGGCGCGTGTGTATGCTAAACGTCAAATGTTGCTTTCCAGTCCCTACTCTTGCTCCTCATCAATTTCCCAACTCACTACTCTGCCACTCGCTACTCTCCACCAATCGCTCTTCTCCCTCTCCTCTCCTCTCACTCGCTCTCTCTGTCTCTCTCTTGCATGCCCTTTTCGATGTGTTTTTGGGAAAAGGTGAAAGTTTGAAGCAGCAGCAGCGGCAGCAGCAGCGGCAACGGCAGCATCCCGCGTGACCCTCGCTCAGAATATTCGAAATCTGTGATTGCGGATTGCCGAGCTAAACTGCGTCGTATGAATTTATTTTCCCGAAGCCATCGAGATGATGTTAAAGGTCAACAGAAGGACAAACGTTGGGGCATTGTGAGCAAAAAAAAAAAAAAAAAATTTAATGAAAAAAAAAAAAAACTAAAATGAAAAAGTTACCTACCTCGTGCAGCAAATTGGAAGCGAATTCAGCTCAGTCTCCTTATTCCTGTGTATGACGGTGTTTGTGTGTGTGTGTGTGTGTGTGTGTTGTGTGTTACGGGTGTGGGTGGTTTTGTGTATGATTATGAATGAGTATGGGTACACGTGCGTTCAATTTACGTTTTTCGACTATACCAATTAATTGCTAATTGCTTTTCGAAGTGGCTTAAGCCATGAACGAAGACACAAGCAAAGACAAAAATAAAAAATCACTTCAAAATTCCATCAGTGGCGCAATCGTCCTTTTGAAGAATTTCTTCTCATTTTTATTTGAAATTATTATTACTTTTTTTTTTTTTTGTGCTACCAATATCCTTCGGAAATAGAGAGAGCCTTGCTCAGTGCTCGTTCCAATTATTGGTTCATTGCAATAAATACAAACTCAACTCACACACGCAATGATAGGGCATGACATGCCACCCCAAATAAGGTCCTTGTAATTATAGTTTTTTTTTTTCTTCATATTTTTTGGAAGGAACGAGCAGCCTTGACATTTCACGGAGAACAGAAACTAAGTACAATGAAATGAATATGAAATTAAAAGCAGATATTGACCTTTTAATTTAATATAATTGCTGCTTATGGCTGCGTGGGAGCACTTTAGATCGATCGAAGGTTGCCTTCTCTTGACCCCTTCGCTTCGCTGGGCTATTTTTTTTTTTTGTCACTCCTTTGGCGAATTATGATTGAAATAATTCTGACGCTCTTATCGCATTAAACAGGCTTGAACTTGTGTGTCTTCGCACACAAACAATTGAAAACACATGATAACGATTACAAGGGCATTGTAATCTTACAAGGTCAATAACTCGCATCGCAACGATGGCATTGTATATTTGTAATCATCGCTGACTGCCCTCTGCCTCTGCTTCTATCCCCGCATGTGAAATTGATTTACATTGTTGTGATATGACGGGAGAGACGTGCGAACGAAGAGAAAGTGATAAGATTGCACTGCCACTCGTGAGTAGGTACAGTCGTGATCATCGAAATAGCTTCATTGTGAGTTAACGCAGTCACAGCGTAAAACATTGCTAAGGATTAAAAATTCTGCGATCGGATCGAAGAAGGAGATGGGAGGAGATGGGAGGAGATGGGAGGAGAGGAGATGGGAGGAGAGGAGATGGGAGGAGAGGAGATGGGAGGAGAGGTGATGGGAGGATAGGAGAGGAGAGGAGAGGAGAGGAGAGGAGAGGAGAGAGAGAGGAGAGGAGAGGAGAGGAGAGGAGAGGAGAGGAGAGGAGAGGAGAGGAGAGGAGAGGAGAGGAGAGGAGAGGAGAGGAGAGGAGAGGAGAGGAGAGGAGAGGAGAGGAGAGGAGAGGAGAGGAGAGGAGAGGAGAGGAGAGGAGAGGGAGAGGAGAGGAGAGGAGAGGAGAGGAGAGGAGAGGAGAGGAGAGGAGAGGAGAGGAGAGGAGAGGAGAGGAGAGGGAGAGGAGAGGAGAGGAGAGGAGAGGAGAGGAGAGGAGAGGAGAGGAGAGGAGAGGAGAGGAGAGGAGAGGAGAGGAGAGGAGAGGAGAGGAGAGGAGAGGAGAGGAGAGGAGAGGAGAGGAGAGGAGAGGAGAGGAGAGGAGAGGAGAGGAGAGGAGAGGAGAGGAGAGGAGAGGAGAGGAGAGGAGAGGAGAGGAGAGGAGAGGAGAGGAGAGAGAGGAGAGGAGAGGAGAGGAGAGGAGAGGAGAGGAGAGGAGAGGAGAGGAGAGGAGAGGGAGAGAAGAGGAGAGGACAGAAGAGGACAGAAGAGGACAGAAGAGGACAGAAGAGGACAGAAGAGGACAGAAGGGGACAGAAGAGGACAGAAGAGGACAGAAGAGGACAGAAGAGGACAGAAGGGGACAGAAGAGGAAAAAATGAGAGGAATGTAGATATAAGATATATAATGGAAAGGAGGTTCGACAAGGAGAATGTTTAGGAGAACAGAAACATACAAAATTAATGAAAACTATAGTAAATGCGGGAAAATGAGATAAAACAACAGATGAAATAGACTGGAATGGATGAAGGGGTGTAAGCGAGCAAAAAAAAGAAAAATAATCCAATGGAATAAAAAGATAAAGAGACAACAGAGAAAGTGGAAAAGCGGAGCTAGGAAGGAGTAAGCAAGAAGAGCGTGAAAGTGAGACAAAAAGGTGTTAGGCGATGGATGACCAAAAGATATAACGCAATCGGGGAACGGCGAAAGAGCTAGAGGCTGGCAAGAAAAAATTACCTAATAATAATTATAATGGGTGTTAATATATGAATAATATTGTCCTTTTATATAAAGAATAAATAAATTTCTTTTAAATAAAAGAAAAATAATTTTTTACAGCCCTTATGTAATGGTCAGGTGTAGATGGCATGGGAAGCGTTAAAAGCAGGAGGAGGAAATCCTAAATTCCCCGAGGGTATGACAAAAGACGAAGGCGAAACAGAAGAAGAAGGAGAAGAAGGAGAAGAGGAGAAGAGGAGAAGAGGAGAAGAGGAGAAGAGGAGAAGAGGAGAAGAGGAGAAGAGGAGAAGAGGAGAAGAGAAGAGAGAGAGAACCGCCATATCAAAGTTTTCTTTTCGAAAATTCAATTAAATACTCTGCTTAATAATTGCTTTAGTTAGCAACAATAAAAACAAAACGAACAACAACATCAACCTCAGCTGCATTTTAAGGTGAAAGGCAAACGCGTGTACGAAAACAACAAGAATAAGAAGCGAAATTTAATTAAAAATCGAATTTATTCGAGTGAAACAAATTCCTGAAGCAAAGAGTAGGCCCCCACGTGAAGGTTGTTCCTCTGAATGAGTTTTGTTTTTTTTTTTTTTTGTTTTTGTTTTTGTTTTCTTCTTCGTTCTCATTTCTAAGATTTTATCTGATGAAATAGAAAAGTTCTGACAAAATTTTAACCTTCTTTTCTTTCTCTCTCACTTTTTTTTTTGAAATCTCATATGCGCTGGCCCCCCTTTTCGTGTAGCGTCATCTGGCCTTTTCCATTTTTCTTTTTGATCTTTCAACTCTCGCCTATATCCTTTATATCTGCCTCCTTTTCATTCGTTTCATCTCATAATGTTTTCTTTTATTATTATTTTTTTGTTTTTCATACACATACAAATTACAGCCAGAAACGGACGAAAGGGGTATATTTGGGTGGTTAAAGTTACGCAAGGGATCACAAAAGAAAACGAGAAAACTGTCAGGTATATTACATAAATACAGTCGAATCTGGATATAGTGAATTAATTTTTGTACGTATTATCGAGATTGAATGTTTTGTTCATTATTGACAAGCCCGTAGAGAGAAATTTGGGGCCCAAAGGGGGCCCCTCACAAAAATGTCCAACCAAATAAAAAAAAAAGTCCCATGTTAATTGTGGGCCTCTTCAGAAAGTTCGGGCCCAGGTGAAAATCCCCCTTTCTCATCCCCCTCTCTTTAGGCCTGATTATTTAGAAAAGTCCCTGTAACAATGAGGCGTTCAATATTTCTAGCTGTTCATTATTTCAGGGATTCATTATATCCAGAATCTACTGTATGCATAATTTCTCAATACCCTGAGATCCCTCCGTCTGCATACGCCCCTGAATAGAAATATTGACATGAAAGCAAGTCGCAAAATTTTGCTCCAGAAAAAATGATCACATCCGCGTGTGCTCAAAACAAAAAAAAAAAAACAAAAAAAAAATAGCATTGCATATTACTACACCGAGAGAAAAAGGTAGTTATATTAACTGGAAAAGCAGGTTAAAATAACCGAGTTCACCGTTAATTGTTAGCTTATGTGTAGTAGCGGTCAATTCAACAGTACAAACACAGTCAATAAGGATATAACTACCTGATGGTTGATATAACTGTCTCGCGGTTAAATCAACTGTCACCAGCGACTGGGAGACTTTTTTTTATCTTCTTTTATTAATATTTTTTTTTTTTATTAAATTATTATATTTTTTCTTTATTTATTTGCTTCTATTTAAATCTTTTTCTCTTTCATCTCTTTAAATTTTCTCGCCTCGGCCGAGCCTTGAACCGCTGACCTCCCCACTTCGCTGGGCGAACGTCTTAACCATTACGCCAAACGATCGAATTTAATTTGTTGGTCAAAATGCTCACTTGAGTTTATGGTTGCTCAAGTTTTGGGGGAACGGGCTTGAAAATGAACCATTAAAAAAAAAATTAAATAAAATAAAACCTTAAAAATTTAGGAGAAAATTTTTGTCTTCCAAAACAACTTACACTCTGAACAAAAAAAAACTGTAATTAAAAAAAAATTCAGAAAAATTCCCGCCGCCAGCAGGGATCGAACCCCGAAGCTCGCGACTGTCGAGTCACAGTTTAAAGCACTGAGCTATCGAAACCTCCGCAGACTGCCGATCAGAATGCGAACTTATACGTCTAAGTGAACGAAAGCGAATTTGAACATAAAAAGTAACTGTTTTTCAACTGTGTTCATTTGACTGCTTTTTTCCAGTGTATTTAACGCGGAATACAGTTTATTTGACCACTCTTACTTGAACTGTTCTAAGTAGTTGATTTAACTGTTGTTATTTCTCTCGGTGTACAAGCTCGGCATTTACGTCAATGTCAATGACAGCGAATGTCGGTAAAACGCAACAAAAAGGAAAACAGAATTTCACATTTAATATGCATTAGATTTCTCCCCATTTGTTCTCCATCCTCACGTTCGCGCCTTCGCTCCCTTCGCCGGCTTTCACAGCTAAAAATATCAAATGTCAACGTCATGGCCTTTATTGTATTCTGTTCTGTTCTTCTTTTTTTTTTACTTTTATTACAAAAACAAAACAAACAAAAAAACCTTCTTTTTTGTTATTTTAATTTTGTATTTGTTACCGGAATGACCTTGTTGAAAATTTCCTCCACGTTTTTGCTATTACAATAGTTATTGCACTCACGCGTGCGCTTTCTCTCTCACTCACTCATTCCCACACTCAATAGAACGCAGGCATACACTCACGCACACGCCGAGCGAGAGGGATATACACACACACACACCATTCATATTGCACAAACATATGTACATAGAGTATATGAAGGACCAGCTGCACTGATTTCCTTTCGCCTGTGACTCATGTGACTCAATGCCGCAACGAACTCTGCTCGTTCGCTTATCGGGAAAAAGAAGAGAAGAAAAATACATAATCACAATAAAAAGCAACGTATTCAACATGTGCTCGAATGTGGCCACACACCCACATACGCACGAACGCATCGTATCGTAACACGCCCACAAGAGCAGCGACATTTTTGAAGGTAACAAAAAAAAAAAAAAAAACCCCCATGCACTGAACGTCCCCAAACTGACGTCGCACAGTGTAACGAGCGGCGAATAAAAATCAAAAAAAAAAATTGGTCGAAATGAACAAAACTTTCTAAGCCCCCAGTAGGTAGGTAGGTAGGTTGAAGTGGCTGCCACTTAGGCCGTTAATCGTCCCATTGTGATACCACGAGGGGTTTTCTTGTGTTTGTGTGAGTGTAGGTCGTCTTATGTAGTGTGCGATTTTTGAAAAACCAGTGCTAGGCTTGGAACATTACACTCCGTTTCGCCTGTGCCGGGAATCGAACCTCGGACCCTACGCTATCCCAGAGCCACATGCCCCCAGTAAAAAAAAAAAAAAACATATGAAGTAATACCTCGAGGTTCAAATTGAAACAAAAATTTTTTGATATCTTGATATGCGTAAAAGTGGCTCTGGGATAGCATGTGGGATGTGTGCTATGCTCTTGATCCCTGGGTACGAGGTTCGATTTCCGGCACAGGCGAAACGGAGTGTAACGTGCCAAGCTAAGCACTCCGGTCTTATAAAAAATCACATGTAAGGGGGGCAAACTACATATGTTTCAGAGGTATCTACACAGAGAAAAAAATCAACCAGAAAACTGGTTAAATCGAACGGAAAAACATAAAGAACCGGCTTCAACAAGGAATACTTTTAATTTAACAATTTTTCTTTTTGGAAAAAATAAAGATTTTCCTTTTGAATCAACCATATATGTACATATATATATAAAAAATATATACATAAAAAAGATGAGCTGTTAAAACAAATTTAATTACCGTTCAAAGCAAATGGCCACAGAGCCCTCTGCTGAACATAACCCAAAAAAATAGCCATCGGATGGACTTCATCCAGTGCTCGGACTTGAAAATTTTTTCAAAGTGGTAGATTTTTAAAGAAGAAGTGGTAGATTTTTAAAAAATGTGGTACATTTTTGTAAAAAGAAGTTGTAGATTTAAAATTTGTATAAAATGACTAAAGGTGGTAGATTTTTAAAGAAATAGTAGATTTTTATAAAAATTGGTAGATTTTTATAAAAAAGGGGTAGATTTAAAATTTGTATAAAATGATAATTCAATATATCACATCTGATCATGTAGAAAATTGGGAAACTTAATTGTTTTTAGGTATTTTCTCTTGTTATATAAAAATGTGTCAATATTTCTTGAATGTCGTTAAACGCCAATACTGCCATTTTTGACAACATTCTTGACAATAGGAAGCTGCGAACATATTTTTCAATAATACATAACATTGAACCACATTTTTTATGTTTTCAATTATTCTAAATGACCATAAAATAAATAAAACTAATGCATAAATAACTAAAAAAAAAAAACTGGTAGATTTGGACCTAGCATGGTAGAAAGTGAAAATAGAGGTAGATCTACCACTAAAGACTGCTCTCGCAATGCTTAAAAAGTTCTAAGATGAATACATATCTTATATGTCATATTTTATAAAACAAATGAGAATTATACCGAACGAAAAGAAATGTAATTAAACATATTTCCTTTGAAATCAACCAAAAATGTTGTTGACTCAACAATTTTTCTTTTGAAATTTTCGTTCTGCTCGAAAATCAAAAGGACTGTGAATAACAATGCGCCCTTTTAAAAAAAAAAACATGGTAAAGTTCGCTCAGTGTACTTTCTGAACATTTTTACTCAAAATAAATTCGAATATTTTTACTCGAGATAAAAAATCTTTACTCCCTTTGGCCTCTTTCAGCACTAAGAAAGATTACTTAAGCCACTCTCCTTGTCTCGCAAAAGGAGCAATCCAAGATGAATCTTTGGACGGTTGGGAATTGGTGGTGATCGATGCCAATTTCGATGAATTTGAAATTTTTTCTTAATTGGCTCAATATTAACCCATTGCCCTGCGAGCACTCCTTCCATTTTTTTTTATCGCTTGCGTGTACGGGCTCGTTACACTGTGCGTCGTTAGCGTAGAAGGGGCTGCGGGTGGTGAAATTCCCTTAACTTCTTCTATATCCACCTCAAGCGGGGCACTCAACCACACACACGCACATGGTATACGGTGGTACAGCCATTCACTTTGTTCGGCCAGCGCTGCGAGTCATTGCACCACGCCGAGCGCATTCACCGACACCGACACCGGCACCGACAACGTCAGCGAGGCTGTTGCTGTTGCTATCGTTGCGTTTGTTTTTGTTGTTGCTTTTGCACTGCAACGTAGTTTTCGCTCGAGAATATTGCAATCGCGATGGCCTTCTTGCCGGCATACAAACTATGTGAATGTATTCAAGAGAAAACGAGTAAGAAGAGCGAAAGAATGTTAAAGAAAACAGGAGAGAGAGAGAGAGAGAGAGAGAGAGAGAGAGAGAGAAGAAAAAGCGCGCACGTTAGGGTACCACTGGGGGTGTAAGGAACGCCCGTCTTCGCACACAGAAGAAGGCAACTGAGTGCATTTGCAGTTCAAGTCCAAGGGTTATCGATGGTCTCTGTTGAACTTGTTGGAACGTGAACGTGTTGTTGCCTGTTGTTGTTGTCCGTTGTTTTTGCATTTCTATTATTTTTTGTTATTTCAGTTTTCTATTTGTGTTTGATTTTTCTTTGCAATGAATGAGATTTTTTATACATAGATACTTACAATATTAAACGACAAATATACAAAGTGGATCTACGAAGGTCAGAGTCATTATGGCGAGAAAAAATCCAAATACTTACATATTTCTTTAATTTGTTTCGATTTGATTACGTAAAAATAAAATGTGCGGATTTCTTGAAATATTTTTCGTAATTCCAAATATATTTTATCTCTCTGTTACTCTCTCTGTTACTCTCTCTGTTACTCTCTCTGTTACTCTCTCTGTCGCTCTCTGTCGCTCTCTGTCGCTCTCTGTCGCTCTCTGTCGCTCCCTGTCTCTCTCTGTCTTTCTCTCAAGCTCTCTCTCTCTATCTCTCTCTCTCTATCTCTCTCTACCGCTCTCTATCTCTCTCTATCTCTCTCTCACTCTATCTCTCTCTCAATCTCTCCCTCTCTCTCTCTCTCTCTCTCTCACACAATCTGTCTCTCTCAATCTCTCTCTCTCTCTCTCTCTCTCTCTATCTCTCTCTACCGCTCTCTATCTCTCTCTATCTCTCTCTCACTCTATCTCTCTCTCATCTCTCTCTCTCTCTCTCTCTCTCTCTCTCTCTCTCTCTCTCTCTCCCAATCTCTCTCTCTCTCTCTCTCTCTTCTCTCTCTCTCTCTCTCTCTCTCTCTCTCTCTCTCTCTCTCTCTCTCTCTCTCTCTCTCTCTCTCTCTCTCTCTCTGAATCTCTCTCTGTCACTCTCTGTCTCTCTTTGCCTTTCTCCCTGTCTATCTTTCCCCCATTTTTCTCTATCCCTCGGTATGACTCCGAATTTCTCTGTTTCTCTTACTCTATCTCTCACTCTCTCTCTCTCTCTCTTCCTCTACCTTTTCCCACAAGGACACTCGCCCTTTTCTGTCCCTCTCTTTTTCTTGACCAATTTGTTTCAAAGCTTGTAAAAAAAAAAAATGGCAGGACCCCGTGAAATTGATCTTAGATATTACCATAAAGCGGCTCAATGTATTATTACAAGGGCAAGCAATTGGAATCGTTCTCCTCAAATACTTAGTAGGTATGTACATATGTATGTGCCATTAAACGAAAATCCTCGAAAAGAGAAAAATAAACCAAAACACTGAATCATTGAATCAAATTACTCGCAAAAGCACCATAAATCGCCAGCGCGGACTTCAGAATATGCAATCGAAATATATCAAGGTCACGCGCGGGTAATCAAGTCTGGATGCGTTGACTGGTCATTGTCTGGTCTTCGTCTCGCCTTCGTCACTTCTTCGTCGTCGTCGGCGGCGGCATCATCTTCGTCTTCTCGTCTGCGATCGCTCTCCATTTCCACTTCACTTGAGTGTTCGTTGGTCGATCGTTTTTTTTTTTTTTTTTTTTTGGTATTTCCTTTTCCATTTAATTGTGTCTCTCTTCCTTTTTGAAGAAGAAGCCATTTCATCACGAACATCAGCGACTGTCATTCAACTTTATGGGTCTCCCTTGTAATTTTTTATAAGTACTCAATGCACATAGCACATCGAACCATTGTTTCCGTTATCCCAAGCGGTCTTATCTTTTATTTGCGGCTTGACTCACATACTCCTCCAGTGCACTCCAGATTTATCGTCTGGATATTCATTTGAAGATTTCCTTCCTTCTTTCTTTCTTTCTTTCACATCATCGAGCATCGAGTGAAGATGGAAGAGTTCGTTCCCGAGATCGGGCAGAGAGAGAGCAGAAGAGTAATGAACTTTTCCGCAAAGATCAAAATCGGAGTCAATCTTAATTTCTTTTGTCGGAAATTTTTCCCCCTTTAACTTTTTTAATAGTTTGTAGGCTCAATTGAAAAGGAAGCCAATTAAATCCATACTCAAATGAGATAGAGACAAGGCAAAAGGAATTCGGAAAGCAATTAATGGGTCAACCGAGCAGCATTTTGAGTGGCAAGGGCATTTGAAAAAAAAACAAAAAAAAAAAAAAAATATTTCAAAAACTCTTAAGCTTAGCTAATCTAAGAAAATACGAAAACAAAGCATCGCGCTCCACACCTACACTTCCGAAAAATCATTGAAATCCATAACAAAAGCATTCAATGTCAAGTTTCAATCTCTTAATAAGTCAATGGCGTCATTGAGGTAACTGAAGCCCAAAATATTTAATTTTTTTTTTCGAATTTTTTTTTTTTTTTTTGTTCTTCTTATTTTTCTATCGAAGGTGAAAAGAATTTTCGCGTCCTTCTGCCGCAGCTTGAGCATTCAAAACAAAAATTATTTTATACATAAATGGCCTCAAGAGATCAAGAGATAAAAAATTTTGAGTGCCTTCAATTAGTGTTTTTTTTTTTTTTGGGTGTATTTTGTTGGAAAAGCTAATTAATTTGCGAATTTTAATTCCTCAGACAGTGTGTGAAGTGAGTGAAAGACTGCTCAAGCAATGAATGAATCTTCAAGAGAAACAGTAAAACCTCTTGTCATGTGGACGGAATCGTCATGTCAATCAATTTGCAGTGTACTCTCTCCTTTGCGGACAACACTCTTTTTGGGAATGCTCTTAGTATTCTTGCTTCTCAGATAGTTCCCTCTCAAGCGGACATATTTTTCGGTCCCGTAGGTGTCCGCTGAAAGTAAATATATTTATATCAATCTCCAGATATTGGCCTCGAAAAAGTTGCATTTTGGACCAAATGGTCCTAAGGCACCAGCAGGTTTAAGAGAGAACACACTATACGTAGGTATATTTGGAAGTTTTTTAGGGACCGATTTTGATAATAAAAAAAATAAAAAATTTAAAAAAATCATAAGAGACTTTTTGCACCTGAAATTGGCCCTTTGAAAGAGTAGTCACTGTATTCAAAATTGGACGATTTAACTCCCAATCGATTTGAGTTGAATTATTTGGATCATTTGCTTATGTTCGAGAACATGCTGTTATATTAAAACAAGTAAGGGTGTTATAGTCCGGCGAGCCTCACAGTTAAATACCCGACACAGACACACATGTTCAAATAATTTTTAATATCAAAAGGTGTTTAAGATCATAGGGGCCCCATATACCGACTTTTGATAGATTTCTTTATGAAAACTGCTCCTTTGCCACGCCCACTTTTCCAATTTTTGTTGAACTATAATCGGAGGCTTAAATATACGCTCAAAACTTAAGTTTCATTCAAATATTTCGAAAAAGTCCGATTTTAAGGCAGTTTTGGGATTTTTGTGACGGACCCTAGTACTGGAGGTACCCTTAAAAATGGACCGATCAAGGAAATTTTTTGGAAAGATGTTTAAGGCTACAAAGGAAGCATAAGTGCCGAATTTCGTTCAAGTCCCATTATGAATTACGGGGGTAGGAGACATTTTTCGAAAAACGCCCTTCTGCCACGCCCACTTTTTCAATTTTTGGGCTTTAAATATGGTCAAATATTAAATTTCATCAAAATATCTTGAAAAACTTCGATTTTAGAGCAGTTTTTATGATTTTCGTAACAGACCCTAGTACTGGAGGTACCCCAAAAAATGGTCCGATCAGGTCCATTCTCGAACCTGTTCTTACTAATGTCCCCGTGAGCACGCATACCAAATTTTGTCAAGATAGCTCAAGTCCTTCGATAAGATAACTGTATACAAACAGACAGACTGACAGACGGGCGGACAGACGGCCATGTCTAAATCGAATCTCCTGGTGACGCTGATCATTTCTATATATATTTTGTATGGTCTATCTCGACTGGTTCTATGTGTTACACACAACCACACAAACGCAATATACCCTCGACACAGAGTGTGTCGGGTATTTAAAAAATGGGCGTGACCTAAGTGACTTTTTCGTGCCATCGAATTTTATAATGTTGGCCTCTATTTCTAAGAGATGTCAAATACATACATATGTATATGTCTATATATACCCTGCAGGAAATGACAGTAGTGAATCTATACTCTTTTTCTACTGTCCGCGTCAACAGTTCTACTGACCAATTATGCCCTTCGCAATGCAAACCGTTATAGACAATTAACATTGCTTGTCATTGCAGAACCACCAATAGTGGAGACAAACAATAGACATGCTATTGACAAGGGAACCATTATGAAGGCATTTATTTTAGTACGTCAATAGCAAGAGCCATACGTTTGCCTATGGTGGCTCAATGCGTTGAGTGCTTGCCTTGAGCTATGAAGATCGCGGGTTCAAATCTCGCGCGAGCAATGGATTTTTTTATTTTTTTAAATTTTTTTATTTATTTTTTTCAAAGTAAATAATAGTTTAAAAACCAAAAAGCTTTCAGGAAAAATATTTAGGTAAATAAAAATTAAAAATTTTTTCAATCCAAGACGTGGTTTTTTGAAAGACTTTTATGTATATAAATTTGCTTTTTCATCCCTGAGCGTAGGAATAAAATTATTTTTATACATCAAATATTTCCCGCTTTTTCACATTTTCATCCGCCTTCGCTGTGGTTTGAACCGGGTACCTTCAGACTGCTGGGCGAGAACGTATGCTCTATGCTATTGAGGCCTCTGAGATGTGTTCAGCAAATATGTTAAATGAATGAAATCTAGCTGTAGAAGGAACCTCGTTGTTTGTTTCTATCGCATTCAATGCAGCAAAAACGCACAAAAATTAAATATATAGACTTCTTGTTGACATGGTCGACAGAGATGAACTATACACCTATTGACTCATTGTAGACATTGGGTCATGTGCCGACAGGCTTCCTGCAGGGTATGCTTTTCGTGTACACGATTAAGTGTTAAAATCGGAAAAAGACCGACCGACCGAAAATAAAAATAAAAACAAGTAAGAAAGCTAAAGTCGGTCAAGCCCGACTTTGAAATACCCAGCGTCCCGACATTATGAGCGCACTATGTTTTTCTTCTCTATTTGTGGGCGTGGCAGTGGGAGGGCAACATAAATTATTTCCCTACACCTTTCATTCGCCTTGGTGAACCTATGTTGCGAATTTGAAGATTCTACGCCTTTTACTTCGGAAGTTACGAAAAATCTTCATTTGTGGGCGTGGCAGTGGGCGGGCCGTATAAAAATTTTTCCTACACCTTTCATTCGCCTTGGTGAACCTATGTTGCGAATTTGAAGCTTCGACGCCTTTTACTTCGGAAGTTACGAAAAATCTTTATTTGTGGGCGTGGCAGTGGGAGGGCAACATAAATTATTTCCCTACACCTTTCATTCGCCTTGGTGAACCTATGTTGCGAATTTGAAGATTCTACGCCTTTTACTTCGGAAGTTACGAAAAATCTTCATTTGTGGGCGTGGCAGTGGGCGGGCCACATTAAATTTTTTCCTACACCTTTCATTCGCCTTGGTGAACCTATGTTTTGAATTCGAAGCTTCTACGCCTTTTACTTCGGAAGTTACGAAAACTCTTCATTTGTGGGCGTGGCAGTGGGCGGGCCATAAAAAAAATTTTCGTACACCTTTCATCCGCCTTGGTGAACCTATGTTGCGAATTTGAAGCTTCTACGCCTTTTACTTCGGAAGTTATGAAAATTCTCTATTTGTGGGCGTGGCAGTGGGCGGGCTATACAAAATTTTGTTCCTACACCTTTCAATTGCCTTGGACAACCTATGCTGCGAATTTGAAGCTTCTACGCCTTTTACTTCACAAGTTACGATAAGCCCTTATTTTTGGGCTTATTTGTGGGCGTGGCTCGAGGAGGGCGGCGTCCATTTTTTGCCAGGATATGTCCCTTTTCGTAGTTTACCAGCACACCAAATATCAATGGAATGTGTTGAGTGGTTCGCAAGTTACAAGCATTTTATTGAAAACACAATAAATTCATTTGTGGGCGTGGCAGTGGGCGGATGTCTCCCATTTTTACTTAGGATCATACTCGGACCCCGATATACATGTGTGCCAAATTTCGACTTCATTGGTTCAGCCGTTTCGGAGGAGATCCGACCACGGACGGACGGACAGACGGACAGACGGACAGACGGACAGACGGTCAGACGGACAGACGGACAGACGGTCAGACGGACAGACGGACAGACGGACAGACGGACATGTCTAAATCGATTCAGTTTTTGATCCTGATCATTTCTATATATATTTTTCTATATCTCCGGAGCTTAATTCTCCCTGTTACAAGATTTGCACAAAACTAATATACCCCGCTTACGCTGGGTATAATAACAATTAACTTGGAAATGCAGGCGAATAACGTGGTATTTTATGGTCTCTGTCAGTGAGATTGTTGCCCATTGCCCATGATGCGTTCAACTTCATTTCTTTGTTCCCATTTAAAATGATCGTAAAATCTGGGTCAAGTCTTTTTCTCTTTCTGCTGCCTCTGTCGTCTCGGCCTCGTCTGCGTTCTCTCGATCTGCCTGCCAGCCAGTGTGACCCTGTCTCCATCATCTTGTCTGCATAAGAGAACAAAGTGCAGTTTAAATGAGAATAATTTGCACATGGATCATGCGGTCGAAACTATATGCCTACATATTCTACGTATGTATGTAGGTATATCGGATTTGAAACTTTTTCAAAATCATACCTCGAAAATACTTATCATCTTCTGTTTCTTCATCTCTTCAATCGAGAGGTTAAATGTGAGGCGAAGGCTTCCATCGAGATCATAATCGGTTGGTGGGCATTTTAAGGTGTTTCTTTTTCTATTCTTTAAAATTATATATTCTTAATCTTAAGTAGAGTAGAGTAGAGCATAGAACCGATTCATCGATCGAACGATAAATCTCTTAAGGAAGCATATCGATGAATTTAGCCTTCGATGACCCATTTGCATATTCTCGGACTCGGAACAAAGAACCTTTGATAGCCAAAGAAATCATTGAGATTCGTTTTCGATCGCAGATCGCACATACAGTATGGCAAAATGGCGTGTTCTACTTCCTTTTCCGTTCTAAATTTTTGTATCAATGTCAATCGAGCGCTTATACATATGTATGTATCTACTCATGTATGCATATGTACATAAATATATTGAAAATATTGTTTTTTGGTGTGACCCTCATGGAGGCCGAAAGAATCAAGTTTTCCTTCAACGATGAGAATTGATTTCTTCTTCCATTGATTCTTCTTTCGCGTTGTAAGAAAAAAATATATGTATATACATATAACCGAAAATGGAATAAGCACCGTTATTTAATAGTTTCGAAAAATGAAAAAGAAAAAAAAGAATAAAAAATATATCAAAAAAATCGTCTCAATCTTCGGTTGATCTTCGGTTTATCTCCGATTGTTTTTCACTTCTCTTTTTTTTTGAATTTTTAATTTAAGCTTCCTAAAGATCAAAAACAAACCAAAAAAAAAAAAAAAAATGGAAAAAAAATGAAATTGTGAAAAACGAGCACATTGGCCCATGACGAAATGACATTCAGGCGAGATCATAGCGATTGAAACTAGTCTAAATCGCCACTTCCGATTTCCAGAACTATGTACGTGTAAATGTGTCTTTTTGCGATACAATAAAATCACGATCATTATAACGATCATTGAGGCATATCTTAAATGCACGAAATGAATAATGTGTGTAAGTGAAGAGATCAAGTGATCAAGTGATCACTCGCTTCAACATCTCTCTTGAGAGTGGATAAAACATTCTTGTATTTATGAATATCAAGCAAAGAGTGGGACCCTAGTGACCTAACGGGCAGACGATTTCAAGGGCCCGCTATACCTATTATACGCTTAGGATGGCATTTTATATACCCTAACTAACCGGGTGGCCAGTCCGGGTCTGATGAACATTAATCAAATGATATTATTTTGTTAATACAATGTACACTCTCCTAAGCGGACACCTCCTACGGGTTCGATAATAATGCCCGCTTAAGTCGAGACTCTCTATAACAAGCTGCTCTTTAACGAATCTCTCTCTATCTCTCTCTCTATCTCTCTCTATATCTCTCTATCTCTCTTTGTCACTCTCTCTATCTCTCTCTATCTCTCTTTATCTCTCTCTCTCTATCTCTCTCTCTCTCTCTATCTCTCTCTATTTCTCTCTATGTTTCTCTATGTCTCTCTATCTCTCTCTATCTCTCTATCTCTCTCTATCTCTCTCTATCTCTCTCTATCTCTCTCTATCTCTCTCTATCTCTCTCTATCTCTCTCTATCTCTCTCTATCTCTCTCTATCTCTCTCTATCTCTCTCTATCTCTCTCTATCTGTCTCTCTATCTCTCTGTATCTCTCTGTATCTCTCTCTCTCTCTATAGCACATCTTTTCAAGGCTTTTTCGCTAGATTTCTAGTATTTTTTTTCCCCTCCTTATAACGAATTCTTTCTATAATGAACTTTTTCCCTTGAACTTCACTACAGAGAGTGTCGACTGTATTTTAGATGGAAGAATACTACGAGCATTCCCAAAAAGTGTCCGCTTTAAGAGAAGTGTCCGGATGAGAGAAGTTACACTGTAAAGCAGAAACTTTCCATAATTAAGAATGTCCACAATGAAAGATTTTCCCCCAACAATTTCAATGAAATTTTTCACACCTTTAACGGTATTATTTCTTCTATTTTTTTTTTTAATGAGATTCTTCAATAAATACTTTCACTGTGGATACTCTGAAAACTTTCGTTCCACAAACAGAGCCTCAATTATATTTCTCAGTATATTTCCAGAGGGTTTGAAATTTCAAGTTTTGCTTCTCCCAAGCACCAAGCCCCCCCCCCCCCCCCCCTTCACCAATTCCGCTGAAATCAAAAATTATGATAGAAATTTACTAACAAAATTCTTTAAATAAAAAAAAAAACGAAAATTGTAAAATTTTTCATCTCTCCGATACGCGCAAATATCGCGTCATAATTCCTCATAAGCCGAAAATAAAAAATCCGCACGTGTGCTTTGAATTCACACCTCACCTCACCTCATCACACCCCACTCCACAATTCAATTTAGACTGCCTAGCCCAGCGTTTCGAATTCAGTTCACCCCATTCTACTTAAGTCGATTCCCGTTGTTTTGCCCCGTCCCCCCCCGAGTGCGTTATGAAATTTTCAATGTCAATGTTAACGCACAGCAATTGTGCTCGCGCACACGCCGCCATGCTTATGTGTGGTGCGTCACACGCTTGTGCGTGTGTGCGTACGAATGGGGCTCAATGGCTGTGGTGGCATAGCGCACAGTGGGATTTCGTAAACAAAAAACCCGAATTTTCGACCATGCAATTTCATTCAAAAATGTAATGATGGAGTTTTGTTGGGTAATGTATAGTAGATGATTTTTCCGTTTTAAATGGGCATAGCGGCATTTTATCATAACGGTGTTTTCGGAAGAATTAATTGGCATATCTTAGAGTACATTTCGGTGTTAGCTTAGAATACCAAACTTCAACTCATACATAGATATGGGCCAAAAAGTGGTCAAAAACACTTTACAAAAAAAAAAAAAACTACGGTGACCATCATATCTGTTTTTAGCAGAGCTGTTCTGGTTTTTTAGGCACTTGTTCTGGGTATATTTTTTAAGTGGAAAATAGCGAAAATGTCCAAATTCGATCGTCGATTGAAAGGTCCGTTCTGTGACAACCTCGTAAAAGATTTAAATAAACTAAGTTGATGACTAAAAAAAAATTTTTTTTTGTTCTGTTTTTTTCAATTTATGGTCACCGTACCCGATAACTCAAAAAAACTAACAATGCAGTTCGATAATGTGTGGACCAGATGTGACGACTTTTAAGGGTACCTCCAGTACTAGCATTTACCACAAAAATCCTATAACTTCCCAAAATGTTGTATGGGAGATGGGTGGTGGGCGTGGCCAATTTTGTGGAAACTTTCAGGATCCTTTTGTCTTGTTGATACTACACCTTATGAAAAGTTTAAAAAAAAATTCTGATCAAATAAAAAAATTTTATACTAAAATTTCATTTCTGGTTGTATGGGAAATGAGTGGTGGGCGTGGCCGATTTTGATAAAACATCGTTTTGTTTTTTTTTTTTTTTTTTTGGTTCCTAACTTCATTCAAGTAAGGCTCGGTGCCGAGTTTCATTGTTCTACGAAGGCTCCTTATTTATTTTTTTTTCACTCAAATGTATGAATCCAGCCCACTGTGCGGCGTGGCATAAGAGAGCTTGGCAACAAGCATTGCGTACCCGCTACTGCCGAACGCCTATCGCCTAAACGATCATGTAATCATTCGGGCATTCGTGCGTGAGGTGAAAAGACGCACGCATACGAATGTTCGTGTGGGTAGGCCTCTAAAATTACTTTTATTGTGTAGAGCTATCAAACAAAATGGAAATTTAGAGGTTATGGTCAAGGTCTTCTTACATTTTCGGGCCATATGGATTGTGTGATTTGCCGATTGAATGAGTGTTTCAATTAAATGGCTGCCTGACTGACTGACTAAACGTCATCGATTCTGGTTATGTAACAAAAAAAAAAAATATAATAATAAAATTCATATTCACCCATTACATTGAGAAATTGCCTTCAATATTATTATCATTCTTGTTCTTGATCTCTTTGCACCATGAACTTTGGGCCTTGATGTATGTAAGTTTTCTTAGTTCGAATGATTTTGTTTTTTCCTTTTCTTTTCTTTTGCCTAATACGCATTGAAGGCTTTCGTTTTTTTTATTTTTTTATTTTTTATTTCGGTATGAAGCATAGAAAAAAATAACAACAAAAAAATTAATAAATAAATAAACAAATGAAAAATTCAAAAACACCTACGTGGGTCAATATAAAATGTCAACGGCTTTGGCTTCGGCTTTCGTAGAAAACTTAATGCATTTGAATATTGAACGCTTTTGAATACAAAACGTTTTATCCATCTTTTTGGGGGCTCGTTTAGTAAAAATTCCGTTTCTCATTCAGATAATTTATTAATAACATTCTAATATATTAGATTGAACTTTCAATAATCAGTCAAGATCGGCGAACTCTAAAACACGGTCAATTTTGATCCAACAAAAAAAAAAAAAAAAATAATAATAATAATGTTATATTCAGGCGATTCGGACAATAAAATACCCGACACAGATAACCAGTTCTCTATATATGAATGGTTCGATCGGAGGCTTAAAAAGTTATAAGCTAAATTCCCAATTTCGTTGAAACATCTCGAAAGACTTTGATTTTAGAGCAGTTTTTGTGATCTTCATAGCAGACCCTAGTACTGGAGGTACCCGTAAAAATGGTCCGATCGAGTCCATTCTCGAACCTGTTCTTACTCATGTGCCTGTGAGTACGCATACCAAATTTCGTCAATATAGCTCAACTCCTTCGATAAGAAAACTGTATACAAACAGACAGACAGACAGACAGACAGACGGAAGGACATGTCCAAATCGAATCTCCTTGTAACGCTGATCATTTCTATATACCTATATTTTGTATGGTCTATCTCGGTTCTGGTTCTGGGTGTATTCACACCTTCTTCTTCAAAGGGAATATTTATTTCAACAAATATTTTTACTAGGGATGTCAAAATCCCGGGATATCCCGGGATCCCGGAATTAGTCCCGGTGGTTTTCTTGGCTATTCAACAAAAGTTTGATTAACACATCCATATATTTTAACTTCGACTAAACGATTTAACAGATTTAAACGATTTTGTCCGATTTTTTCTACGAATTTAACGATTTATTACTATTTTTTTTTTTAATCCCGGGATCCCGGGATTGGCATGCCTAATTTTTACCCCTTCGATGCTATCTGCAGTTAAAATATACAGAAATTTTCTGATTCATTTCTGAAGCCTATCTCCACCCCTAACATCGAGACTCTATTTTGAATCGACTGTAACTATTATTATTATTATTATTATTATTAAGGATGGGGAGTGTTGCGCACCGCGACCACCATCTATTGTGCTAACCCCAATGGTTCTTTAATTCACGATCAGGATCACGATCACGATCCTTAGGCTTTTTATGAAGTTAAGCACTGTGGACGGTTTAAAGACGTTCCAGAATTTGTAGGGGGCGATTATGGCATCCCCAAAGTGGAACAACCTGCGGCTGCTCAGTGATGGGCAGCTGCAGAGAATGTGTTCTGGCGTTTCTTCGTCCATTTCACAGAATCGGCATGTATAGATTCAATTGAAAGGCCCTGTCAGGTATTCGGTGAGAGTTTTCAAAATCCTCTCTACCGAGGCAAAGTAGTCTCTTTGAGACTTTTTCGTTGGGCGTGATGAATCGTTTGGCTTGCCTTTGTCCATTTGAGTTCATCCAGGATGCTTTAAAGCATCTTCATTCCCAATTCCGGAGTAGTTCTGTACAATGTGCTCTTTTTAAAGTACAACAAGGGTTCTTTGGGCCCTATGAAGCACCTTTGAGCTCCTCGTCAGCTCTTTCTGTAACAAAATTCTTTTTGTGGGCGAAGTGATTTTCTGGTCCCTTGAGATTTATTACAGAAAATTTTTTGGTAGCGATACGATTTTCTCTATAAATATGTGTTAGACTGACGACGAACCCGTTCACATTGATCCGATCCCTCTGTCTGACGGTGATCATTGGTTTATGATATAAAATATTATCACCACATTATCGATGAGGGTATGTCTTCAAAGATGAAGATCCAATGGAACTGACTTTTAAAAACCAAAACAATGAATAAAGTTTAATAGATGGGGGGCCATACGCTGGTATGGACACGTCCTGAGAGCAAATGAGGAGACTTTGGCCAAGAAAGGCTACGCACTGGAAATCCAAGGTTGCAGAAAACGGGGGCGTCCGAAACAGCGCTGGATGGACACAATATAAAATGGGACCTAGAGGCTCTGTAGGACTTACCTCGGATGATGCAACCGATGGAACAAAATGGACGGAACTGGTCGCGTTTTGCGGACCCCGGGATAGACCGGGATAGTTAAGCACGCAAGAAGAAGAAGAAGATGGGGGCCGAGTGCTTAAGATCACTGTACAATACTCGGGTCAAAGTACGCGTTAAACGAATAGGTAATAAGGCAGCCAAAAGAAAGGCGAGGAACCACAATTAAATCACATTTATGACTTTTCATAATTTCTCGTGTCCTTCAATTAAAAAAAAATTCAATTAACAAAAAGTATCTAACGACAAATCGCTACGGAATTCATAAAACTCGGAATCAACTTCCCAAAACCCTGAAGACAAGCAAGCGGCAACAAAAAATAATATAATAATAATACATATAAAGAAATATGTACAAATAAAGTAATAAAGCCGTAGCAAAAGCGGAGCTTACGAATTGATAATCGCGCTTGGGAGGACCGGCCATGGGAAAGCGCTGACAAGTACCGCCGATCATATGGTTACACTATGATTGCATGGATGCATGGAAGCTCAGCGCATCGGAATTACTTCGGACACGATCGTCAAATGCAATGGGGGAAAAATTGTTCCCCCTCCCCCCGCTTCGATTAGTCTTTTCTTTCCGCAGATTTTACAGACCATTTAAGACGATCATCTATTTCGCGTGAGAGCGACGCGACGTTTGAGAAGATCTTTGTTTTTTTTTTTTTTGCTTTCGTTCAAACATCCGCATGACTCGATCCATGCGCTGTGAATATCGTTCCGCGTTTTTTTATTGTACTTTTGTCGTCTTTTTGTTGCTATTGTTGTTTCTCGCTGCTGTCCCGAGACTGAGACGCTGGCTGAGACAGTCGATCGAGCGAGCGTGCGAGCGGGCGATCGGCAATCAGCTCATTCAGCGTTCGCCTTGATCTTGGCAATATGATAACCTTAACCTTGAATAAAAATACAAAAAAAAAAAAAAAAACAATTTCATTTTTATTTAGATTTCGTTTTACGTTTTTGTCGTCGGTTTTTGCTGTTGTTGCTGATTTGTTGTGGCGTGTTTGAATTTAATTTGAATTTGTATTTAGTAATTTTTTTTTGTTTTTTTTTTTGTGCCTTTTCACTTTTATTTCAGCTCAGTCTCTGCGTCTCCACATGCCGTATGCTTTGCCCCTTCTCACCCCTTTTCGCTGTCGTGTCAGTCGTACAGATCGGTGTGTGATCTTTCGCTGTCAATTCATTTTGTTCCCGCCCCCCTGTTCTTTTATGTATTTTCTTTTTTATACTTTTTATTCAAAATTTTCTTTCCTAAACGTTTTTGGGTGGCTTCAATCATTGTGACGGGCAAATCAACCAGTCTTTTCTGGCTTTGGCATCGCTCAAAAGCTCTAACGGTTTTTTTTTTTGCTTCAATGTGTCCCGATCGGAGGTGCCAGATTGAGGGATGTTCACATTTTTAATTGAAATTTCCCAATGAAAAGTGGCGCCAACCTGTATAGCCTTTATTTCGGATAAAAACATCAATTCGATGAAATCAATCTTCGCTTATAAGTAGTGTAAGAGAAAATATTTAAAATTGAGCACCCAAAAGTATGCATCTAAGTATTATGAATATTTCCATTAGTTACGAATTTCTTCGTTCTTGTCGTCTTGCCCATTTGATGGCATCTTCAGGATGGAACTTTAAAGATGTGCGGATATCTTAAAAAGCCTTAATCACGCATCGTTTATAAGGGCTTAAAATAATATTAAAAGGGTTTTTAAATACATATTCAAATGCATACCTTTAGGTGTTGAATAAAAAAACGCAAAGTCACCACCCTTTGGGTATGCACGAAGTTTTTTAATCCAAAGCGAATGGTTCAGAACCGTGATAAGAATTTCTAATCAGTGTTGCACTATTTTCTATTCTGGATAATCTGCCAAGGCAAAAAGGGATTTAGGGAGTTTTTTCATTGGCATATTATCCGAAAAAAAAAACAGTGCAGCACTGATTAGAAATTCTTTTCACGGTTCTGAACCCTTTGCGTTGGGTTGAAAAAATTTCGTGCATACCCAAAGGGTGATTTTGCGTTCCTTCCGATTTTTGGTAAAAATTTTTCAACTTTGAAGCGGCAAAATGGTATTAAGTATTGCTCGGATGCAGTTCGTACATCTGAAGAAGTTGTTTAGTTATAATCTTTCTATATTTGAATGAAAAAATTTTGATAAAATGTTTATTGCCTTGGGAGCTATAGGCCATACAAAATAAAATATGATTAAAAAAAACACGTAAAATTTTTGGAATTTTTGCAATTTTCACCTATTAGATAGAGTTTTTTCGGGTCGGTTTGTACTAAAACTATTCAAAATGAGTTTAGAGCTATAAATTGTGATGGATAGGAAATTAAAATATTGAACGGATAACGAGATATAGCCATAAGTAAGTGAGAAATTTAATTCTCGGCCCCACTTTTTGAAGTCTTTTTTAAAAAAGAGTAGAGGTGACTTGACAAAACTGAGTATGAGGCGTTGTTATACTCACCGAGCAATTTTAAAAACAGTCGTTAAATTTTTGTTTACAAAACATCACCTCTAAAATTTCGCACAGTGTAAGCGGACGCGGGGACACATGATTTCGAAAATTTCTATACTTTTAATTGTAAAAAAAAATCATCTCCCATAAGCGGACAAAAAGGCAGCTTTCACTGTACCTACTCGATTTATGAAGATGAAAAATTTTCAAAAAAATTAAAATAAAAATATTTAAAAAGCCACAAACATTTTGAACGACCCAGATTCAAGTTGGATATATCTAAATTTTCTTTCACACTTTGCTCATATTCAGAATCTTTATTTAAAAGATTTCTTTACTGTCTGCGGCATTAATTTAAGACTTTTTTTCAATAGCTCCGATATCTGCGTTTTTTTTTATAAATAATTTTCTTGTATTAAAAAAGTAGAAAAAAATAAATATGTGTCCAAAAGCCAAACGAGACAGAGTGACAAGACAGAATTTCGCACATTTTTTTCGATAATTTCTGATAAAAAAAAAAAATTATTATATTTTCTTTTGTGGGGGGCAGGCTTAAAAACGCGAAAAGTAGTGAGTCTGGAGAGCATCCTGTCAGTAGAAAGAGTGGCCCATTGAGAATCTCTAACATACGAGTGTGAATATTATTTTTGAAGGAAACACGAGAGTGCAGAAATTTGTAGGAGAGTGACTGGGGCTGAGACTGAGTGGGAGAGTGAGGATTCATTTTGTATGCATGACACGATGTTGTTCAAGGCGAAGGCTTTTCAGTAGACAATCAAAAAATGCATAAATTTCATTTTTATACCAAAAAAAAAAAAAAAAAGGCAAAAGGACGTTCTTCTGGCGCACGGCATTACCGCGACTTCAATTTATGATATCGCCTTTTACCGAATGTCTTCAAAATAGAGCTCACTACAAAGTAATCGCACCACTACCGGTTACTGAGAGAATTATCAAAAGTCCATTTTATCCTTACGGGCTTATCTCATACATTTTACATATATTAGTTTAAACGATGAAATAGTATTAAAAAAAAAAAGTATTTTTTTCGAGCCACCCTGTTATCAGTGTCGTAGTAAGGGGGCAGCGCACCCCATGCGCCGAATCCTATTCAAGTTTTTATAAAGTTCTTTTTATTTGGGGCGGAGAACGGAGGTCGGTGGCGGCGTTTCCTCCATTTTGCTTCCATTCTTGGATTCCGTGGGCGCCGGGAACGTCTCGCTACGCCACTGCCTGTTATTAAGCAAAAATTATTTCAATATAATTCTTTTTGTTTTTCTGCAAAATTTTTGGTCCCAGTCCAACTGGAACTTCATTCATATCAACTGAAATTGAATAGACCCGATCAATCTATGAATGAGCAATAAATTTTAATGATTTTGAGTCACCTTACACGGGCGTAGATCATGCGTAGCAACATTGCCAAGGTCGTGCAATCATTCTCGCCGCTCCCGAAATTTCCATTTTCGTCTCTTTTGTGAATGAAGAGAAACCTTCAAAAAAAAAAAAACAAGTAAGGGTGTTATAGACAATAGAATACCGGGCACAGACACACATGTTCAAATAATTTTTAATATCAAAAGGTGTTTAAGACCATAAGGGGCCCGATATACCGACTTTTGATAGATTTCTTTATGAAAACTGCCCATTTGCCACGCCCACTTTTCCAATTTTTTTTTTAACTACAATCGGAGGCTTAAATATACGCTCAAATTCTAAGTTTCATTTAAATATTTCCAAAAAGTCCGATTTTAAGGCAGTTTTGGGATTTTTTTGACGGACCCTCGTACTGGAGGTACCCTTAAAAATGGACCCATCAAGGAAATTTTTCGGAGAGGATGTTTATGGCTACAAAGGAAGCATAAGTGCCAAGTTTCGTTCAAGTCCCATTATGAATTACGGGTGTAGGAGACAATTTTCGAAAAACACCTTCCGGCCACGCCCACATTTTTCAATAATACTACTTGCCTTTGAAAATGTTCAAATATCAAATTTCATCAAAATATCATGAAAAATTTCGATTTTAGAGCAGTTTTTGTGATTTTCGTAATAGACCCTAGTACTGGAGGTACCCCTAAAAATGGTCCAATCGAGTCCATTCTCTAACCTGTTCGTACTCATGTACCTGTGAGTGCGCATACCAAATTTTGTCAAGATAGCTCAAGTCCTTCGATAAGATAACTGTATACAAACAGACAGACAGACGGACATGTCCAAATCGAATCTCCTGGTGACGCTGATCATTTCTATATATATTTTCTATGGTCTATCTCGACTGGTTCTGGGCGTTACACACAACCACACAAACGCAATATATCCTCGACACAGAGTGTGTCGGGTATAAAAAGCGGCAGCAAAAAAAAAAAAAAAAGTAAAATAAAAATAATCGTAAAAATACTTAATGCGGATTTAAGAATTTCTAATTGGTCAGACTAAATAACGATCAAAAAATTTTGGAGAGCAATTTTTTCCACAACAACCCAGCCGGGTGTTGTGGTGCATCGTCACGAAGTGTATGAAGAAGTAGATAGGTCAACATAAGTAAAAAAAGAACTGTTTTCAAATTATTTCACAAGCTGTGTACAATGCCCCATACACCCGGTATATAGCTTGTGTATTGAACGAAGCGAACTAAACCGGTATTTTTCATTATTTCAATATACCAATGCTATGCACAGTGAGCCCAGTTTTCACACCACGGCACATCTTGGGACATGTATTCGAAAAAGTGGACAGGTCCCGTATATTAGCAGCGTGCTGTGTGCTATGCACGTGTTCGAGCACCTCCTGTACACAGTTCCGGCTGGGAACGTCCCTCGTGTCACCGCTCTTTGTTGCGCTCTACTCTCAGCTCTTTGAGAACGTCGCGACGTTTACGCGGCAAACGCTATTTTTTTTTGAGAATTTGTTTTTATTTTTTATCTCTCTCAATGACCTTGAAAATCGAGAACAAATTATTAACGCGGCTTACAACAACAATAACAACAAAAGAACGAAAACAGCGAAACCAACAAAAACAATGTCCAATGAATGGAGGGAGTGTGTCGTTTATAAAAATCAGGGGGGGAGGGGCGTGACAAGGGGTTGAGGGGGAGGGGGAAGGGGGTAGGTTGAAATTCTATTTGATAATAAAATGAAAACAATTGAATCGATTTCTATTTCTGAATCTTTGGTTCGATATTACTCGGTCACATGATGACCCGCTGTCGAATTTCTGCCATTTCCCTTACTCTTGTCGCCCACGTTTCCAGACCTGTTCCAGAATATTCCGGCCACAAGGTAAACTCATGTACGGACTTCCGAACTTTATGTATTTATGTACATATTTCCTAAAATGTGCAAATGGATGTACCTGCCATTGTTTGTGAAATTCGAGTTCTAAGACGCGGCTTTGAAGTACTAATTCCAAAAAAAAAAAAAAACGTCCGCAAGGAAGTGAGTTGTGTCTTTCTAAGGGGAAATTTTATCAGTAAAATGTTTTTGTTTACGAATTTCTTCAGAGCTCTTCGTAAATATGTTTTTCATTTTCAATTTTTTCGTAAGTACATGATGTCACTTTCGTTAAATTCCAGCCGAAATTGTTTTGGTAAGCAAAGGTCTTTTCGTGTACGCAGTTCCAAAATTCAAATGGAACGTGATTTGGAACTTAAAGAAGAATGTTAACAGTAAGTAATCGGTCTTTAGGATAGGTACTTAGCAAAAAAAGACGACTTGAACATAGATAGATAGAAAAATAGATAGAAAGATGCAATGAAAGCCACAATAGAGACGGAAAATGAGCGATATGAAGAGCACTCAGAATAATGAGAAAAATATCGAGACGAAAAGAGAGAGAACAAAAGAGAAAGAAAGAGATCGAAATGAGAGAAAGAGAGAGAGGGAGGGAGAGAAAGAGAGAAATAAAGAGAGAGAGAGAGAGAGAAAGAGAGATAAAGATAGAGAAGGAGATAAAAAAGAGAAGAAAGAAAAAGAGAGAGAAAGAAAAAGAGAGAGAAAGAGATAGAAAGAGATATAAAGAGAGAGAGAAAGAGAGAGGCATGCAGAGAGAAAGAGAGATAAAGATAGAGAAGGAGATAGAAAGAGAAAAAGAAAAAGAGAGAAAAAAAAGAGAGAGAAAGAGAGATAAAGATAAAGAAGGAGATAGAAAGAGAAAAAGAAATAGAGAGAGAAAGGGAGATAAAGATAGAGAAGGATATAAAAAAAAGAAGAAAGAAAAAGAGAGAGAAAGAAAAAGAGAGAAAAAAAAGAGAAAGAGATAGAAAGAGAGAGAGAAAGAAAGAGACATACAGAGAGAAAGAGAGATAAAGATAGAGAAGGAGATAGAAAGAGAAGAAAGAAAAAGAGAGAAAAAAAGAGAGAGAAAGAGAGATAAAGATAGAGAAGGAGATAGAAAGAGAGAGAGAGAGAAAAAAACATACAGAGAGAAAGAGAGGTAAAGATAGAGAAGGAGATAGAAAGAGAAGAAAGAAAAAGAGAGAGAAAGAGCGAGAAAGAGCGATAAAGAGAGAAGGAGCGAGAAAGAGAGATAAAGATAAAGAAATAGAAAGAAAGGAAAGGAAAGGAGGAAGAAAAATAAAGAAGGATAATAAAGAAGGGAAACGAATGAAAGAGAGTGAATAAAATCGCAGGTTACGAAAGAAAAAGCAAGAGAGAAATAAAGAGCGAAATTAAGAAGGAAATGAAAACCGAAAAACGAAAAACGAAAAAGAAAACAAAAATAAAAAATGGAAAAAGAAGAAGAAAAAGAAAAAGAAAAAGAAAGAAAATAATATAAAACGAGGTGAAAGAAAAAGCAAGAAAGAGAGACGGAAACGAAAAACGAAAGAAAAATAAAGTAGGAGAAGTAAAGATAACAAAGGAGATCCAAAAACAACGAAAGAGAACGAAACAGACAGAAAGAGAGAAGAAAAATTAAAGAAATGTGAAGGAAGAGAAAGAAATAGATAGAAACCAAGAAGAAACTGAGATTGAAATGAAAAGAAAGAAAAACGAAGAGCAAGCAAAGGTTTGCAAAAAAAAAGTAGGAAAAGAAGGAAAAGAAAAGAGAACGAAAAAGAAGAAATAAAAACCGAAGGAGGCAACTGATCAAGGAAACAGGAAAAAAAAGACCCCCATAAACACAAAATTTAAAGAAATGAAATAGAAAAATGAAAAGAAGCGATCCCCAATATAGAATATTGTGAAATTTTAGCGCAAACTTCTTTCTTATAACGATGACAAGAATTTCTATTGAAGGAAAAATCTTTCAGAATTCAACAAAACGATATTTCACTGTACAATTTGTAGATATATATGTATGTATGTGTATGTCCTATTATGCGATAGTTCTAAACTTTTCTTTCTAACAAGTGACGATCAAAAGGAATAAATCTGAACTTTGTTTATTTATTTGTTTTCTTTTTACATTCCATTGTTTACTGTTTTTGCGATCTTTCGATTTGTTTTTTAATTTCTTTGCATTTGATGTTTTTCGTTTTTGTTTTTGTTTTTGTTTTTTTTTTCTCTTTTTCTTTTCACATTCAAATATTTTTGTTTATTATCAAATTTCAAGGTCGAGTCTCTCAGATTGAATAAATTGATTTTGCGTTCGCGCACAGGTGAAAGGGGATGGGGAAAGCTTAATAACAGGAATACGGGCTGGTTGCCCTTGAAAATAAAATTTGGTCCCCCAAAGCTTATACACACATATGTAAATATCCGTATATTTAGCTATTAATATTTTAAATTATTTAATAAAACAAAAAAAAAAAAAATATGGGAAGCAAGCCAGTGTCGTTTATTAATTCTTAACTCAGATACAACGTTCAAGGCTATTCTCTGGCACGTTTTTACTACTACTACTACTACTACTTATACTACCTCCACTACTACTACTACTACTACTACTACTAACAACAGCAAGTAGGCCTTCTACTTGCTATTAACTCAGCTAATATTATTGCCTCTCAAACTAGATAAAAACATACATACATAGGAAAATGGCGGTAAAAAAAAAAACAAAACAAAACGGGCGAAATTTTCAGAAGAAGCTAAATTAATCCCGCTAGTCATGTGGTCGAAATAACCTTCGTCTGTCACCATACTTATAGAGTGTACTGTCGTTTTAAGCGGACACCCCTCTTAGGGGACATCCATTAATTATGTCAATATATTTTCTCCAGCTTTGGACCCCCCTCCCCTCTAAGGTGAGTTTCAGTGAGACTTTTTCGAACTCGATTTTCCGATTTGGTGAGATTTTCTAGACCCCCCGCCACATTAGTTTTGTTGACGTAATTAATGGACATCCCCTTAAATGGACGATTTTTGCGAATGCTCTAGTATTCCGGCATCTCAAATAGTTTCCCGCACCATGTGATAACTTATAAAAATAATATTTCATAACATAGACATAACCCCATGCCACACTATAAACCAAAAAAAAAAGGAAAAAAATTATAATATGTAATAAATTTCGGGCTTGACCGATTGTAGCTCCACTAATTAATTTATTTGCTGTTTTTTTTTTCGAGTTGAGATCGCACATGCACTTGGGCATGGAAAATTGCATTTCAATTTCGCTTTCGCTTGGCATAAATGCATAAATTTCAACGAAAGTGGAGTATGTTATTAAGACCACAACAACAACAGCCGCAACACCAACAACAACACTAGCAGACATCGGCAACAATACAAGTAAGAAATGTTAAAGTTATTTCAAACTTAAAGTGCAATGTGCAGGTTTCGTGCTTTGGCACCCTCTGCTCCTCCGACACTCCTCTCTGTCTCACTCTCTCTCTCTCGCGCTCTCTCTCTCTCTCTCTCTCTCGCTTTCTCTCTCTCTCTCACTCTCTCTCTCTCGCTCTCTCTCTCTCTCTCTGTCTCTGTCTCTCTCTCTCTGTCTGTCTCTCTCTCCCTCTCTTTCTCTCTCTCTCTCTCTCACTATCTCTCTCCTCTCTTTCTCTCTTTCTCTCTCTCTCTCTGTGCCTCCAGCACACTTTGCATATGATGAATAAATTTTTAATATTTCCTTGGGTAAGGAAAATAGCAAAGGTGCTTCAAATAGATGGAAAAACATAAGGTTTTCTAGGAATTTTCTCCATGAGAATTTTCGTTAGGATCTGAGGAACCATTTCGAAAACAAAAACTGACAAAACCCCTGTAGGAAATCTTTCGGACGTTAATATTTGCAAAATACCAAAATTTTGCGTCCGGACTAGATCTATATACCAAAAGTGTGCGTCCTGACTATATCTCTATACCAAAAAGTTTGTGTCTGGACTAGATCGCTATACCAAAAGGGTGTGTCCGGACTAGATCTGTATACCAAAAGTGTGCGTCCGGACTAGATCTCTATACCAAAAAGTTTGCGTCTCAACTAGATCTCTATACCAAAAGTTTGCGAATATATAATTGAATTGAATTGGAAAACAACTACTCGCTATTTAGGTACAAAAGCGAGTACTTCAAGAGTACTCCCAAAAGGACTATTTCTGCATTTTACGAAAAAAAATTCATTCTGTTTTGTTTTTTTTTTTTTTTAAATGCATTGCGTATATTTTTTGCGCGTATTTAAAGAAGCTATATTTAATTTATTAATGAATTTGATTTCGAATTATTTGATTCGGATGTAATTTTATATAACAATGAATGGGAATTAAGAAGAAAAAAAAAAACAATATTTTTTCTCTAAAAAAGACTCTTAGAGCATGATAGAGGAAAGATTTTGATTTCAATATGAACAAATTATCACATAATCATGCATGACTGCAGTTTTTTAGTTAGAAAAACGAAAGTATTTGAATCAAAATTCCCAATAAATCAAATCACACAGAAAAGATGAAAACTGGAATGCACTGGAATTACTACTGCTCTAGCTGCTGCCTTACGTGATTCGATAGCCAGCAAAAGTTCGGATTGTACGCGTTTCAATTGAGCCAGCAGTTCATTGTTCTCGTCCCATTTCTCTGCGTTCTTCTCGACAGCTCGGATGCACGACTGTGCAGTCAATCGTGCCGAATTCAACTGAGAATTGATCATAAGCGAGCTCTCGTCCTCTTTGTTATGAACGGTTATGGCCTCCAGGGAGAGTGCACAGACATCGTTGCAGAATTTTAATGCTTGCAGGGATAACGGCTGCATGCTCGCCCAAGCCCTCTCACGTACCGTTAACGCGCTGTATGCCTTCACAAGCTTCTGTGCTTTGTTCAATGGCGTTTTCGCTAGCAAAGCAGCTAATTCCCACAATTTCGGCTCATCCTTATGACGTATGCACTCATGACCCAAAAGTGTAATGGCTTTCTTTTGTAAACGCTCATGTGTTTGATTGTTCGCATCCGGTTTGCCCGTAACAATGGCATTCACCACGAAACAGAGTATCTCCAAATCGATATAACGATCTTTCAGCTCGCCCAAACGTGTGTACGCATTCAGGGCATCTTCAAAATGATTTGTGTCCACAGAGACGAGAAGGAAATTTTCCCAAACTTTCCAATTGCTGTAATTACATTTAAGTGCTTCCGATAGCATCTTGTGTGCACGATCTCTTTCGCCCAATTTGATAAGAGCTTTTGCTAAATTATTCCATGACTCGAAACCCAACGGTTCCAGATGAGTGTACGTTATATAGGCCCGAACTGCTATTTTCCATTCTTCCTGTTTGATCGCTGCAAAGCCCAAACGCAGCCAGACAGTCTCCTGCAGCGTATTAATATCCGTTGATATTGTATAATGTTCGATTGCCTTGCCAAAATCGGATCGCCTAAAATAATAGTGACCCCAGTAGGCTTGCGCACGAGCGCTACGTTCACCCGAAAATGTCCAAGCCCGTTCGTAATGTATTGGATCGTCGGTAACATCGCCCATTAATATGTGTAACAGTACTGTCGGCTTGCGTGCAAGCTCTTGTTCAATATACTCGCGTGCCTTGTGACGCAGCTCGAGACGTGTATAGCAAAAGATCACCTCCTGCCAGGCCTGAATGCGCAGATAAATATCCAAAGCGGATTTAATCATGCCCAACGATAGAAGTATTTCGCAGAATTGTGCTTCGATTTGCCAGCGTGGTTGCAGCATTGTCGCAAAAGCATACGACAAACGTTCGGCAAACGTATATTCTGTGCCCGTAATCATTTTTAGGCACTCCTCGCATTGTTTCCAGCTCCTTTCTACGGTTCGCCTATTACCGCTCTCCTGCAGGCAGTTCATCAATAATGCCCCTTGACGGACAGCGAATGGTCCATGTATTTGATAGAGTAATGTTTGCAAATATGGCTCCAATTGTTCATCGCACAGACGATCCTTGGGCTGAGAGCGTCGAAGATGTTTCCTTATGAAATCGAAATGATTTGTTTTTTTTTCTCTTTTTTTTTTTTCTTAAAATGAATATAATTTTTCAATGAATGAGAACTCACACATTTGCCAGCACCAAAGCCTGTAAAACGGACGGCACAGTCATCACCTGATTGTCGGCTTCGTTAACGAAGAGTATACGCTCCAATCGAGTATCGTCATCGTGCAATAGAAGACGCGGCAAATGCGTACTACCATTGGTATCGGCAGCACTTGGCAGCAGTTGTGTTCCCTTCTGAATAACTTTAAGACAAAGTTGTGGCAGCGCTTTCTGCTGGAATCGCGTTCGCATTCCCAATAAGCCTTCCACCGATAGCTCAATGTGCAGTTTCTCACGCAAATTCGTTAGTATCTCGTCAGCGATTCGCGAGGAACGAAACTGTACATGTGCATTGGCACATTCCAAATGCAAAAGTGTCTCCAGCTCGATATCCTGCAGTACATGCGAGTTGGGTAATAGAAATTCGGTCAATTGTTTTACTTGCGCCCACAGTGAGCCCGTAAGCTCTTGCAATAATTGCTGCTGTAACGTTAAGTAACGTAATTTCCACCAGCGGAGTACCTGAAAACATCGATTACTTCATACATATAAAATCGCATAATCCATAGCGGATATCATTTAAGCACTTACGATCGAATCGGGCATTTCATTCATTAGAACGTCCAGCATTTCGTTGGCAATAACAAGTAATTGTCCCAATTGGACATTCGGATTTAGCTCCTCGCTGCTCTCCATCAATCGTACAAACGGATCGTATTGAACGTAAGTGCTCTTGGCCAAAATCTTCTCGTACGCTGTCAGTCAGTTGCACGAAATGGGCACGATTAGCAATAGGCAAACATGAAATGGGCACGAACGAAATAAGCTTTCATTACTCTTCATATTGGCGTTTCTTTTCTTGGCTCTTAAAGTCAATATTTGAGGTTAGGTTCGCTCAATTACAATATAATTTTCTTCTTTTTTTTTTCCTTTGGATTACCTGTTGTTGGAACTGCCGCTTGCGGTGCAACAAATTCTTCGTCTCCATCAAAATTTTCAAACGGTGGCCCCGTAAAGTTCACCTGAACGAAAATACAAAACATCTCCAATGCGGAACAAAGTAATTTCTTCACTTCCGTCGCATCTTTCAGTTGCGATACGATCGTCTCACGTTGCTCCGTCCATGCTGCGACCGTGCGATCAAACGATTCCGGTAATTTCCATTCGAGGCGACGTAGGCGGCGCAACGATTCATCTTCGATAGCTGCAAGAAGAGAATTTTTCATAATAACTGGCGAATTTCTTGCTGCAGCAAGCACGTGCTTACCATCGATCTTTGTTAAATCCGAGAAATTTAACATAAAATCCTTGTTGAATGGATAGAGCGTTAATTGCTCCATTTCGTTCATGTAGGAGACTTCGTTCGCTAACTGATGATCGAAAGTTATCGAATTTTTAAGCGCAATGTCGTATTTGGCGTAGTCTGCGTCACAATTGCACATGCGACAAAGTTACCGTAATTCCATTGCGGGCAGATTCTGTGCAGCAATGCGAATTTCCATCTGTGTCATGAGCTGTCATGCTGCGTTTTTAATGTGAACTTGTCGACATTTCTTAGCTACTTTGTATCGCTTATTTTCATGACGTGATGTATCTTTACTTGCATAATGAATCATTTTATAGATGCGAGCTAAATTTTAATGCATAATTCTTAGTGAAGGCATACTGTAGTACATAGTACTCAATTGCTCACACTGTTATATCTTCAAGACTGTTCGCTGTCATGTACTGTTCGACGCAGTATCAATTTTTCGAACGCGTGTGCAGATTGATGAGTCGTTCCATATTCAGGTGTAACATTTGCAGTCACGTTAGCACTGCGTAGGAAATTCGCTTTCATTCATTCATCATTTGATGCTCTGTTGCTCACGTTTTATGCCTCTGGGGCACATATAATACGTCGTATGTAATACGTCAACGAGTTCAACTGACCGGTAAGTTGAACTACAGGGGTACTTATTGTCGGCTTAGCTCCATACGGTATGTCTCCGTCAACGCAACTTTCAACGTTCGTTTCAGCATTGTACCCGTTTACACATACCGTCAAAATCGTTCAACAAAAACCAGTTTTTAGGAGAGTGGAGAGCGGGGAGAGCAATCCGGATTTGATATGCAGTGTTATGGCAATGGAGATGGCAGGATAAAATATTTTAGGCTGCGCAAAAGTTTGCTTGACGGTTCGATAAGAGCCAAAAGGCTAAGAATTATTTTTCCGTCGTTACATTAATGTCAGTCAAAACTGCCGATGGATGACGTACGACGTATTAGGGGCTATTTACACTACAACCGCATATAAAATTTTTTCTGCATATTCCCCAAAATGTGCCACTGTGCACTTTTGCGATTCGCCTTTGCTTGAGAGATCAGCTGATTTTAAAAATGCTAAATGCGAAAGGCTGTAGTGCAAACAGCAATTTTTAAAAAATCGCATTTTTGGGATGCAAATGCGGTTACAGTGTAAATAGCCCCTTACTTAAGGTCTCGACGTGCGATGGTTCATAGCATGCGATCGATAGTATGAGGCCATTTACACGTTAAGACATTTCGATAATGAAACACACTTTTTGTGGGCTAGGGACGCGCGGGGATGTGGTATGGTAGCGTTTTTCGCTCTTCCCCTGCCTCCCTTACCATCGAAAATTTGTTTCATTATCGAAATGTCTTAACGTGTAAATAGCGTATATGCGAATGGAAACCGCTCATGGCAGATGGTATGCGAGATATAGCTTCCGATATTACATGCCATCTATCGCTTGCGATGGGCTGTCACTTTTGAATTTTTTTTTATGGTGTTCTCTTTTCTGCAAGAACGGATTTACCCAGAATATCGGGATTTTTTCTTTTCTTTTTCGCTCTTGATTTAACAAATCTTGCATTCCTTTCGATGTTTTAGCGCTTATATGCAGCGATTTTTCTCGCAGAATGCCATCTTAAAATGCTCATCGCATACAGAAATTTGCCCACTCAAAAAAATCTCTCTACCTGTTGCCATCGCATACCATAAAATTGAACAGATGGTATGCGCATGTCGAGTCGCACTGTAATATTGTTAGTGCTTTATATTAGGGTGGAGAAGAAAACGATTCTTATTAGTATCGATGTTCTCACGATTATCGATTTTTTTTTTTTTTTAGCTTCAAATTTGAATTGGAGTCAAATGTGAATCCATTCATCTTCTTTTTCTTTAACTAACTGCCTCCAAATGAATGGTTTATTCTGAAGCCTGACTTCCAATAGTGCAGAAATTCCTTCGGATCAATCCTTTTAGAGAATGCATTATCATTGGCATATAGAACTAGATTTTCCATAGTTACATTGGACAACAAACTTGTAGGTTGTACATACTGTCTTAAAATCATACAAATACATGAGAATATATTGATATCCTTAATTGCATACATTCCCTATCCCCACAACGTTAAGTTGATATATACATACATATATATTGTTTTAATTTATAATTATTTTTAATATAAAAAAAAAAAAAAAAAAAAACTAACATATTAATATCGACAATTCAAGTTCAAATCAATCATATAAGTTCAACTTGGTAGCGACGAGAACGCGCACAGTCTGATCAAATGAGCCGGCAACGGCAAGTCCCAATTTATCGGGATGCCAGTCAAGACAATGAACTGGTTGTGTTGATATTGTCGTTGCACTGAGCATCTGCAAAGTGCCAGCGACGCCCACTTGTGTCCCATCGGTGGCATCTTGACGACGTTTCTCAGGATACTCGTAACGCCACAAACGTAACGAGCCAGTGCCACCACAGGTGGCAAATATATCACGATTCTGAGGTAAATGCCTTATTGTCCATACTGTTGATTTTGGACCACTAATGACACCATTACTGCCAACCGAACGACCAGCATTACGTTCTTCCAAATGCGTAAAGCCCATTGTCGCATGCTGTGTACGCATATCGTAGACAAGAAGACCACCCTCCAAGGTAACAACGCCCATCTTATTCATGGGTATATCACGACGATCGAATTCAATTCCACAAATGCCATTCTTCAACGATGTTTCCCAGCGCAATGCCATCGCACGTAAATCGAATAGCTTTAAATCCCCGTTATCATAGCCGGCGGCGACACAGCGATCCAAATCGTTGTAACTATCACCGAATGCAACGGCCCAGCAATCGCGGCCATTCGTTTTACCATTCTTATCCGGTTCGGGTGACATATCGGCGACTGGTCGTCCACTCTGTCGTATATCCCAGACCCGAACAGCACCATCACGTCCGCCAGTGACGATCTCAGGTGGACCACAATCGATTTGCTTGCCACCAACTGCATCGATCGCATTGATCAGACCATCATGCGCAGACGCATTATAAACAGGAATGTCCGAATGCTCCAGGTCACTGAAATTATGGAAAATAACCACTATTCCAATACAAAAATATTATTGAATTACCACTACACTACGTTTATACGACAGAAAATCGCAATTAAAAATTAATCGCGAATAGTGAAGTCGCCGTTTATACGACAATCCAGAATAACGAACATTTTCATGCTACCTTATTGTGAGAAAAAAAAAAAAAAAACGATCTGGCGAAAACAGATTTGAGTTTTTACAATTTTCTATGACAAATTCGCCGTACATATTAGGCGACAAAGTTTGGTTTGATGGCGAGGGACGTGGTATGGGAGTGTTTTTGTCTCTTCCCCGTGCGTCCCTCGCCAACAAACCAAACCAACTTTTTCGCCGCTGATTTGTCGCCCAAGTAATATGAACGGCGACAAAGCGATAGAATTTCAGACTTCTCCTGTCCTGTCATGCGATTAATGCAAAAGCGGAACGATACTCTTACGAAATGCTTCTGTTTCCCTATGATTATAATAAACAGTGATGCGGGTCAGAATTAGTTATGATTTCTTCTCACCGTTTATACGGTAAAATTCGCTGTTCACGATATTTTTTAATCGCTAGCGAGCGCGTACGGCATACGTATAAACGCAGTAATATTCAATCACATTACATACATTACTTGCAATTGTCCCTTAAAGTTACCAATCGCCATATGACGATTGCGCAGACGCGAAGCACCAAGCGTACCGCATTTGTACGCACACTGACTGATGGTTTCTTTGACCTTCTCTAGTTTGCCATCATTCAGCTCGTAGATCTGCAATATTCCGTTCGAATTGGGCAGCGAACCGAGTAGTACGAATTTCGCCGAGACCGGAATCCATTTGCAATCGTAAATGGTAAAATTTACCGATTGATGAAGGTGCTCGAACAGTTGCGGCTTGTCCATGGCGCAAATCGGAAAATTTATGAATTTTTTTTTCTTCGTTTTGTTTTGTTTGATCAATAAACAACAAATTTTTTTTCCTTTTTTTTTTTAGTGATGCCAGATTGAGGGATTTTTCTCATTTTGAGGGATTTTTCGATATAAATTTTAACATAGAACACAACGAAATGCTTGGGAGGGATTTTTTCTTAAGCTTTAATTTTTTTTTTTTTTTTTTACGTAGAAAACGGAAAACACGAGAGTTTTTATTCATACATACATATCCCAGGGAAAAGTGGAGTCGAAATTCTGGTAGCATTTTCTTTTTGCTGATGGATGGATAAATTCGATAATGATTCGAGTGATTCGAAAATCAATTAAAATCGATTTTTTGCCACAAAACGAATATAATTGACTGAATGTACACGGGCTAAAAAAACTATTACTCCTAAAGGACTTAAAGTAAATTGAAAGGAAGTAAAGAGCTAATTTTTCGAAGAAAGGAAATCAGCGTTGAAATTTCGATGACAGGTCGACAGAAATATAGAAAATGTATGATTGAAATGCAACCCTGTGAGTCCGATTACTTGCAATTAGTTCAAGTAGCGAAAGTAAGCCAAAGTAATTCTTTGTTTTTTCTACATGTGGTTTGGTATAGGAATTTCAATTGCTGCTTTAGAGCGTAGAGCCATTTAGAATAAAATTTTCTTTCACTCAAGAAATATTCCTCGATATAGTCGTCAAAATAGCCATTTCGACATTATTATATATATTATATTATATACACATTTCTCATTTAATCGGCGACATACGCTGCAGGAAAATCGGCAAAAAAAAAAACGAAAAAATTACTTCGAATCAACTTTCGCATAAACTGAGATGTCAAGTAATCCAAAACTTCAGTGCGCAGGGTTGCATACAACTTTCCGACTTTCGCCAGAGAAATGAACATGTAAATTTTTTTTTACGCAAGAGCAGCTGATTGCGGCATATTGCATCTGAAAACAAACATGGACGTCGACTTCGAAGGTATACAATTTTTGGCATATTATGAAGAATTTACGTAGCGTGCATATAGTTGTCTCTCTCACACGTTGCGGGATCGTAGCGAACTGACTCCTAATGTGCACGTATTTACTGCATATCTCAGTATCGGCTCTTTATAGGATATTCGTGATTTAGCGATTTTTAGACGTGTGCTTCACCAATTTCCTTTCAAGTAATTTTCGATTTTTTGTGCATGTGTGCTTCTTTGGCGCACTTTAACTATGTACTTCATATCTGAGTATATCAAATTGATCGAAAGGAAGTAATCCCTGCAAGACATGCCTACCCGAAACACTAATACAGTTGTAAAAAATTTTATAAGCACTAATACAAATAAAATAAAAATTTTAGCAGCCTTGTTTTATGCAAAAGTGAAGTTTTTTCATGCTATAATACCGACTACTTGTTAAGAATTTTTTTTGGACTAGATGAAGCATCACTATGGATAAAATTTTTAAGTCGAAAGAATTTTTTGGACCTGCAGCTCTTTACAGAATTTATCTTTTTTCACAGCATTACTTAATTTTGACGCTAGCCCTAAAAATATTCTACGGTAGTCTTGCCAGATAGTAATAACTCTTTTCAAAGTAATGTCTGAGGGGTTCTTCGTGAGGCTTTCCATACACCTACCTAAAAAGCTCTGATATATACCATGCACTTTCGATATTGCTTGAATTACTAGACCGAACTTATTACTGTTAACTATACCACATTATAACCCTAGGAATTCTTATTAATAGTATTGGATATTTCACTAGTGAAACAGTCAGTATGCCTACCATGAAAAAGCAAGACAACTGTATGTCAAACATATGCGAGTTGTTCAATATGAAAGAATGGATAAATTCTTTCACGTACATTTGTTTCAGGTAGTTTTTTCACACTGCCCTTTAAGGAGCTAAATAGAATTCTTTTTCATATTGACTACAAATAGTATAGTTAGCGCTATTAGTTAAATCTCCTGGTAATTAACAGGTAGTGTGTTTGCAGGGATGAGCTCATTCTTTTGAAGGAAATCAGAGTTGAAAATTCGATGACAGGTCGACAGAAAAAAAAAAAGAAAAATAATATAAATGCAACCCTGTGAGTCCGATTACTTGCAATTAGCGTACGTGTTCAAGTAGCGAAAATAAGTCAAACTAATTATTTGTGGTACGCATGCAGCTTCGCAAATGCCTTCGCCACTTTTCATCGTAAATTTTATATAACTTTTTGACAGTTGTGTGAAAAATTTCTCATTTCCCACAAATTGCGAAGCTGCATGAGTCAGTCCCACTAGTGTATAGGAAATTTACTTGCTGCTAAGAAGCGTAGAGCCCATTAGAGCAATATATCCCTTTACGGAGAAACGTCACTTGCTCGGAATAGTCAGGGGAACAAAAAAAAAAAGGGGGAAGAAAATGGATTTTGTGAGAAAAGTTGTGCCAAAATTACTAGCAGCACTCTTACTGTTCTCAGTGCTGCCACGGATCGAAACCAAACATAATATTCGGAATCGGCACATTACACTTGAACAACGTTCCTTATATACAAATTTATTTATTATTTTCCGTTTGTATTGTAAATAGTAGGAAAAAAGCTGTAAAATTTTTGTACTTTTTTTTTTTAAATTTGTCAAGTTATGAATTAAGTCGAATTTTAATTGAAAAAAATTCAACTGTCTTTACGGTAGTGCATTAAAAAATTTTAATTAAAAATAAAGTGAAGTGAATAATAAAAATAAAAAACAGGGAAAACATAAACGTACCGATATTCTTTTAATTAAGTGAAGAAAAAAAAAAAAGTTGTTAGAAAGAACAGAACAGACCACCTAACCACCCGACCTCCCGCTTAACACTCGGCACAAGATGTAATTATAGATTAAAACAAAGACAGACGTAGGTATTAACTTTTCGTTGCTGTCACAATATCAAAATACAATAAAAACAAATCACAGAAAAAAAAAAATTAAAAAAATAAAAACAAAACTAAAAACAGAAAATCGAATTCAAAAACAAAAATAGAAAAACGGCAAACGAAAGTACCGCGTGTAAAAAAGCTCACAGCAACAAACAGAAAAGTCCAAAAAAGTCACAAAGAAAAATTTCGAATCAAGGTAAAGATCCGATCAATTGCAAAAGAAAAGTGTCGATATTCCTTTCTTTCTTTATTGTTTTGTTTTCGTTAATTCGTTTTGTCTATAAAAAATTGATTTGTCAATTTGAACTTTGATTTTTCGCTTGCTTGGGAGAACGAGTTTTTTTTATACTTATTTTTATTTTGTATTTATTTATTTTTATTTTGTATTTATTTATTTATATTTTTTTTTTGCAAGCCGTTTGTCTCCTTTTGACGGCAATGAGGAAATCTATTTTTACAGCACACATCCAAGAGCAAAATTTAAGTGCATTCTAGAAGCGCGCATGCAAACACACTCAAAGTAAAATGTTAGTTAAGAGAGATACTAAGTACCCTGCAGAAATTCCAACTAATCCCCGAGTAGCCACAAAAATGCCCTGTTAGATTTGCCAATCAATGCCTTAAACTGTCCTTTTTTTTTTTTCAAATGGAACTGTCATTGAAAAATAACCGCTCGCACATTTAACTACTCCAGGAGTAGACCCACTGCGGCCTATTGTCCCATATGTACCAGTTAGCATTGGAGTGCTCAACTACTCCACGAGTAGGTCTATTGTGACCAATTAGAGGTCAATTATGCAATATGTACCAGTTGGTCTAATCCAGGGGTGGTGCCCAGGACCTATACACTCAGTGTTCATTTGTTTTTGTAAAACTCATAGCATATGCCAGGGGTATACGACTAGCACTGTCCCTGTAGGACGAGTGGGATCAATTGTGGCCCTAGAAGTAGTTCTCGAGAACCTAACTAAGGGGCCATGGTAAACGAGGCGTCTACAGTTCAAAATTTGCTCACACATTAATCTAATATGTTTGCTGCGCTTGCGTCAGATCGTTTCGTGGCGTAGTGAAATCGTATCCGCTTGGCAATCTGAAGGGATCGAGTTAATATTCGAAAAAATCAAAAAATTTTGATGGAAAACCAAGTTTTCGCCACTGCTGTCTCAGAACTTTGCGCACAAAATTTACTCAAAATTTCCTCCTAACAATTTGAAACGTTTCTTTTTTTTAATTATTTACTTTTTAATCCTCGAAGGATTTCAATTTTAATTACAAATTAACAAAAACATATATAACGCTTGGCCGGGGAATTGAACCTGGGGAAATTACGAGCGAGTAGTACTGTTGATTTAGGAATTAGTCGAAGAATACTCCTGAACCAGTTCAATTTTCTACAGGGTTCCTGTACAGTCAGAGCGCTTCGCGTTTTGAAATACGAAATACACTAAGTGCTACACTAATACACCTACGACTAAGGTTTTGTTTTTGAAATCGATGGTTCTATATAGGTACTTTTTAGCATCAATAATACGAATTATGGGTACCCATTATGACCTCGAATAAAATGAGTTTAATTACTGAATTAAATAAGTATTTACATGTCATTTCTGGTTTTCCGTGTCTTAAATGTGTTCAATGATTGACGAAAAATTTTATGTCCTTTCCTTTAAAAAATATTACAAATTGTCACAGTCAACTAAGTATTTTTCTTTTTAATAATAAACCCTGCAAACACACTACCTGTTAATTACCAGGAGATTTAACTAATAGCGCTAACTATACTTTTTGGTAGTCAATATGAAAAAGATTCTATTTAGCTCCTTAAGGGCAGTGTGAAAAAACTACCTGAAACAAATGTACGTGTAAGAATTTATCCATTTCTTTCATATGAACACTCGCATATGTTTTGACATACAGTTGTCTTGCTTTTTCATGGTAGGCATACTGACTGTTTCACTAGTGAAAATATCCAAGTACTATTAATAAGAATTCCTAGGGTTATAATGTGGTATAGTTAACAGTAAAATTCGTTAGACATCACGCATATATCAGTAGTATTATCAGGCAGCCTTTTAGGTAGGTGTATGGAAAGCCTCACGGAAGAACCCCGTATTCAGGCAAATTAACTTTGAAAAAGAGGTATTACCTATCTGTGCAAGACTACTCGCGTAGAATATTTTAGGGCTAGCGATCAAAATTAAGTAATGTTACATGTGAAAAAAGATAATATTCTGTAAAGAGCTGCAGGTCCAAAAAAATTCTTTCGACTTAAAAATTTTTATTCCATAGTGATGCTTCATCTAGTCCAAAAAAAATTCTTAACAAGTAGTCGGTATTATAGCATGAAAAAACTTTACTTTTGCATAGCACAAAGCCGCTTACATCAGCCGTCTCTTTTACGCATACGTAATTTAACAAAGGCTTTTATCCTACTCGCTCTCACTCATATCATACGCTAAAATTTTTATTTTATTTGTATTAGTGTTTATAAAATTTTTAACAACTGTATTAGTGTTTCGGGTAGGCATGTCTTGCAGGGTAGAGCTCGGATTTTGAATATTTTGAATTTTTTTGAATTTTCTTGCATTTAAATGTGCTTTTTGAATATTTTATTCACTGAAGTAGGCTTTTTTTTTGTTAATTTGATAATTCAACACATATATTACTATATATGTCACTCTCATAGATTTTGGGCGGGATATTTCGCGCCAGTTAGAAAGAGATGTTACTCGGCAGGAAAAAAAAGAGCGAGAGAGAAATACTTTTGGTGAGTACCTAAGTGAAAAATGCTCATTTTGGTGGGTACCCAAGACCGTGGTGGGTACCCAAGACTGTGTTGAAAAGAGCCAAAATAGAAACGGCTCCTGAGTGACATATATAGTTATATATGATTCAACATTTTAATAGGCATACGAAATCGAACTAATTTGGAATTTTTGACTGTGAATTTTTGGCATTTTTGTTTGAATTTTTTTTTTTTAATTTTGAATTTTTTGCATTTAAAAAAATTTGTTTGAATATTTTTTTGAATTTTTTTTTTCATTTTTTTACATATTCAAATTCCGAGGCATAGTTATTACTCTGCCGTAAGAGACTTTTAGGCACCCCTGGTCGAATCTTTTGACTACACATTTTCTATACCACTTATTGCTACTCATCGTCTAGTCAATTCTCATACATAAAATATTCTAAATTTTGACTAGTCATATTCTGAGTACCCTCAGAGTACTCCATTTTCACAATTTTGACGTCTTCATTACTGCAGGGGTAGCTATTTGTGTATACAGTCAAACTTCTTTATTTCGAATTACCATAATCCATTAGAATTTTTTTCGACTTATGGAATACAAAGTGAAAAATTTTGACTGCAATTCATGCAGAAATAATTTTGAATTGTCTCAAGCCTCAAGTTTAGGGGTATTTAACAAGGTCTAGGTACTAGGGCATGCTCCCAAAAATTCTCGCCCGAAACCAAAGTTGCACGAAATTCATTTACTGAAATTTCTATCGATTATTCCTAACATTTTGCTTTGGCTGTAAGCCAATGGAAAAACAATTGAAAACTTTGTAAAATCTTCTCATCTAGAACTTTTTATGTAAATAAAGTTGATTGTTTTTTCGTTTCCCACATTACGCTTTTCAATATTCTCAGATCTAAGACGTGTTTGAACGAAACCTGTTCGATTCCCAATTATCAAAGTTCGAATATCGGACGAACTGCTTGAACAAGTACATACTCAACTTTTGATTACTTGAACGAGATATTCGCCACGAGATCGATCGATCGATCGATCGATTGATTGCAATAAATTTCCGCAATCCAAAAAAACAAAAAAATGTTTTTGTTTTAATGGAAAGAAGGCGTAAGACCTACCCGAGGGGACGGGTGTTATATTTGTGCCAATTCAAACAGTCTTAGTTCGTAAACTGGGACAACAATGACGGCGCACAGTGTCGTGTCGCCATACATCTTGCGGCCAAAAATAGAAGGAGTTGTGCTAGGGAAATGAAATTTGGCATGGAGGTTTATTTTGATGACATTAAGGAATTAAAAAAAAATTGATGAATTCACGTGGGTGTCACGGATGTGGGATATTTTTTTATATCATTTTTAAAAATCACATCCTCGATTCGAATGCGGATATGATTATTTTTAGGAGAGAAACTTTTATCAGAAATAAAAATGAGTAGATTTTAATAACACAGCCACAAAAATGGTGTCAGACCCACTGTGCTTACCACATATATGTTTTCGGAGTCACTGAATCCAAATTTTAGTTCCATATAACTGCATCGGGTCTGCGTTTTGCTATAAAGAAAAAAAAAGTAGGCTCTAAAGCCCATCTCGTGCATACGTTTTTGAGGTAATGGCTAAATCTGGAACCGAAGGAACTATGTGGACCTCAAAATTGGATTCGGCCACTGCGAGACCATGGAATGTGCATAGTGAGAGACCATAGTGATAGACCAATTTAATACAAATTAATTGTGTTATGGGCAATTCCACCAGAAACTTTTTTGCTTGTAATCGAACCATTAAAAAAAAATTAAATAAATTAAAACCTTAAAAAATTAAGAAAAAATTTTTGTCTTCCAAAACAACTACACTCTGAACAAAAAAAAAAAATCTGTAATTAAAAAAAAATTCAGAAAAATTCCCGCCGCCAGCAGGGATAGAACCCCGAAGCTCACGACTGTCGAGTCACAGTTTAAAGCACTGAGCTATCGAAACCTCCGGAGACGGTTGATCAGAATGCGAACTTATACGTCTAAGTGAACGAAAGCGAATTTGAACATAAAAAGTAACTGTTTTTCAACTGTGTTCATTTGACTGCCTTTTTCAGTGCATTTAACGCGGAATACAGTTTATTTGACCACTCTTACTTGAACTGTTCTAAGTAGTTGATTTAACTGTTGTTATTTCTCTCGGTGTATAGAAATGATCACAGTCACCAGGAGATTCGATTCGGCCATGTTCGTTCGTCTCTCCGTAGAATTTTTCCTTTCAGATCTAAGCTATCTCAAGCGAATTCGTTACACATTAGACTCTGCAGCGACTTTTTATGATTGAAACACCAGAGTTCTGATGAAAAGTGGTTGATGGGATCACTTTAAAGGATACCTCCAGTACCAGGGTTCGTCATGAAAATCACAAAAAAAAAAGATTAAGACTTTTAGGCTTTTTATGGCAATGAAATCACCAGAATTCCTTGTCTTAATAAGCGTGGTTTTGGGGGTTTTTCTCTTTTACAAATAACAGAACAGAGAGAAGTTATAAACAAAGGAAGTCGTCTCAACGTCTCTTCCATAACTACAAAACGAAAACGAAATAATATGTAAACAAATGAAGCTGTTCATTTATGTATGTATTTTTGGATATTGTATTGTCAGGCTCGTAGCAATATAACACCCTTACGTGTTTTTTCTTACTTCTTGGTATCGATTTTGACGATTGATTTGCCAAATTCATGAGCGAAAACTCAATGGTTACAATTAACAGAAATTAAGTCTTCGATTTGATTTCCTCGTGATTTTGACACGAATGCATGAAAGCATGGCGAAGAATTATCATTTTGAATAATTCATCTCAAAGAGAAGTACAGGCATACGATATACGATATAATCAACGATTGATTGAAGTCGGAATATTGTCTAAATTCTACTACTTTTGAAGTGACAGCAGCAGCTGTCAGCGGAGTTTAAAATTCGTTTGAGGCATGACTTTACGTATCAGTTGAAATCTTGAAGATCTTTATCTATAAGCGATGGGGGAAATCGGACGGAATGTTTTCGGAAGAACACCAAAAGGCTGGAAAATATTTGTTTGCGTGACAGACTCATGAATTCAAAGCTTATCAAAATTACTTTTATCATCGATATTTTACTGAACTTGGATCTGGAATTACGGACCATATTGAGCGCAGTAGAATATCCATATGGCCTACGCTCCATAAGGAATCACGTAGTAGTAGAAGTAGTAGTAGTAGTAGGTAGTAGTAGTAGTAGTAGTGTAGTAGTAGTAGAAGTAGCAGCAGTAGTAGTAGTATTAGAGGTAGTATCAGTGGTAGCAGATGTAGTACTAAAAGTAGTAGTAGCGCTAGCGGAAGTAGTAGTAATAGTAGTAGTAGTGCTTGTATTAGTAGAAGTAGTGGTAGTAGTAGTATAGGTAGTAAGTATCAGTGGAAGTAGTAGTAGTAGCAGAAGTAGTAGTAAAAGTAGTAGTAGAAATAGTATTAGAAGTAGTGGTATATGTAGAAGTAATAGTAGTAGCAGTAGTAGTGATAGTAGTAGTACAAGTAGTAGAAGCAGTGGTAGTAGTAATAGTAGCAATGGTAGCAGTTCCATAACTCACAATTCGCAATAATTTTCATAACTTTGACTTATGGAAATGTTGGGTTAGAGAATTTATATGGTAAACTCTTCCTAAAAAGTATTCGATCCATCCGATTCGGTGATTGGATCAGCCTGTGTGCGGATTCACTGTACGTTAAACGATTCATTTTTAATGGCTCAAACTTCATTGTAACTTTTTTTTTGCACATTTTTTATGTACACTAAGCAACACAAAGGCACTTTAAGTACCCCTTTCTAATATATATAATTTCGTTCCTAATATTTGCTCCATTAATTCATAAAATGAATGTATCACTTATTAGTGCTATTTATTTATTTTTTTCATTTTCTGTTGCATTCGTTGTTGATTTTCAGTTTCCTTTGTTCGGTTTTTAATGTACTTTTATTAGCACAATTATGGCTGATAAGGTTTTTTGTGATTTAAATATTGTAGGTATATTTACCTATGTTATTGTAGGTGTGAGCCTTTATTTTATATACCAACAATATTTGACTATATTGAACTTCTCTTTCCTCATTCCTTTCAGTTGGGAATTGTATTCGCTTGTGTCGCTGTGAATGTTAGCGCTGGTGTTTTTAATTTAACGACTGGTACCTTTTGGGATTCGATTATTGCGATGGCCTTTGTGGAAATCGTTAAATATATTTATGAGACGATACTTCCATATTGCAAAGTTTTTCTAGATCCATTATTTTAAATGAAAAACGGTCAGAATGTGGAAACATGGAGAGAGAGAGAGAGTTTTATAATTATTTATAATTAAGTAATTTAGTTCATAGTGTAAGCAGAGTAAATAAATTTTGTGTCGATCTTGTAACATCTAGAACTAAGCCCCGGAAGTATAGGAAAATATATGTATTCATATATGTATTCTTGATCAGGATTGAAAGCCGATTCCATTTGGAGATGTCCGTCTGTCCGTCCGTCCATCTGTCCGCCTCTGGTTGGATCCCCTTTGGAACGGCTGAACCAGTCCGTACGGCAAAGGCAGCACCTAGACGAATCTTTTAAAACATTCTTTGCAAATTTTTACCAGGTCGTAGTCCATATTTTTATATTTGCAGTCGTTGCAATTAATCAGGGTTGTCATAGAATTACGATAGCTGTCGGAATTGGAATTTTAGTCGACTGCATTTACATGTATGTATATCTGATAGACAGCCGGATAAAATAGGGTTCTGTGCTACTAAGAATCGATAATGGTTCCGATTCAAAACCAAAAACAACAAAATTTGTAAATTCCGTATAAAATTTCGATCGGTTTTAATTCCGATTCCGATAGCTATCGGATTCTGTGACACCCCTGAATATAGGTTTGTGTAAACTTTATCATTGAAATATCACACGCATATACTTAGTATTTCGATCATGACCCTTCCTCATCGGTCGTAATTTTTTGTCCCGAATTCATGAATGCGGTAGATAGTATAGTTTGATTCTAAACACTTTCGTTCAGCTCAGGTGGCATATTAGGGGTATTCAAAAAGGCGTCGAAAAAATCGAAAATTGCGACTTCTTAAAAATTTTTTAAACTTTTTTGTATCTTGCACAACTTTTTAAGCTGATAAAATTTTCCGATTTTCCGACGCCTTTGTGAATACCTTATAAACTCGTATATATTTTTTTTAAAACTCTCATGATAATTAAACGGAAACGTTCTCAGAGCACGTGTACCTAATGTATATTTCGAATGGAATTAGTTGGTTTAAAAGCTGTCAGCCATGAATAAATGGGATTAAATTATATATGAAATTTTTTTGATTTTCAATTTTTTGTTGTTTTGAAGTGCTCAACTAGCAAAAGGCGATAACAATGTACATAGTATAGGTAAAAAATACAAAACAAATTTCTTAGTTTATCAAAACAAATCACAGAAGCGAGTGAGGAATTTGCAATTGAGATTAATATTTGGCAGGAAAGAAGAAAAGTATAGGAAATAAATAGCAATATTTACTTTTAATATAAAGAAAAATAAAGAAGGATGGAAAAAAAGAGAAAATGTCCGAAAAATTATAGAATATGTCTAAGAATGTCCCAAAATGTCCCAAAAAATGTCCCAATACGTCTCCCAAAATGCCCCAAAACATGTCCCAATATGTCCCAAAATGTCCCAAACATGTCCCAATATGTCCCAGAATAACGATAAATGTCCCAAAACATGTCCCAATATGTCCCAAAATGACGATAAATGTCCCAAAACATGTCCCAATATATCCCAAAATGGACGAAAAATTGAGAGTAACACGAAAAATAATGTGACGTCATTCTAAGCCAATATGGTGGACCATCTAAGATGGCGGAATAGTTATTTTTGACAATGGCTTGTTTACTAGCTCAATATGGCTGTATTTTTTCGAAATGAAAGGGCTTGTTGAGAGTAACACGAAAAATAATGTGACGTCATTCTAAGCCCAATATGGTGGACCATCTAAGATGGCGGAATAGTTATTTTTGATGCATTTCTACAATATGGGTATCAAATGAAAGGGCTTGTTAGAGAGTAACACGAAAAATAATGTGACATCATTCTAAATCCAATATGGTGGACCATCTAAGATTGCGGAATAATTATTTTTGACTCGTTTCTACAATATGGGTATCAAATGAAAGGGCTTGTTGAGAGTAAATCGAAAAATTATGCGACGTCATTGTAAATCCAACATGACAGAACATCCACGATGGCGGACTGTCTGATAGTACTGTCGACCACGCCGTTGTTTACTTAGGCTTCGAAATTCATTCTTTTCATTAAATTTTGATTATCTGCGAAGATTGAGCTTGGGAGCTTTTCGCGATTCCTGTATCTCATTCGAAAAACTATCGTTATGACAGCTATCGATGATGTCAATGTCATTATAGATAAAATATTTTTTTGTCCATGAAACTTCATCACTATTTGTGATAATTGTCATTTTCGAACGAAAGCCGTTTTCGTTCCATAAAATGTTATCTTAAAAAAATTCATTTCTTTTACAATCATTCTTAAAATATTATTGAAAAATATATTAAGATAAGATAAGACTATTGAGGAGATTTCGTTCAAATAAAATTCATTGATGATAGAAATCATTTGCCAATTAGGCTTCTTTAATCTTCAATTTATTTAGATTTATTAATATTGTACTTATGTATTCTCGCTGATCTTTGGACGACCCTTTTTTCTTTGAATTAGTTAGTAAAATGTCAACAATCATTGAGCTCGTCGTCGTCTTATCAAAGATTTTGCCCAAGTCTTTAACATCCCCAATCGAAGTCCAAGATGCCTGTTTGGACTTCTACCTTGCGAGGGCCATAGATAAGCGAATTATTATCGCTCGTTTAATGCATTGATAATCTAGAATTAATGAAAATTTTGATTAAAGCTGAAATGATACTGCCGATAAAATTTCAATTCGTTTGTCAAATTGAGGGCAAGCTCGATGGGGAGCGTCAGTTCCAATTGGTTATAGTGTTTGCTAGTCTAATTGGTGAGCCACGATTTATCCTTTTTCCTTATTCGATCGCATTTAGCATTTTCAGGTATTTCGATAAACTCTCAGATTGGATGAACTCGAAGACTTTGGCGGATTGTGTTTTTTTTGTTTTGTTTTTTTTCTTTTTTGGAGGGTATGTGAGTGGCGAAATCTAACATACATCCCAGAGGCCAACAGTGTCTACCGCCTGCAAAGTATACGAGACTAAGCGACCTGAATATTAATAGCTTACAAAGTATACAAGATTGCAGCCAATAGCTTACAAAGTATACAAGATTGTAGGCGAACTGTCCACCAATAGCTTACTTTATGTGGTGGTGGTGGTAGGCGTTCATTCTACAAAATGGCCACGCTCGAACAAAAGTATACTAGGATGGTATATAAGGTCGTAAGCATTAACGCCTACGAAATGTGTTACGGTTTATTGCTTCTTTAGGCACCATTTTGGCCGCTGGAATGCTGATACGTGGTGTAAACATAAAGTCACACTCTTTAATCCGCTGACCACACGATCGCAACTTCTCGTGGCGTTTTTCTCATTCCAAAATCTTCTTACTTTATTTCCCTTCAATCGATCATAGTCTTAATCCATTTGACGGCAAGCGATAATTCCAAAACTTTTCAAAATCGTATCAAAAATGAGAAAAACGGGTAGACCGCCATTAATTTTTGCACCTTTTTTGGGATGGAACTGTTGAGGGGACGGTTCTAAACTAGTTCTAAAATTCCTTCCTTCTTTTTTTTTTTTGTATATACGAAAAGCTCCTTTATGATGGTCTTTTGAAGGTAAAACGGCTGCAAATTGGTGAATGTTCTTCAATTTAATGAATAAGATCGAAAATCATCGAAATTGATCGCTTACACTGTCGGCCATAAGATTAGAGACCCGTGATTGTAACTAGTGTAGCGTGCGCCCGCATTATTTAATCATTTATCATTCAATAAACCGCATTGTCTTATCGTCAATTTTCCTTATCACAGAAAAATGTTGAAAGGTTCTAATTCCTTTAATATTATTTATTTTTACTCCATGGGTTAATTTACATTGCGCAATTCATTGCGTTAAAGTTGATTTTTATTCGCTCAGTCTCGTTTGAGCGACAAAATTTTCCGACCGTAGAAGAAACTTGGAAACGATTCTTTTAAAGCTTAAATTGCGTGGCAGATAAAGTTCATAGTAAAAAAAAAAAAAAAAAAATTTCCTTCACAATGAATCATGTGAATGCGTTTCAACGCAATAAATTGTACATAGTTTTTTGTTCTGAAGTTAATCGTTTTGTTTATTCAAAAGCGAACGAGTGTGTCCGATGACAATTTTCTCATAAGCTGAGCGTTTATGTGTAGGTCCGTTTATGCACTGCTGCTTTGTACAATTAGGAAACGAGGTTTATGAGTCAAATTTTTATTACGCCAACTGAAGCAGTAACCTTTTTTTTGTTTTTTTGGTTCAAGCGTTAACTGTTGAAATCGTTGTCGAACTAAAATTTTATACAAAGCGATAAAAATGCAAGTAACTTAAACTCAAGCTCAAAATCGAATATTGCGAGAGCCCGATGCGAGAGTGCGCGACGTCACGAAAATGTTTTGCGTGACGCATTTCAATCTCCAATGAGAGTTTTGCGTCACGCAGATGGAAGTATATAATCGCTTCTAATAATTCAATATTTGAACCAAGTACCAATCTAACGAGTACCGATTACTCATAAAAATTATTCGTTATCACTTGAGTTTAAATTTTAATTCAAAATTTTCAAAAATTTTCAAAAAATTTCAAAATGAACCAAAGCTCGCGAAATATCCGAAAAGCTCTTTTTCACGGTGAACAGTGAACAGTTTTTTTTTTATTAGTTTAAACGAGTACCCAATAGCGAGTACTCAAAAAATAGCTACATCATTAACCTGTCAAATTGCCGCCTCGCAACGAGAAATATGAAATTTTTGAAAATTTTCTCGCTACGATTTCTCGCAGTGCGATACATTGGAGCTTGAACCATACTGATTGAATGTATTGAAACTTGTGTGCGTCTCGCGCTCTCGCATCGGGCTCTCGCAATGTTGGATTTTGGGCTTCAAAGCCTCCTACTTGCGTTAAGGGGAGTTATTCTGATGTAAAATGTTTTTCATAAGACAATAAAGTTGTTGGAAATATTTTTTTATTTTAGTAAAGCTTAGGCCCCAGTTTGGCTAGGAATGGAAAACTCCATATAAAAAAAAGCTTCAGAAAATTCTTGACAGATAATTTAACGCGGCATTTCTGATGGCTGGGGTGGGTCTCAGTTCAGTGAAAAAAGTATCTTAATACTTTAAAAATTGAAAAAAGTGGGCGTGGCAGAAGGGCGGTTTTCGAAAATTGTCTCCTACACCCGAAATTCAAATTGGACTTGAACGAAATTTGGCACTTATGCTTCCTTTGTAGCCTTTAACATCCTTCCAAAAAATTTCCTTGATCGGTCCATTTTTAAGGGTACCTCCAGTACTAGGGTCTGTCACAAAAATCCCAAGACTTCCTCAAAATCGGACTTTTTCAAAATATTTCAATGAAACTTAGAATTTGACCGTATATGTAAGCCTCCGATTAGAATTCCAAAAAATTGGAAAAGTGGGCGTGACAAAGGGGCAGTTTTCATAAAGAAATTCAACAAAAGTCGGTATATAGGGCCCCTTATGGCCTTAAACACCTCTTGATATTAAAAATTATTTGAACATTTGTGTCTTTGTCGGGTATTTTATTGTCTATAACAGCCTTACTTGTTTTTTTTTTCGTCGATCGTCACACTTCTTCGCCGATGGGGCCCTCAAGAAAGATGACAAAAAAAAAAAAGAATATATAGACACCGGGCCTATAATTTCTCTTAACGGAACTGATTCCAAGTCAATGATCTTTCTTATCTCTTCGAAGAACGTTTGCATTTTTTTTAAAAGATTTATTTACATACTTATTCATAGATAATAAACAATTGCGGCTTATATGCAAATATGTGTGTATTTCTATTAAAACAAAAAAACATGCATTCCCCCCGAAACGGAATCGTGTCCGAAAAGAATCTTTTTTTTTTCTTCCTGATAACCTTTTGAACCGCTTGAATGTCCCAAAATGAATTTTGGTCAGCTTCGAGACAAATTCGGACTCTGGATTTTATGTGTATGAAAACTCAAAGAATAATTGATATGGAAAAGAATTGTCCACAAATAAAGCCCAAAATCCAATATTGCGAGAGCCCGATGCGAGACACCGGGGCGAGACGCACACAAATTTCAAATACATTCAATCGTATGGCTCAAGCTTCAATGTATCGCACTGCGAGAGCTCGTAGCGAGAAAAGTTTGAAAAATTGAATATTTCTCGTTGCGAGGCAGTTTGACAACTAATGATGTAGATATTTTTTTAAGTACTCGCTATTGGGTACTCGTTAAAACTAGTGAAACCAAAAATGTTCAAATAAAATTTTTTGGTAATTTTAAAAACATAAAGCAAAACTTGTTTGAAAATAAAAAAAATGAGTAGTGAACAAGTTAAGCAGCAGTTATAGCCGTCATAAGCGAGAACATATGACATAACGAATAATTTTTATGAGTAATCGGTACTCGTTAGATTGGTACTTGGTTCAAATATTGCATTACTAGATGTGAAATTATGCTATCATCTGCGCGACGCAGAACTTTCATTGGAGATTGAAATGCGTCACGCAAAACATTTTCAAAAATTTCATATTTCTCGCTGCGAGGCAATTTGACAGGTTAATGATGTAGCTATTTTTTTATGTACTCGCTATTGGGTACTCGTTTAAACTAATAAAAAAAAAACTGTTCACTTTTCACCGTGAAAAAGAGCTTTTCGGATATTTCGCGAGCTTTGGTTCATTTTGAAAATTTTCTGAAAATGTTTGAATATTTTGAATTAAAATTTAAACTCAAGTGATAACGAATAATTTTTATGAGTACTCGGTACTCGTTAGATTGGTACTTGGTTCAAATATTGCATTACTAGAAGCGATTATATACTTCCATCTGCGCGACGCAGAACTTTCATTGGAGATTGAAATGCGTCACGCAAAATATTCGCGCGACGTCTCGGCGTCTCGCATCGAGCTCTCGCAATATTGGATTTTGAGCTTAAAGTAACTAAATTCCGAAAGAAATTGTCAGGTCGATTAAAATTGGTCCTAAAGCAGTCACGATATATACATTGTATATGCAGGGCCAGATTAAGGCTTATGGGGGGCTCTTAGGCCGGCTGTTAAATGGGGACCGCTTTTCCTTTCAAAAAAAAAAAAAAATTCTAATGTAAAGAATTTTCAATTCATTATTGATTTTTTTTTTTTTTTTTGGTTACAGGGGGTTGGGGGCCCCTCTTTTTTATGATAAAGGCAGTAAACCAATAGAACCACAATTGCACAAATTCCTGATCGTTGACGTGTGGGTTCCCATATCTAAGGATATAATATATCTCTTCCGAAAATATTTAAATCTCTGACGGTTTTAGTTAAGACCATAGTAAACAAAATGCGTCAGAATATATGTATGTAGGTACCTTTAACCTTTTTTTTGTTTTTTTGTCTATCTAATCTGATAGAATATTTATTACAACGCAGTCTGTCTAGACAGTTGTTTATTCTTACTTTCAAAACATAAAATAGATATGCATGCGCGGGCCCGTTGAGATGAATTTTCCCTCGGAGCCCCTGAAAATAATAATTTGAAATTGAACGCACAACTTTCGGAATTCCTTATTCCCTTCGACCGCATACGAAATATAGGAGCTTTTTGATGAAAAAACTATACAATCATTTATAATTATTTTTGAAGATTTCATAAGACATACATTAACACTAAAGGGCTGATTACACGATATGGCTACTGACCAAATTTTGGCTGTTTTCGGAACAAATTTTGTCCCAATCGAAAACAAATCGTGTAATTATCAAACATACGTATGGCCATATGGCATTTGGTCGCATTTGTTCACGTCAAAAGCAAACGTTTGTTTGCAATGCAGCCATATCGTGTAACACCCCAACAAAATGTTGAGGACAAATTTTTTTTAGCCAAATTGTGACCCAATTACATTTGGACGCAAACGAAAAATGGCGGCATGCATATGTTTTGGGAAAAATGGCGTATATCGTGTAAAAATCAAACATACAACTTGAGCATATGCACCATATTTTAATCAGATAAAAACAGCCAACAGCGTTTGGTCAGTTACCATACCGTGTAATCAGACCTTAAACCTACCAGAGCGGTCGAATGAACGCTTTTGAGATTTGAATCAAAATTGTTAAAATTCCAGGTTTTTAATTCAGTAAGATAGCAAATCATGACAGTTGTTGTTGATGATGATGATGATTATGATAATGTAAACGTCGAAATGTCATCGACATAATTCTGTCAAAGAAAATTTGGAAAAATTTTATAACTTTTTGATTTCATCCACTTTATCCAATCAAAGTTATCCGACATTATCTCAAAGGTTAAACGAGCAAGTTGAAGGAAAGAAGCAGAAACAAGAAAACGGCTTTTCAGTTGAAGGAAAATTTTTTTTGTTGATTTTGATTGATTGAAACGTCACGCACCGAGTCATGAGGAAACGCAATCGCAAGGCAAATCAATTGTGAACATCATCTCCACGATTGTTTGTAATTCTTTTTAATTAAAAAACCTACAAAGCCACGGCGCCAAAAAAAAATATGGCCATTGCTCAAGTCGCGCGACATTCAATGGGGGAAAATCGATTCGAAGAATCGCGCATTAAACATTTTAGTGCTGAATCGTTGAGTACACGGCTTTCTCCGGGAGAGTGTGATTTGACGCGCTTCTTCGTATTTAGCACCTTTAATGGAACCAACAATGGTCGTATCCTCCGCGTAATTCAACATTCACTATTTTACGTCATAGAAAAAAAATATTTTGTGTGTAAATAAAACAAAAAGCGCAAGGAAATTCTTCTTTTTGTTGTTGTTATTTTTAATTCATTATTTGTTCTTTCATTAAGTTCGTTTGTGGCATTGAGCGATTCGCTGGAATTTCGATACCCGGAATTATTCGGTGCGTTATTTCGGGAATGTATGTATGTAAAGGGTCTGGCGGGAAAGGAATTTTTTAATTTTGTTCATTTTTCGATAGGTGCCATCTAAAAACACTGTGGAGATTACTTTTTAGATTTTCATTTTGAACGGTCCTTGAAATACGAGTATCCTTGAAAATCTTTTTTCAAATAAGCCTTTTTTCAAAATTTTATATCTCAAAAACTAATTAACATAAGAAGATGAAACAAACGGTGACTTATTGTTAATAAGACAAGGAATATAGAAAATTTATTTTTAAATTTTACACTGAGAAAAATTTTCCCACAGAACTAAAAAACAATTTTAACAATTTTTTCCAGTGTATTACCAGTTTGACGCCGCTCTAAAATTTTTTTCAAAAATACCTCTAAGTATTTGCTTTCATTTGAAAAAAAGTTTCATTCAAATTAAATGGCGCAACAGTGAGATATTGAAAAAATTACAAGTGCACATAGATGCTCTAGTACTAATATCCAGTACAAATGTACGAAAATGATACAAAATACATTACTCATACGGCATGTTTTTAAAAATTTAATATCTCCAGAAATAAATGAGATAAAAAGATGAAACAAACGGTGAATTATTGTTAATAAAACAAGGTATTTTTCAAATTCTGGGGGAAAAAAGAATGAATGAAAAATGTAGGTACCTACTTATTTCCAATGGTAACTCAATGTTGCATGAAAAATTTGAATGCAGAGTTGCATTTCATTTTTTTTGTAAAAATATTTTTATTTATTTATTTTTTTTTATTTATTTATTATTATTTTTTTATTTATTTATTTTTTTTATTTATTTATTATTATTTTTATTTATTTATTATAAAAAAAAAGAATTTTTTTTTTCGAAAATCAATTAAAGAACCTGTTGAATCGATCTAAAATTTCGCAACCGAATTGCATGTTTATTATTACATTCTTATAATTTAGTCAATTGTGCTAATTATTTGTCTATATCGTTTCTTTACAGAGTCAATTATAGCTCAGGGATAAGCATAATTATAGTAGAAATTAGTAATTGTGCATAGAAGTCACTATATAAATAAATAAAAAATTAAAAAAAAAAAAAAATAAATAAATAAAAATAAGCTGAAAAATAGTTAGAAGTACCTACCGCCGAGCCCGAGCGAAACTGCGATAGAATACCGGATTCGAAGCGCTCCAAAAAAGTATCGGCAATTGTAGAAGCTTGCAGGTTCAGGTGGATACCAATGTTGGCGTGGAAGAATTGGAGTTAAGAAAAATGGCGAATGAAAATTCAAAGGAGTAAGGACACAATGGGATTTTCAATCTCTATTTTCAATTGAATTTAATCATTTTATTTAAATTAAATTTTTAAGTTCGAAGCCATTGACAGAATCCTTTTTGACGCGCAAGCCGAAGACGACACCAAAATACGATGTCCATCGTGACGTGATGCTACAGGATGTGATCATTAAGAATACTGGTTATATGAAACGTGATAAGAGCATACCATCGGCAATACGGCGATGCTGGTCAAATTGGTCATGCTTAGCTTTATTTACTGGCTGTTTACCGTTATTGCAATGGATACCAAACTATTCACTGCGCCGTGATCTAATCGGGGATATAATCGCTGGTTTTACAGTGGCTGTCATGAATATACCGCACGGAATGGCCTACGGTATATTGGCGGGCGTTACACCCGAAGCTGGCCTCTATATGGCCATATTTCCGACATTAATCTATATGATATTCGGTACCTCGCGCCATATATCGATTGGTACATTCGCTGTGATAAGTATGATGACCTTAAAAGTTGTACAGCATTTAGCCACCGATGAAACGAAAGCGCTCGAAGAGGGCAATAATAGCGATGTTATAACACCACTGCAAGTGGTTACCGTCCTGGCACTGACCGTTGGTCTAATACACGTAAGACGGTTTCGTCATTTATTATTATTATTATTATTATTATTATTATTATTATTATTATTATTATTATTATTATTATTATTATTATTATTATTATTATTATTATTATTATTTATTATTATTAATTATTATTATTATTATTATTATTATTATTATTATTATTATTATTATTTTATTATTATTATTATTATTATTTATTATTATTATTATTATTATTATTATTATTATTATTATTATATATTATATATTATTATTATTATTATTATTATTATTATTATTATTATTGCTTTTGCTCCATTTTTTTTCTATGCATTAAGTTTTTCCCTTTGGATTCAATTTATCTATAGTTGTGCAAGTAATCCCTCTGATACCATAGGAATCAACAGGGGGGAATGATTTAATGTTTGGCATATGCCATATCCAGGGCTCGGATTTTGTTGACTTTTATAAATTTTAAGCATACTTAAAGGAGCAAAAATTTTTCTAACTAACATTTCACGAATAAGTTTAGCGAAGTTGAAGTTCAAACCGCTTGTCTTACTTCAAAAAAATTTATATTGAAGTTAAAAATCGACTTGAGTCGTAACTTTGTGTGAGTTAAATAAAATTTTTACTCCTTAAAGTATGCTTTAAATTTATAAAAGTCAACAAAATCCGAGCCCTGGCCATATCCATACCGCGAGATCAATTAAAATTGATTCGTAATTTTTTTTTTTTGTTCCAGCTAGCCATGTCTCTGTTTCGTATGGGTATGTTGGCGGCACTGTTAAGCGATGCTCTGGTAAGCGGTTTCACAACGGGCGCAGCATTCCATGTGATGGCAAGTCAATTGAAAGATCTACTCGGTGTGAGGGTTCCACGTTATAAGGGTGCGTTCAAGATTATTTTTACGTTAATTGATTTGGGAAAATCAATACCGAAGACGAATATAGCCGTCCTGGTATTCGGTATCGGGATCATGTGTTTCATGACCCTATGCAATGAGGTGCTTAAGCCGTTCCTGCGGAAATACTGCCGGATACCGTTTCCCGCCGAATTGATTGCCGTCACCGGTGGTACATTGATCTCGATGACATTGAATGTTGATAAAGTCTATGGTGTTAAATTAGTTGGAACAATACCGAATCGTTTGCCCGTACCGGAGTTGCCACGTTTCGAATTAATTCCCAGCGTTGCATTTGACTCGATCGCCATTGCTGTTGTCAGCTTTTCCGTTGTCATGTCAATGGGCCTGCCGTTCGCCCGAAAGCATTCGTATGAGATACGCCCGAATCAGGAACTATTGGCAATCGGTCTGGCCAATTGTTTCGGTGGTTTCTTCTCGTGCCTGCCATTGGGCTGTTCGCTCTCACGATCCGTTATACAAGAGCAAACGGGCGGCGCAACGCAGATTGCTTCGTTGGTCTCTGCGACGCTTATCATTTTGGTCGTATTCTTTGCCGGACCATTTTTCAGTAAACTACCGAGGGTGAGTTCAAATTGAAAATAATTGAGATCAAAATTTTTGATATTAATAAATTCGGTTTTTTTTGTTTTGTTTTTGTTTTGTTTTGTTTTGTTTTGTTTGCAACATTCCAGTGCGTTCTGGCTGGTGTTATTATTATCGCTCTGAAACCGCTTTTCATGCAAGTCAAGGACCTAAAGAAGTTCGCAAGTCAAGGGAAACTGGAGCTTTTAACATGGATATTGACATTTTTCTGTGTGGTCCTTATCGATATTGATATTGGGTAAGATAGACTGCCTACCAAGGGTGCGCTTGACGGGGGTCGGTGGGGCCGACGGGCTGGTTGGGGCGATGGGTCGGTGGGAAAATGTCGGTCGGTGTAAAGATGGGTTATTTCAATTGGCCATAGTCATGGTGTGGAAATCATTCGTAAATGGCGATTCGTATTGGTGATGGTCAGCTCGTATATTGGGCGTGATGTGTAATACATGAAATTAAGCATTTTTTTGTGGCTTGTTTATTCGCAATAAATCGGTCTGTTGCAGTGATGAGTTTAGACTCCGAATAATTAGTCCATTTTAACATTGCCGTATTTTCTAAGTTTCATAAATTGGCTCGATAATAGAATGTTATTTGTTTCTAATGTTCTTATTAACGAGCATGTTAGAAAGTCATAGATTCGTCATAAAACTGTTGTAACCGTAATGAATGGATGTGTACTTGAAGAGAGTACCTAAATATGCCAAGGATTTGTAGGCGTATTTGATCGTACAATCCGTGTCATACATAAATGCCAAAATCCTAGCTTATGGAGTATAGCTCATCCGGTATATCAAAGTGATTAATAGTCTCCGAAGTTCGAAACGACTTACTCAGCGTGATTTTAGAAGCATTTAAAGTTTTTGACGATTTTAATAGTCATTTCAGTAACATGCCCGTATATCTACTTAAATTTTGAACTTAAAAAAATGTGCCCCGTTTTTCGTGGCTGGGATTACGCCCTTACTGTCAAAATCACACAGATTCAATAATAATCCGGCTATAAATTTGACGAATTGAATTTAAAACTGATCTAAAGACACAAAAGGATATTAGAACTTAAGCTTATGGTCTTTTGTGACGTCAATAAATCGCGCACTCTGTAAAATTGCTTGCCTGATGGCGTAAATAATATTAATAGGTACCCCTATTCTCTGGCGATCGTTTTGAAAGCTTAAATTAAAAAAATTCCCCTATCCCGTCTCTTTGTTTATTTAAAAGTAAATTTGAATATGGAAAAGAAATCAAATGATTAATGATATATCCTTTAATTAAAATTTTTTTTAGACTTCTTGTCGGCATCGGATTTTCACTGCTTGCACTTTACGTTAAAGGCGTTAAACCGTATTCAAGTCTCTTGGGTATTTTACCAGAAGCACCAGCGGTCTATATAGATCTCGATCATCATGGCAATGCCATCGAATTACCGGAAATCAAAATATTCCGCTACACTGGTTCATTGAACTTTGCGACTTCGCGTCATTTTACCAAGGATCTTTATAGTGCAATCGGCTTTGACGATAAGGCAAATAAAAAATCCAACAATAAGTCCAACAAAACGAAAAAGAACAACAACAGAAACAACAACAACAGCAACAACAAGAAAACGGAAATGTCAAGAAACCGGATAATGGAACCGGCGAAGAGCAGCCGCTAACAACGCAATCAAAATCCAAGGATAATAAAGTCGAAATCGAGCAGCTGCCATATAATTGTTTGGTCTTCGATTTTTCAATGTTGGGGCACATCGATGTCGCTGGCTGTCATGCTCTCACCGACATAATGAAGGAAATGGGCCTGCGTAATGTACGACTCTTCGTTGCCGCACCCACCGATCGTGTCTATGATAGTCTATTGCATGGCATGGCGCTAGGAGAAGGTCCGTTCGAAATATTTCCGACCTTACACGATGCTGTTCTCTATGCGGCCGCCTGTCGTACTGCATGATTGCCAAACAAACGATCAGAATTTTTGGGTCAATGTGCTTAAAGCGATTAAATGAAATAATAAATTAAAAGGAAAGACAAAAAGAAAAAAAACCAAAAACCAAAAACCAATTGAATCATCGCCTCGAAGAACGTTGAGAGCGACAAATCTTTTTATGCTATTTTTTTTTTTTTTCTACTTTCACTTTCAATAATACTGTTTTTATTTGGTCAACCCCCTTAGGACATTTCTCAGTAATTCAGAACCGTAAAGAAGTGAAATGACTTTGTGTTAGGTATTGATTGGTATGGAAAATTTGCAAAAAATCGAAAATTTGTCACAACGTTATTCGAGGCGATGATGATTCAATTGATTAAAATGATAGCGAAGGGAATCAAAAAAATTTAAGAATCGTCTCGTTGTTGATTACATTCCCGGAAACAATTTCCTTCGATCATTGAAATTGTTTATTAATTAAAATAATTATAAATTTCACAATCGTTTAATTATTTATTATTTTATTCGATTTTATTGATTTATCTTTTCAATAATGTTTTGTTCTTTGTGAAATTTGTTTATATCAAGAGTCCAAGTTTTTAAAATTTTTTTTTTTTATTTTAATTTGAAAATTCCAGAAAAATAATTTCAAAGAAAATTCCAACTAATTAATTTAATTAATTTATTAAAATGTCCATTGAATATTGAATTGAGTTTAGTTCATTTTAGTTGTGCTAAATTATAAATTAAAATTTAAAGCCTGAAATCCACTGTAGAGTTTTTTACATAGAGAAATGAGTGTAGAGTGTATATGAATCGACCTTTCGTCCCCTCAGAAAACGACTGTCGTATGTCCCATAAGAAATACATGCGACATACGACAGTCGTTTTCTGAGGGGACGCTTTGTCGTGTACACTGAAGACCGTGTCTGTACAATCCTACAGTTCTGCGTAGATATGCCATCGATATATTAATAGTAGAGCTATCCCTGCAGGAAATGTCAATAGTGACTCTATACTCTTTCTCTACTGACTGCGTCAACAGTACTACTGACCAGTTATACCCGTCGCAATGCTTTGCGTTATTGACATTTAACATTGAGTTGTCATTGAATGTCAACAGTAGAGCGAAAATCTATTGACGACCTATTGACATCCGTAGCTATTATGTAGACAAAATGAGTACTTTTTCGCTTTATAAGGAGACATGTTGTTGACATGGTCAATAAAGATGAACTATACCTCTTGACAGTACAGTTTCTCTAATGACACCGCCCGTAAATACTGTTGACGTTGGAACTAGTTCTCTTGTCTATATTGACGTCAATATAGACATGGGGCCATTAGGCGACAGGCTTCCTGCAGGGATACTATATGTGCTCCATGGCTGTATAAACTGCAAAAATTACTTTCTCTAACTGTAGAGTCGTAGAGAAAATATTCGTTTGCAGTGTAAACAGTCGTGGAGTAAACATAGTGGAGCTCTGCTTTAAATATCTCGACGGTAGCTCTATGTAGGGTTGCCGAATTTCTATAGACGGTCTTCAGTGTACACAACAAAGGTTGATTATTCTCTACACTCTTTTCTCTACGTAAGCAACTCTATAGTGGATTTCAGGCTTAAGAGAATATTGTACAAGAAATTCATTTTTCATGCAACGAACGATAGTAAAATAAAAAAAAAAAATAAATAAATAAAAAAACGGAAAAATATTAGTTTTAAACTTTTAAATGTGATCAAAAAACTAAAATAATATAATTGCCAAAGTCTTTAGTTAAATTGAAAAAAATAAATAAAAAATAAAATAAATTAAAATAATAACAACAATAAAAAATTCAATTGCGCTCCATTTCGGTCAAAATTTTCTTTAGTCAAAACAATCGCGTTCAATATTCGAGGAGCTTGAGAAGACTTCATGGCTTAATCGCTGGATAATACATACATATGTACATCCAAAAAGAAAAACAATTCTTTTATTTACTGATAATTGGACACCCTTCTTCTTAAGGGTGTGTACTTACAATTTTTTTTACAAGTACTTTTACATATACAAAGACATAAATCGTACATAAGTTAATACATACAATGAAATGTTATTGTGAATAGAATAATTGAAAAAGTAAAAAGAGAGAAAAAGAAGCGCGAGATCAACATTGTACAAAGAAAACGAAGCTTTATTAAATGAAAACTTACACAACAAAAAAAAAAAAAGAAACAAAAATGTGAAAAGTATTTTTTATAAGATTTGTTAGAAGAAAAAAATTATACAAAAAAATATTGTTGATTTTATTAAAATTAAAGTTGCAATTTTTTTTGCTAGTGCATTAAACAATGAAATTGTAAGATGTCACAACGAACAATTAATTCAAACTGTTTAAAGTACCTATGTTAAAAATTAATGAAATGAAAGAAAAACGAGATAAAAGAAAAATGAAATAAAATCAAATGAAGAAAAAATAAAAACAAATGGAATGAAAAACAAATGACATTGAATGGAGTTCAACCCCCAGTTCGGTCGTAGATGTTGGTTAAGAGTTTTTTTCTGCTTCCTTTTTTTTTCGGGCCGATGTTCTCTGTTGCTGGTGCCCTTTCATAGAGTTGGAGAAACAATCGATAGCACCATCGATACTATCGAAGATTTCAAACTATCGAAAATATCGACGGTTTTGGGAGACTATCGATAAATTTGGTTTCTGAACACTATCGATGGTGGTGATGAGGTTGGTGATGATGGTGATGATAATGGTGATGATGTTGGTGTTTATGTTGTTGGTGATGATGTTGATGATGATGATGATGGTGTTTATGTTGTTGATGGTGATGGTTTTTATATTGTTGATGATGATGATGGTGTTTATGTTGTTGATGGTGATGATGTGGATGATGAGTGATGATGGTGATGGTGATGGTGTTTATGTTGTTGATAGTGATGATTATGTTGATGATAATGATGTTGGTGATGATGATGGTGAGGTTGGTGGTGATGATGATGATGGTGATGATGTTGGTGATGATGTTGGTGTTTATGTTGTTGGTGATGATGTTGATGATGATGATGATGGTGTTTATGTTGTTGATGGTGATGGTTTTTATATTGTTGATGATGATGATGGTGTTTATGTTGTTGATGGTGATGATGTTGATGATGGTGATGATGGTGTTGCTGATGGTGTTGATGATGGTGTTGATGATGGTGTTGATGATGGTGTTGATGATGGTGTTGATGTTGATGATGGTGATGGTGTTTATGTTGTTGATAATGATGATTATGTTGATGATAATGATGTTGGTGATGATGATGGTGAGGTTGGTGTTGATGATGGTGATGATGTTGGTGATGATGTTGGTGATGATGATGATGTTGGTGATGATGATGTTGGTGATGATGATGGTGATGATGATGATGATGATGTTGGTGATGATGATGGTGAAGATGTTGGTGATGATGATGATGTGATGGTGTTGATGATGGTGTTGATGATGGTGTTGATGATGGTGATGATGGTGATGATGGTGTTGATGTTGCTGATGGTGTTGATGTTGATGATGTTGATGAAGGTGATGGTGCTTATGTTGTTGATGGTGATGATTATGTTGATGATAATGATGTTGGTGATGATGATGGTGAGGTTGGTGGTGATGCTGATGATGTTGGTGATGATGATGGTGTTGGTGGTGTTTATGTTGATGATGTTGATTCTGGTGATAATGGTGTTTATGTTGATGATGACGGTGATGATTACGGTTATGGCGATGATGATTATAACTTACACATCTTCTTGCTTAATCACGTCTCGAAAAATCTTCAGAAATTCTGCGAGTCTTATGTGTCCCATTTTATAAACCAAATGAGAATTGTAGGCGTCATGCTAACATTTTATTCTATGCACTGATGCCAGAACGGGGGATTTTTTCGATTTTACCTTTAACCAAAAATCACTCCAACTGTTTGCAATGGATTTTTACTGATCACTTTTGTCAAGAAAATAGAAATGAAGGGATTTTTTTTGAATATCCAAAGGGAATAGAGTCATCAAAATACTGCCTAGCATCAGTAACTGCTGGTTACAAAGTATGGAGAATTGAGTAAGAAAGGTTTTAAAATTCGCCATCTGACGAGGTATCCACTGGCAATTTGCCAACCCAGTTAGTTGAGATATTAAAATGTAACTTCCGATAGTACTAACGATGGTTCAGACTATCGATGGTCGCAACAATCGATAGTTCTCGAGATCTACCCATTACAGTACATTAGTACCTAAATTATTTATCACAAAAAAAAAAACAACGGAGAAATCAGAGCTTATTCAAACCTTTTATGAACGTGACAAGTGAACCCCAAAAAATTTCAATGTCATCCATCTGTTTGGGGTCATGATAATTACGGCTTCTATCGGCATCGTTTGAATAAATCATTTTCCTTATCTTCCTCTATGTTTTATTTGTATTTATTTATTTTTTTTTTAAGTGAAAATTACGTAAAATTACGTGGTTACGTTTGAAAATTTCAACCTCCAACATTTGTAAATACAACGTAAGACACAAAGGAGGGCTTTACGTTGATGTTTTTTTTTTTTTTTTCATTTGTTATTTATGTATATATATATATTTTTTTAATTTAGCCAAATTGAGTTGAGAGCGTTTAAAGTGTAAACTGAAGAGCATGTGGCATGGCAAATGAAATGCATAGACGCGTGTAATTACATACAACGAAGTAGTTTCGAACAGAAGCCACAAAAACTTCCCACGAAAAGTATCAAAACAAATTCTTCATGACACGTTAAAACAAACTTTAAACATAATGCTTAACGCAGGTATAAGTATTCGCTATCGTCGGTGTGCTTAGACCAATCAATTAGAGATTTAGAGATTTCATTGATCGATGAGAGGAGTAGAACAGGAGATAACAATAATGCCTGGTCTAAATTATGTAAGAGCTAGTCATTTATGAGACCTAATGCGGATTATGAGCCCTCGCAATGGGTCCAAAATGAATATGTTTGCCTTCTTGTAAAGTTCGAATTATATCAGTCCGAAATTATATACATAAGCGTAGGTACTGAATTAGCCGACTTATTGAATTCATATGTGTATATCACTTCGATCCCACTATCAATCGATTTTTGACGCAATTGATGTGCCAATATGTAGTGTGAATGCATCTTGTACTTAAATTTTTGGACCCTGATGTTGAAAAGTGTGATCGGCTTGACCGATTTTTGTCCCAATTTTATTGTTCTCCCATATGTTTTTGGAAAATATGCCACGGTAATATAACCACCCTCATCAATGATGGTGGAAATTGTTTAAAACTATGCCGATATGGCCCAATAAAAATTGTCCCCGATTGTGGTATTTGCACAGATAGTCAGATCCTTATGTCTTTTTCAGACTTATGTCTTTTTCTGCGCTCATATCTGAACTCTTTTCGATCAATTTCGTGCCCAAATTTCTGGGCCTTATATGGGCATTTTAAATGGCGATCGTGACAGTAGTACAGTAAGACAGTAGTAGTAAATTTTTGTCCCAATTTTATTGTTCTCCCATATGTTTTTGGAAAATATGCCACGGTAATATAACCACCCTCATCAATGATGGTGGAAATTGTTTAAAACTATGCCGATATGGCCCAATAAAAATTGTCCCCGATTGTGGCATTTGCACAGATAGATAGTTAGATCCCAACTTATGTCTTTTTCTGCGCTCATATCTGAACCCTTTTCGATCAATTTCGTGCCCAAATTTCTGGGCCTTATATGGGCATTTTAAATGGCGATCGTGACAGGAGTACAGTAAGACAGTAGTAGTAAATTTTTGTTCCTCTTTATCTGACAGCACTTTATTTGTAGCATAATTGATGTCAGAATTGGGGGCCGGCATATTTAGTTCTGATACATAATTATTAACTTATTCCTGATTTTCGGCTATGGTGGACTTTTCTGTGGAAATTCCCAGACCAAGTTTTTTTTTTCGTCTGGGATTTTGTATTAATTTCGAACTCATTCTTAAAACTGAGCATTAAGAATAAGACGGGACACTACAGGCTTTGATTTTTAACCCTACTTCCTTACCTAATACGAGTCCTAATTTGTCTCATAAGGTCTAAATTAATATATGTATTTTTTTTTACGTATTCGGTATATTTGTTTTTTTTTTAATAAGTACAAAAATAAACTTTAGATCGACAGATTTTCTTACATAATTTTTTTATTTAGATATATTAGGGGTATTCACAACGGCGTCGGAATATAGTAAAGTCGGAAAATAGGAAAATTTTGTCTGCTTAAAAAGTTGCGCAAGCTACAAAAAGTAAAAAAAAAGTTAAAATTTTTTTTAAAAAGTCGCAATTTTCCAACGTTTGTAACACGCCTTCGTGAATACCCCTAATATATCTAGAACGCAAATAATTTGCTTTCCAATCCGTTAGTTAAAGCAAGAAATATTGAAAAAGGAATTAGCGTAAGTTGCAACAAAATTTAAAATTCGTGCTCGTACTGTTTGAGAAACTTATTGACCGACTGCAGCGCAAGATATTTCGCACTTTTTGTGTTAAATTGACAAAAAAAAAAAAAAAGTGAACGGCGAACGATGAAAACAGGCGTTTACCATTTTAATTTCATGAAATACGACAATTGTTTTCGAAGATAAAAGTTTTTTTTTTGTAATATTTTCATTTATATATTTTGTTTGTTTGTTTTGTGTCATATTTGTTTGGCAAATAAAAATGTTTGTGAAGTACGTTTTCCATTTTGAATTTTGCACAGTTTTTAAATACACAATAATGGTGGTATTCAAGCAGCTGTGGAAATTGAAGTGTGCAAACTTTTTGCCCTTTCGTATGAACGACCCTGCTGCGATGGGCGAGTGCAAAACTTGTGCGATAATATGGCGCAAATTTTGCCCATAAAAATCGATGTGCAATATTTGCACGGCCGCGGAAATTTTTCTTCCATACAAACAAATTTGCACAAACGCAATTTTTTTGCGAGGGTAAAAAAATTGCACACCTGCTTAAATCCGTCGTACATCTGATATACACAGCCAGACTGCTCCGTAAACATGCAAGGAAGTGAGTGTAAAAGGGCACTTTTCTGCACTACATGGGAAGCTACCAAAATACTATCAACTTACAAGGAAAACTAGAAGGGAAATGTTGGAAAATGAGGTCGCGAACGTACGAAAAAAAAAAATACTGGGGGCGAAAATGCCAATATGGCTCTTATTTGAGCGGAAATAAGGGTCAGATGCGAGTGCGGAAGGAGTCACATATACCCTGTAGGAAATGTCAACAGTGAATCTATACTCTTTCTCTACTGACTGCGTCAACGTCACGACTGACCAGTTATACCCGTCGCAACGCTTTGCGTTATTGACATTTAACATTGAGTTGTCATTGAATGTCAACAGTAGACCGAAAAACTATTGACGACCTATTGACATCGGTACTATTATATAGACAAAATGAGTACTCTTTCGCTTTAAAAGGAGACATGTTGTTGACATGGTCAATAGAGATGAACTATACCTCTTGACAGTACAGTTTCTCTAATGACACCGCCCGTAAATACTGTTGACTTTGGAACTAGTTCTCTTGTCTATATTGACATCAATATAGACATGGGGCCATATGGCGACAGGCTTCCTGCAGGGTATGATTCGAATATGATCTCCTTCGGTATATGTATTCGGACTGATATGGGACGACCTTCGCTAGAAGGGAAACAAGCATCTTAAAAGAGTTCATTATGAGGGCTCCGACTCCTATAAGGATTCATATATGAGTCTTTTAGGAATATTTGCTGGGATAATATCAAAAGAGAGAGAGATTTTTTTTTTTTTTGAATGGTGGAACTTCATTCGGACAAAGAGTTGTTCTGATAGATATTTATATGATATATGAATATTGAGACTAGACATCGGCCCACAACAGAGAATGCTTGCATCCCTAATTGCTTAATATTTATCAAAACTAAATGAATGCAAAGAAAACATGGTGATTAACTGAAAGGAAAAATTGAAATGAATTGAAAAACTTCCGACTGACTCACGTAGCGTCAAATTTCCCTTCAAAACGTTTAGAGTTCGTTACACTGACTACAGGAAGTGTAGGCATTATTGTGTTGAGCAATTAGGGTAATGTCAGCAAAAAACAAATTTATAAAGTATTTTTTATTTTTTTTTATTTGTTGTTTATTTTTTAAAAAATATGTTAAGAACAAAAAGAAGACAACAACGACAACAATAAAAAGGCAGCTAAGGGAAAAGTTTCAAAATTCAATTTCGACCTTAACACGCTACGTTAGCGGCATTTGCATGCCTTCAAAAATTCAGTAAGAAAAAAAAAAAAAATAAAAAAATAAAAAATAATAAAAAAATATAAAAAAAAAAAAAAAACAAAGGAATCGCTGAAAAGGTGACTTATGTATCTGTTTGGAAAGAAAAACGCCCGAAAGACGCTTCAAATTATATGAATTGCAAAACAATTGTGCTAAATGTTATTTGCTTAGGTATTTAGCAATTTCGTTGTTATCTGAGCTGTTAAATTGCCCTTGTTGTTGTTGTTCTTGATGTTGTTGTTGTTGTTGTTGTTAAGAAGCAACAACGCTAACAAGCGAATCATTTTTACGGGTTCAAGACACTGGAATGCGCTGGGCCGTACACACATACATACATACATAGTTAAACAATTTGAAAATTCTTAAAAACAAAATGACGTCATGCACGAAATCGAAATGAAAAACTCCAAAATTAATTGCTTCGACTGGGCTAAGAATTTTTTTTTTTTTAAACTTCATTTTGAAGAAAGGACAATCTAGGTTTTTTGATTACTCTCGGACTCGGACTACAGTCCATCGCTGGCGAGATATATAGTTTCATATCGGTCATATTATGTTGGCTTCATCTAGTCTAGTTCGTCATTATATCGAGAGATTTTCCAAAATGGCACCGATTATCTTTCGGAGTTACCCGTCTTTCAATCGATCCGCCACTTAAAATAATCGAACTTTGTGCGATTGTCGCTCTTAAATCGATTGAAATAGTTTCAACGGATTGACGGTACTTTTTAATGGCACCTTTACCTGGAGAATACGGTACTCGGTGTCTTGTGTGTTTGTGTGTGTGTGTGTGTGTGTGTGTGTGTGTGTGTCACTCCTTCCACACAGAAAAGGATGTGGCTTTTGCGAATTAAAATTAAAATTGTGTCTTCAATATTTATGTGCGGGCGTGCACTTAAGCACTTGAACAATAAAAAAACAAGTAAGAAAGCTAAAGTCGGTCAAGCCCGACTTTGAAATACCCAGCGTCCCGACATTATTGGCGCACTATGTTTTGCCTCTCCATTTGTGGGCGTGGCAGTGGGTGTGCCACATCAATTTTTTTCCTACACCTTTCATTCGCCTTGGTCAACCTATGTTGCGAATTGGAAGCTTCTACGCCTCTTACTTCGGAAGTTATGAAAAATCTCCATTTGTGGGCGTGGCAGTGGGTGTGCCACATCAATTTTTTCCTACACCTTTCATTCGCCTTTGTCAACCTATGTTGCGAATTTGAAGCTTCTACGCCTTTTACTTCACAAGATACGATAAACCCTTATTTGTGGGCTTATTTGTGGGCATGGCTCGAGGAGGACGGCGTCCATTTTCAATTTCCAGGATACGTCCCTCTTCGTAGTTTACCAGTACACCAAATATCAATGAAATGTGTTGAGTGGTTCGCAAGTTACAAGCATTTACATCCCGATATACCTGTGTGCGAAATTTCGACTTGGTTGGTACAGACGGACAGACGGACATGTCAAAATCGAATCAGTTTTTGATCCTGATCAAGAATATATATATGTATGTATATGTATGTCTATATCTACGGAGCTTAGTTCTGGCTGTTACAAGATTCGCACAAAACTAATATACCCTGCTTACGTTGGGTATAAAAAATAAAGGTGTTATAGCCAGTTGAGCCTGATACTTGAATACCCTACAAAAAAAAAACAGATGAATTTATATACAGTGGAGTCTGGATAGACTAGTCAACAATAATTTTGGGAGGCCTGTTCACACTCCCGACGCTGTTCACACTATCGAGGCTAAATTTTGTATGTTTCATTTGGTTATTTCTTGATTCATGTAAGGCTTAAAAAAAATCTTTTGTTTTTGCAAAAAAAAAAAAAAAAACCAATAGGGCCCTGCGATTCTTACGTTATCTCATGATACAGTAAAAATAATTCATCTATTTGAGCTCTTTTGAGAACAAAATTAGAGTTTTACGTTATCCAGATAATTGTTGTTGATTTCATGCTATTTCAGAAAGAGAGCGTTTATACCACGATCGTGATTTTGATTTGTGAGTTTCCTCTCTCAAGTGGCGCATACTCGTTTTCTTGTATCATGCGTTATCCAATAATTTTTGAACGACTTATTTGAATATTTTATCCAAGTTTTTTTTTTTTTTTTTGTTCACTCCGTTCTGCGTTCACGCTACAGACCCACGAGAATACCATTAAGAGAAATCATTCTGGAGACTTTCAAGACCATCACCCATTTTGCTACGCCCAGAATTCTAGAATTCCTAGAAATTTAGTCGGAGGCGAAGATTCATTGAAATAAGTATCTCGAAAAACGCAGAGTTTTGCGATTTTTCTAACAGACCCTAGCTCTGAAGCATTCCAAAAATTGGTCCGATCTAGTGCATTCGGGAATTTGCGCTACCAAAATTCGGTCAAGAAAGCTGAACACCTTCGGGCCCGGACTGGCCCTCAAAGTAGGCGATTCTCATTTCGAAAATACGTTAGAATTCTATGCATAGGCGGCCCTTCAACTCGTCTGCGACTAGGGTCCCACCAGTCCGGGCGTGCGGTCAGACAGACGGACTTCGATAAATTGATGCTTATCATGTGTGCTACCCACAACCGCACAGCCGCAATATACATACGCTTGAGACGGACTGTGTCGGGTAAAAAAATATGAGTCAAGAACATGTGACTTTAGAGTGTGAATGAGCCTTTGTAACATTTTTGTGGTTACAAAACGTAAGCTCGAAAAAATTTAACAAGATAATCGGAGAGAGAGAGCGCTCGAGTTGAGCTAAGCTTTGAAAATGAAAAAAGCTTCCAAGTCAGGTCGGCCCCCACCCACTGCACAGCATGTTATATCGTGCGCATGGGCACACGATTAACAAAGCAAGAGTCTAAAAAGCTTTCATTGAAAAAAAAAACAAAAAAAAAAAAACAACTTCAGCTTTCCGACAAACGTGATTTGCCGTTTCATGTCTTTCTTGATACGCTACGGTCAGCATTTGAAGTTTTTATTTCGAAATTTTTTCAATTATTTCGTTCTCAGCTTCGGACATCATCAGATGCCCTCAATCAATTGGATATCGTGTGAGTGACTTTAAATGTAATTTTTTTTTTTTTTATGAAAGACAAATCTGAGCATTGCAGAATGGAATGTGTGTAGTGCACTCTATTGTCGGCTACGACTGATTCATTATCGTCTCACCTGCTTGTTTTTCTTGATTTCTCATACAACGTTTAAGCCATAAAACAGCGCAAGGCTTTGTTTGAATCGAGCTTAATAAAAAATCGAAACTGACAATGCGGAGCTAGACTACGTCTTGACTTCATCGTGAGCGGTTCGTACGGTACGGCTCCATAAAAATTGAATTAATTTAAAATTGATCTTAAAAGAATATCGAAGTCGAAATCGATCGTTCATGTTTTTTTTATGTCTACGGTGGAAATCTTTTGCTGTGCTCTTGCTTTATTCTTGTGTTGTTGTCAATAGAGTTCCTCGGCGAACAATTTTTTGTAACGTGTAAGTCTTAAATTTCGAGTTTAAGACTGTTTTTTTGTTGTTGTTGTTTTACTCTGCATCTAAACAAAAAGTTTCCATTAAAACGCGCCCCGTTTTGTTTACGCTTTGCTTAAGAAAAGAAAGAAGTTAAATATATGAAATAAAAAATAAAAAAATTTTTTTTTCTATTGCTGTACTCTAAATTGAAAAAAAAAGAGAAAAAAAAATTAAGTGAAGCTGCAAAAAAGTGGTAAGAAAATTTTTGTTTTGCATTTGCCCCCAATATTAGGAGACAGAGAAAGAGCGAGAGAGAGAGAGAGAGAAATATGCAAAAACTTCCCATTAAAGCCTGGGGTTAGCAATCAGCAATCAGCCGAGGAATTTGTTTATATTATGCAATATTTATTTTTGTTTTGGATCTCCCGTGCATGCGTTTTTTTTATCTTTCTTCTTTCCTTTTCGGTTTCTTTTTCCGAGTTGCAATATTTACTTTATTTCTTTCTACATCATTTGTTTCCTTTGTGCGCGCGCGCTCACCTCGTTTGCTTAGCCTAAAAAAAATATCATGAAATACCAGAAAATCGCATCACTTTTATCGACTTCACTGTTCGATGGTGTTGGCAGCGTGTTACCAAACAGCTGCTTCAATTACATCAGCGTACAGCATACAACAGGGGGGGGCTACATAAAAGCAAAAAAAAAAACAACATAGTCATAACATAAAGGAAGCATTTTGTTTTATGATGATTAATTACCCAGGAGAGGTCATCAATGCAAGAGAAATACCTAATGAAAGCAAATAGGAGGCGGTAGCTTCATTCAAGTTAGACAACAACCCTCAATCAACAGTGTAGGTTGTATAGAAAGATGTTGAATGTTTCGACTGCTAATTTGTTGAAATAAGTAAAATATTATATACCTACAGTGAAAATCGGTTATAACGATGTAGAAAGGACCGGCAAAATCCGGTAACAGAAATTACGAATAATTAGAATAGCGAACCAAACTTTACCTAATATGTTCATCGCTATAACCGATTATAATCGTTATAAGCGATTCTTGACGCCTTCTGGGTCCTTCTTTAAAGTGCTTCGGTATTATTTTAGGATTTTTCTTTTAATTTAAATAAATTATTATATAATTATAATTATCCTATCGGAGTGTCCAATAAATAAGTTATGTTTAATGTTAAAAAAAAAAAAAAAAAAAAAAAAAAATTGAGAAAAAAAGTTTAAGGTTTTTCAAGGCTTCAATAGCGAGCTTTGAATTTTTTTTTTTTTTTTTTTTTTTTTTTTTTTTTTTGTAAAAATTAGGGACAAAATAATCCAATTAATATTTCATCATTTTGTCTTTCTCAAGTATTGTTACAAAAATCTCATGCAATAACATTAAAAAAGGGAAAATTTAATTTTCAAAATTTTATGGCTTCCATAACTCGAACTTCAACAATTCAAATTTTTGTATAACTCGATCCCAATCGGGTGGCAAGTCTCTATAGCTCGAACTTTTTCTTTTGATTTATGAAAGTTTGACTGTATTTCGCAAAAATCTCAAAAGCTGCGATTGCACAACATGCGCAAAATCGAACAATCTGCGCCGATTTTTATCGGGGCCAGATCGGCGCAGATTTAAGCAATTTCCACTATCGCCTCCTGTTGAGGGGTCACAATTTTGTCAAAAACAAATTGGGAAACTGGGAAAAAAAATCGTTCAAGATGATCATCAGAGGCCAAATATTTATGTGCACGATGCATTCAAACTATCGGGGCATTGATTGCGAAAAAAAAAAAAAAATATGGTCGCATATAGTGGGATCCCAGCTTATGTCAAAAAATACGAATAAAATCTTAAATCACTGACATTTTTCAATGAAAATGATTTATAAATCTTATAAAATAAATCTTCAATGATTCAATTCCGATTTCAATCTTTATAATTTTGGAGAAAATATGATTGCGATCCTCATGTTTTCAATCAGGCCATGATTGATGCATGAATCAATCAATCTCTGATATATCGAATCATTTACAGATCTGATTGTCACTGATATTGTCACTGATATGTTGTATTATGCAGTGAAAGTCTTTCACACAATTATTATCTAAAAACGAATGAGTGTTTTTAACTTCAGCGGTATTTCCCCACCTACCGTTGAGGTATGTATTTTTCCAAAATTGTACAGCTAAATACCTTTAAGGGACAATATTTGTGCCCAAAAAAAGCACGAGGTTTTTCAACTAACACATTCAAATCACATTAACAAGTGCACATTTTTACCGCCACCACTGTGTTACAGCTCATATGCATTTCATATGCATTAAAATTTTGAGTTTTTGTTATTTTGCGGGGCCCCAAGACGCAGTACGAAGTACAAAAAACTAGCAATGAAAAAAAACTCTCATGCGACTTAATTTTTTTTTATCGCTGTTGATGCAGTGCAATTAACTATTAAATGTTTTCTCTCATTATAATTTAGTGTGTGAAAATCGAAAATCGCAATTAATTTCCAACAACAAGAACAAAAAATAGTTGAAAAAACAGAAATCACAATTTTTTTTAATTTTTTTTTTCAAAACAAAATTCCGATTTTCAGTCGTTAGAATTCAGAATTTTTACAACACTCGATAATAGTTTAAATACCTCGAAAGACAGGTATTCTTGAGGTAATATTGAAAGGTTTTCTTTATTGAATCTTTTGAGAAGGAAGATCAAAAAAAAGGCATGATAAGAAAATTTGTTCCGTTGAGCAGCTGCTGTCTCCCTTTTGCAAAATGACAAAATCCTTGATCCTCGATTAACACTTAAACCAATGTTACAAGAAAATCGATCATAGTTATTCAAAGACACCAATTTAAATATAAACAAGTAAGAAAGCTAAAGTCGGTCAAGCCCGACTTTGAAATACCCAGCGTCCCGACATTATGAGCGCACTATGTTTTGCTTCTCTATTTGTGGGCGTGGCAGTGGGAGGGCAACATAAATTATTTCCGTACACCTTTCATTCGCCTTGGTGAACCTATGTTGCGAATTTGAAGCTTCTACGCCTTTTACTTCGGAAGTTACGAAAAATCTTCATTTTTGGGCGTGGCAGTGGGCGGGCCATAAAAAAAATTTTCCTACACCTTTCATTCGCCTTGGTGAACCTATGTTGCGAATTTGAAGCTTCTACGCCTTTTACTTCACAAGTTACGATAAGACCTTAATTTTAGGCTTATTTGTGGGCGTGGCTCGAGGTGGGCGGCGTCCATTTTTTGCCAGGATATGTCCCTTATCGTAGTTTACCAGTACACCAAATATCAATGGAATGTGTTGAGTGGTTCGCAAGTTATAAGCATTTTACTGAAAACACATTATATTCATTTGTGGGCGTGGCATTGGGCGGATGTCTCCCATTTTTACTTAGGATCATACTCGGATCCCGATATACCTGTGTGCCAAATCTCGACTTGATTGGTCCAGCCGTTTCGGAGGAGATCCGACCACGGACGGACGGACAGACGGACAGACGGACAGACGGACGGACGGACGGACGGACAGACGGACAGACGGACAGACGGACAGACGGACAGACGGACATGTCTAAATCGATTCAGTTTTTGATCCTGATCATTTCTATATACATTTTTCTATATCTCCGGAGCTTAATTCTCCCTGTTACAAGATTTGCACAAAACTAATATACCCCGCTTACGCTGGGTATAAAAACCACCATTCTAAGGTGTTCTTTTATTCTTTTTCTTCTTATTTTATTTTATTTTAATTTTTTTATATTTTATTTTAATTTTTTTTTTTGTTTTTCAGAGCCAAACTCAAGCTGAGAGCGCCTGCCTTCGAGACGGATTTGAAAGTTGGAATTTCTCGATTCTGGAAATATTCTCGACTTGAAGGAGAAAAGAAAAAACTCGCACGTTTTTTGTGTTTGGTTTTTTGTTTGCTCTTTTTCTTCTTCGCGATTCGTTGGTTGTAAAGTCTTCGCTGCTGTTTTCCTTCTGTTCTTTTTTTTTTTTTTTTTTTTGTTTTTTCTACCGATCATTCTCGTTCGCTGTGTGTAAATCAAAGCCGCCAAAATTGGTCGACTCACGAGGACGTCATTTGTACTTAACGAATCAAGCAAGGTGAGTGGGTTTTAGAGCATAAAATCGAGAGAAATTCATTAAAACAGACCCACAAAAAAAAAAGAAAAAGAAAAAGAAAAAATAGCTGTATTCATGCGTTTAATTGCAAAATATTAAATAAAAAAATGCTTCAGTTGAAAAATCGAACGTCGTGAAGTCGCAGGTTTGAAGAAATCAAACGCTAAGTCGAGCTTAATCAAAAGCAAAGCAACAGTTAAATACTTATTTTTTTTTTTATATATTTACTAAAAGAATTAAAAAGCAAAAATAATTCTAAAGCATTTAATTGGTAAAAAGGAAAAGGAAATAAATAAAAACGGGTAAGCAATGTGTTGCAGAATTTAAAAAAAAAAAAAATTAATAAAAAAAAAAATAAATGGAAAAGAATAAAAAGGGACGCTTGAAGGTCGTGGTGAAATAATACTAGTGATGGGAGTGTGACGCCGTGTAGTACAGGCAAGACTATGATTTATTCCAAATTGCGCAGACGAACGATCTTCACAAGATACATTTCCGACACATCCAGACGAAAGTCTAAGGTGGATAAATGGAACAACAACAAAAAAATCTCCATCACTATTAAGAGGTTATTCTCATATAAGCACTTAAATAAGTTGAAATTTTTTGCGCATTCCGATGGTGAAACCTATTGAGAATACACTGTAAAAATTTAGATCGAAATTCAAAGAATTATGAATGTTACAGCTCATAATCACCGACGCGACCCAAGCGACTTCTTTTGCTCTTGAAACTTTCAATGGGGAGGTTTTTTTTTTTTTCGAAACCTCATTTTCTAGAACAAAATACCCAACCGATTACTATGAAATTTTGATATATTCTTCCGCTTACTTAGAGTTCTCGCAGGTACCAGAATTGTTTTTTTTTTTTTAAATTTAATAGTGTTGGAATTGATTTCTAATTTCAAAAAATCGATTTCAATATTTTATAAAATGGATATTTTCCTTCTTAAATATTTATTTTCGGAACTTTAAAAAAATTTGGTTCCTTTTGCTACACGAAACTTAAAAGGAAATTCAATTTATTAATAGGTCTGTATTCCCTTACTGCACGAAACGTTGCAATTTTTTGAAAACTGTATGAAAATTGGGCAATTTTTGGGCAGTTTTGCCCAATTTTCATACAGTTTTCAAAAAATTGCCTTTAAAATTTAACATAAAGTCTGTTGCCGTACTGCACGAAACTTTGCAATTTTTTGAAATTTGTATGAAAATTGGGCATATTTTGGGCAGCATTGCCCAATTTTCATACAGTTTAAAAAAAAAATGCCTTTTAAAATTTAACATTAGGTCTGTTCCCGTACTGCACGAAACTTTGCAATTTTTTGAAAACTGTATGAAAATTGGGCAAATTTTGGGCAGCATTGCCCAATTTTTATACAGTTTTCAAAAAATTTGGCAGTTTCGTGCGGTACGGCAACAGACCTAATGTTAAATTTTAAAGGCAATTTGTCCAAAGCCAATTTGTCGTAAGTAGTATCACAACTGGCTGGCCCATGTGAGGCCTAAGTGTGGCACCCTTCGTGTGTATACTGTTGTTGTATACTGACGAAGTAGGTATATTGAATGCATTAACAAGTTGGCCGCTTCTGTGTTAATACGAATTAAAAATCACTTGTGAAAATGGGCCCAATTCTTATGCCATAAGAAAAGAAACCAGTGGTAGTCTTATATAAATCTACCACGTCTTCTTAAAACATCTACCACCTTTAAAAATTTTCAAGTCGGGAGCTCTTCTTCTTCTTCAGATCTGTTTTTGTTTTGGGTACAATAAATCGTGTTTTTTTTGTGTTCAAGTATATCGCAAATGTACATCAAGAGTGTCACAACTCAAAATTTGTCAAATTGGGGTTAATGCAAGAAATGTGTTCACAGGTCACCTGTCTACATGATCTGCGTTTTCTGCGAAAAATTTCAAATTTTGGAGTTGTGACACTCTTGTTGTACATGTGCGATATCAACTATCATGTGTCAGGTTGTTTTTTTTTTTTTTTTTTTTTTTTTTTTTTTTTGGCAAACACGATTTTAGGCAATTTAGATCGCGATCATGGCATACGTTCGCCTAGATTATAAAAGCAATATCGATTCAATGAATTGGAATGCGAGAACAAAATGGATGGCTTTGCTGATCGTATTTGTCGTATGAAATAGTTGAATCAAAAACTAGAGATGGCAGCGCGACTAACGCGCCAATAACGTCGATGATTGTCACTGAGACACAAACAACAAGCTCAAATGCTTTAACACCCATCTGTCCATCTAATGGCTTTTTAGACCATAAAATTTATGGGTATAAAAAAGCCATTAAAATCGTTCGATAAATAAAAATCAAAATTAACGAATTAAAAACATGAAACGAATTCCATTGTTGATTTTTTCTGTTGAAAAATGAACTCAAATAAAATTAAAAAAAATAAAAATAAAAATTTAAAAAAAACAAAAATCAAATAAATGTAAAGTGATCCGTTTAAATATTATTTTGAGAAACTCATTAACATAAAAAAAAAATCTCTGGTTGCCATAAATCTTAAACGAAATGATCCCACTTACTGCAAGCTGTACGGTTTAACGTACAAGATTCTCTAATTCTCACGCGCGACAAAACATGGCGGCAACAATAAAAGCAATAAAATTAGCAGCAACAACAGATTTACGCCCCAGCAGAAAATTCTCGACGCGATGACTTAACGATGTGAAAATCTCGCGAATCGGAAGTTCACATAGTCTGCCTTCTCTAATGCTCCAGCTCCCGCTCCAGCACTCGTCTCATCTTTAGCTTTAAGATGAAAAACGGATCGAGGATTTTTTTTTTATTTATTTTTTTTTTTTTATTATAAATTCATTTAAATCGAATTTAATTATTATTAATATTGAAAATCATTCAACCGATTTGCGAGGCAGGCACTTGAAACTGCCCGATCGCAATGACTCGACTCGGGTTACATGCATACATACATATGTACATACGTGCAATTGTGCATGCGTTGCTAATGCACTAGAAAAGTCACACACCCACACATGCACACACAGAGAGGCAAGCGCTCAGAAATAGATATAGCAACGATTTAAGCTGATTTTTCGCTCGACGCACTTGACTAAAACGGGCTTTCGAGACATGTACATATACATGTATGTATGTTTGTAAGTGACTTATCGATAACTCGTGCTGTTTCTAACCGCATAAGCGTTCAACGTCAGCGTCGTGGTTAGTCGACGAAGCCTTGAAAATTACAAAAAAAAAAAAACAAAAAAAAAAAAGATAACACGAAAATGTAAATATCGCGCACGATTAAGCTGACGAATTACCGCAAGATTTGAAAGTACATAAATTTTAAATTCGAAATTCGACTGCAGAGGTAGTTCAAAAACTACTCGACCCACATGGATCGCGAAAAATACTTTAACACTGATCGGATAGACTGTTGTAAACGCCTTTTATAGACATGTGGTAGTCATCAGAGCATTACTCTTTCGTAGATCCTGTTAGGGGATGTCTGTCACAAGCATATGGGATGGGTTTTGAGGTTGAAGCCCACCACCAAACCAAAAGTGTTTTAGCACTTCTTGGCGATATGTCGACTTTGCATCCAAAATTTTAATCCCAAAACCCGTACCAAATAAAAATCCCTCAAGTCACAGGCATTATTTTCAAAAAAAAAAAAAAAAAAAAAATTGCCGAAGTAGTAAAGATGCCCGCCCGATGATCGATGATGATCTTGTAGCTGGGTTCGAAATCGATCGCAGCAGCTTTCGACTTTGGGCTATCAGAAAAAAGATTATTTTCATAAAAGAATTTTGTGGACTTTTAGCCCAAAAAATATTTATTTATATTTTCTCTTCAGCGGACACTTTTAATTTGCCCTAAAGTCAAAATGATCACTATCTGCGATCGTTATCATTAGAACGGACACAGACGCGCTCGTCCTTTCGGTGTCCGCCCGCACAAGCTTTCGTTGTGATCTCAAATTTTTCCTTTAATAAAAAAAAGTACGTTTTGCTAGATAAATAATCCCAGTGTAAAATTCTCATTCAGTTCTTAATCATAGCGATATGCGATAGTGATGCCACGAATATCGATTTGCCCGATTAACCCGAATATTCGTTCAATCGCTCGGCTGAATAAAGAGAATTCGGCAGGCAGCAAAGGCATCATGGGCCTTCTCGTTTTATTTGAGATCATATGGTCTCCACTGAAAAATATACCTACCCAGCGGGAAATGTCCCGCGGACATCCCCGATGATGTCCTACTGACTTCGGAGCCGAAAATGCATGCTATTTCCGGTGACACTTTGTATGACATTTACACAGGAGCTGACTGGGACTTCAGCGGTGACATTGTCATGCTAGGAGATGCGATGGCGAAAAAAGCATTTGAGAGCAGCACATTGCTCTTTTCTCTCTAAATGCCAGTTTGATGATAACTTCTCTTCTTTGCCCTCTCTTTGAATGTTTCGAAAATTTTTAAAAATCTATTTTTAAATATTTTTGTTCGCCTCTGCCAGGAATCGAACCCGCGATCTTCGGATTCTGAGTCGAGCACTCATCATCTACGCCACTTCATGCTAACGCTGAACTGACGCTAAAACCTTATTTAAATTTCAGTAGCCAATGAGAGTCAAGCACATGAACAGCGATGACATGTCCTCCAAGATGTCATGCATGACAATGTCACCTATATGTCATCGATGACATCATTGGTGACTTTGTCATGCAGGAGATAATTTTCCGCTGGGTACTTACTGCTTTGAATGTGTTTAGAGAAAATTAAGAAAGAGCTACATATGTCTGTGTGGCTCTGGGATAGCGTTGGGGATGCGTGCTATGCTCTTAATCGCAGGTTCGATTCCCGGCACAGACGAGACGGAGTGTAATGTTCCAAGCGTAGCACATTCGGCCTATTCGGTCTATTTTTCAATATTCCGTATTCGGCCGAATAGTTTGGCTTCTTTTTTTTTTTTTTTTTGAATATTCGGTTTTTGGCCGAGGAGTCAAAATGTTCGATCCAATACCGAATAGTGGCCGGAATATTCGTTGCATCACTAATTTGCGTAGTCTACGAGCTTAAAGCACGCGATTACACTAATTCCGGGACAATTACAGGTCGTAACTTATATTTTTTGTCTGTTTTTTTCTTCATGCAAATGTGTTTGAGAAGTTTTTAATTGCGTTCAGAGCGGAGCCGCAGTATTTTTTAAGTTCGTGATGCGACTCAGAAATGCCTGAAACTAGAATATCGAATCCAGTGATCTGACTTTGATCGTTTGAATCATCAGATGTTGAGGTGTTTTCTTTTTTATTTATTTATTTTTTTTGTTTTATCTTTCAATTTATCTTAATATCGTTAACGTGACAACGCTGGGAAAAATAAAAATGAACTTTTCTGTTTACACGAGCTGTTTGAAAATTAAAATGATAAAAAAAAAGTAAAAAAGCGTAGGCATTATTCACGAAGACGACACTGTAAATGCGAGGTTTTTTTTTTGTTATTGCTTTTGCTTCCAATTATCATAGATTGTTAATTTTATTGTTTGCTAGAAGTTTATTTTTTTATTTAGGTATAATTTTCAAGTCAATTTTATTCAGTTCTTAAATCCTTTTTGTCAAGAAACTGGGTACATTGACATAAAAAAAAAAAAAATTAAGGGTGTTATAGTCAGGCGAGACTGACAATGCCACATGTATTCTATAGATCTATATAAGGCCATAAGGGGCCCCATATACCGACTTTTGTTCAATTCCTTTATGAAAACCGCCCTTTTGCCACGCCCACATTTCCAATTTTTTTTGAATTCCAATCGAAGGCTAAAATATACATACGCTCAAATTCTAAGTTTCATTGAAATATTCAAAAAAATTGCAATTTTCGAAAACGCCCTTCTGCCACGCCCACTTTTCCAATTTTTTTTGAATTCTAATCGAAGGCTAAAATATACATACGCTCAAATTCTAAGTTTCATTGAAATATTTCAAAAAATTGCAATTTTCGAAAAACGCCCTTCTGCCACGCCCACTTTTCCAATTTTTTTGAATTCTAATCGGAGGCTTAAATATACATACGCTCAAATTCTAAGTTTCATTGAAATATTTCAAAAAATTGCAGTTTTCGAAAAACGCCCTTCTGCCACGCCCACTTTTCCAATTTTTTTTGGAATTCTAATCGAAGACTTAAATATACATACGCTCAAATTCTAAGTTTCATTGAAATATTTCAAAAAATTGCAATTTTCGAAAAACGCCCTTCTGCCACGCCCACTTTTCCAATATTTTGAAATCATATTACTTGCCTTTAAACATGTTCAAATATCAAATGTCATCAATATATCTAAAAAAAAAATCCCATTTTAGAGCAATTTTTTGTGATTATCGTAACAGACCCTAGTACTGGAGGTGTCCCTAAAAATGGTCCGATAGGGTTTATTCTCGAACTTATTCTTACTCATGTCCCCATAAACACGCATACCCGATTTCGTTAATATAGCTCAACTCCATCGATAAGAAAACTGTATACAAACAGAAGGACAGACAGACAGACAGACGGACATGGCAAAATCGAATCTCCTGGTAACGCTAATTATTTCTCTACATATTTTGATGGTCTATCTCTGGTTCTGGGTGTTCCACACAACCACACAAACGCAATATACCCTCGGCATTGTATGCAATTATTCCTGTTAACTTTGAAAATCGCATGCGATATATTTTTTTTCTTCAGTTGAAGAAAATCAGTCCATCAATCGGTGATTAAGAAAAAAAATAGATATAAATCAATATTTCGTTTTTGAGATGGTGTCTTCTTCTTATTTGATTATCGTTTTCGATTATTCATGCGCGGTTTGTTTTGAAGCTGTCGAAATTTCTCTTCCACGATCGTGTAGGAATCAACGGAAATTCCCTATTATAAAACGCTCGATCCGCTAAATGCTTAAATGAAACGAAATGGTTTTTCCTTTACCTTTTATCCGCTCTGCGGTCCTCTTCGTCATTGCAAAAATTATTATTATTTTTTTTAATTTGACAAAAAACAAAAACCACAAAAAAAAACCTCCAAACAAACGAGCTGCGCAAGCGCAAAATTGACTTTTGTCAGTTATTCATTTGTTCATTCGTTTATTTAGTATAACTCACCCAACTAACGAAACACAGTCGAAATTCCGTAAAATGAACGTCTACAAAATGAAGTATACAAGAAGCCCCTCTTATAAGAACACCCCGCTATATACATATGTATATGTATAAGCACAATTTTTCGTGTTTATATTAGGGGAATACTGTTCGTTGATGGCCTTAAAATGGTCGAATAAAGGCCCTCGTTAGGCGCCAGGCTAAAGTTTTCTATCCGGGCTTTACCTTGAGAAAATTAGCTAGACCCTGTCTAGATTATTCCAGTCATCGCCTCTATAGGGACGGTTCTAGGCTAGGCCCTCGATAGCGCCAGGCTAGATCTATCTAGTCGGGCAAAGCCAGCTAGGCGCTTGTTAGGCGATAGATAGGCCATAGGTAGTAACTAGATTTCTCTAGGCAATTTCCAGCCGGGACGTGATTTCAAAGCATTTTAATTTTTGAAAGCCTTTATAAAATAATTAGGCAGTAAAATTACGCAATTTTTGCTCGGAACGACTGTCACGGGTGTGACCGTTTCTCGTGGAACTGCGCATGGACGGTTTAAGCACCGTGAATTTCCATCAACAAAGTTAATGTGAAGACTTTTTTCTGTAAAAAAAAAAGTGTCGTTGGTGTGCAATAAAAATGTTGACGACTCATGTTGAAAAGCATATAAAAGTTTCAAACACAAATACATATATACTAGTGATCTTATGAGTGTCATAAAGTGTGTAGTAATAAATGGAAAAAAAAAACACTAAAGAAATTCACGCACGTTCGTTTTGAGGAATTTATCTTTCTTATCATCTTCCAGTGGGTACTAGGGTTCAGCACGACCGATGATGTTGCAAAAGAAAACGTGAAATAGAAAAATGTCTATTTTTGTTAATACGCCAGCTGTAGTCCCATTTGAATTTGAGGCAATTTTCGAGAAAAACCTTTTCGCCACACCCCATTTTTTTGATTCCGAAAAGTACATAAATAAGTATATATGTATACAAGTTCCCATTTCAGCTTTTAGTGATCCTAGTGCTGGAGGTACCGCAAAAAATGGTCCATTCTCTGACTTGTTCTTACTGATGTCTCCATCCAATACGCATATCAAATCCACATGTATCTGCATGATAACAACTCCTTCGATAAGAAAAATAATGCAGACAGAAAGATAGACAGAGAGAGAGAGAGAGAGAGAGAGAGAGAGAGAGAGAGAGAGAGAGTAAATGGCTTAACCCGGTAGCGCCTGAATAAAAAAAACAATATAAATATTAAAAATAAAATGAAATATGAACTGGTTCAGGTATGGGGATAGCAGAAAACGAACCATTTCAGTGATGCTATATGGCCGGGTTAATGCGATTCTATACCCATTTTGCCTCATCAGTGGGCATAGACCGAATCGGCGAACCTGGATCGAGATGCGGCGCTATCCTCGCCTTATTGATACTGATACCACAGCCACGACGATACGCCCCAAAAGGCCCCCGTACCCAAGAAACCGGGCAGAATTCTAAAACGGATATTCCATATGGTACCATGTTCGCGTTGTAGATAAAGTTTTGAGTACAAATACATATGACTAGTATAGCTGTGCCACACCAACACTAATTGCAGATCGTTTGGTTAACCCTGCGTTAATTCCCCGAATCAATGTCCCGTATTGGTGGACATTTGGCTAGGGACCGCGGGTTTGCCAAGCCCGTAAATCATAAATGATTCCCCTTGCGGCAAGACAAACAGACAGACAGACAGACAGATAGTCCGTCAGAAAGACATAAGGAATTCGTTAAATCGAATCTCCTTGTGACGCTGATCATTTCTATAAACATTTTGTATGGGCTATCCTCGACTGATTCTGGGTGTTACACACAAGCACACAAACGCAATATACCCTCGACACAGAGTGTGTCGGGTATAAAAACATTACTCCAAAGGAACGAAGGAATTTTGTATAAAATAATGGGGTCTAAATAAATTCAAACCCGTTTTTAGGGAATAATTTGAATTTGATATTACATCCGGAGTACGGAGTAGTGTGGGGTCAGTGAGTGAGTTCTTGGCTCTCAAATTCTTCGACACCCCAAATCATTACGAGCAGCATAAGTCGGCCGTTTTTTGGACGACGACGATTCACACATCACACCCCAGCCGGAAATGTCCCGGTGAAACAATCAATGATTTTAGCATGACATTAGAGCCGCGCGACTCCTCCGGATTATACACCAACTTTCTAATGAAGTCAACACACACCAGCGGCATTGGAAGTCATAAGAGTATATGTCACGAATCGGTAATCGAATTTGAAGCAGATATAACTCGATCGTATCGATACCTCTATCGATGGCAATGCCATTGCAATTGAGAAGTACTAAAATTTTCCCCTTGATATCCTTGGTGAAAAAAATTAATGAATTGGTCATTTATGAGAAAATTTCCGGCTGGGAAGCCATGCTCATATAAACCATTCAGAGCGGCTTAAACAATTTTCGCTCATTCTCTGGCAGTGGCATTCATATTCGTTGGATTGGGTGTAGGTCATGGTTAAACGTACTTATGGACAATACAAAAAGAAAATTAATGTGCTCGCGAGGGGCGAGAGAGATAAACACATATTATAGGTAAGCACAAAAGAAGAAGAAATAACAATAAAAAATAAAAAATAAAAAAATTAAAATTCAAAAAGACGAAACACAAAAACAAAATGTGGAAACGCACGTTTTAACGTTGCTTCAAATTGTGTTACACAAACGCCAAAAGACTTACTCAACCGTGAAAACCTATGAAACATTTTTTCAGACACTGCCGTCATTTAAGTCAATAGACACTCAAAGAAATCCCCAGTTGAAACTTCAATTTTCGACGAACTTTGTTCCAGCAAACATTTAAGAAATCCATTCATTTTGATGAGTTAAAAACAAATTTTTTTTTCAACAATACGAAGCACGGAAAAATTGAATCCGAAATGAGTGGGCTCAGTGAAATGAAAATTTATGAAAAAAAATTCAAAAATTTTGAACTGCCAGAGACGGCACATAGTGGTTAGGCTTTATATATTTCTTGGAGAAAAGTAGAAGAATAATAAAACTTGGCACCGAGGAGTTTAAGAAAAATTAATTCGAGAAATTTATGTATAAGGAAACGAGAGACAGAGATCACTGCAGAAGGAGTCATGTATGATTCTCGTATGCATTCATCCGATATATATTAAACGGACTTATATAGGACAACCTTCGAGAAAAGGGAAGAGCAATCTACTCGTACATATTAGGGCTCAGTATGAAGGCAATAAAAGGGTCTTTTTAAGACTCAGAATGTCAGAAAAACGAAAGTAATTTTAAGAATACAGGCAAAAATGCTTATGTATCATATTTGCGAGGACACCCCAGCAGGAAAATTTATCCAGCAGGACAAAAACATTAGTGATTTCACTGGTGAAATTTTGCATTCATGCATGCCAAAGTCACCCTGACATCACTGATTTTGTCACGGAGGAACTTTTCCTGCTGGGACTCTATAGTAGTAGAATCAACGACTCGAATTTTTCTGAGTGTAATTGTAACATAAAGGTTTAAGTTTCTTGGAGCTACTTAAATGGAATCAACAAATTGTTTAATGAAATAATTTGTATAAACTCTAACATGACATTGATTTCTATTGGGCTCTTCTGCATTCCCGTATGACATACATACATAAAATGGCCTCAAAAAAGCTCTTTATAAATGAGCAAACAGCATTTTTGCTGACTTTTATTTTGCCTTGCGAATTCATTTTACTTTTGAGTTGTTAAAATTTTATAATTTTATTCTATTGTTCTTTGTGACAAATTCTTTAATATTTTATTTATTTTTTGCATAAAAAGCAGACATTTTAATTTCATTTTAATTGATGTCATACTCTTCGGCAGTGCCATTAAATTATAATACCTTAATTAAGTATTATCATATTTATGAATACTTTTCTATTCTCGGATTTAATAAAAAAGCGAAAAAAAAAATTGTTTTTGTTAATAATAAAAATAACACTGTGCTTCAATTTGGTACTTTTGTTTTTTTTTACCGAAAACATAGAGACGAATCTCGTAAACACAATTGGGGGGCGCTTAAATCAGTCCCACCAACCGTTTCTTTTTTTTTTTTTTCTTAGATTGGCTCTAGTTTTTGAGATATGGCGGATTAAAAATTATGACTGACTTCATTAAAAAATATATATATTTAGTTTATGGTGCTATATACATATATATATATATACATATATATTTATATATACAAACTTCGTTGTAATCGCAACGGTAATTGGTATTTAATAAGTGCTTGTTTTCAATTTCTATCACATTTATAAAAAAATAAAATTGAAGCATACTTTTAGGGGAATTTTTGACTTTCGATTTTTTTTAATATACCTAGGTATATTTTGTGGCTCTGGGATAGCGTAGGGGATGCGTGCTATGCTCTTGATCCCAGGGTCCGAGGTTCGATTCCCGGCACAGGCGAAACGGAGTGTAATGTTCCAAGCCTAGAACTGGTTTTTCAAAAAATCGCACACTACATAAAAAGACATACACTCACACAAACACAAGAAAACCTCTCGTGGTATCACAATGGGCCGATTAACGGCCAAAGTGGCAGCCACTTCAACCTACCTACCTAGGTACATACATACATATATTTTCCAAAAGGAACTTTAAGAGATATGATGTTTTTTGACAAGACGGTGCAATGGGAAAGCAAATGACTAGCAGCAACTGAGAGTTCTGATGTTCAAGCCCCCCGCAATTTGGACCAATTAAAATGTTTTAAGTAAAAAAATTAAATTATGCTTGCATACTTTAGGGATCCAGCTTTAGACGCGAAAATCTCCGTTAACTGAGCAAATCCCAAAAAATCAATATCAATATCATTATCAGGGCAACCAAAAATATTTAAATTTGAGCCCTAAAAATATACATGTCAATATTTTGAAATGTTTCCGATGATGGAATTCGGTGTTTTACTTCAAAACACGCCTATTTAAACACATTTTCAGAAGGATGTTATCGAATTTTACGGATCATTAAGAGGCTGGAACTAAGTTCCACAGGCAAATACTTCTAAATGCGTTTCTTTTTTTCTTCAATATTGACGTGCATACTTTTAGGGCTCAATTTAAATATTTTTGCTTGCCCTGATCATTATTGTATTCAGCGTGTTTTCGTTATTATTTCTAGATATGAAAGCAGTTTGTCGGCTTTTTGAACTTGCTTAAAAAAAAATTGAAAATAAAAATAATAAAGATAATGAAAATAATGGTGATCAAAGTCCTACTGGACTTCTTTCATAAAAAAAAAGGTTAAAATATCTCTATAAGATAGGCCAAACTCTTTTAAAGGGGATTCTCGTTCTTGAGCAACCCCATTTTAGGGTCAGATATGCTTTATTTTTTACTCCCCCCCCCCCAAACGAATTCCCTATACAAGTAGAGTCGTCATTCTCGCTTCAAGTTCGTCATTAAAAATTAATTAAAAATCTAATTAGTATAGATATTATATTATATATGAATAGTAGGTAATTTATAAAAAGAAATAAATTATACTTTGACTCACCCATATTCAAATGGCGATCGGCATCTCACCCCAGCGGGAAATTATCTCCTGCATGACAATGTCATCGGTGATGTCATCGATGACATATAGGTGACATTGTCATGTGTGACATCTTGGAGGACATGTCATCGCTGTTCATGTGCTTGACTCTCATTGGCTACTGAAATTTAAATAAGGTTTTAGCGTCAGTTCAGCGTTAGCATGAAGTGGTGTAGATGATGAGTGATCGACTCAGAATCCGAAGAGCGCGGGTTCCGATCCCTGGCAGAGGCGAAAAAAATTGTTAAAAAATAGATTTTTAAAATTTTTCGATACATTCAAAGAGAGGGCAAAGAAGAGAGTTATCAAAACTGGTTTCTATAAATTGACATTTAGAGAGAAAAGAGCGAATGTGCTGCTCTCAAATGCTTTTTTCGCCATCGCATCTCCTAGCATGACAATGTCACCGCTGAAGTCCCTGTCAGCTCCTGTGTAAATGTCATACAAAGTGTCACCGGAAATAGCATGCATTTTCGGCTCCGAAGTCACTAGGACATCATCGGGGATGTCCGCGGGACATTTCCAGCTGGGACCGTCCTTCACTAGTGTCAAGAAATTATTCAATGAAAATTAAAAGAAATGTTTTAAGCAAGTGTTTTTTTTTTTGTTTTTAGAACATGAAAAATGTGTTTACAGCATTGTTAAGGAAATTGCTTCAACTTCAAAAAAAAAAAATAACAATTTTGTTAAATTTGAAAAGAGACCGTCAGAAGCAAAAGTTCTCATTCACGACGAAGTGAGTCATGGGGTAATTAAGGAAAAAATACAAAAAAAAAAAATATATAAATAATATAATGAGGTTTTTTTCTAAATGACTGTCATGTGCGGCTATTCCGTAGATAATTTGAAGGCGTCAACGTTGATGTTGACTTTAGAAATTAGTAGAATAATAACAAATGTCTGGAATTTTCGGCAACAATTGTACTTTTAAGCACAGTGAAAACAATCTTAATAGAGGCTTAAGTGTAGCTACAATTTTTCGAATAATCTCAAGTGGGGTGTTGATGGTGCATAAAGCTCTCTACGAAGCATAAGTATGTTATTTGTATAAATTATCACATAAATATTCACCTCTTCGCCGTTTCAAGTGAATATCATTTTGAAGGTCTTTTATAAGCCAATGTTAAAGAACGCAGCCATTAAAATGATCTCTGCTCTAGTTCAACACCTGCAAAGATACTTGTAAAAAATTTTTTATTATATAATTTGGTTTTTTAATGTCATGCTATTAGAATTATGTTGGTACCTTATCGCGCATAATGGAGCACATTTGATTGGGCCTGTTGTCTGTTGCCAAGCAATGCAATGCAGATTTTGAACAGCTAGATAAACATATGCAAACGAATATGCCATGCGATCAGTTCTTCTCTAACCTACGCTTGGCCTGTGATATTTATCTTGCCGAGAATAAAACGTACTTGAATATCATCCGTATTTTGTGAAATAATAGATAATAATAATGCCCATACAGTAATTTCAAGTGGTCATAGACTAGTCCAAAACCACACCAGTACCTACAGCTCGCACACTATTTGCCAATTAAGGTGCTTCACTGTGTTTTTAGCCCCTATTAAGTCCTATTGGAATTGGCGTAAATGTATATATGTATGTATGTACTTATGTATATTCCTTCATACGCTGCAGTAATGAGCCGATCCTAAGAAGGACTGGCCTTTGACCAGTCCAAATTCTACCGGTTATATTATGGCAGTTCGCTCCATCAAATTCGGCTAGCCGGCGGTCGGTAATCAACGGGCTGGTTTAAGGGTAACCTTTGAATGACGCTTTCATCAACTTAGAATATACTTATATAGAAATTGGTTTTTTATTTTCCTTATTTGACTAGCCTAAAACCAGAAAAAATAACGGTAATTGAGCCGAATAGAACTGTTTTGCATACTGATCCTTCTCCAATGGCAGGCCCATGTAAAAAAGATCAGTTGAATGCATTCGAAGTGGAATTATTAGAGACTAGTACTGTTTACATGCGGGACTGACACTTGGGTCCGTCCATCTCAGCTAGAGTTTGCTGTTCGGGCTTTACCTAGAGAGAACTAGCTAGGCCCTGTCTAGATTATTCTAGTCATCGTACCTACAGGGGTGGCTCTAGCTAGCGCTTAACTAGTGCTAGACTAGATTTATCTAGTTGGGAAAATCCAGCTAGGCGCTAGTTAGGCGCTAGCTAGGCCTTAGCTAGTAACTAGATTTCTCTAGGCAATTTCCAGCCGGGATATTGCTACAGGGTAGATATCGTCTGACGCCTATTTCTACTAGAATTTTGATTCGCACTCAGAGTCTAGTCGTTTTAAATGGAATAGGTGCATTCCTTCTCATTCAAATGACCACTCAACTTAGGTAGGGGGTTACAATTTTAGATCTGGACTTGAAAAGTAATGAAAGCGTTCCGCCTTCCTCTATTCCGGAAGATAGCTTTAGTGTGTTTAACCGATTAATTGAGCAATCAACCATGCCTACCTACAGATATTTCCGTGTGAATGGAAAACTTTTCAATCGTAAAATTTTCCAAAATAAAAATCATATCAAATTCCGCTAATCGATTCAGTGTGATCGAATATCGAAGTCTTCAAAAGCGAAACAATAATAAAATAAAAAAAATTCAAAAAAATTCAAAAAGTGAGGTCACAAAATCCGAGCAGTGAGAGATTATCGTTGAGCAATTAAATCGATGATTAATTAGCAATTTGACCGATCGTGATCTTGAAAAATATTATGCGCTTTCGATTCGCCTTTCCAGCGCCCTATTTAAATTACAACATTGCTTTACACTTTCAGTTACATACGTGACAACTTAACTGATAATTAATGTTACGATTCGATTGGATTTGCACTCCTTTTCGAATTAATTGCGCAAGAATTTAATTAATTCGTTTTTGATTAATTAATTTTTTTCTTTTTTTCATTAACACTTGTGACAAAATTTTTATATTCACCTTAGAGTGGATTCTTTTTTTTTTTTTTTTTTTAATATGAACCTTTATAATGTAGTTTACGATTTTGTTAAAAATAATCAATTAAATAGTTAACTAAAAAATTCCCAAATTAGATTTTGGCTTAATTTTAATCAATGGAAAAGATTACTCTTCAAAGAATGATGATCCTTGATGTCATTCAAAATGAAATTGGCTTGGCACAATTTTAATCTGAATTTCTCTTAAATATTTTAACGATTAATATTTTAATCATATTTGAATTGCATGTGTTTTTTTTTTTTATTTTTAGGACGACGACATGGGTTTCAGTTCTCGCATGGATTGCTGTGGGCAGTTCGTTAAGTACAGCTTATTTCTATCGAATTTCATAATTTTCGTAAGCTTTTCGAGCACTCGATTTTCCGTATAAAAAAAAATATATATATATATATATATCGTTCTATATCGCTGTTTAGATCGGAGGTGCTATCGTCTTTTGTCTAACATTATGGACGCTAGTCGATCGTAGTTTCATGAACGAGCTCCTCGGAACGAATCTATTTTCGGGAGCGGTTTACGTTCTCCTTGTCACGTCCGTTGCTATTTGTTTACTCTCGTTTTTGGGTTGTGTCGGTGCCGGTAAGGAGGTTAAATGTTTGCTGTTGACGGTAGGTGGAATCTTTAAACAAATAATTCTTCGAAAATTAATTGCATTCTCTCTCTCTCTCTCTCTTTCGCTTTCTCTCCATTGCAGTATTTCATAATAATTGCATTAATTTTCGTCATTATGCTGATCGGTGGAATACTTGGATACGTCTTTCGTGAACGTGTACAACAGACAATGCGACAGGTAAGAAATTTCTTATTGACATATAAGCTTTTTCAATGTACACCGAGAGAAATAACAACAGTTAAATCAACTACTTAGAACAGTTCAAGTAAGAGTGGTCAAATAAACTGTATTCCGCGTTAAATGCACTGAAAAAGGCAGTCAAATGAACACAGTTGAAAAACAGTTACTTTTTATGTTCAAATTCGCTTTCGTTCACTTAGACGTATAAGTTCGCATTCTGATCAATCGTCTCCGGAGGTTTCGATAGCTCAGTTGTTTAAACTGTGACTCGACAGTCGTGAGCTTCGGGGTTCTATCCCTGCTGGCGGCGGGAATTTTTCTGAATTTTTTTTTTTTAATTACAGTTTTTTTTTTTTTTCAGAGTGTAGTTGTTTTGGAAGACAAAAATTTTCTCCTAAATTTTTAAGGTTTTATTTTAAGTAATTTTTTTTTTAATGGTTCATTTTCAAGCAAAAAATTTTGGGAGTGAAACCATTCCTTAAGCACGTTCCCCAAAATTTGAGCAACCATAAGCTCAAGTGAGCATTTTGACCAAGAAATTAAATTTGTTCGTTTAGCGTAATGGTTAAGACGTTCGCCCAGCGAAGTGAGGAGGTCAGCGGTTCAAGGCTCGACCGAGGCGAGAAAATTTTAAGAGATGAAAGAGAAAAAGATTTAAATAGAAACAAATAAATAAAGAAAAAATATAATAATTTAATAAAAAAAAATATTAATAAAAGAAGATAAAAAAAAGTCTCCCAGTCGCTGGTGACAGTTGATTTAACCGCGAGACAGTTATATCAACCATCAGGTAGTTATATCCTTATTGACTGTGTTTCTACTGTTGAATTGACCGCTACTACACATAAGCTAACAATTAACGGTGAACTCGGTTATTTTAAACCTGCTTTTTCAGTTAATATAACTACCTTTTTCTCTCGGTGTATTTGAATAAAATATATGCAATGTACTCTTCATTGCCCACTAGGAAATGCGCTCAACGATGGCATTGTATGGCAGTCGACGTGACATAACGCAAGCCTGGGATCAAACACAGGAGCGTCTGCAATGCTGCGGCGTTGATACCTGGCACGATTGGAATCGTTTTGGTCCCGTTCCCGAGTCGTGTTGTCAGGAGCTCTTTGGCGGGCAACGTAAGGACTGCACGCTATTCCCATCGCTAAACAATTTATATGGTCAGGGCTGCCTGTATGTGACAACGAATTTCATACGTGATCATGCAGCTGTCATTGGTGGCACAGCGATCGGTGTAGCAATAATTATGGTAGGTACTGTATAATGGTAACAGATGTAACAGATTTGAGAAAATTATTACCTGCGGCGTATTTACCAAGAATGTGTCAATATTCTCGAACACTTTCTGTCTAGCTGAATTGAAAATTTCTCGCTTTATTTGGAGGGTAGAGTAAAATCGCGTAATGTGGGATACAAGGCTAATGTGGACAGCCCCCGGGTATTCAAACAGATACGGAAAAAAATTTGCGCCCTCAGAAATAATTTTGTATGAAAAAAAAATTCCGCAGCCTCGGAAATTTTACACCCCTACTCTGATGTGCGATATTCGCTTCTTCTTCTTCTTTCATTAAAGTAAACATTGAAATCAGCTGTTTTGAGTTATTTAGAGAGTTTTAGACCAAAAATCCGAAAAATTCATGACGTCCGATTTCGATGGAAAATTTATATATAGATTAAGTGATGAATTCTAAGAAATTTTTCCAAAAAAAACTGATTACAACTAGTCTAGTTTGGGTGTAGTTCCAAACTGGTTACTTCATATTTTTTCGAATTACTTTTTTGTGGGGCCTCACAATATTTCTATTCTTTAGTATGATATCCCCAATGCTTCAGCTTTTCAAAATAATAAGATTCCAATAAGATCTGATTTGTAGTTTAGCCGCAATTTCTCAAACAAAAAGAGGGGTTCCACAATACCCAGATTCCTCTATCGTATTTCAGTTTTTCATTACTCAGAATCAACCCTGCAGGAAGTCTGTCGCCATATGGCCCCATGTCTATATTGACGTCAATTGTATTTATAGGCGGTGTCATTAGAGAAGCTTTACTTTCACGAGGTATAGTTCATCTCTATTGACCATGTCAACAACATGTCTCCTTATAAAAACGAAAGAGTACTCATTTTGTCTATATAATAGTACCGATGTCAATAGGTCGTCAATAGTTTTTCGGTCTACTGTTGACATTCAATGACAACTCAATGTTAAATGTCAATAACGCAAAGCATTGCGACGGGTATAACTGGTCAGTAGTACTGTTGACGCAGTCAGTAGAGAAAGAGCATAGATTCACTATTGACATTTCCTACAGGGAACTGTTACACTCAACTTAGGACCGTAGATAATGAATTTTTAAAAATTAATAATTTCTTTTTTTTTAGATATTTGGCATGGTCTTCTCTTGTCTGCTCTTCAATATGATAGAATAAATATTAAGAGTGCTACGAATTGAGCTAGACGCTCCTTTTCTACGCTAATCTTGAAAACACACACACACACACAAGACACGCACACAATCAGAGAGAGACACCCACACAAACGCACCAATAAGTGCACCAATTTCAAAATCGTTATTGAAACGAACTTTTGTATGTATTTCTAAAGCTAATGCAACAATTTTATATGTACATATATGTATAAATATATGAATATATGTGTGTGTCTATTGTATTATCATGTATATTTAAAAAAAAAAAAAATATTGTACAAATTTACTGTGAAATTTTACGACAACCTATATTAGGGTACTTGAGAAAGCTCGTAAAGTTCGTTTTCGTATAAGTACGTCTTTGCAAGAAAAACGCACACCAACACACACACACGCAAACACAGAGTGAGAGGGACAACACACAGTTGGATGTCGAAAACGATCACATTAATGCGCTTCAAAATTCTAGTAAGGTCTATTATTATTATTATTATTATTATTATTATAATTTTTTATAATTTTTTTTTTTTTCTGTTGATTGTACACAAAAAGTATTATTTTTGTTTATGGAAAGGAAATGTTTTATGTACTAAGTTTAGGCTACAAAAAAACCAACATTTTTCCAACATTTCATGTCGTGCCAGTACAGAAAACAAGGTTATTTAATTTTTGGAATACAACTCTGCGCTTCGAATTATTCTGTGCGCCTAAACTTGATGCCTTATTCAAAATAAAAAAATTAAAATTCTTTTTTTTTTTGTTGTAAATTATAAATTGTAAAATCGTTAAAATAAAATGTATTCAAATTATTGAAATGTTAAATAAAATTATGTAAACGAAAAAAAAAAAAAAAATTAATTATTATTATAAAGATGGCAGGCAGTCTGAAATTAATTGAAATAAACGAAGAAGTTTTGATAGAAGAATCGATTAATTGTAAGCTGCGATCCACAGAGGACTGACTTTTTTTATACACTTTGAAATTTTTTTATATAATTGAGGTTTTTCCCAGCTGGAAATTCGAACTCAGCTCTAGCTAGTTTATATCTTGGGCTTAGCTAGTAATTTCTGGCTAGCGCCTAGAACATATGTCAATCACTTTGTTTTACATAAAGAATTATTTTCACGTCCCCTTGAAGGGGTATTAGTTAACCCTTAATATTTTCACGAATTTAAACTAAGTGAGAATTATAATAAAGAAAATTTTTCCCCAAATTTTCTCTCTCGGTTCTAGCTAGGACCTCGCTAGCGCCAGGCTAAATTTATCTTATCGGGAAAATCTAGCTAGGCCCTAGCTAGTATTTAGATATCTCAAGGCAATTTCCAGCCGGGTATAGTTATGTACTTAATCAAGTTAAATTAAGGCCATATTTTTAGATCTCTATGAATTTCACCACACACCATCGCAATCATATGGGAGATCATTCGCAGAGTCTTTGATTGGAACCGCTGCAAAATTTCAATATTTTCAATTGCTCGCTGAATGGCATAATTATATAAAAAAAAAAAAACTATTTACGATTAATTGCTAAAAATGAACTCATTAAAATGGGCCCATTACACCTCTGAGCCGGCACTATGTTTACGCTCATCTCAATTCGTTACAAATCTCTTCATCTAAATACACTCCGTAATTATTTTCGTTTACTCTCATTTCAATTGTTATTAACACATGCCTAAAGCATATTTAGCCTCTCAATAATCATTCTCGATGAAAGTGAAGAGACGCGCGGCAAAGCGACGCGACGCGACGCACAGTGGGAATTTTAGGGGAAATAAGTCAATTTTTCGACTATTAATTTTCAAAAAATCGAATGATACAGTTTGATAGACGACAGTTTGACTAAGTAAAATCTATGGAAGGTACCCCTAGGGGTCGACCAATTTTGACAATTTTTCTTATTTTTTTTATATTTAATTTCTTAGTTTTATTTATTAAACAAAGTGTGCCAATTTTTACTTTCATTGAAGTACTAAGTACTTCTATTTTTTTTTGTTTTTTTTTTTTCAAACAATGTATGAAGCGATCCCACTGTGCGACGCAACGTTCGCACCGGATGAGATCGGCCCGAATCGTGTTGAGCCTTTAAAATGACGATACGTTGAAATTTAGGTGGCTAGTCGAAAGCGCGATGTGAATCAAAATTAACTTCAAGTGACAGAACTTTAACAGAATCAATTTCAAGACAGGTCTGACGGGATATTATCCATTTTACACTACATTCAATTTTGAGAAAATTCTTCAAAATACTAGATTAAAACCGAGCCATAAACGTCAGTGACATTTTTTTTGCGAAATTGACATTTTGATGAGAATATTTTCTACTCATCACCCAGAAAAATATAACGACGATAAACTCAATATTAACAGAGATATTGCACCATAAGTTTTTTTTTTTTAATTTGTATGCCAGTCAAATGAAAACAAGTTCAAAAAAATAAAAAAACGTTCTCCTGTAAAATTTGCTTTTTGTCGCTTACGTCAATTTGGCGGTTAGGGTTCGAAATGGAGTGGAGTTATTAAAAAAAAAATATATAAAGAAAAAGAAACGAAAGAACAAACATTTATTACGAACAAAATTATTGCCATTCTTTTAGCCTTTCCAATTAATCAATTTTTGAAATCTTCTGTTTACAAATCTCAAGGCCGAGTGGCAGTAAATGTATAAAAATAAAATGCTTTCGAATTGAGTTCCTCGAACGTTCAATGTGATTCGGTTATCTCGAACTATTGAGGAAGTATAATGTTTCTTCGTACTTGAAATGGACTTTAAAAGATATTTTTTATTTACCACAAACTAATTAGCAACATTACAGTGGGCATTTATCAGCTAAATATGTGAATAAAATAATTTTAAATTAAATAAAGCATTTGTTGTATTGATTGAAATACAAACTTTGAAACTTCTCACCTGTGTGTACAGTAAGTCTAAAAAGGATTACGTACACCTTTAACTTCTCAACAAAACTACACAGAGAAAAAAAATCAACCCGGAAACCTGGATAAATCAAAAGGAAAAACATAAAAAACCGGCTTCAACAAGGAATATTTTTATTTTAACAATTTTTTTTGTTGGAAAAAATAAAGATTTTCCTTTTGAATCAACCATATTTCAGGTTGAATTGAAATGATAATTTTCAAAAATGGATTTAAATTTTAATTGTTGAACTAATTACGGACATAATTGAAATGACAAGATAATTTTTAAAATAAAAAAAAATTTCTAAAATACCTATAAAAGAAGAAATGTCAAAACAAATTTAATTAACGTTCAAAGCAAGTGGCCACAGAGGCCTCTGCTGAACATAACCCAAAAAAATAGCCATCGGATGAAGTTCATCCAGTGCTCGCGGACTTGAAAATTTTTTAATTTGGTAGATTTTTATAAAAAGTGGTAGATTTTTTTTAATTAGTGGTAGATTTAAAATTTGTATAAAATGACTAAAGGTGGTAGACTTTTAAAGAAGAAGTGGTAGATTTTTATAAAAAGTGGTAGATTTTTATAAAAAGTGGTAGATTTAAAATTTGTATAAAATGATAATACAATATATCACATCTGATCATGTAGAAAATTGGGAAATTTAATTGTTTTTAGGTATTTTCTCTTGTTTTATAAAAATGTGTCAATATTTATTGAATGTCGTTAAACGCCAATACTGCCATTTTTGACAACATTCTTGACAATAGGAAGCTGCGTACATATTTTTCGATAATACATAACATTGAACCACATTTTTTATGTTCTCAATTATTCGAAATGACCATAAAATAAATAAAACTAATGCATAAATAAGTAAAAAAAAAAGTGGTAGATTTGGACCTAGTGTGGTAGAAGTGGTAGAAAGTGAAAAAAGTGGTAGATCTACCACTAAAGTGGTCCGAGCACTGACTTCATCCGATTTGGTCACTCCGTTGTCGTCTGACTGCTTTCGCAATGCTTAAAAAGTTCTAAAATGAATGAATTTCTTATATATCATATTTTATAAATCAAATGAGAATTATAGCGAACGTAAAGAAATGTAATTAAACATATTTCCTTTTAAATCAATCTAAAATGTTGTTGTCTCAACCATTTTTCTTTTGAAATTTTCGTTCTGCTCGAAAATCAAAAGGACTGTGAATAACAATGCGCCCTTTTCAAAAAAATTATAGTAAATTTCGCTCAGTGTATTTTTTCCTCCAATCATAACTCCAAAGACGAGGGATTTTTCTAAAAACAAAAAATAAGTAAATTCTTCAAAAATACTCGTTTCTTAATTGAAGAAAACCTTCGCGAGCGAAGAAAAAAAATTACACTAAAAAAATTTTCTCAAGAACTTTACATTGTTGAGACAATGTTTTTAAAAAAAAAAAATTCTTGCATCAAGAAATAATTTTCAGACCAACTTTAATAATTTCCATGTTTTTTTAGACCAATTTAAATTGTGGCGAACGATTTGACCAACAAAAAAGTATAAAATTGTTGACATTTTTTTTTTTTTTTTGAGTGTACACAAATTCATATCAAAAAGTTTAGCCGTACACTTAACGAAGCCTTTTCATAGTATACGGGCTCCAAATTGCGAACTGAATACTTTTGTGTGGACCCCGTTTGGCATCTATAATCACTTACAGACGTCTTCTGATGATTTTATAACAAAAAACCAGTATCCTTTCGGGTCCTGTTTGTCCACTTAGTCCTTCACGTTGTAACAAAGACCTCCTAGGTGATTTGGTTGATGGTTTTTAATCCCGTTTTCCTAGGAAACTCCAAGTATACTCGATAGGGTTTATATTAGGGGACTGCGGAGGTATATGCAATTGCTATGGGGAGTTATATAGGAGCCATTGCCGGCTAAAACACGATATGTGGGTGGGACTGTTTATTATCATGCTGAAACGAAAGCTTCGTAGTTTTCCCTCTCAGTTTGAATAAATTGTGACGTAAATTATTCACAAAGCTGTCGAATTTCATCATTTGGTCCATCTTCTTTACAATAAGGTCAAATTTTTCAACTCAGCCTTTACTATGCAAACACAAATCACTATAGTTCCCCCCGCATATCTCACCGTAAGAATCAAAATATTCTCATACATGTCTTTGTTCGGGTTTTTTCCATATGTAGTTGAGTCCATTCTATTCCCAAAATCTATCGAAATCAACTCTCTACCGACGAGCTCTTCTTTCTTTCTTTCTTTCAATAAAAAAAAAACACACCTAACCTAATTAATTCAAATAAAAGTAGAAAAGAGGTTAAACAAAATTTGCTTAATCCCATTAAAATTTCAAATATATTTGCATACCCTAATGCCATAACTAAAATAGGCCTCGTCTCTCAGGCTTATCATTCAAACTAAACGAGTGTTCGTAGGTGGTTAGGGCTGCAATTCAAGTGAAGCTGAAGATGAACCCAGCGGAAAATTATCTCCTGCATGACAAAGTCACCAATGATGTCATCGATGACATATAGGTGACATTGTCATTTATGACATCTTGGAGGACATGTCATCGCTGTTCATGTGCTTGACTCTCATTGGCTACCGAAAATTTAAATAAGGTTTTAGCATCAGTTCAGCGTTAGCATGAAGTGCCGTAGATGATGAGTGATCGACTCAGATTCCGAAGATCGCGGGTTCTCGATCCCTGGCAGAGGCGAACAAAATGTGTTAAAAATAGATTTTTAAAAATTTTCGAAACATTCAAAGAGAGGGCAAAGAAGAGAAGTTATCAAACTGGGTTTCTTTAAATATAAATTGACATTTAGAGAGAAAAGAGCGAATGTGCTGCTCTCATATGCTATTTTTGCCATCGCATCCCCTAGCATGACAATGTCACCGCTGAAGTCCCTGTCAGCTCCTGTGTAAATGTCATACAAAGTTTCACCGGAAATAGCATGCATTCCGGCTCCGAAGTCAATAGGACATCATCGGGGATGTCCGCGGGACATTTCCCGCTGGGAAGCTAAAACGCTAAGCTTTCATGTGTTTGTTGTAATTATTTGTTGTTGCGAAAATACAACAGACACTTGACAGCTTACGCGTCAGCTTTATCTTCAGCTTCACTTGAATTGCCGCCTAAGATAACAGAATTATTGAGGTCAATTAAGCAGCATTTCGAATTTCGTTATGAATATCTGGCCTACAATATGCGTTAGCAGTGGCGGCGTAGCGAGCACTCGGGGCACCAATGGTGGAAATGTGAAAATAAAAAGACCTTGTATATACAAATTATAATATGATTTGGCGTCCCCTTTCACTACGCTACTGTATATGAGAAATTCAGGTTATTTATTTTAGATGCTAAAAATAAAAAAAAATTTTTTTTTTTTTTTTAACAGTTAAAACTGTTACAAAGAATGAGATAAAGCCGAAAGCAAAACATATTTCTCCGAACAATTGAGTCGTAAATTTTTATCTACGTATAGTAGAGCAATTAACCTTGTTATTTTGTTGAGATGATGCATTATTCAATATTTATTCTAGACATATAGAAATTTTTATTCAATAAAAATTTTTTATTAAGAATTTTGTAAGCCCTTGGCCACTGTGTGGTGAAATTTTGTCGCCTCATACGCCGCAAAATTTGTCTCCCGCATAATTTGAACGATTTGTGGCAGCACTATTTACTACTAGCTTAAGTGGGAATAAATTTGTATCCAGCGAACAATTTCTAGCTCAAATTTATCTTCTTGCCAAGAGCCTCACTCACATAAATAACACAGGCCTGCATCAAAAATCCCCTTTAAATGTAAATGATGCTCAAAATAGAAAATTTGAAAATTTTTTGAAAGATTTTCATTTTTTTTTTTTGGACATTGAATGAACATAGCCCACCCATTAGCAGTTCCCCTTCCAAAAATGATTTTTTAAATTGTTGGCCAATCAATTGTGTGTACATATGTCAAATCTTAAGACTGCAGCACAAACAGTTTTCACGATATAAAGGTTTTTCTAAAGCAACTCAAATCGGAAATTCGTATACATAAAATAATAAAAGTTGGAAGATCGATTTGAAATATTGGGTCAGGGTTACACTGTGTGTGTGTGTGTGTCCTTGTACACAACGACCAGGAAGTGCGTTAAACTTGAACTTGAACAGCGCTACATACTGACATACAGATTTATATAGATTAACCCGCATCTTGTTTTCAGTGTCCGCGAAAGCGAAAAAGATCAAATCAATGCAAGAGCAAAGCATATACCGTTGGCATGGCGGCTCCCATTGGAGTTTCTTTGTGCTCGTTCTGTTATTCCTCGATTGGAAAATTTCGTTTGCACTCGAAATTGATGGCAACAACAACAACAACAACAACAACAATGGAACACCGGTTACAATAGCAAAACAATATCAGAAGCAAAGCGTAAAGCCGAATATTTTGATCATATTGATTGATGATATGGTGAGTGGGAATTGACAAAGAAAAGCTCTCAGGGAGAGAAGGATCGAAGGAGTACGTGAGACAGGGAATGAGAGAGAAACCGTAAAAGAGACTGAGAGAGAGAGAGAGAGAGAGAAGAGAGAGAGAGAGAGAAAGAGAGAGAGAGAGAGAGAGAGAGAGAGAGAGAGGAGGGAGAGAGAGAGAGAGAGAATGAGAGAGAGAGAGAAATAGAGAGAGAGAGAAATAGAGAAATAGAGAGAGAGAGAAGAGAGAGAGAGAGAGAGAGAAATAGAGAGAGAGAGAGAAATAGAGAGGAGAGAGAAATAGAGAGAGAGAGAAGAGAAATAGAGAGAGAGAGAGAGAAATAGAGAAAGAGAGAGAGAGAGAAATAGAGAGAGAGAGAGGAGTGAGTTGGGTTATGATGGGGAGGCTGGGGCACAGGTTTGTGGAGACAGAGGATGAGATAGGGAGGGGGTGAGCGAGAGGGAGAAAGGAAGGGGAGGATTTTTTGGAGGATTCTCTTTTAAACGGCGTCAGTAATTTCTCTGCATTAAAATTGAATTCTAGAAAAAATGGGACAAGACCAACTTTGAATTATTCTCCGTCTCTTTCAGTTTTGAACCTATTCGGTTTTAATTCTTTTCTGTCCCTCTCATTCTTCCTTCGCTAACATATATCTATCAATATCTTTTCTCTATCTTCCCATCTTTTTTTTATCATTATCTCTTTTCTGTCGCACATTCTCTCCTACACTCTTTCATCCTTTCACATTTTCCCTATCCCTCTCTTTCCGTCTTCCTTTCCTTTCGCTATATCTGGTTATTTTTTTTTGTTTTTGTTTTGTTTCTTTCGTTGCCACGCTCTATTCCTGTCTCTTTCTCTTTCAGTATTTCTCTATTTCCCTATTTCCCTCTTTCCGACTCTCTTCTGTTTCTCTCTATTTGCCTTTGTCCCATTATTCTTCTCTCGGTCTCATTCTGTTTCTCTTTCAATATCTTGCTGTCTCTCATTCTATTTCTATCTCTCTCTCTCTTTCCATCTGCCATTTTCCCTATTCAATTCTTCTCTTTCTACCGTTCGCTTCCTGCTTTCTCCCTCTCTCTCTCTCTCTTCGCTTTTGCCCCTTACTCTCCTTTTATCTCTTTCATTTTCTCTCCCCGTCGAAGCATCAACACAATATTAAAGTTAATTTACACGCCCGAAGGTGTTCTTTGGATATTCTTAGCTCGTTAGGCTAGATTGGGTGCCATTTCTCTCCCTCCGGCTCTCATAAATTACATATACAGTACTCACCAGGGCTCGGATTTTGTTGACTTTTATAAATTTAAAGCATACTTTATGGAGTAAAAATTTTGTCCCACTCACATAAAGCTAAGATTCAAATCAATTTTTAACTTCAATATGAATTTTTTTGAAGTTAGAAAACCGGTTTGAAGTTCAACTTCGTTAAACTTATTCGCAAAATGTTGGTAAGATATATTTTTGCACCATAAAGTATGCTTTGAATTTGTAAAATTCAACAAAATCCGAGCCGAGTGGTACTCAAAAAAATATTTAAAAACTCAAAATCCCCAGGGCTACAATGATGTGAGCTTTCATGGCTCGAATCAAATTATAACACCAAATATTGATGCCCTGGCATACAACGGAATAATATTAAATCGATATTATACACCGAATCTATGTACACCATCGCGTGCGACATTGCTGACCGGAAAATATCCAATCCATACGGGTAAGATGAAAATGATCGTTCTCTGGCTTCTCTGTACTAAAGTTATGACGCATGCGTATGCAACGTTGAATATACTGCATACATACACACTTTTCAGGCACTCAACATTTTGCTATCCCACCCGAAGAGCCCTGGGGTCTGCCATTGACCGAACACCTAATGTCGGAAATATTTCGTAAGGCCGGATACTCAACGAATCTTATAGGGAAATGGCATTTGGGCATGTGGAAGAAGGAACTAACACCAACAATGCGCGGCTTTGACTATCATTATGGATATTATAATGGATGGAATGATTACTACAACCATGAAGTTCGCGTGGCGGTAGGCATTGCCATACAATGAACATATTTACATATATAGTGTGTGTGTATATATTTTCGTGTTCAACTCTAAGGTCATTCCCATTCTATTCGTAGAATAAAAGCTTCTCACCCGGTCTTGATTTCCGTCGTAATATGAAGCCATGGCCATATGCCAATGGAACGTACCTCACCGATGAGTTAACGAAAGAGGCAGCACGGGTCATCAAAAGTCACGATGCACGGAAACCGCTCTTTCTGCTCCTGAGTCATTTGGCCGTGCATACCGGAAATGATGATGATCCGATGCAAGCACCGGAAGAGGAAGTCAACAAGTTTCAACATATTTCGGATAGAAAACGTCGCATTTATGCAGGTGAGCTGGCAGCCCTGACGTTCGTTTGTTGTTGTTGGCTTGAGCAGCAGCAGCAGCAGCAGCAGCAGCTCATGAGCATAAGCGCCTAACAATTTATTGAGCAGGTATGATCTCCAGGTTGGATAAGAGTGTTGGTCGAACAATTCGTGCGCTGGATGAGAAAGGCATACTTAACAATACGATTGTGCTGCTCTATTCGGACAATGGGGCACCGACTGTCGGCATATATTCGAACGAAGGCTCAAACTATCCATACCGTGGGGTAAGAATTTTACGATATTTTTTAAATAAAAAAACTTTTTTTTTTTTTTAAATAAACAAACGAAAATGTTCTTTAAAGCAAAAGGAGTCCCCATGGGAGGGTGGAATACGTTCAACGGGTCTCATATGGAGTCGGTTATTTAAGCAAAAGAATTATGTTTCCAATCAACCGATACACGCTTGCGATTGGCTGCCAACGCTGGCCACGGCCGCTGGCGTACAAATTCCCGAACACATAAAACTCGACGGTATGGATCAATGGAACGTTCTGAGTGAGAATCGGGCGCCACAGTCGCGCAGTATGCTGCATGTTCTCGATGATAAATTCAATTACGCCTCCTATATGCGCGGCAGTTTTAAATACATAAACGGCTCAACGTACGATGGCCAATATGATGTTTGGCTGGGTGATCGTGCTGCGACACTGAAGGAACAGGACCCAATGGCACCGTATTATATTCAAACGGTCCTTTCGTCCGAGGTTAATTCGGTTATCGGAGAAACGCGTACGCTCAATATTGAGAGAATTGAGAAATTGCGCATTCAAGCGACACCGATTT
>CM035806.1:167624370-167669370 GCA_020466095.1 Chlorops oryzae
ACTAACAATTCTTATCTCTATAGGATTTTAAATTGGCACTATCAAATCGGGATTGGAAACTGAAGAGTTCAAATTATAATCTCATTGTCTGATTGAATTATCAAAAAATACAATTCTTTGAACACATTTTTTTTTTTTTGTTTGGTCTGCGAGAGACGCGCGAATCAGAAATACTCAATTAAAAAAGTAATTGTTGGCAGAGCGCTCCCAAAGACGTTAGGTCGCCAAAATCCTAATGGATCAGCTTGTTGAAAATGGTATAAGGACTATAGAAGCAAAGTAGGTTTTTAAGTTCTCCAACGAAAAGAAATGAGGAAACTTCGGAAAATTCTTTTTTTATATTCAATACTAATGGACATACAGGATAACGGGCAGCACAGTGGACCAGCGGTGTCTCAAATAAAGGTCGAACAAAGTGCTTAATCGAACAATTGCACCCCATATTTCTATAAATCGAACATAGTTCAAGAGTTCTATAACTCGAACACCATTGAATTTTATTCGATTACCTTTTTGTATACCCGACACAACACTCTGTGTCGAGGGTATATTGCGTTTGTGTGGTTGTGTGTAACACCCAGAACCAGTCGAGATATACCATACAAAATATATATACTTAGACATGATCACCGTCACCAGGAGATTCAATTTAGCCATGTCCGTCCGTAATTTTCAATATTATCACTTTTTCACTCTTTCTCGCCTGCACGGAGGTTCGAAGTTCGAACACGAGCCTCCGGATTCATGAGCGGACATGCTAACCACTACGCTAGAGAGCCCTTTGATTCGCGTACAGCAAATTTATAACATAAAATGGTCGAGAAAATCGAACTGTAGACGCCCTCGTTGACCATGTCAATAGCGAGATCCTATTGTCCGGGTCTCTGGTTCTTGCGTCTCTGGTGCACTGATAGCACTGGTGACATTGGGGTCAATTTGCCCCGCATTTACTACAGGGTTTTTACTCAGTAAAGTATACTTTAAATTTATAGAAGTCAATAAAATCCGAGCCCTGATCATAAATTAAAGATCCTAAGGCAAGGTGTAATTAATAAGATGTCGGGCACTAGACTCCTATGCTTCTTCTTATTCATTTTTGAAAAATATAGGCTTTTTTCGAATTTTGCTAAGATTTTTCATTGACGTTTGTTCGTTGAAGTTATTTTGAAATGTGAAATTTGAATTTCAAAATGAGAAAGTGAATTGTGTCCGGCAAAATTGATGATCCTGACTAATTTTTTTTTTTTTTTTTGGCTAATTTTCGGCATATATCTAATATGCTTGCCACATGTAGATCGAAATTGATCAAGTTCAAAAAATTTTTGAACAAATTTGACATTTGAAATTGAGGCCAGTTATCTTATCGAAGGAGTTGAGCTATCTTGACAAAATTCGGTATGCGTTCTCACGGGGACATGAGTAAGAACAAGTTCGAGAATGGACCCGATCGGACAATTTTTAGGGATACCTCCAGTACTAGGGTCTGTTACGAAAATCACAAAAACTGCTCTAAAATCGAAGTATTTCAAGATATTTTGATGAAATTTGGAATTTGAAGGCAATTACTATGAATTCAAAAAATTTAAAAAGTGGGCGTGGCAGAAGGGCGTTTTTCGAAAATTCTCTCCTACACCCGAAATTCAAATGGGACTTGAACGAAATTTGGCACTTATGCTTCCTTTGTAGCCACAAACATCCTCCCCAAAATTTTTTTTGGGCGGTCCAATATTAAGGGTACCTCCAGTACTAGGGTCCGTCACAAAAATCTCGAAAGTGCCCCAAAATCGGATTTTTTCGAAAGATTTCAATAAAACCGTATATCTAAGCCTCTGATTATAGTTCAACAAAAATTAGAAAAGTGGGCGTGGCAAAGGGGCAGTTTTCATAAATAAATCTATCAAAAGTCGGTATATGGGGCCCCTATGTCCTTAAACACTTCTTGATATTAAAAATTCTTTAAACATTTGTGTCTGTATCGGGTATTTTATTGTCGATAACACCCTTACTTGTTTTTTCTTCGATTTTTTTTTGTCGAAGGCACTTTTTCCGATCGCTAATAATTACCATTTAGAAAATACCTTCATTAAATATTTGACTGATTTCGCCCACGTCCACCACCAACAATATTTTTTTTTTTTTTTTTTGAATAAAAAACTTAAACTTTTTAGGAACTTACCTCACGAAATTGATCGACCAGATCGTGGACTGCACTCAGCACCGCCATGTAGCCATAACTATCGAAAGTTCCAAATATCCAGTATACGGTCACATCTCGACGTAAGCCTCGATCAATTATCTTTTCGGGCAAAACGAATGCGTCCTTCTCAGGCGTTGTTGAACTCATTTGGCCCAGTTTTATCGTGTACAAATATAACTAATGAAGAACAGGAAATTTTTTCTTCTTCTATATATATAATATATATAATTTGAAAATATATATATGTAAAAAAAAAAAGTAAAGAAATTTTTTTGCAAATTTTTTTCGTCAAAAGAAATGAAAAAAATCAAGCCAATTACACAATTTCATAGGCCTGCTGAAAACAACCAGTCATGTGTAGAGTGTTTGTAACGTTTTTCCAACAATTTAACGTTCTTTTGCATTTGTTTTTTTTATTTTTTATTTTCACTTATCGTCGCAAAATTAATACGACTCATAAATAATTCTTCTTATCGCTATGGGATTTTTATTGGCTTTGTAAGATCGCGGTAGAAATATGAACAGAATGCATCCTTAAGGGGACCGACCTTCTGGTCTAGAGCACGAAAATTAAGGAATTTTTCATGATTTTTTTTTTTTTTTTTGTGTATGAAGCCAAATAAAAATTGGCTTTTTAAGTTTGCAGGATTATTTTTTTATTTATTGGCAATCCGAAAAAAATTTTGTTGTATTTATTTCGTTTTTTTTTTCTATTTTAAAAATGGCGGCGAAATAGACGCTTTTTTGAAAAAGTTCCTCCGTGGCGTACACGATTTCGTAAGTTCGGGTTATCCGAAAAAAAAACAAAAATTTATTATTAATCAGAACGAATGCGGCTATCAGGTGAGCTACAACAAAAAAAAAACCAAAAAAAAAAATTGACAAAATGGCGCAATTTTCAATTTAAGGGGGTCTTCTCATTGAGCAACTTTTTTTTCGACTTTTTTTTTTTTGCATTTATTTATAGCTTGGGTAGTTGTGAATATGCCCCTAAAAGGATTTTTTGAAATTCGAAATAGTTTAGAGGATATAGCCTTCTTTGTCGAGCAAGATCTGCGCTAAAACGAGTAATTTTTGCGTTGCTTCAAACTTTAAACGCGTTTATCTCGAAACCACGTTTTTCGAACTGGCGGCCATGATATCTCCAGTTCAACTGAACCGATTTTCATGAAACAAAGTGGAATCGACGCAGAATTGTCACCATTCTTGGGTGAACCTCGACCATAATTTTAAAAAATTTTTTACTATTTTTTTTTTTACACTAAACTACAAAAAAAAGCCCGAAATTGAAATTTTTTTTTGAATGGCCGCCATTTTGTCAAAAAAATCACAAAATTAAGCTTGAGGTTCACTCGAGAATTACATCTATACTGATTATAACTCCGTTTTTTTTTTCCATTTCGGACGCTCCGGAGACCCGGAATCGTGGCCGCCGTGACGGCACCTTTTTTTTTCACCACCAACTTTGAAGTCTCATTACTTTTTGAACAGCCCACGTATCGAGGCAAAAAAATTTTTTTATTTACTTTGAACCTTTTGTAATACAATAAATAAAAAAAAGTTTTCAATTATTCTTTGCGTTTTCAAATAAGAATTTTTTTAAAAAGGGTCCAAAAAACGGGTTTTCAATGAGAAGAAATTATTCTTGAAATAAAATTTTGATTATAGCTCACCCGATAGCCATCGATGTTGTGAATAACGTATAAAAATTTCAGACGAATCGGTTCGATGGTTTTTTTGGTTTTCATGTACGCCATTTCAAAAAAAGTAGTTTTGAGATAAACGCGTTCAAAGTTGCTTTGATCCAGCGCGCTGCCTGCTATCTCTACCTATTAAAACGTCTGTAGCAAAGAAAATATTTTCAATATCTTCACAAAACTTTGCCAGCATATTCTTAGAAGTCTATTCTTCTATATATAAAAAGAAAAATCGATTTTCAAAAAATTCTAGACCAGAAGTTCCCCATAAGAAAAAATCGTATCAATTGTCGGAACACTTTTTTGGGGTCCCCGACTGACGCATAAAGCAACCCTACCCTTGAGACGTGCATACATTAAATATATTAATAACCCTTATTTTCGGAGTAATTTAATTGAAGGTTTCCATTTAACTCAAATAACATTCAGTTGCCTTCCGAAGAGAAGACTACATTTTTCGAACAGCTCCACAAGGTGGCCCCTCCGCGGAGGTGCATTCCTGACGAACTAAAAGAAAGAAGGTTTTACTTTATTTAATTAATATATTAGAATTTTTTTTTTTTTTTTTTTTTTTGTGTACCCTCACCTAAACTACGTTGATTATCCAAGAAATTACTCCACGTACAATCGCTGAAGGCTGGATCACTCTGCTCGATATTCGTACACGAGTTTTGAATGGGTTCAATGGAACTATCTGCCAGTCGACGTGTTTCCTCACGCATATCGTCTAGAGTTTTTCGATGTTGGTTTTCATGTACGAGATTCTGTTGCTCGCATGGATCGGCTTTCAAATCGAAAAGACACTCTTCGATTAGAGGATTACAGCCGCGCTGTTGGTTACCACAACGCACAGAAGCGCCCATTCTCAACGATTCGATACGATGCTGTGTCAGACGCTGTGCATCGAATTTGCTCAACGCCTTGGACGCCATCGAATTCCGCACTTCGATAACATAGCGTTGCGAACGGTGATCTAGATCGTAAATTTCACGATAGGTCAGAACATTATCGTAGAGTCCGTTCGATGTTGTCCCATTGATATATTTCCAATTGCCATGCATTAACGATACAAAATGCCTCTTCGGATCGAAACTATGAAGGATTTTACGCTCTTCAATCGCATCGTTGCCCACATCCATAAGGGCTGGCCATAAATTCTGTCCGTCGAGAGGTTTTGAAATTGGATTCTCTATACCGGCGGCTGCCATTAATGTCGGCAGCCAATCGGCAATATAGAAGCTGGGTCGAAAAATACGCTGACGTGATGTGGGCAATAATGGGCTCCAGAGAGCAGCTGGCAAACGAATTCCACCCTCCCAGGGTGAGTCCTTTTGCTGTAGTTGATTTTTTTTTTGGTTAAAATTCAAATATGGAAATAAGAACTCACCCCTCGCAGTGGCCAATTGCTGCCGGCATTTTTTTCTGGTCCCACAGATGCTGCACCATTATCGGATGAGAACACAATTATGGAATTTTCCAACATATTCGCACGCTCTAAAGTTCGCAAAATGCGTCCAACACTGCGATCCAATATGGATACCATCGCTGCGTATGTTCGTCGCGCCGGATCCTTGATATAATTGAACTTTTCCATCTCGCTTTGTGGTGCTTGGAGCGGCTGATGTGGTAACGCATGCGCCACCATCAGAAACAATGGCTTTCGTTCAGTCTCTTTAGCATGGTCCAGTATAATACGATCGGCCTCATCGTTGAAAAGATCAGTGACGTATGTTCCAAGTTGCCTACAATCCACATTCAAGTCATTGCGGAAATCATAGCCAATACTCTGATTACACGATGGCTAAAGAGTTTCGATATTTTCACATTCGATCTCGTTCGATCAAGTTCGTTGAACTTACCGTTGCTTTCGCTCGTCGTTGATAGTGATCGATGTAATTGCCCCAATAGCCAAAATGATGATCGAATCCACGTAATGTTGGTGTATACTCTTTCCGCGAGTGCCCCAGATTCCATTTGCCAATTAAATATGTTCTATAGCCGGCATTTTTGAAAACTTCTGGCATCAATGTGAGATCGGTTGGCAGGGCACCCACAGCACCGTTGCTCAGCGTGGAAAATTGCGTTCCTATGGGTGAGTTTCGGAATGCTTTCTTTTTTTTTTTCAAATCGAAAATGCTTAAATAACTCACCCGTATGTATCGGATAGAGTCCTGTAAGCAATGCAGCTCTCGATGGTGTGCCAATAGCTGGACCATAGAAACGATCCAATATAATGCCATGATAGGCTAAAGCATCGATATTCGGTGTTAGGAATTCATTCGAGCCACGAAAGCTGACATCGTCGAAACCCTGAAAAGGAAATTTAACATTGAATGAGGCTATCAAAATTGAGGTTCGCTTTCGATACTTACCAAATCATCGGCTATTATGAGAATTATATTCGGGTTCAATGGAATTCGGGAAGAGCTTCCAATGCGTATAATCGAAAGTGATAGGATGAAGAAATATCGAAGATTTCCGACGAACATAACAAGAAATATTGTTAACAGATCGAAGTGAGAAACAGCCAGACAGACCGAGAGAGAGAGAGAGAGAGAGAGAGAGAGAGAGACGAAGACACGGAGAAGTTTAAGTTCGAAGAAGTTCTGTTCTTTTCAAACGATCGTGCTCAAAGCACGAAATCAAACTAAACAAACAAACAAACAAAAAGAAAACAACGCAAATTTTTCTTTCAAGCTTTCAAGTATTTAAAGCTCATCCAAAAAGCTTCCATCTCTTGAACTTGAAAAAAGAATCCGCTCAATATAGTAACTGAAATCAAAAGAAGAAAAATGATTCAAGCTTTTTAAAAGCTCTTTCAAATTGAAATTTAGAAAGCTTTTTAAAAGACAATTTGATTATGGAAAGCTTTTATGAATTGTGATTTTCACTCTTCGCCTCCGAACCCAGCTCCGAATTGTTCATCAATTCCTCTTTACAATTTCGACCAATTGCGGCTCGTCGGTGACGTCGGTCGACTTAAGGGGACCTTCTGGTCTAGAATTTTTTGAAAATTGATTTTTTTTTTAAATATATTTCGGAAGAATACACTTCTAAGAATATGCTGGCAAAGTTTCGTGAAGATATTGAAAATATTTTCTTTGCTACAGACGTTTTAATAGGTAGAGATAGCAGGCAGCGCGCTGGATCAAAGCAACTTTGAACGCGTTTATCTCAAAACTACTTTTTTTGACCTGGTGTAAATGAAAACAAAAAAAAACCATCGAACCGATTTGTCTGGAATTTTTATATATTATTGATAACATCAATGGCTATGGCCCGAACTAGAATCGAATTTTTATTTCACGAACCTCATATTTTTTCATTAAAAAAATGGTCAAAAAAAGGGGAGTTTTTGATGGTTGAAATAAAAAATTGCGCCATTTTGTCAATTTAAAAAAATTTTTTTTTATTCTAGTTCCTACCATAGCCGCATTCATTCTGATTAATAACATATTTTTGTTTTTTTTTTTTTCGATTACCAGAACTGCCAAAATCTTTCACACCACGGAGGTACTTTTTCAAAGAGGGTCCACTTGAACGCCATTTTTAAAATACAAAAAAAAAAAAAAAAAAATTACAACAACATTTTTTATTTTTTGTCAATAAAGAATATAATAAGCCTGCATACTTAGAAAATCGTTTTTTATTTGGCTTAATACCAAAAAAAAAATCTTGGAAATACCCTAAATTTTCGTGCTCTAGACCAGAAGGTCCCCTTAAATCGCTTCACTTTGTGAGCTTTTATTTATTCCTCTCTTTTAGAATATTAGCGCAATTTTCAATTAAATACAAAGAGTCGATGCAACTTTTTCTGGGAACATTTTCCACGACCACATTTCGAAGATCTCCTTTATCGCACTTGTAGAAATGATCTACCCTTCGTGTGATCGTGGCCGACTCGCTCGTTTCTCACATTTTGCTCGTATTTCAAAACGAAAAATCGCTCGTCGGACGGGCTCGTACATATGTCAAGGTGTTCCACTATAATTGTATTCAACTGAATCGATTGGAAAATTAATCAATAAATTTAATTTTGCTTAACTCATTAAATATACATATTTTAATAATATCTAATCTACAATTGTAGAAACAAAATTATAATTTAAAACTAAAAAAAAAATTAATTAAAAAAAAAAATAAAATATTAATAATTTATCTACTTAATTAATTTGATTCATAAATTCAATTGTCTGACTTGAGAAGATTATTAAATTAAATATAAAAAAAAACAAGTAAAGAAGTTTACATCGGCAAAGCCGATTGCACACATACCTTTTCCTCAGCCTAAAATATGTTAAAACATTACCTTAACGAAAATTCCTGCCGTTTTCGTTGTTCTAGCTTGGATATCTATTTATACCTTATCTGTACTTCGATTTAGGTTCTAAAACTCGAGATTATTATTAAGCAAAAAAAATTTGGCGAATGGTGGTCATGGTCAAATTTTAACCGTTAGAGGACAATATGTCTAGCTGCGAAATACTCAATTCAAAATAGTGAAAATCAGGTTTTCGCGAATTTCGCGGATGGTGGTCTTGATCAAATTTTAACCCTTAGAGGACATTTTGTTTAGCTGCGAAATACTCAATTCAAAATAGTGAAAATCATTTTTTGCGAATTTCGCGAAATGTGGTCATGGTCAAAATTTATCCATAATGGACGACTTTATTTGGCGGCAAAATACACAATCAGAAGAAGCAAAAAAATAATTTTTGTATTCAGATATGAGAATAAGAGAAAGAGTGTTTTTTTCTATTGTGTAGGATGATGACCATAGTTATAGCGATGTCGCAATTTTTTTTCAGCGAAAGCTTAAGTCTACATAGTAGCTATACACACACCAAATTTCAATAAGCTGGGATGTATAGTAAAAAAGTTATCCAGGAAAAACGTTAAAAAATCGTGATTTTTGAAACTTCTGAACCACTTCCCACGACCCAAGAAGGGACTACGAAAAAAATTTGTATGCAGTTTTTCGGACATTTACCTGGTTGAAGTCCATGCCAAATTTCAATATGATATCTTTCATGGCTTAGGAGTAAATTACGAAAAACTAAAGTGTGACCGACAGACAGACAGACAGACAGACAGACAGACAGACAGACAGACAGACAGACAGACAGACAGACAGACATGGCTAGATCGATTCCTCTTGTCACCCTGATCAAGAATATATATATATGTCTATATCTACCGCGACTCCTTTGGTATGTTACATACACCGTGCCAAACTTAATATACCCTTTCCTTCGGAAAAGGTATAAAAATTTATAATTTAAACGTACAAAAAAATTTGTACCTTCGTTAGTTAATCTACGGATCCTTGTTCGAGAGATCCTACCACGTAATGGCTCTGGTCGCTGCGGGTAGCAAGCAAATTGCATTATGTACCGGTATCGATAAGAATCCGGCCAGTGCAATGCCAAACGAATCGGATTGCACGACCATGGCCATAGCGAATTGTCTCCGTCCCGGTGGAATTTCCTTTGACATACGATAGAAAGTGTTAACGTAGGCGCTGCCACCCAGCAGCCCTTCCCATAGGACAATTGTAAAGGTTATCCAAATACTTGGCGTTATGAAACATATAACCTCGACCAGAAAGTATACCACATTGATCAACTGGAAGATCGACAATAACCAGATTTTGCTAACTTGAACGACATTCACGGAGGATCGTGATATGAAAACACCAATCTGATAATCAACATTCAACCAACGATATTGCGCGGCCTTATCCAGGAATGTGTCCTCAAAGTACACCAACTCGAACTGGAAGAACATGAATGAACAAGTGTAACGAAAGGATTTTTTTTTTTTTTTTTTGTTTTTCTTTTTGATTTCGTTGTGAACTCACCAGGCCCTGATTAATGAAATACTCGAAGAAGTAGACCAATGCCAATGGAAGCATATATTTGATGAGTGTCTTGGCGTATTTCATTTTCGCTTTGAAGCTCGGCAACGGTTCGTCCTCGGCAAGCAATTCTTGGTGCGATATCGAATTGAGAATCGGAACCAATGCTGGCGGCATACGTAGAAGTAACCAAAATGCGAACGCTTCCAACATTGGGAACAATAACATTATTAGCATTGTATTACGAGGACTGACGTTCAGGGAACGTAAAACAGCATACGATAGGGAGCCAATAACACCAGCACCACCGGTTCCGGAGGACCAAGTTGAAACGACATTCCTATGTATGTGAGAATTGGGGGGTAAAATTTTCTGTAGAAAAACGAGACATCCAAATACATACATATGTACATACATACATACAAACGTATAGGAAAAAGGGAATGTTTTCTTACTTGTCATAGTTCGAGGAGTGGGATAAAAATGTCGCCTCGCCGATGCCACTGCTCGCCGATGTGATAACCACTCCCAACAGTGCGTGCCATTCGGCCGAAGCGAATCCAACGAGTATGAAACCGACAGCAGAACAGGCCACAGCTAAGGCTATACGAGTGCTGCGCGTAAAACATTAAATTTTAATATTTAAAAAAATAATAATAATATATACATATTTACAGGGTGTTCCGTTTGTGATGATCAACTGATAGCTGGTCGGGAGCTGATAGAGGGGGTCAGAACTAACTAAAAATCTTATGGCAAAATGCACCCCTGAGTAGTTACAAGGGAAAGAAAGAAATTTGCAGTTGTTTCAGAAAAAAAATTGTCATGCCTCAACGTTTATATTTAAGAAAAAAATTTTAAAGCAGTTTGACAGAAAATTGTCAGACCTTTCGAGGCGTATAAAATAGTCTTACACTTTATTGCAACTTCAAGGGTATTTGAGCCTTCAAAGTTAAAATTTTAAACTTTTTGAAACATTTTTGACTTTGAGAGCCATTTTGGTATGAAAAAGGTCCTATTAATACCCACATTTTTTATTTTATTTAAAATGCTGGATCGATTTCCTTTAATTTGGTACCCCATATGTCTAATAAATTTTTTGAAAATAAGATGAGAAAATTAAATATCTAAATGAACTTATTAGTTTTACTGTATCAAATCTAATAAGTTCGACTTCATTGATAGCAAACGGATAGATGTTAATTTAGATATTTAATTTTCTCATCTTATTTTCAAAAAATTTATTAAACATATGGGGTACCAAATTAAAGGAAATTGATCTAAAATTTTGAATAAAATAAAAAATAAGGGTGTTAATAGGACCTTTTTCATACCAAAATGGCTCTCAAAGTCAAAAAATGTTTCAAAAAATTTAGAAATTTTAACTTTGAAGGCTCAAATATCCTTGAAGCTGCAATAAAGTGTAAGACTATTTTATACGCCTAGAAAGGTCTGACAATTCTCTGTCGAATTGCATTAAAATTTTTATCTTGGATATAAACGTTGAGGCGTGAAAATTTTTTTTCTGAAATAACTGCAAATTTCTTTCTTTCCCTTATAACTACTCAGGGGTGCATTTTGGACCCCCCTGCTATAAGATTTTTTGTTAGTTCTGACCCCCTCTATCAGCTCCCGACCGGTTGACCATCACAAACGGAACACCCTGTATATGTATATATATATATATATATATATATATATATATAATATAAATAAAAACAAGTGTCAACTAACTTGCTTCGATACTTACTTGACCCACATGGGAATGAATGGCATTAGGATTTTAACGCATAATGATGGCAAGACATCGGCTAACAAAATCGCTCCAGTCGATAGTATGTGACATTGACGTCCCACTCCGCTTGAGTCCAAATCGGGCGGTGGTGCCTAAAACGATATTATACGAATGCATTTTTCTTTGATATTTTCTGTCATTTCAATTTTATCTTCCAATGAACTTACGCGCTGGAATTGATCGATTATATCGTGGGCTGCACTCAGCATCACAACGTAGCCATAATTATTGCATAGGCCCAATATCCAGTAGGCGGTCAAATCACGCCATATGCCTCGATCACGTTTCTTTTCGGGCACAGCGGATGCATCCTTTTCGGGCTTTGTTGAACTCATACGACCAAATTATTGTCGTGGATAATTATGTATGTATAACTAACAACGGAGAGGCAAATTACCTTGAAGTATATGAGCGATATATTTATACATTTAAATAAAATATTTCAATAGCATACTTTCAGGAAGAATTGCTTTTTTTTTGAATATTAAACGGTTATAGTTCCGTAATGCGTCATTTAAGCACAACAGTGTTTTGGGGAAAATTACTTGGCATATCTCAAAGTACATTTTGATGTGAATTTGGAACATTAAACTTCAACTCATACGTAGATAGGGACCGAAGAGTGGACTTCCTGAGGAGAAGTTTGATGATATTTAAAGGGTTTTATTTATTTTTATTTTTTGATATTAGGGTGGTACATAAGGGTGGTAGGCACTGAGATCTTGGGGGTAAGTACTAAATAGAACGGTACGCCTGAGGTCAATGACTTCTATAGAGGCCATATTGGTCTCTTTGCGACAAAAACATTGACGTTTCAAACTTTAAAATCCGACTCTGTAAACACCAGAGATATGAAGAAATATACCAATGCGCGACCTCTAGGTTCGATCGAAAAAAAATTTTTTTTTTTCTTTTCGTTATTTTCTTGTAAAAATGCGTCATTTTCGCTGGTATACGGCGCACTTTTTTTTTCTCCATATAAGGTGGTACGGTCTAATATACATATTTGATGGATATGAGCTAATATTCTTTTTCTTATAAAGACAATGAGAAATATACAGCTTCATTTTAGAAATCTTGGAGGAAAATTCGACAATTCACCAAGTCTTCTTAAATTTATCCCCAGGTAAAATGAATATTTATAGATGGGGATAAATTTAAAAGGGATTTTAGAAGTGGCATATGCCGTTTTCGAAATGACCGATTCAAATTTCTACATCCGCTGAAGCTTCCAAATTTGAAAAAAATATACAATGTATGTATGTGTGTGACAACTTCAACGCAACTGTACAATGCTCAGCACCTTACACTGGTGCCAGTTTAGAACATATGTATATACTGAGATATGAAATAAATAAAGTGCCCATATGAAACACATGGAAAAAGAATCGAAAATTGTTAATTTTTGCTTATACTGTTTTGGCAAAATTGCAGGGTTGCATTCGACTATCTTCGGCTCTGATTCGCCAGAGAAATAAACATGGCAATTTATTATGCAAAAGAAAAATTGCCAAAAAAAAATGTACTTTCGGGATTAGTCTCAGGATCCCGATGACCACACGCCCTGTAAGTCCCATAAATCCCGGGATCGGAAAAACGGCAAAAATTGACATCCCCAGTATAAGCTCTTAGGGGAATCTCGCCGATGTTACTTCGGCAAGAAAAGCAATAAGGGATATTTTTAGTGGAAAAAGTTTTTGTTTTCAGAAGATTACCCAATCATCTTTAACCCTTTAACGCATAAAGCTGAAATTTTCCCCCGCATAATTTTAACGATTTTTCGAATTTATTCTTAACAATATTGCTATAAATCGCTAAGCTTATGTAGGGGGAGATATTTGTCGCTTAACCCTCAAATGCCACACGTTCTTTTTTCAATGAAAAGTTCAGATATGATTAATTCTGAGTAGAAAAACACGAATCTGAAGTTATTATTATTAGTTTTTTTTTGTAAATTACTTCCTGCATTTCTGCGTAGAGCCCATTAGAACGCAAGCCTTTTGTGCGTTAAAGGGTTACATCATTTATCACTCAAATTAATTTTTTTTTGTTTATTTAATTTAACCCCTCATTGCATGATAAGAAATGTACAATTTTATCAAAAAAAAAAAAAAAATTATCTATGGTTAGTGCACACTTTAGTCGACCACTGCCGGTCCGACTTTTCCCAATTTTTTCTTTTTTTTTTTAGTTTTGTTTTATTACTTGAGCTAATTTTATTTTGCTTGTCGCTTAATTTAGAATTGTTTATGTGCAATTATATTTCCTTCTCTCTGTGACAACAACAAACGCCACTAATTTCATTGTCTCTCGGTTTTTTTCCGTTTGTTTTTCATTTGATAAGTTTTTAATGCCATTTCAAATTGCGCGAAAAGAATTTTAGTTAAATGCGCATTTCTCTATTTGAATGGCATAGAAAATTTACAGATCAATTTTCCTGCTCTGTCCCATTAAATGAGGTCTCACTTGAATGCTGTTCTAATATCGAGTTTCTTTGATAATTGTCAAATACCTAGTCATTAATTAAAAAAATATTTAAAAAAAACACCCGCCATTCGGAAGTGCTTTCCTCCCGCCGAGCTTAGTTAAAATTCTGACTGAGCACGCGAGTTCGGGGCGAAAGAAGCTTTTTTCTTTTCCAATTTGAAATTGAAATATTTTTTATTTATTTATTTTTTTTTTTTTAAATATTTTTTTGTCACTTCTGAATGTGTATGACTGAGAAAAACAAGTTATTACTCTGGTTAATGGCCAGTGAATTGAATTAAACAAAAATTTTTTTTTACGAAATGCAGGTTTAGAATTCGTAATTAGCGATTAGCGTTCTTTTCAAGGTCAGATCGTTGAGTTATTGAATTTCAATTAGAGTTTTTTTTTTTCAATGTGATTATTAGGTATTCAACTAAGGCTTAAACAATGTTTTAGAAGAGGGGAATTCATTTGAGTTTTTTTTTTTAATTATGGACTAAAGCTCTGTTAGTTAACACAATCACTAAAAAAATATTCTTAATCTAGATCATGTTGATATCGATCAGTCTGTTCAGCAAAACATTTCGTTGGATCTCATTTCAAAAAAAAAAAAAATGTATGTTTATATACAGGGTGTTCCGTTTGCGAAGGTCAACCAGTCGGGAGCTGATAGAGGGGGTCAGAACTAACTGAAAATCGTATGGCAGGGGGGTGGGGTGGGGGGGGGGGTTCCAAAATGCACCCCTGAGTAGTTACAAGGGAAAGAAAGAAATTTGCAGTTATTTCAGAAAAAAAATTTTCACGCCTCAACGTTTGTATCCAAGATAAAAATTTTAAAGCAGTTCGACAGAAAATTGTCAGACCTTTCTAGGCGTATAAAATAGTCTTATATTTTATTGCAGCTTCAAGGATATTTGAGCCTTCAAAGTCAAAATTTTAAATTTTTTAAAACATTTTTTGACTTTGAGAGCCATTTTGGTATGAAAAAAGTCCTATTAACACCCACATTTTTTATTTTATTTAAAATGCTGGATCGATTTCCTTTATTTTGATACCTCAAATGTCTAATAAATTTTGTGAAAATAAGATGAGAAAATTAAATATCTAAATGAACTTATTAGTTTTACTGTATCAAATGTAATAAGTTCGACTTCATTGATAGCAAACGGATGGATGTTCATTTAGATATTTAATTTTCTCATCTTATTTTCAAAAAATTCATTAGACATATGGGGTACTTAATTAAAGGAAATCGATCCAGCATTTTGAGTAAAATAAAAAATTTGGGTGTTAATAGGACCTTTTTTATACCAAAATGTCTCTCAAAGTCAAAAAATGTTTCAAAAAATTAAAAATTTTAACTTTGTAGGCTCAAATACCCTTGAAGCTGCAATAGAGTATAAGACTATTTTATACGCCTAGAAAGATCTGACAATTCTCTGTCGAACTGCTTTAAAATTTTTATCTTGGATTTAAACGTTGAGGCGTGAAAATTTTTTTTTCTGAAACAACTGCAAATTTCTTTCTTTCCCTTGTAATTACTCAGGGGTGCATTTTGGACCCCCCCCCCCTGCCATACGATTTTTAGTTAGTTCTGACTCCATCTATCAGCTCCCGACCGGTTGACCTTCACAAACGGAACACCCTGTATATATATAAGTATCTATACAATATTAATAGTTTACCACATTCGGTACTTTTTTTTATAATGAAAATTGCGCTTTTCTTGCATTTTGATTTTTGCTTTTTCGATTCTCGATACTTGGTTCGAATTTTTAAAAGAATATTGCGTTTGTTCTTTCATAACGAGAATGAAAAGAGATTTGTGAATTGAACACACCATAGTCCTAATCGCCACCATAGCATAGCAATATCCCTGCCATTTTTGTCCTTCAAAGTTCACCTTTCGATTTAGTTCATAAGAAAACTTGATTCTGTTTCAATTGAAAGGGTTTAGAACAAAATAGATGGCCACCCTAAAATCGGTTTGCATAGCATTTACACCGAGCTATACATACATACATACATATTCTTAACTTCAAATGAGAAAGGCGCAATCGAGTCAAATTTAAATCGCCATGATCTTTGGACAAATTTAAATTTAAGATGATTTTGCAGTTCATTTCTGTGATATATCCGGTAACATTGCTTTTATAAACCCAATGAGAAATGTAGATCAAATTGAAAAAAACTTTCAATTATGGCGACATTCAGCTTGGGAATATCTTCCTTGTTTAATTAATTATAAATAATTCCAAAAAAAATTACCTTTCCTTTTTTTTTTTTAATTGACATTCGAAGTCACTGTTAACCCTTTAAAATTTATCACCACATAATTTTTTAAAAAAATTGTAGCAATTTTGAGAATATATACCAACAAAATGTTATAAACCATTAAAATTATATGAGCACAAATTTGTGCCCCATGTGTTAAAGGGTTAAGATGAAAAATCAAAAATCACTTTTCACAACTTCGAATAATTCGATTTTGCCTCCATTAATCACAGCAAAATGCCGTGCTTCCAAGCTCTCAAGTATCTATGCATGACTCTATAACGCCCTTAACAGTTTAAATAAAACGCGCAATGCACGCAGAAATTTTCACACGCGACCGCAAATGAAAAAAAAATTACTTATTTGTAATAAATTTTAAAAAGTGCATGATTTGCATTTTCTTTTTCTTAAAACATTGCAAAATAAATGCCTATCCACTTTCGCTAGCCAAAAAAAAGACAAAAAAAAAACAATAAAAGAAAATTGAAAAAAATTTAAAAAAATTAGCTGCACGCGGCTATTTTTTAAAGCCGTTAGGGCCAAAGAGTGCATTTCAACACGCGATTAAAATTGCGCAAACAAATTAAATGATTCATTACAAAATGAATTAATTGAGCAACATTAATTTAATTTAAACATTTAATTAAAATTATTATTTTTTTTTTTTTTTTTTTTTTTTTGTTGGTTCCGCATTTTGAGCCACGTGCAAATGCCGGAATTCGATCTTAGCCAAAAAGAAAGAAAAAAGGAAAAAAACAATGCAAAAGCAGAAATAATTTGAGGCAATATATAGGTACATTTGTATTTATATATATTGAATTTTAAGTTTTTATACTTGATTCTGTGGTGCTGCTTCTTTGTGAATTTTTGCTTTTTGTTTTTCTGTTATTTCTGTTTTTAATGCACCGCGGTTAAAGACCCTTTCACGAGGCGTTTTAATTTGCAACTGAGACGATTTGAAAATGATCGTCGGTTAATTAAACGTGAATGGAAGGTGTTTCAATGAGCGGCTAACATTGGGTACTTAGTTTCAGTTGGGATTTCCACAAAATATGCTAACTTTTTTGAGAGAATTTCGCATTTCGATGTGGAGAAGCACGGTTCAGAGAGTGATAAGCAATCGCACTTGAAACAGCTGTTTTTATTTAATAGACCAAAATACCATCTATTTTGAATTTTCTACAAAAAAAAAAAAAAAAAAAAAAAAAAAAATTCTGGCAAATTCCATTTCAATTTTCTATTTTATTTTACGAAATCCGATGATGCTGCTTAGAACACTTAGAAAATGTCATATCGATATCAGCTTCTAGTCAGTATTTCAGGTCGAAATGAGCTCAATATGAGCTACTTATTACTTGAAAATATACCTAATCAGCTCACATATGTATGTACACCGAGAGAAATAGCAACAGTTAAATCAACTACTTAGTTAAAGTAAGAGTGGTCAAATAAACTGTATTCCGCGTCAAAATACACTGAAAAAGGCAGTCAAATGAACACAGTTGAAAAACAGTTACTTTTTATGTTCAAAATCGCTTTCGTTCACTTAGACGTATAAGTTCGCATTCTGATCGACCTTCTCCGGAGTTTTCGATAGCTCAGTTGTTTAAACTGTGACTCGACAGTCGTGAGCTTCGGGATTATATCCCTGATGGCGGCGGGAATTTTTCTGATTTTTTTTTTTAATTACAGATTTTTTTTTTTCAGAGTGTAGTTGTTTTGGAAGACAAAAATTTTCTCTTAAATTTTTAAGGTTTTATTTAATTTAATTTTTTTTTTAATGGTTCATTTTCAAGCACGTTCCCCCAAAACTTGAGCAACGATAAACTCAAGTGAGCATTTTGACCAACAAATTAAATTCGTTCGTTTAGCGTAATGGGTTAAGACGTTCGCCCAGCGAAGTGGAGGAAGGTCAGCGGTTCAAGGCTCGGCCGAGGTGAGAAAATTTAAAGAGATGAAAGAGAAAAAGATTTAAATAGAAACAAATAAATAAAGAAAAAAATATAATAATTAAAAAAAAAAAAATATTAATAAAAGAAGATAAAAAAAAAGTCAAAGCAAAAAATAAATTATTTTTTCCCAGTCGCTGGTGACAGTTGATTTAACCGCGAGACAGTTATATAAACCATCAGGTAGTTATATCCTTATTGACTGTGTTTGTACTGTTGAATTGACCGCTACTACACATAAGCTAACAATTAACGGTGAACTCGGTTATTTTAACCTGCTTTTTCAGTTAATATAACTACATACCTTTTTCTCTCGGTGTACACTTATAAAAATTGAAAAACTTGAAAAATATTTCATTCATTTTGAGATCATTTTGATCTCTTTGCCTATCGGGTTGAACAGAAGTGTTCTAGATTTTTTATTTTTTTTTGTTCAATCAATTAAAGCTTAAGAGCCGAAGCTAAGTACTGCAAAAAAAAGGGGGAATAAATGTTCATCTATTTTTTTATTATAAGTATGTATCGATCTCAGTGGTCAGTAGCGTTGCAAGATATTTCAGTCTCGCATTGAAAGAACCTCTATACAGATTTCTTGAGTTGCTTCCCTGCAGGAAATGTCAATAGTGAATCTATACTCTTTCTCTACTGACTGCGTCAACAGTACTACTGACAAGTTATACCTGTCGCAATCTTCGATAAATTTGTGATTGAAAATTTGGATTATAAAACGTTTTATGTTTTTTTTTTTTTACTAAGTTCTCTATTTTGCGATTGCCCTTTGTTTAACTCTTACGTCTTCCTGGATGAAAAATAAAAAATAAAAAAAATTAATAAAAAAAAACCGCAAACGTCAATCAGATCTGACGTAAGATTTCGTTGATAAACATTGAAAAGTTCAGCGACAATTGTGCGTTGTTGATTCGCCAAGAGATTAGGGAGACTTTATATCAGCTTGATAGCATCAAGAAATAAATTAAAAATATGTATGCATACATTTCATGACTTAGCATTAAAGAATTTCTTTGTTTTAAGTTTATACGTGTGTTTGACCGAAAAAATGACTTAAGTCCATTTTTGGTTTTTTTTTTTTTAGGAAAAATGCCCTTGCCCTTTCTGGGGCCGCAGTCGAAAATGTCCTTTTTATTTGGAATAGATTTTTCAGTGGAATTAGGGAATATTTGGACTGGGGTTAGATTTTTCTGTAGGATTAAGCAATGTTTTATTCTTCTTTGTTGTTTGTTATACAAATTCAGATGATATGACTATACGGAAAAATCATATTGATGCATATCAATCACAGGTACACCCGACAAGTATGCAATATTTTTTTAAATTTGCCATTTTTAGGAATGTCGCAGGTGCCTGAGCGTATTGAAACCCAGCATACTTAATCTTGGTATAAAACTCTATTTTCGAGAGTTTTAATTAAGCTAGTCGCATTTCTCGAACAACAAAAAAATTGTCATGGAAAAATATCCTTCGACTGGAGCATGTATTAGTTTTAGCAAAATTGCCAGAAAAATATTTTTGTAATATTTTCTAAGTAATTTTCTATATATGGGCTTTTGAATGAATACTCTATCTTTATAATTGTCTGAGATATGGTTTTTTAAAAGTTTTCTCTAAAAAACCACCCTTTTCAGGGATATGCGAGGACTTTAGAAGATAGAAAGCCAAAACTCGGCGAAAAATTAAATTTTTTGCATTGACCTAGATCAAGCTGGACATAAGAATGAATTCTTTTGAAAAATTACAGCATTCTTCATGGTGTAAAAGATTGCTTTTTGTCCTTTTTAGGAGATTTTTGGGAGCTGTTTTCTTACTTCTTAAAGAAGGTTTTCGCTTGAGCCTGTGATCTACTTGCATACCCCGTTCAAGCTATTTCCATTACAAAGTGGAAAAATACATTCATTAAATTTTTTTCATTTGACTCACAAATGTACGCACAAGTAAATATTTACATAAAATGTACGTATATTTAAAACGTAATAGACAACTGAAACGTGCATTGGCGCTTAAACATTTCAATTGCCAGTTGTTATCTCAAAAATTTCAGACCCACTGAAAACAGGTTTTTTGTGTATTACAGTTACAAAAAAAAAAAAAAAAATTATAATAATAATAAGCGAGTGACTTTAAAGGGCGACGAATGAATGACAGAAAATGCAATTTATAAAACTTTTCATCTCATAATTCAAGATCAGACGAGCCCTTTGTATTGTAATCGTACAGACTCAATAAGCAATCAATTGAGAAATATCGGTCTAGGTCTTACCTACGCGATGAACAGTATTTTCCGAGACTGTCAGTCTCGTTTAAATATTTTTGACAAAATTTCTTTCGCTTGAAATCAGTAATTTTAATCTTTGTGAGTCCTTTTTTAAGGCACCCACTATTGCCGGTCGCACTTGTTCAAATAAAACTGAATACATCCCACGATCAAGGTGGGTCCGAACCTATTGAGTTCGCAATCGAATGATGAAAATGCGTTTTATCTTAACACTTCAAGATAATTCACTAAAGATTAAAGCGAAGAACGATAAAAAAGAAAGAGAGAGAGAGAGAGAGAGAGAGAGAGAGAGAGAGAGAGAGAACATCACTAGTTAATATATTAATATGTGAGTGAATTTTTCACAAGCAAAAAACCACGACGCTTTTCAAATTTTTACAACAAATTTTTGTAATGTTTTCCTGAATTTGTTTTTCCATTTCCTACGGCTTTTTCATGTCCGTTTAATACAAGGGATAATATACTAAAGGTATAAGGTACAATAGTCCGAAATTTATGCGTGCGTGCGAGAAAGAAAGAGTGAGAAAGAGAGAGATAGAGAGAGAGAGATAGAGAAATAGAGAGATAGAGAGAGAGAGAGAGAGAAAGAGAGAGTGAGAGAGAGAAAGAGAGAGAGAGAGATAGAGAGAAAGAGAGAGAGAGAGAGAGATAAACAGAGAGAGAGAGAGAGAGAGAGAGATAAACAGAGAGAGAGAGAGAGAGAGATAGGGACAGAGAGAGATAGAGACAGAGAGAGCGAGACAGAGAGAGAGAGATAGAGAGAGAGAAAGACAGAGAGAGAGAGAGAGAGACAAACAAAGAGAGAGAGAGAGAGACAAACAAAGAGAGAGAGAGAAAAACAGAGAGAGAGGGAGAGATAGACAAACAGAGAGAGAGAGAGAAACAAATAGAGAGAGAGAGAGACAGACAGATAGAAAGAGAGAAAGAGAACGAGAGAGATAGAGACAGAGAGAAAGTTAGAGACAGAGAGAGAGAGAGAGAGAGAGAGAGAGAGAGAAAGACAGAGAGAGAGAGACAGATAGAGAGTTAGAGACAGAGAGAGAGACAGAGAGAGAGAGAGACAGAGAGCCAGAGAGAGAGAGAGAAAGAGAGAGAGCCAGAGAGAGTGGGACTATTGTAACTTTTCGGCACTTATTTTTGGCTAAATTGACATAAAATTATTTTTTGGTGATAACATATACATACATATAATAAAATATTTAACCCATTTCATTTTGACCCACCCATTTTGGCCCACCTTTAATCAAAATGTCATGATTTGAAAATATGAAAATTTGAAAACATTCAACGCTTTCAAAATAATATTAAAGATTATTATTTCCATTATAAGATAAATCTAACGAGAATGAACAAGATGTAGGTACTCCTGGGCACCCGAAAAAAGCAGTGCCTATTAATCAAAATATTTCTAATAAAGAAATTTTTACGCAAATTTGAAAAAAAAATCTCAATATGGCACAAAAAAAGAAATTAAGCCTCTATCATGTGACACTGGAATTTGAGGTATTTCCTTCATTGCATATTTGCACGTTGCAGCTTGCAGAACGATTTGCAATTCATAGAAGTTACAAGCAAAGTTCTTATCGCTTTAGGCGACGAAAACTTACAACACAAAATAAGTACATTAAGGGCATTTCCAATGAAAAGCAAAAGAATCATCATGTGAGGATAAGAGGGCTCAAAATGAAACGAAAAAAAAAAAAAAATTGAAATTTTCGTACAACTTTAATCCCGTCGAGAAAGAGCGAAATAACAAAACAGGTGCGAATGCACGACCTCATTTCTGTGGAACGCATTTTGGTCAACGGAACTTTCGTGTCCTGAAGGCGCTTGAAATTCATGCAGATTTTGAACTTGCACATTTGCATTTGGCAGCTCTCTAGTCTCGCGGGTCAAACGCTGAAAGCCGAAGAGCCACATACATACTACATACTGGTGTTGCAACGAATAATAGCATTCGCGAATATTCGCATATTTTTTTGCACATTCGCACTCGCATTCGCAAACATTGGCGAATATTTTGCGAAATTCATCGTAATTCATCATAATCAGGGGTGTCGCAGAATCCGATAGCTGTCGGAATCGGAATAAAAAACGATCGAAATTTAATACAGAATTTACAAATATTGTTGTTTTTGGTTTTGAATCGGAACTATAAGCGGTTCTCAATTGCACAGAACCCTATTTTATCCGGCTGTGTATGAAATATATATGAAAATTCAGTCGACAAAAATTCCGATTCCGACAGCTATTGGATTCTGTGACACCCCTGAATGTATTAAAAAAAGTATGTAGGATTCAATACTATAGTACAAAATGTGTAAGCTATGCTAGCGGGAAGTTATCTCCTGCATGACAATGTCATCAGTGATGTCATCGATGACATATAGCTGACATTGTCATGCATGCCATTGTGGAGGGATGCTTTTCACGTGCTTAAATCTCATTGGCTACTGAAATTTAAATAAGGTTTTAGCGTCAGTTCAGCGGTAGCATGGAGTGGCGTAGATGATGAGTGCCCGACTCAGAATCCGAAGATCGCTGGTTCTCGATCCCTGGCTGAGGCGATCAAAAATTTTTAGAAAATAGATTTTTAAAAATTTTCGAAACATTCAAAGAGAGGGCAAAAAAGAGAGTTATCATCATAAACTGACATTTAGAGAGAAAAGAGGCAATGTTGCTACTCTCAAATGCTTTTTTCGCCATCGCACCCCCTAGCATGACAATGTCACCGGTGAATAATTCACTGTCCAACTCCTGTACAAATGTCATACAAAGTCTCATATGAATTGTCATGCATACCGGATTCAAAGCCACCCTGACTTCATCGATGATGTCAGGGGGACATTTCCCGCTGGGATGATTCTTTATCATCGGACTAGAAATATTTCCGAATGAGAAAAATCCCTCTGTAAGTGGTAATCAAACGATTTAATGTCATTCAATCGCTGAATAGCGATTAAAAATCAGTGTCTTAGAACCGTTTATAAAGTAAAAAATTCAATATTCGCATTAAAAATTCGCATTCGCGATTGCTTCAAATTGACATTCGTTGCAACACTAATGCAAACATAGCAAGTAGGAAGGAATTTTCTGCGATTCATATGTTTCACGACCTTTAAGAAGAGATTCTCATACTTAAGAAAATACACTACTGCGGAACTTGAGAGGCGCCAGGCGTAGTTACTTTCTTACATAGTTTTATTTTTCTTATTAAAATAAATTTTTTTTTTTTTTTTGATAAAATATTCAGCGTATTTGAATGAATTTGTTGAGCAATGTTGCCCAAATCAGAGTATAAAATCGAAACTCTCAATCTTAGTAAAAAAATATGAAAAAAAAACAACCCACTTTAAAATCGCTTATCTATTTCGCTCAGTAAAGAAGCTTTTGAGATTGAATAAAGAAAAATTACGAACAATTTGAAGTGACATGCGACCGGCCCAACGCTGATTTCGATAACATAAACTCCAACATTGACAACGAAATTGGGCAATTAACGTTGTTCAAGCACAAAGATAATTAAACTTATCGCTATTAAGCTTATAAAAATTGTACAGTTAAGCGATAAGGATTGTTATACTTAGAGCTCTATTATTATTATTATTATTATTATTGTTATTAGATATTCATTTGAAATCACGGTCCTAGTCGGGCGCCAATAATTTGATTGGACGCCCACTTTATAATTGAATTTCACAGCAGAATTGTTGAAATCTCTTAATACCGTAATACTTCCAGATCCTCTCGAGCACAACGATTATGGCGCAGAGCACATAGGCTCCAAGCATTAGAATAAACAATGGCGCCGTGTACTCGAGGCCCACATCGACGACGAGATTATTGGAGAAGCAATTCAAACGATCGCGCAGCCAATACTGCAAGTGACGTCGATTTATTCCCGTTTCCATCAGACGTGTGAAGCTATCGAGAATGAAAGTAAAATTAGAGAATTTTTCAGGAAAAATTTAAAACCCGAATGGACGCATGCGCACCGTAAGCGAAATAGTTCTTTGTACGTCGAGTTTTGTCGTGTTATCGTTGAAAGGCTACGCTCGGGTCGCAAAAATATCTCATTAAGATCACAAATTTCTTCCGGTTTGAAGTGCTTCTCGACAAGAGCAAAGCCGGTCGAAGCTTCAAATACGAAAACGAATCCGGGTTCATCGCGTACACGTAGGACCCCATCTTCCGTTGAAATAAATACCGATTGGCGATCTTTCTTTGTATCGATCTTTCGTTTGACCAAATGCCGTACAGCGGGAATTGTCGACCACTGGAAATGCACAAGCAAATGGTTATGGAATGGTTAATAAGGATTGCACGCTTAAGACAGATTTTTTTAAATTTACATTCAAATAGGCAATATTGAATGGAATCGATTCGAATCCGACTTCGAGTGGACTATCAGCCAATTGCGAGACCGTCTTTATATCCGATTTAATTGGATCGCCCAGCAGTATAGAAACAATAACCGAAGTATAATAGTTATACATCATAAAGGAGGCGAAGGCCAGAGCAGCATACGCCGTTCGACCGCCAATTGAGCCGGGCATTAAATTGGTTCCCTGTATACATGCGGTGCCAAAAGTTATCAGACACGATGTCAATAACGATGGAGCATAGTTCAGATAATCTTGCATACGACTTTGCTCGACGCAGAAGATACCCCACAACAAAATGGCGGTTAGAAGTAACAAAAGACCGAACAGGATCCAAACACTCATATCGAATGGTTCCAAGAACACTTCACCAGCATTCCCCAGGCCCGTATTCCGTGGTGTACGGAATATACAGCTCGAATGGAATATTCCAGTTTCAGCTAATGCACTAAAAACTTTTAAGCGTCCACTTGATATCGCATTAGGCGTCGAGCCAATATCGACCTTTTCCTGCAATAATGCACCAACACCACCGCCCTCTGTCTCTCCGGAGCTCCAGCGATCGAAGAAATTGAGCGATAAACTAACAATGAGAAGGAGATCCAAAAAAAAAAGCTCAAGCTGCTGTGAAAAATTCAGAATTCGCACTCACTTGCATTGAAGGATATTATGTAATAGGATCACCTGGCGATAACCGAAACGCACCAGAGCGTCCACATAGGTATTATTATCAGAGAGTAAGAATTTCATTCTTTCATCAACTGGAATATCAATCGGAATGCGAGTGATCTACTTAGGAGACCAAAATCATGTTCACGGCTTGCCAAGCATTTTAGTTAATCTTCTAACTTACAATTACAGCAACCCTTAAGGTTATATCGCTTTGTCGATTACGATTTCCGAATTTCGGTCTCCTATACAAGTCGGACATATATTTGTCCAGCCGACACTCGACTGAAGTGCATACGATTCGCCGATCCAAAGTCATATTCAATCTCCCACCGATATGATTGCCATTATTGTATACATCGTAGAGTGTAAAGAGCTTCGCTGTCGATCCATTCGCAGTAACATTGTCTTGAGAGATCGCGTAAACGAGTTCCGCATTAACGGACAAATTTGCTTCATTGAAGAGCCCTTCAAACCGCTCCAAATTCCCCTCCCGATCGTAGATCAACCAATGGAAATGTTCACTATAGAGCCTAAAAAAACTGCTCTGAACGAAAGAGACAACAATAAGGTGGAGAAAAATCCGATCTTTAAGAGACACAAGCTTACTGCATTTAAAATCTCATCCGATCGTGGACAGTTCAGATCGAGGAAAACACCCACAATGGGTCGCTGAAACCGAAAGAAATTGCGCTCAAAATCAGGATCACGTTCGGGACCCAATGCAGTCATATCAACAAATTGACTGTAAATTCCTTCATTCGAGGACAGCTGAGAAAAGCGTAGAAGCGCTGAAAGATCGAGACCCCAGACACTGTTAGATGGGGAGAAGCTCTAAATGATGCCATCTTACCTGCTGTGCTCCAGCAATGGAAGATTAAATTACTCTTGAGCGCGAGTTGTCGGAAATTATGCAGAATAAAATTGAGTACAGCGAGGTCCAAGACCATTTTGAATGCGGTGTTCTAAAGAGTTTTCTGCAATTTTTCTTCGATCCTTGCAGGTTTTATACTACTTGGATATTGATTTAAGGAATTCGATCGCGTGACAATGAGGATTGCATGATTTGCATGCTAATCAGACAAGTTTATTAAGACGTTATGACAAGACATAATATGAATTGTGCCATTGGGAGTCAGTTGCACCTGTTTTCCGGTACATGACAAGCTCATTATATATGGCAACACAAATAATAAGTGCTCCGTATTGGGCACCAATTACATCGCCGCACATTGGGCTGCGTGCACGGAGGATCTTATTTGATTTTCTCTTCCTCTTGAGTGGTTCGAAAAAATTAATTCTTTATGATTTGACTCACAGCTTAGGATAAGAAAAATCTATATCCAATTAAGCTTATTTTTTGGCAAATCTAGATAGAGCGTAATGTCCAAGAATTAACCCTCTAATTCCTGACAATGGGCATTCTGTCCTATGAGCGGCCATCGATGACACTAGTATCATTCGAAAGAGGAGTCATTGGACACATAATAATATAATAGAAAACTCATAGCTTATCGATGGCTGCAGGCACCATACAAATTTGCCCATTGTCCTTTTCCAAAAAAAAAAAAAAAAAAAAAAAAAAAAAAATAATAATAATAATTTCAGATGTTTTTCTACCTAAAAAAAACTTTTCATTGAAAAAAAAAAAAAATTGCGGCATTAGAGGGTTAAGAACTGAATGAATGTCATCTCATTTACGAGTATTGATTGACCTTACTCCTGACAACATTTTAAATGAGAGCAAGGATTGAGACAAAATTGAGAAGTCGAACCACACGAGATTGTAGGCAGCTGTATCGGATGAACACCACACAACCCCGATTACTTTGTGTTGTCGTGATAGGCGTCTACTCTACGTAATGGCCACGCTCGTAAAAAAAAGTATAGTGCGATTGTATATGAGGTCGTGTGCATTACCATCTAGGAAGTGTGTTGCGGTTCATCGGCTTCTGTAAACAGTTTTTTGGCGCCTGGAAACTTAAATATGCTTAGAGTGACCATGCATGGCTTGCATGAGGGAATCCGCTTGAACAAAATTCGACATTATGTGACTTAAATGACAGTTCCATCGCAGAAGCAAAAATTGCCTCGATTTGTCTCTCCGGCTGGAAATTCTAACTCAGCGCTAAATAGCTTATATCTTGGGCTTAGTTAGTAAAGTTTAGCTAGCGCCTTTCTAGTTTGTTAATGCTTCGGCTAGCTAGCGCCCGGTTAGTAATTTCTGGCATGCGCCTAAATCATATGTCAATCACTTTGTTTTACATATGGATTTATTTTCACGTATTGGTTAAAGTTCTCACCTAGTTCGCACCTCATTGGCTACGATATCGCCTCTCCGCAAGGCTGACGCTCAACACACAAAATACACCCTTTATATTTCCACGAATTTAAAGTAAGTGAGAATTATAACAAAGAAAATTTTCCCCAAATTTTCTCTCTCGATTATAGCTAGGACCTCGCTAGCGCCAGGCTAAATTTATCTAATCGGGCAAATCTAGCTAGGTTAGAGTTTATCCGGGCTTTACCTAGAGAAAACTAGCTAGGCCCTGTCTAGATGCTATCTAGGCGCTAGCTAGCACCAGGTTAGATTTATGTAGTCTTATCTAGTTTTCACAGTAACTGATTTTGTTAACCCTTTACGAACCCTTTACGGCATAAACGATTTTTTCCTCTCCCATAATAGAGCAATAGAGTTGAGGAATGGATGAATACATATAAGAAAATTAAGTTTTCCTTATACTTATGTACGTATATGGTTTTACATATTTTGCCATTGGCCTTTAACGGGTTAAAGTTAAATGAGGGGGACATTCCAAACGCATAAGTAAAACCAAATTTAATTTACCGATTTTTCAAACTTATATATATACATACGACATACACATATATATTTGCGATAAGAGTACACGACAACAGTAGCCTAGAGTACCGAGTCCAAAAATGTTCACATTAGGATGCGATAAGACGAAAATATTTATATTTAATTTATGACGAATTTTAACAGCATATTCGCTGAAATTTATTGAAGCCATAGAGCTTCCAAAACCTCTCGAGCACAACGATTATGGCGCAGAGCACATAGGCTCCAAGCATTAGAATAAACAATGGCGCCGTGTACTCGAGGCCCACATCGACGACGAGATTATTGGAGAAGCAATTCAAACGATCGCGCAGCCAATACTGCAAGTGACGTCGATTTATTCCCGTTTCCAATTGCCGCATCAAACTGAGCAAAGGGAGATCAAAAAAAAAAAAAAAAGATAATATAATTTCATTTTAGATGGCAACTCTTTAACTCACCGCAAACGATAGAGTTCTTTGTACGTGGAGTTTTTATGAATCAATGAAGAGAGACTTCGTTCGGGTCTTAGGAAAATCTCATTGAGATCACAAATTTCTTCGGGCCTGAAATGTTTCTCGAGAAGACCAAACGCAGTTGAAGCCTCAATGATGAACACAAAGCCAGGATCATCGCGAACGCGCAGTAAGCCCTGTTCCGTAGGCATGAATACAGATTGACGATTTTTTTTCGTATCTATTTTATGTTTGACCAAACGACGTACAGCGGGAATCTGAGACCACTGCCATGACCGGACGAATATATAAGAGCAGTGACAGAAAGAGAAAGAGAGAGAGAGAGAGAGAGAGAGAGAGAGCGAGAGAGAGAGAGAGAGAGAGAGAAAGATCAAATGACTTTTGGCACTGACTTAGAAACAATTTGATATGGGAACTACATTCAAATAGGCAATATTGAAGGGTATTGACTCCACGCCGAGCTCCAATGAACTATCCGCCAATTGATCGAGCGTCTTTATATTCGATTTGATGGGCTCGCCCAATAATATCGCAACAATAACCGAAGTATAATAGTTATACATCATAAAGGAGGCGAAGGCCAGAGCAGCATACGCCATTCGACCGCCAATTGAGCCGGGCATTATATAGGTTCCCTGTATACATGCGGTGCCAAAAGTTATCAGACACGATGTCAATAACGATGGGGCATAATTCAGATAATCCTTCATACGACTTTGCTCGACGCAGAAGATACCCCACAACAAAATGGCGGTTAGAAGTAACAAAAGACCGAACAGGATCCAAACACTCATATCGAATGGTTCCAAGAACACTTCACCAGCATTCCCCAGGCCTGTATTCCGTGGTGTACGGAATATACAGCTCGTATGGAAGACTCCGGTTTCGGCAAGTGGCGTAAATACTGCAATACGTCCCGCTGAGAGCGCATTGGGCGTTGAGCAAATTTCAACTTTTTCATGCTTAAGAGCACCAATACCACCACCGTCTGCCTCAGTTGAGCTCCAGCGATCATAAAAGAAAAGCGATAAACTACAGAAGAGTAGGAATCAATTATATAAGAAACTCTGATTTGGAAAATCTGAGACGTACTTGCATTGGAGGACGTTTTGTAATAGAAGAACCTGCCGATAACCGAATCGCACCAGAGCGTCCACATAGGTATTATTATCTGATGACAAAAAAGCTATTTTCTCAGAATCTGGCTTATCGACAGGCACTCGAGTAATCTAAAAAAACAGAGTCCATTTAAAAGAGGTATTACCCAGCAGCTAACAATTGGCAATTTACAGTTACGGCAACTCTAAAGCTGATATCGCTTTGTCGATTACGATTTCCGAATTTCGGTCTCCTATACAAGTCGGACATATATTTGTCCAGCCGGCACTCGACTGAAGTGCATACGATTCGCCGATCCAAAGTCATATTCAATCTCCCACCGATATGATTGCCATTATTGTATACATCGTAGAGTGTAAAGAGCTTCGCTGTCGATCCATTCACAGTAACATTATCTTGAGAGATCGCGTAAACGAGTTCCGCATTAACGGACAAATTTGCTTCATTGAAGAGCCCTTCAAACCGCTCCAAATTCCCCTCCCGATCGTAGATCAACCAATGGAAATGTTCGCTATAGAGCCTAAAAAAACTGCTCTGAACGAAAGAGACAACAATAAGGAGGTGGAAAATCCGATCTTCAAGAGACACAAGCTTACTGCATTTAAAATCTCATCCGATCGTGGACAGTTCAGATCGAGGAAAACACCCACAATGGGTCGCTGAAACCGAAAGAAATTGCGCTCAAAATCAGGATCACGTTCGGGACCCAATGCAGTCATATCAACAAATTGACTGTAAATTCCTTCATTCGAGGACAGCTGAGAAAAGCGTAGAAGCGCTGAAAGATCGAGACCCCAGACACTGTTAGATGGGGAGAAGCTCTAAATGATGCCAACTTACCTGCTGTGCTCCAGCAATGGAAGATTAAATTACTCTTGAGCGCGAGTTGTCGGAAATTATGCAGAATAAAATTGAGTACAGCGAGGTCCAGGACCATTTTGAATGCGGTGTTCTGAAGAGTTTTCTGCAATTTTTCTTCGATCCTTGCAGGTTTTATACTACTTTGGATATTGTTTAAAGAATTCGCTCGCGTGACAATGATTATGCATTACTTTTCATACATTCGATTTGACAGCTGTCAGATTCACTGAGCTAATTGAATCCCTATGAATTGTCTTGCTGGGATATAATTGAAAAAAATGTTCAATAATTTCAATAAACATTTTATTGCACTTTTTCGACATGTCATTTGAGGGCCACCATCAACTGGCATTCAACATTGAATAATATAGCAAATAAATAGCTTAAGATACATTTGCATTTTCTGATTGCTATTTAGACCCGTAAAGGAATTCAAATTGAAAATTTTAACAAATTTAGAGACATAAGCTCTCTATGGCCTTTCGATTTCCGAAGCGATTAAAGAGAATCTCAAGCGAGAGCACAAAAATGCATATAATATAAGAAAGCACCATTAGCAGGAACAAGGGCGCCGTATATTCGAGACCCACCTCGACGATGGTATTCGATGCGAAACAGTTCAAGCGATTTCGGAGCCAATATTTCGCTAAACGACGATTGACTCCAGTTTCCATAGCACGTAAGAGTCTTTAATTTCAATGGGGAAAGGGGAGTTTATATTTTTGTTATTTATCTATTCATCTATTTGGTAAATTTGGATATCTAACCGTAATCGGACGAGTTCCTTAAAGCTGGAATTTTGGGCAATCTGATTGGCCAAACTCGATTCGGGTCGTAATTTAACTTCATTTAAATCACAAATTTCTTCGGGCTTATAATATTTCTCGACCAGTGCCAGTCCAGTTGAACCCTCAAAGACATAAGCGAATGTACCGACCTCATCGCGTATCCGAAGTATGCCCTCAGTTACAGGTACCCAGGCTGAGAGAGGATTCTTGCGCATTTCAATTTTCTTCTTAACCAATCGACGGACCGCCGGAACTTGTGAGCTCTAGACGTCGAGAAATCATTCCCCGATAAGTCCAATCATAATAGGTAAGCATATTTGATTCGATTGTATGAACTTACGTTCAAGTATGAGAATATCCATGGTCTCGGTTCAAAGCCCACATCTAGAGCACTATCGGCAATTTGACCAACAGTCTTAATATCCGATTTAATTGGCGAGCCGAGTAACGTCGAGACAATGATCGATGTATAATAATTATACATGATGAATGTGGCCAGTGCTACCACCGTGTACGTGGCACGTCCCCCAACAGATCTCGGCATAACGTAGGCGCCCTGTACGCATGCCGTTCCCAGAGTTATCAGACAAGAGGTTAGCAACGATGGTGCATGATCTAAATTCTTGGGCATACGATAGAATTCAACGAAGAACATTGCCCATAGCTGGACGGACGAGAGAAAAAGAATCGTCCCGAAGACAACCCAAACCGGCGGTGTAAACGGATCAAGAAACGCCTGACCACTGCCCGTTCCACCCGTATTGCGTGGCGTACGGAATAGACAGATGGAATGGAACGAACCGGTTTCGGCAAGAATATGAATATACCTCAAACGATATGTGGTCATGGCCAAAGGGGTCGATAAAAGATCTGAGCTGCCATTTATAATTGCTTCAAGGCTTCCGCCAAAGACATCACCCGTGCTCCAGCGATCGTAATAGTCGGTGGTATAACTAAAAACAGACACATGTCAAATTTGAACAAAAATTTAACGATAAAAGAAACAAAAACAGAGAAAAGAAAATTTAATTACAAAAAAGACAATATTGTATATAAGGATTTGATAAACTAGTTAGGGAGTGCCTAAAAAAGCTAAACACACTGGGTGAAAGAAATGAAGTATGGCTACTGTGGGTTCCAGGACATCTGGGAATAGATGGTAATGAACTTGCGGACAAAATGGCCAAAGAGGGGGCAGAATTAGCCCTCTATGGACCTGAACCATTCTGTGGCCTAGGTAAGGGAGCAATCAACAAACTTATCAGGGACAAAGAATCTGCCGAGAGGAAACTATACTGGAACAAACAACCATGAATCTCGCATCTAAGCTTATGATAGGAACCTACAACCACAAAAGGTTCGAGGAATGCATAAAACTATCAAAGAATAAACTAAGAATAATAACAGGAATACTCTCAGGTCACTGCAGGTTGAACTATCACCTCACTAAACTGAAAGTGCTCACGAATGAGAAATTCAGGTTCTGTAATACAGACAAGGAAACTGCAGCTCACATCATCGGGTTATGTCCGGCCCTGAAAAAAGCAAGAATTAGTAACTTTGGGGGGCAAATACTACCCGAAGCGGAACTCAAATCCAGCAGTGTAGGTTCTATACTAAACTTCCTGCTGGACGCAGGACTCAGAGAATCTCTCTGAGGATGGCAAAGGGGGCACAAAAGATCTTACAGGTCGACGTCCTCTTTAACCCCCTATCAATAATAATAATAATAATAATAATAATAAGGATTTGATGCTAGGATAATGTAGGCAGACAACAATTGAGTATGGGAAGTCGAAATTTTTTGCCTGAATGCGTTCGCACGTAGCCGAACTTACTTCACGTAGAGCATATCCATGATGATTATAAACTGTCGGTATCCGAAACGTGGAACAGGATCCACATACGTATTATTGTTTGAGTATAGGAATTTCAGTTTTTCCGAAACGGGAGTATCCATTGGCAATGTTGTTATCTAATTAAAAGAAATTAAAAAAAAAACAAAAAAAAAGAGGACGCAAAAAAGAGAAAAAAATTATTCCAAAATCACCAGCTAAACTTGCCCCCCAGGACCCGATTGCACTCATACCACTGCGGCTATTCGAAGAGTGATATCACGTTGACTATTCCGATTTGCGTACCGAGTGCGTTCGTGCATCGTCGACAAATACCTATCCAATTTGCAAGCGATCTCAGTGCAAAGGATCCTTCGATCGACGGTTACATTCAGCTTCCCACCAATGTGCGGGCCATTATTGTAGACATCGTAGAGTGTAAAATAGGTATCCAGCGTGCCAATTTGATTCGACGAATGCGATGAGTATACCAAACTGACGTCGCTATGCACAAAAAAGTTCATATTCTCAGCGAATTTCCGAAACGATGCAACATTGCCCGAACGATCGTAAAGCAACCAATGAAAATGCTCGCTAAAGAGACGATAATGATGCGACTGAACGAAGTGAAGAGGAGAAGAAGAAAAGGAAAAATAATATACCATCGACCAGTCACTGACAAGGACGGAATACCTGATTCATTAGCGATACACTCTGGTCACAATTCATATCGAAATAAACTCCAATGACGGGACGTTCAATGTGAAAGTATTGTCCTTCGAAATGCGGATAGAATCTGATGTCGCCATTTGCTCGATTATCCATATTCACGACTTGTATGTACAGCCCATCATTCGAGGCCAATTGGGTGAATGTTCTTAATGCTAAATTAAAAATTGGGAAATTTCGTTGCAGACTTTTAGGCTCTGCCATACAAAAATTTCCCCGAAATTGATTACCTGGTGCTTCCCAGCAATGAAAAATCAAACCACTCGTTAGCATTAATTGACGAAAATTATGTATAATAAAATGAAATAATGCCAGTTCAAGCATTCTGGACCTCTTTCAATACACGCGGCGAGCCTTTCAATACGTGAGAGAAAGTTGAACGCCTAAGAACACGGCTTTTTATATTCCAATGGAAAATTTGAGCCTGTTTTCAACTACGCCTACGTTTTTACATATGTATCTTCTCTCGTCCTTTCCCATTTTTTTTTTTTTCGTTGACATGAATCGATGACATGAAAATTGTTGTGCGAACATTTGTGTAAATAGGCGCTGACAACTTGATTACTTCATTCGCTTTCCCGTTTCCATTTACCTTCATTTATTTTTCCCTCCATTCCCCCCCCCCCCCCCCAATAATTTTGACATTGACAATTGTGTACGCAATTTGATGGTGTCCTTTTTGCGTTGCCAAAATAATTCCTTCTTGATGTGGGTGTCCTGAACGCAAGAGCGGATCTCCCAAAAGGAATAAATAGACGAAGCTCATAAAGAGACGCTCGAGAACTGGAAGAATTGTTTCAAGCAGTAATAGACTGTAACAGATCGTTAAGCCAATTGAGGCCCGTTGAAGGGTCTGTGCTTCTAATGAAGGCTGATTTGGTCCATCGTATAAACATTCGTAATATTGAAGAATGCTCTTTTGCGGAAAATATTCTTCAAATTGTTCAAAGATTTCCTTCAAAAAATTATAAGATTCTGAATTTTCTTTTCTAATAAAGCAAATTCTCTTTATTTTGATCTTTTATTTCGGTCATTCTTCTTTGTTGTCGTTCTCTGATTCGCTCTTACAGTGTCATTCTTTATTTTTTTGTCCTTATTGAACCCTTTATTTGGTTTCTTTTTTTGCCCTATTTTTGCTCTGCTTTTTTCGGGGTCTCTTTTTTTTATCAATCTCAATGTGCCTGGATTTTATTTTTTTCTTTCTCTTTCATCGTTCACCCTCTAGCTATCTCTCTCTCTCGCCTTCTGCCTCAGTTTTAACAATATTTTTTATTTTTTTTCATTCTCTCTTTTGTCTTGTTTTTCCCAAATTCCTTCCTCTATGCTTCTGTCAATCCCTTGCCCTCCCCATACCGTTTTCTTAATCTCTGTTTTTGATCCCTTTCATCTGAGCTTCTTCTTCCTCATCCACTCATTAGATCTCTCTCTCTCTCTCTCTATCTCTCTCTATCTCTCTTTCTCTCTCTATCTCTCTCTCTCTCTCTATCTCTCTCTCTCTATCTGTCTCTATCTCTCTCTATCTCGCTCTCTGTCTCTCTCTATCTCTCCCTATCTCGCTCTCTATCTCTCTCTATCTCTCTCTATCTCGCTCTCTATCTCTCAATCTCTCAATCTCTCTGTCTCTCTGTCTCTCTTTCTCTCTCTTTCTCTCTCTTTCTCTCTCTTTCTCTCTCTTTCTCTCTCCTTCTTCTTCTCTCTTCTCTCTCTCTCTTTCTCTTCTTCTCTTCTTCTCTCTCTCTTTCTCTCTCTTTCTCTCTCTTTCTCTCTCTATCTCTCTCTCTCTAATCTTCTCTCTCCATCTCTCTCTATCTCTCTCTATCTCTCTCTATATCTCTCTCTATCTCTCTCTCCATCTCTATATCTCTCTATCTCGCTCTCTATCTCTCTGTCTCTATATCTATCTATCTCTCTATCTCTCATTTTGAAATTTTCTCTTTTTACCTCCGAAGCCTCTTTACATCCCTTACAATCTTGCTTAGCCACGCTTGCCCTTTTTTCTGGCATTTTTCTTCTTTTCCGCTAAGCGATTTCTCCCTTTTCCTTTTTACTTTCTTTTTTAACTGCAATGATCTTCCCAACTACCAGAATTTTTTTTTTAAAACATACATATAATATAACGAAACATTTCAAAGCATATATATAGGCCCCGCATTTTTATCTCAAGATTTTAATTTCATAAATTATTTAATAAAGATTTTTCGAATGCAGCCAAAAAACAAAGAAAATCAGTTTTCTCATTTCATTATTAGTACCTACATTTACCGCCCCCCCCTTCCCCCATTTGTTTGTCTTAACAGCTCGCGACAGTATTTTCCTTCATTCATTTCATATCGTTCTTGCGTTGTTGTTCGTTCGTTCGGCCCAATCGTTGCATCGTTCGTTTTTGGTCGTCAGCAAGAAATCGTTCGGATATGTTTTTAGCCTTTCAGTTTGTGCTGCGCGCTTGGCGCGTTTAAACGATTTTACAGCGACGCCGAAAAGCAGGCAACAAATCGAAACGCTTCAAATGAAAATTATGTTTCCGTTTCCGGTCAAAAGCTCCAATGAACACGAGTGCGCGCTTGTTTTGAAAACATATCACTGCTAAGATCCAGATGTGAAGTTCATAGAAATTTTAACGTGGAGTAAAAAAAAAAAAAAAACAACAACAAAAATTTCAAAAAATTAAAATAAACACACAAATATAGCAATTGGCGCTTAAACTCAACAGACGATCGTTTCAAATATATTGAAACTTACCTTTTGGCACGTGTTCATTGTGCATTTATTTAATGAAGATGATAATAAGTATAAGGACAAAGATGAGACCGTGACTTATGAATGCGCTCTGAAGTATGCCCCTCAAGGTATGCAATCTATTTTTTATTAATATAAGAATTTAAGGCTATGAATCAGCTGAATCGAGAGGCTCTCAATAAGATGTGTCGGAATTTCTTTGAGCGATGGAGTATCTTAAAATTTTAGAGATTTTTTGAGATATGCGCAAAAAACGTGTTTTTTTTGGTTACTTTACGAGATTTTTCCAAAGAACTCCAAAACGGCTCGTCTAAATGAAATAATAAATAGCATAATTATGAAGCAGAAAACTTTTCCCTTTGCAACGATCGGTGTCTTAGTTTTTGAGATATAGGCATTTGAACTTGCAAAAAGTTGACTTTTTTGGGTTTATTTTTAAATTTTCAAAATTTCATTTTAACTTTTAAGTACTAAAAAATTTAAAAAAAATTTTTTCGGTTACTAAAAATTATAAACATATATTTAGCGTGCATAAAAAATTAAATTTCTTCTAAATCGGTTGAAAAATAAAGAAGTTATAAGAGATTTTCCAAAAAAAAAAAAAAAAAAAAAAACGGATGCCATTTTCGTGATCAGCGAACCCAATTTAGTCTTAAAACCATCATTTCGTCTCTGCTCTTTTTTTTTTTTTTGTAAACTAGTGTTATAGGTCGTATCCGCACTAAATTATTTAAAATTATTTGAAAGGTCCTTAATTCATCTCTTAAATATAATATCAGGGCTCGGATTTTGTTGACTTTTACAAATTCAAAGCATACTTTATGGTGCAAAAATATTTCTTACCAACATTTTGCGAATAAGTTTAACGAAGTTGAACTTCAAACCGGTTTTCTAACTTCAAAAAAATTCATATTGAAGTTAAAAATCGATTTGAATCTTAGCTTTATGTGAGTGGGACAAAATTTTTACTCCGTAAAGTATGCTTTAAATTTATAAAAGTCAACAAATTCCGAGCCCTGTTCATAATATATATTACTGTTGCCAGATTTTTAGTGAAATATTCCCCCGAATGTCTCAAAACCATGTCGAAATTCCCTAAAAAAATATCTGGGTTCAACTCCCAGCTGAGGTCGCGAATGTTTGTGTAGTTTTTTCTGTTTCTGTTTCTCTCTTTTTCCCCCGATATTCGTGATATCATAATGGGCCTATGCGGGGCCTCAGTGTGTCACGCTTAAGTGTGACTAACTAACCTAACCTGACCTACATACATACATGAATTTGTCACATGTCTATAATCGCTGAAAATTATATAATTGACATTTAAAAATAATTGTTACTTGTCAATAAGTTGTGACAAACATAGACATTCATACAGATTAGACAATAAAAATTTCCATAAATTGTTAGAGAAAGAGGGGACTCCCAAATATGGTTTTTAAAGTAATTTTTGTTGGAACCAATTTTTTGGTTCCTGTTACGAAGTATCAATGAGATATCCTTGAAAAATCCTTTTCGGTTAGCCATTTTTCCAATTTCCTTATCTCTAAATCTAAGGAGGATAGAAGGATGAATCAAACGGTTACTTAATTTTAATAAAACAAGGAGTTAAGAAAATTCATTTTTATATTTTACACTGAGGAAAATTTTTGCACAAAAACGGAAAAAAAAAATTAATTTTTTTTTCAGTGTATTCATATCTCAAGGAAACTTTGTTACAGGAGCCTACAAATCAGTTCCTAGAGTGTTTATACCTATCGAAAAATCAAAAAAACTTTAGAATCTCTATCTGGGGGCCGCAGTCGGAAATGCCCTTTAAAAATTTTAATGTGTAACAACGGATACAGCGGGTTTGAATACAGTCGAAATAAAATTATAACTTACTATCTTCGAAATTTGATATTCCGTCCTTTTCTTCTCATCTTTTCCATTCATGGTAAACCTGAAAGTAAGAAAAAAATAAGTCAATTTAATTTTCTTAACGAATTAAAAAGTTTTGAGGCGATTTTATTTTAATCCCGCTTCAACTCGAATCAAGAGATTTCTTTCAGCTTTTTATACCCGACACAACACTCTGTGTCGAGGGTATATTGCGTTTGTGTGGTTGTGTGTAACACCCAGAACCAGTCGAGATAGACCATACAAAATATGTGTATACAGAAATGATCAGCGACGCCAGGGGATTCGATTTAGCCATGTCCGTCTGTCTGTCTGTCATGTCCCAACTATTCTCTGATTGAATTAAGAGTCTTCATTTTCAATTAGATGATTGATTGGACGATTGATTAGTTTATTGAACCACTGACTGAGTGATTGTCTGATTGAAAATTTTGATTGAATAATTGATCTATTGAACAGTCTAACGGCTGGTTAATTGATTGACTTTGTGATTGATTGTATGCGTAGGCGCTTCATTGATTGAGGTTATTGATTAATTGATCAATTGATTAACTTATCACTTGATTGGCGATTCAATAGAAGAACGTTTAATTTTAAGGAAGATCGATTGAATTGATTGATGGATTTATTGATTGCTCCACGGACCGATTGGGTGATTGATATACAGTAGAATCCCGCAAAAGTTACCGCTCGAATGAGTTAAACGCTTGGTTAAGTTAATCGAATTTCAGCGCCCACGTAGCGTTCTAAAAAGTTAATTTTGGCGTTAACTTTTCTGAGCGTAATTTTTTTTCTTTTCCTTTTTTTCCTTAAATCAACCCTATTTCATGTGTATTACGTGGAATAGCAAAGAAAAACAAAAGAAGACAACGCAAATCATAACGATAGCACTTAAAGTGACAAATTCTATCTAAGCGTGCAACCTTATTGTGAAATAGGAGTTGTGCGCGAGTAGATCTTGTGTATGTAAAATAATTATAAATATGGTTTAAATCAAAAGATTTAAATAAAATAAGCATGTTATGTTTGCAAAAATAGATTTTTATGCATGTAGTCGCTATTTCTTTAATTTTTTTCGATTTTGAAAAACATTTGGAAAAGTTAATAATTCGGAAAAGTTGATTACCCCTGGGACAAATCGATTAACTTTTGTGAGATTCTACTGTATTAATAGATTGATTTCATTGAATGATTGATCGATTGCCAATTTGATTAATTTATAGATTTATGTATTGATTAAAAGTTTGACTGATGGCAGGGTTGATTGATTAATTGAGTGATTGATTTTTTATTAGAAAGATTGAAATGTTGATTTTCTATGATTGATTAATTGATTGGATGAGTTTCTTGACCTTTTGAAAGATTGGGTAAAATTCCAATGAATTTCCCTTTACGTACATATGTAACACCCAGAACCTCTCCATATAGACTATATGTATAAAAATAATGAGCGTAATCAAGAGTATCAATCAAGTCCGTCTGTCCGTCTGTCTATCCGTCTGTCAATCTGGCCACCTGTACAGTTTTAATAATGAAGGAGTTGATCTGCCTTGACGAAATTCGCTATGCGCAATGACGGGGATGATGAGTAAAATCAAGTTCAAGAATGGACCCGATCGGACCATTTTTAGGGGTACCTCCAGTACTAGGGTCTGTTATGAAAATCACAAAAACTGCTCTAAAATCGAAGTTTTTCAAGATATTTTGATGAAATTTGATATTTGAACATTTTCAAAGGCAAGTAATATTATTGAAAAAGTGGGCGTGGCCGAAAGGCGTTTTTCGAAAATTGTCTCCTACACCCGTAATTCAAATGGGACTTGAACGAAATTTGGTACTTATGCTTTCTTTGTAGCCATTAACATCCGCCCCAAAAATTTCTTTGATCGGTCTATTATTAAGGGTACCTCCAGTACTAGGGTTTGTCACAAAAATTCGAAAACTTCCCCAAAATCGGACTTTTTCGAAAGATTTCAATGAAAATTCGAATTTGAGCCTCCGATTAGAATTCGAAAAAAAATTTTAAAACTGGGTGTGGCAAAGGGGTGGTGTTCACAAAGAAATTTAACAAAATATATGGTATATATGGGGTCTCTTATGGCCTTACAAATCTCTGGAATATTCTTTCTTAAGGCCTGTTTTTTGGGGGCGTGGTTTAAAAATTATTTGAACATGTGTGTCTGTGTCGGGTATTATATATAACTATAACACCCTAACGTGTTTATTTTCATTTTTCCTTTATAAAAGCGTTTTTTCTTTTCAAAAGCATACTTTGCGGCTATCAATTTCAAAGCCAGCAAATAGGGGATCACTTTTAGTTAAGCTGAATTGACTTTTTATTCAATTAATATTTTTTTTTTTTTTGGTTTTTTTGTTTTTTGCTATCCAAATTCAAAGCCGTTGAACCTACATAGAAGATTGTTTGAAGAAAGAAAAGACAGCGATAACTAGCCCCGAATCCGAAAGATGACCCTTTCGGTATGCAAGTAATTTCTTATTACCTTCGCATGCAAAGGAGCAGCAAGGCCAACTGTGTTTTGGTGTTTATTGCTCATTAGTTTCAACCGGACGGATACCATTTTCCCATTGATGCAATCGCAATGAGTTCGCAATGAGTGCATCCGACGGTAAATAGGTGACTGGCAGACATGGGTCCTTTATTCCACTAATAAATCCCAGAGGTCGTTCAATGAAATGAATGCTCGAAATTCACTAATTCCATAACGAAACGGTGTGCGATAGGACAAACTTAAAGCAATGGCGATGCAATGCCATGCACCATGGAGAACGATGAAGAAGGATGAAAATTGAAGGGAGACGACAATGAAGTAAAGTGCAGTAAATTTATTGGTTTAAATGATGAATCGTAAAGCTGCTTATGATATCAAATTACCCCCAAAGGACTGTCAAAGGCTTTCAAAAGTGATCGACTTGAGTGTCTAACTAGTCAGGGTCAAATCAATTCGATTGAAAGTCAATATTTAAGGTGAAATTTGCTGTGGGCAACTAAATATGTTAGGCATTGAAATAAATCCAATTTTAATTGAAGGAAGAATAGCAATAATAATATTGTTGTATATTTTCGGGAGTTTGAATTCATGTTATTAGCATACACAGCGCCTATAGGCATACTAATATGTATTTGTAAAACAGAAGTGACACCTTATTTATGCAGCCTATAATAAAAACGTAATTGCATACTTTAAGGCGGTCAAGAAATTCCTTTGCTTCAAATAATTTCGATTTTATCAAAGTTTATTATGTGAACAACGCATGAAAGTATGCTAAGATAATTGATTTGACACTCTAGAAAAAAAACTTAATAGATAAACAGAACGATTATCAGAACGTTTGAGGCTTAAATGAAGACTGCTTTTGAAGGCTTTCTTCTCGGTTTCGCTTTCGCTCTCTATCTCTCGCTTTAATTTCTTCTTCACCGTCTCCATCGCTTCCTTATCTACGTTCTTTGAGCCTGAATATTTGCACGCCTTAATAGAATTCTATTTGACACTTTACTATGTAAATCTCCAAAATACAGCATTCCCTTTTTCTCTTCGCTTCTTTGAATGCGTTTTTCTTAAATATTTTTTTTTTATTTTTTGTTTTTTTTGTGTGTTAATTTTATTTTCTGTTTTTACTTGATAGCGCAAAAATCTTCAAAAAGTCAAATTCGCATGCCAAAAACAGAGACGATAAATTCGAAAAAAATTAACAAAATGCAGTTAGTGAAAAGCAAAATAGAACTAACAAATTAAATAAGACAAACAAAGTCGGTTGACCAAAAGGAAGGATCTCTCCATCATCATTTGCATAGTTGAATGTCCTTTAAAACATTTTCAAGATAGGTTCAAACAAAAACCGAAACACTCAAAGACGAACAAAGCTGCTGAAAAATTAAATTTTAAATTCAATTTCAAGTGTTCGAAACCCACAAAACAAAAAAAAAAAACATAAAACAACTAAGGGTGTTATAGTCAGGCGAGCCTGACAATAAAAATCCCATCACAGAAACACATGTTCAAATAATTTTTTATATCAAGAGGTGTTTAAGGCCATAAGGGGCCCTATATACCGACTTTTGATAGATTTCTTTATGAAAACTGCCCCTTTGCCACGCCCACTTTTCCAATTTTCGTTGAACTATAATCAGTGGCTAAAATATACGCTCAAATTATAAGTTTCATTAAAATATTTCGAAAAAATCCGATTTTAAGGCAGTTTTGGAATTTTTGTGACCAACCCTAGTACTGGAGGTACGCCTAAAAATGGTCCGATCAGGTCCATTCTCGAACTTGATATTACTCATCGTCCCCGTCATTACGCATAGCGAATTTCGTCCAGGCAGATCAACTCCTTCATTATTAAAACTGTACAGGCGGACAGATTGACAGACTGACAGACAGACGGACTTGATCGAATCTCCTGATCATGCTCATTATTTTTATAAATACATATGGTCTATATGGAGAGGTTCTGGGTGTTACATATGTACGTAAAGGGAAAGTCATTGGAATTTTACCCAATCTTTCATAAGCACAAGCAAATCATCCAATCAATTAATCAATCATAGACAATCAACATTTCAATCTTTCTAATAAACAATCAATCACTCAATTAATCAATCAACCCTGCCATCAGTCAAACTATTAATCAATACATAAATCTATAAATTAATCAATTCGGCAATCGATCAATCATTCGATGAAATCAATCTATTAATATATCAATCACCCAATCGGTCCGTGGAGCAATCAATAAATCCATCAATCAATTCAATCGATCTTCCTTAAAATTAAACGTTCTTCTATGGAATCGCCAATCAAGTGATAAGTTAATCAATTGAACAATTAATCAATAACCTCATTCAATGAAGCGCCTACGCATACAATCAATCACAAAGTCAATCAATTAACTAGCCGTTAGACTGTTCAATAGATCAATTATTCAATCAAAATTTTCAATCAGACAATCCTTCAATAAACTAATCAATCGTCCAATCAATCATCTAATTGAAAATGAAGACTCTTAATTCAATCAGAGAATAGTTGGGTTATCAGTTGCTGTCAATCGAACGATCAATCTTGTCAATCAATCAATCCAGCACATCAACTATATATATATTTATATATTTAATGGAAAATGGCATATCAACGCGTCAACCGTTCGTTCCTCTCCGGGAAATCTGAATCACAACCGCAGTTTTTCATAAACCAACTGCGGGCAAAAGCTCTTAAAAACATTAAAATTCATCGATTAAAGCAAAACTGAAATTTTTAGCGAATATCAACGAAGAAGAACGGGGCACGAGAGAAGAGGGGTGGAGCGAAATATCGCAAAATTTGTAAATTTCGTTGCCGTTCATATTGAAAACGATATCAATTACCGAAATAAATATTTCAATTTTTCCTTATAAAATGCCACATGATATGCTTTAAATTTTTTTTTTTTTTTTTTAATTTTTACCAAGCATTAAAACGTGCAAACTCTGCAACGAGAAATGAAATTAAAAAGAGAGAGAGAGAGAGAAAAAAAAACGTCTGCATTCTTGCCTCAAATGTGGTTAAAATGAGTTAAGGGCTCCATTAAATAATGCCGCTAGAAGATGAGAAGGATAAGTACAAGGATGGAGGAGTGGATGCAGAAGAATTTAAGGTGCAAGAATCTCAAGAGGAGGGGGAAAAAAAAACATTACCAGATAAGCACGCGTATGTGGCCGAGAAGCAGAATAAGTGTTCTTTAACCTTTAAATGGAACAGTGAGAAGATGGCTTTAAGCTTCGCACAACCGTCAGTGGTGACGGTCTTATGGCAAAACTTAAAAATTCAACACTCGCTCCAGATATATTCATGGAACTCCTTAAGTTGAATTGCAAGCAATATTTTCTCCCTTCAGCCATGATTTGCCCGAAAGTATGCTTCTAACAAAAATATATTTATTTGGTTCGATTTTTTTTTTTTCGCATATGCTGTCCCCATAAAAATCTTGTAACCCGTATGTACATTAGGGTGTCCCAAAAATAATTTTTTTTTCGAATTTCTTAGTTGCACAAGTCATGTTTGAAAGCTTATGTGGTAAAGTATTTTTGAGATTTTTTCCAGATTTTTCGTCAATTTGAAATTTTGGAAAACAAATTGCCTGT
>CM035806.1:167674370-167676870 GCA_020466095.1 Chlorops oryzae
GTTACAGCGCTCCTCACCATCGTCACCATTGTCGTCGTCGTCGTCGCCATTTTGCATTGGGCCATTTAAGCTTTTGATTAGTTTCATTTTAATGCTAAGCATAAAACTAGATACGAAGAGTCCAGGACCCTTTGCCGATTGCTATTCTCATATGCGTCTGACACAGCGGAATAATCACGCTAACATTTCGGAACTGCTGGACAATCTCCTGCGTGGCTATGACAACAGCATTCGACCGGATTTTGGCGGTGAGTTTTCAAAATTTTTTTTTTTTTTTTTGTTTCTTTCATTTTTCAATATTTCTTCCGTTTTTTTTTTTGTTTTTTGAGATCGTATTATGGTGTAGATTTAATGCAAATGCGATAGACAGTGAAAGCAAAAAATATTTACATTTCTTCCTGAAAGTATGCTTGTAAATATTTACACAAGTTCAAACTCTTCGGATAGGCTCACTGAATTCGTTATAAATATGCACTCATACACATCTGGAAAATGTCTCATGGACGACAAAATCCATTAGAATTTTTCATATCGATGACTTAAAGGTGACTGTGTCATGCATGAATTTTACGGTGTTTTTTCATCATGAGAGGAGCTTTACCGTATTTCGTGTGGACTTTAATAGGTCAGACATTGTCCAAATACACTGTCGATGACTTTAAATGTTAAATCCAAGAATTACAGAGGAAGAGAGAGACGGAGACAGAGAGGAAGAGCGAGGGAGGATGAGCGGGAGAGAGTGAGAAAGGTGGAGAGGGGGAGATGGAGCGAGGAAGGGAGAGGAAGTGAGGTGAGGAGGGAAGAGGAGAGATGGAGAGGAGGAGGGAGAGAGGAGAGGAGAGAGGGAGAGAGGGAGAGAGGGAGAGAGGGAGAAGAGGGAGAGAGGGAGAGAGGGGAGAGAGGGAGAGAGGGAGAGAGGGAGAGAGGAGAGGGAGAGAGGAGAGGAGAGGGAGAGAGGAGAGAGAGAGAGAGGGAGAGAGGGAGAGAGGGAGAGAGGGAGAGAGGGAGAGAGGGGAGAGAGGGAGAGAGGGAGAGAGGAGAGAGGGAGAGAGAGGGAGAGGAGAGAGGAGAGAGGGAGAGAGAGAGGAGAGAGGGAGAGAGAGGAGAGAGGAGAGGAGAGAGGGAGAGAGGGAGAGAGGAGAGAGGAGAGAGGAGAGAGGGAGAGAGAGGAGAGAGAGGAGAGAGAGGGAGAGAGGAGAGAGGGAGAGAGGAGAGAGGGAGAGAGGGAGAGAGGGAGAGAGGGAGAGAGGGAGAGAGAGAGAGAGAGAGAGAGAGGGAGAGAGGGAGAGAGGGAGAGAGAGAGAGAGAGAGGGAGAGAGGAGAGGGAGAGAGGGGAGAGAGGGATCAAGATCGGCGAGTAGAGGGATTCCAGAGGGAAAGGGAGAGAGTTAGAGGGAAGAGAAGGAGTAGCAGGGAGTACGTAGTGAAGAGAGGCGAGTTATAAGGGGATGAGGGAGAGGAGATAGGGAATGTTAGAGGAAAGGGTTAAGAGGGTAGAGAGTGAGATAGGATGTAGAATGGTTTAAGAAATCGAGAATGCAACTAGGTATGAATTAGTAAAATTCAAGAATGTTGGGTAGAGATTCGAGCTAGAGTAAGAAAATGTATGAAGATTGTCAGGCCAACAAGATATGCATTTGTATATCAATGAAGGATAGTGTGAGCAATTCTGACAGGTTTACCTTAATGAAGAAGCAGATTTTTTTTGAATCAAGAAATAAAAAATATAAAGCGAGGAAGAAATTACAGTGTAAACTGCATTATGCTCCGATGTGCATTTTAAATCATTCCAAGTAACCATATAAAATCGATTTAGAAAGTTTCAAAAACCGAAGATTTAAGCCTTAATGAAAGTCTTATTACAGTCTAAATGATCAATGACTTAATTGTTTTAAAATATTCAAATGCATACCTTTAGGTATCGAATTTAAATATTTAAAAAAAAATTCTGTTGCCTTAATGATTTCAATGCTTAATTACAGCACAAATGTCAATGAAATTGTCAGCAGGAGCACACTACCACACGCCTATACTTATTTTGTATATACAAATTTGTGCATATGTATATACGTTTGTCGGCAATCTTTCTGACATTTCCTTTCAATCAAGAAGCAAATTCTTAATTTCCTTTGCAAAAAAAAAGAAATAAATAAATAAAACGAAGGGGAAGAAATCAACAGGAAACTGCAGAGCTCGATTAGCGTTTAAAACATAAAAAAAAAAAATAAAAAAATGAAACAACAAAAACAAGAATTTTCAACGCATAACATCCGGCAAAACAAGCGTCATTACAGCGAACATGCGACTTTGGGTTAACACATCAAGGATGCAGCGAGTCCTTCTTGCAATCGGCATGAATATTGGCCTCGTTTAAAACGGAAATTCCGATGAATGTCTCAGACAGACAGATCCACAAGCTTTTGAAGTTGAATTTTTTTTTTCCAAGGAAATCATAGCAAATTGAAACGGCACCTTGCGAAGCATACTTCTTGGTGGCATC
>CM035806.1:167679370-167689370 GCA_020466095.1 Chlorops oryzae
ACTTTTAAGAGTGATTAGATCTTTGGAAGAAAAAAGAAGACTTAGACCTGCCTAAAAGGATGCAATGAAAAAATGATTTTTCTTTTCTCATTGAATCATCATTTCAGGGCCACCAGCAACAGTCGAAGTTGATATAATGGTTCGTAGTATGGGTCCGATTTCTGAAGTGGACATGGTAAGTAGGAATGGGAATTCCCCCTCAGCACACTCACACTACTATTGAGGAAATAACACACGCACAACGTATATCTCTATAGACCTATTCGATGGACTGCTATTTCCGGCAATCGTGGGTAGATAAGCGATTAGCTTTCAAAGGCGCACAGGATACGCTCGCATTGAGCGTATCGATGTTGGCGCGCATCTGGAAACCGGATACGTATTTTTATAATGGAAAACAGAGCTATCTTCATACGATAACCACGCCCAATAAATTCGTACGAATCTATCAAAATGGCCGTGTCCTTTATTCCAGCAGGTGGGAACGAAGAAAGCTCCGAGTTTCAACTTCTTCCTTTTTTTTTAATTTAATAAAATTTTTACTTTCCATTCCAGGCTGACCATCAAGGCTGGATGCCCAATGAATTTGGAGGATTTTCCGATGGACATTCAAAAGTGTCCACTGAAATTTGGATCATGTAAGAAAGGCAAAAACAAAAGCAATGAAAAGAAAAATGCAATGCAAGCGATTTTCTGGCTTTTTCCGATTAGTTTCTTTTTTCTTTTTCCGCCCCCAATCAATTTACGAAGAAAGAATATAAATTCCAAGTGACTGTGAAAATGTCATTGAATGACAACTTGACCTTGCGTGCGTTGACGGCTAAACGTCATTAACAATAACCACTTGAGAGCGATCTGAGCCTCAGCCTCAGCCTCGTCGTCATTGTCATCGCTGTCTTCGTGTTTGTCTATTGTGGCCTCAAAGAAATCCTTTTAACTGTTAGCAGCTGGAGAGAAAACAATTTCGCAGAATATTCTGTTTTTCCTGTGTGTGCTCATTCTTAAATGACACACACAAACACACACACATACACACGCTATATTTAATAAAATATCGCAATAGTGGCCCAGTGGTAAAAGGACAGAAATTACTTTTTAAATGACACTTCCTATGACAATTCGCCTCACCAGCTCTAGTTTCCTGCATCTCATTTGAATGATCCTTTCATCGCATACGAACCCATATATGCAGCCCCGATTCCGGAAAATTCCGCGAACATTTTCCCTGTGGATTTGAAAAACAAAAAAATTCTTCTTTTCCAATTGATTAGGGCAACAGAAAATATTTAATTTCAGCGCCTGAAGGTAGGCATTTAAATATTCCGGAAAATCTGATGATGATAGTTCTGTTTATTCTTGCAGGTTGCAGGCCCATTTCATCAAATCTTGAGGAAAAGGTTTAAAGCCTTAATTAAGCTCCGTTTAAAAAGGCATTTAAATGATATTAATTGGTTTTCAAAATAATCAAATGCATACCTTTAGGCGGTGAATTTCAATATAGAATACTTTCTGTTGCCCTACTTATGACATTGGAATAGGAATATAAGGAATATAAAAAAAGTGTTCCCGAATTGTTTAATATATCAAGCAGTAAAGGGTTAAAAGTATTTATTGTCGAGCGCGAAAATTCAAGCCGTGTTTTTCCATTGTAATGGCCGACAAATCCAAGAAAATTCTCCATGGCAATGTGACATTTCACTCCAACAATCATGCATGACCCTGTCACATGTACATACATACGTCGTCGATGGCAGAACTGAGAAATCTGTAATGGAGGGGACATTTCCCTGGCAGGAGCAGGGGCAGCGATTTCTACTATTAATTGAACATTTTACTTCTAAAGGGTCTGGCGGGTTAAGCAAAGGCATGCGGCCATCATGAAAGGAATTTTTAAAATTTGTTGATTTTTCGATAGGTGCCATCTAAAAAAATACTGTGGAGACTACTTTTTAGATTTTCACTTTGAACGGTCCTTGAAATATCCTTGAAAATCCTTTTTCAAATAAGCCTTTTTTCAAAATTTTATATCTCAAAAACTAATTAAGATAAGAAGATGAAACAAACGTTGGCCGATTGCTAAAATAACAGGAAATCAAAAAAAAAATTTTTTTAATTTTTACACTGAGAAAAATTTTTCCACAAAACTAAAAAGACAATTTTAACAATTTTTTTCAGTGTATTCCCAGTTGGACGCCGCTCTACAAATTTTTTTCAAAAATACCTCCAAGTATTTGCTTTCATTTAAAAAAAAGTTTCATTCAAATTAAATGGCGAAACAGTGAGATATTGAAAAAATTACAAGTGCACATAGATGCTCTAGTACTAATATCCAGTACAAATGTACGAAAATCATACAAAATACATTACTCATACGGCATGTTTTGAAAAATTTAATATCTCCAGAAATAATTAAGATAAAAATATGAAACAAACGGTGAATTATTGTTAATAAAACAAGGTTTTTTTTTGAAATGTTCAAAGGGTTTTACAAAAACTGAAATACACTGAAAAAAATAAGTAGTTAAATTTTTGTTTTCTTTTTTGTGCAAAAATTTTTCTCAGTGTAAAAATTAAAAAAAAAAAATTTATTTCCTGTTATATTAGCAATCGGCCAACGTTTGTTTTTTTTCTTTTGCCAGAACGAGTGTTTAAATAAGTGGGCATGGGAATTTTTTAAAGAGCTCAATTAAGGGTCGGCCGCTTGTTGACGAGAAAACGGAGCCAGCGATTGCAATTAAGCTCATTAGAGAAGCAACCTTCAGCGGACTTTAGTGGAGAAGAATTTCCATTTTTCGCTGCATCCGTTGAATAGTTTACATATCAAAGGCATATACACATATGTATCTACATAGACAGAGACACAAACACACGCGCTCACACACACAAAATTTTGCATGCAAGTTCAGATTCACTGCGAGCTCATCTCCAAGTGATTACTAAACCAGTCATCAGAGCAGAGATGCTCGGCTTGTTCATTTAAAGAGAAATGCCATAATCGCGATTTTGCAATGGTGAAAAAGGCAGCACACACACACACACACATGAGCGAACTCACATATGCAAGTTGCATTCACATACGCACTCTTACCTTTCTGCCTCTTGGCCGCCTCTTATGACAAGAAGGGCAACACTGTAGCACTTTATTCCATTGACCAAAGCTTCACAGGAGAGTCACGCGAATAAATTTCACTTGCATGCCTAATATAAGGCAAGTCACACACACAACACACACGCGCGCACGAATACATCAAATTTAATATGAATTGATTCTAACGGAGATTCTGTCAATGATTTTCTTCTCAGGATAAGAATGAATTTCTCCAACAATATAATGACGATGCTCCGATTTTTTCTCTTCAAATAATAATACCAATTAATTAACGAATGTATGCATGGCTTTAATTAAAGTAGCCAAAGGAGTGTTCACCTTTTCATTGATCGAATGTGCTAAGGCAGCAAGCAACGTAGGCCATTTTTTTCCAAACTGATGTCCTGGCATTAGAAAGGGTCATCGTTTGTTCAAGGGAAACTGATCAATATTGTAGCATGTATGCGTTTATTGAAGGCAACCCAAAAGGAAATTTCACGCGAAAATGCCTTTCGATTTTGTTTGGGGCCAGTCGAAAGAGACCTTTTAGTCTTGAACTCTATTTTCATGTCTAGTTTTGCGTGCCCTTTCACAATAGTCTCAATTTTTTTTTTTTAATTTTTCTTACACCTAATTTCTCCATTACTATATTTCTTGCAGTTTTGGGATATGGTCTTATCGACATGATCTTGAATATCTCTCCCTCAAAACCTTCTTTCCCCTATTTTCCTCTTTCACCTCTATTTCCATCCCTTGAAAGCTCTTTCCCTCTCCCTCCAATCACTCTTCTCCCATATCTCTCCTGCCGTTCTTACTCCCCTTCCTTATATCCCTTTCATCCCTCCTAGCTCTCCTCACTCGCTCTCTCTCGCTCTCTCTCTCTCTCTCTCATCTCTACTTCTCATCTTTCTTCATTTCGCTTACCTCGCTCATTCCTCTTCTCTCTTCTTCTCTTTCCTACTCTTCCTCTCTCTCCATTCTCTTCTCTCTCGCTTCCTCTTCTTCCTCCTCTCTTCCTTCCTACTCCTCTTTCCTTATCTTTCTCTCTTCCCTCTTCTCCTTCATCCTCTCTTCTCCTACTTTCCTCTTCTACTCTTCTTCCTCCTTTACTTCCTTCTACTCTTCTCATCTGCTCCTTACTCTTGCTTCCTTAACTCTTCTCTACTTTCTTCCTCTTCCTCTTTCCCTCTCTTACTTCTTCTCTGGCTTTCTTATACTTTTTTTCTGGCTTTCCTTATACTCTTCTCTGGCTTTCCTTACACTCTTCTCATACTTTCCTTACACTCTTCTCTGACTTTCCTTTTTCTTTTTTTCTGGTTTTCCTTATACTCTTCTCTGGCTCCTTCACTCTTCCTTTCTTACACTCTTCTCTGCTCCTTATACTCTTTCCTTACACTCTTCTCTGACTTTCCTTATAACTTTTTTCTGACTTTCCTTATACTTTTTTTCTGGTTTTCCTTAGACTCTTCTCTGGTCTTCCTTCTCCTTTCGTTTTCCCGTGCTTTCAACCTCGCTCGCTCTCTCACTTCTCAAGCTATTCGTAAAACCTTAGACAAACAGAATTCTACACAAATAGTAAACTAACTGTAGCATTTCTACTTAGCTAAAATATTTATGTCACTAACATTGTTGAAGTGCTTTCCAGCAAGGATTAAATGTAAGCACGCACACACTCACACACATAAGGCAAGTGCCTACATTAATGCGATACACTTAACAGGAATGTCATTAACGTGACACGAACAATATAACGGAACTCGCAAGAATTTCCCTAAGCATACTTTTTGGCTTATAGCATTGCTATTTTTTTTTTTTTTTATACTGCGCCGTTCGATTGCTGCGTCGATTCAATATCTGTGCTCATGTGCTCGTATGTATGTATGTACATTTGTGAATTTTCTATTGTATGGCATCGATTTACTCTTTCGACACATGCCAACAGTGTATCGTCATTAATACCGCCCATCGAAAGTGCATAGCAAAGCAAAGCATCATTTAGCATTTGTCGGTTTATCAAGAACTTCGACCCGTTGTTTACGCAATCGTATACTGCTGTTGCCTATTTCCGGCTGAGATATTTGAACGTGCATAGGATTCACAGTCGGATGGCTTTCAGTGTCGTAATGAAAAAAAAAAAAAAAAAATGAGTATCAAAAGATATTTTACAGCCAGCCCGAAGTAAAGAATACACTTGAAGTGATTTTATCAGAAATCAATTGAAAAAAGTTTGGGAAATTAAGACCCTAGATCCGATCTAAGAAGACATGGAAACACGCTCAACAAAAATAAATGATTTTATAAAATCAAAGTACTTTCTCTGCTTCTCAATTTCTTATTGGGACCCCCGCCCCCCGTCAAGTACGCCCTTTGGCCATAGACAAAATCTTCTTGCTTCAACTTCGAAGCACAAAACCTGAGAAAACATCAGAACAAAATAGCCAGAAAATGATTTTCATCAGTGAATCCATTCTTTTGAATACATCTATGTGTGTATGTATGTATGTATGTAGATTCTGCAAATACCGAAATGCGGTCCTCAACACCCAATACTCAAATGATAACAACAACAGAAAACTACAGTCGCAACTAAAAAGAGTATCAATTGTTTGTTGTTTCCTTTCTTCCTTTTTATACCCGGCACACTCTGCGTCGAGGGTATATTGCGTTTGTGTGGTTGTGTGTAACACATAGAACCAGTCGAGATATACCATACAAAATGTATATAGAAATGATCAGCGTCACCAGGAGATTCGATTTAGACATGTCCGTCCGTCTGTCTGTCCGTCTGTCCGTCTGTCTGTCCGTCTGTCTGTCTGTCTGTTTGTATACAGTTTTCTTATCGAAGGAGTTGAGCTATCTTGACGAAATTTGGTATGCATACTCACAGGCACATGAGTAAGAACAAGAATGGACCCGATCGGACCATTTTTAGGGGTACCTCCAGTACTAGGGTCTGTTATGAAAATCACAAAAACTGCTCTAAAATCGAAGCTTTTCAAGATATTTTGATGAAATTTGATATTTGAACATTTTCAAAGGCAAGTAATATTATTGAAAAAGTGGGCGTGGCCGAATGGCGTTTTTCGAAAATTTTCTCCTACACCCGAAATTCAAATGGGACTTGAAAGTTGGCACGTATGCTTCCCTGATAGCCATAAACATCCGCCCAAAAAATTTCCTAAATTGGTCTATTATTAAGGGTACCTCCAGTACTAGGGTCTGTCACAAAAATCTCAGAACTGCCCCAAAATCTTGATTTTTCACAATATTTCAATGAAACTTCGAATTTGAGCGTATATTTAAGCCTCCGATTAGAATTCCAAAAAAAAAACTGGAAAAGTGGGCGTGTCAAAGGGCGGTTTTCATAAAGAAATTTAACAAAAGTCGGTAAATGGGGCCCCTAATGACCTTGAAAAACCCGTTTGAATATTCTTTCTTAGGGGTTCTGTTTTTTGGGTGTGGTTTTAAAATTATTTAAACATGTGTGTCTGTGTCGGGTATTCTATTGTCAGGCTTGCCTGACTATAACACCCTTACGTGTTTCCTTTTAATTTTTGTTTTGTTATAAAGCACAAAACGCCATCGCAATATGACTTTACGAGTATACCAATTCATTGGCGTTTTATTGACAATCGCTTCTGACAATATGGCTTAATCAAGCCAGACAGATTAAGAGAAAGAGAGAGAGAGAGAGAGATGGAGTTGTTTCCCAATATAGTGACTGCCCCTGTAGGCAAATTTCTCTGGCAAGACAAAGTCATCAGTGATTTCATTGTGACAATGTCATGGTGCAAGGGTGCTGTTCATGTGCTTGAATCTCTTTGGCTACTTAAATTTAAATAAGGTATTAGCTTCAGTTCAGCCTAAGCATGTCGTGAGAAGATTTCTTAAAATTTTCGAAATATACGAAGGGAGTTTCCAGCGCTCATCAAATATTTTCTATACATACCCAGCGGCGCAAATGCACATTACGGATTTGAATACGATTACTTATAAAATACTTACCAGTCAGTAATGCTAGAAAGAATCGATTAGAAACCTGATTATTTTTCGTAAGCATGGCCGCTTTTTACTTGTAAAGAGAGAAGTATTCTACTGCCGAATACTCGTTGTGCGTTTATTATATCGGAGTACCCTAAGCGATAAAAATCCATAGTCTTAAAAAACACCAAAATACAGCCCTGAATACAATAGCAGCGATGGTATTCAATTGACATTTATGCTTTCGGTAATGAATTTTGTGAACGCAAACCATAAATCGGTGCGCGCCGTTGGGTACATATTTATAGAGAAATGACCATGGTAGGTAGGTAGGTAGTAGTGGCAGCTGATTGCTCACGTAGGCACAGTAGGTTGGCCCATTGTGATACCACAAGATGACACGACTTGCCCCTTACGATTTAATGGGGAAGCCAATTGGACTTCCTGATAAACCGAGCAATGTCCGTAACTTTGATTTCAGATAGCCCGGTGAGACTGACGAGGAAGGAGCCCCCTAATAGGGTCAGTCTTCTTCTTGCTAGGGCCGGGCATTGACACATGAGGTGAAGGATAGATTCCTCCTCCTCCTCTGAGCGACAGCTTCTGCAAAAGTCATTATTTGGGACACCTAGTCTTGTTGCATGTCTGCCGAAAAGGCAGTGACCGGTGAGTATTGATACCGTCTGGTGAATGGAGACATTGCTTAGTCCTACTAGATCCCTGGTGCGTCTCTTATTCAGAGATGGCCAGGTTTGTCTAGTGACCCAGCAGGAATCTTCTGCTGGAATCTTCTGCTGAATCTTCTGACCATGTGCAGATCTCAAATGTTTTTCTCGCTATCGCACCGTGTAGGGTGACAAGGCCACCGTGGAACTGACTGTCAGTATATGCACAAATGTCATACAAAATCTCCTACGAAATTTCATGCATATCATCTCCAAAGTCACCCTGATATCATCGATTCTGTCAGGATTATTTTTCCTGCTGGGTCATTGTACGCTTCATTTTACTCTATACGAGCTTTCGATTATGGAATTGCCGTATCCATTTGTCGCCATTTACACGGTAAAATATTTCTATGTACATATATAAAAGAAATTTTATTTGATAGCATAAGACGCAACGGGCAGAGAGAGAGAGAGAGAGCATCAGTCCCCCCAAACAGGATTCGATGAATATTTTCGATAAAATTAAATATTTATTAAATCTATAATCCGTTTCATCTCGACTGACAAACCGAAATTACCAAATGAAATTGTATACCGCCCAAAGCCATTGACAATACGCATCGGCGGGAGCAAAGCAACAAAAAACAAAACTCACAAAAAACTGTCAATAGCAATTATCTACAAAAAGCACAAAAGTGTATCCTTAAATAAAAAAAAATAAAAAATAAATAAACTGGACTGCAATAGAAAGCTGAAGGAATACCTATAAAAAGACAGAAACGGAGCTAACGGAAATAGGAGACGCTAGAGCGAGCGATTTTTATCTTGTTTTCTTGTAGCATGGAAAATTCGCTTGAACAGGATTTCCTGTTTCTCCTATTTTCTCTTTGGTATATTAAATCATTTAACTCTATTATCAGTTGGCTATACAACGGCTGATGTCATCTATCGTTGGAATAAGGAACGTCCGGCCGTCGCAATTGCCGAGGATATGAAACTATCACAATTTGATTTGGTCGATTGCCCGGCTGGCAATCTAACGGATGTGGTCTACAAAGTGTCGCCAATGTCGTCCGGAGATGAGATCCCGTTTGAAACTGCCAGCAGCTTTAATAAAAACACCAACTATAAGAACAAAAACAACAACAATCGATTGAGTAAGACGCTAACAACGTTCGCTGGACCGGGTGCGAAAAATCAACATATACGCGGAACGGGTCTGCAATTGGATAAAGGTGCATTAGGAGTGGGACGTGGAGGCGCCGGAGTACGCATCGAATCTAGTCACACATGTGAGCACAATGAATTAATATATATATATATATATATATATATTGCCCTAGTGAAATAAGATTCTACCCATGATACAAGAAAACAAGATAGCGCCACTTGAGAGAGGAAACGTCACAAACTCAAAATCGCGATTCGTTGTTGTTGTTTCCCATGTTAAACCGGCTTTTTACTTTTTTGAATAGCATGGGAAACAACAACAATTTCTCGCTCAGTGACGTCACAAACTCAATTTTCGGCTCTCAAAGAGAGCCTCAAAATAGCGGTACTGAAGTGGCGCTATCTTGTTTTCTTGTATCATGATTCTACCAATTTTTTGGAGCAAGAATGCCCAGGGAACCATAGGTCAACCCGTATTTTTTCTTCCGCTTTTAAAAAAGAAGGCCCATCTTAAATATGCCTAAAAGCATGCTACAAATTATTCAAATTTCTACCTAATCAAAAATGTTTTTAAATTGAATTTTTCTTATTTGGATTCTTAGCATAATTTTAGGCATGAGAAATAATGAATATTTTGCTTGAAAAATCATCATAAATTGGCCATTTTAAGATATTTTTTAAAGAAAATATAAAATTTTTTCAATGGCTTGAGTTTTGGAGGACGTTGAAGTTATTATTTCTCTGCTTTTTGAGATGTTTTCACCAACAATGATGACCAAAATAAGTCGAATATTGCATAAAAAACCTTTGTTTGCAAAAGCGGAAGGTTAAAACTCACATTTGACCTATAGTTTCTTCGGCATAATTATTAAGTATGGGCAACAGAATAATATTCTGCTAGGGCAATTGGAGGTTACAAAATCGATCCATCTTAATATACATATAAATATATTTTATGCGATAAATTTCATCCTGTTTCGGAGCTATTAAGTTTCAGTAGAACTCCTATAATCAGGGCAACCACATTTATTTAAATTGAGCTCACACTCGAATAATGTTTCGAAAATATTCCACTTGAATGCATGAGAAAAAG
>CM035806.1:167694370-167709370 GCA_020466095.1 Chlorops oryzae
AATTTAATTTAATTTAATTTAATTTAATTTAATTTAATTTAATTTAATTTAATTTAATTATTTAATTTAATTTAATTTAATTTAATTTAATTTAATTTAATTTAATTTAATTTAATTTAATTTTAATTTAATTTAATTTAATTTAATTTAATTTAATTTAATTTAATTTAATTATTTAATTTAATTTAATTTAATTTAATTTAATTTAATTTAATTTAATTTAATTTAATTTAATTTAATTTAATTATAATTTAATTTAATTTAATTTAATTTAATTTAATTTAATTTAATTTAATTTAATTTAATTTAATTTTAATTTAATTTAATATTTAATTTAATTTAATTTAATAATTTAATTTAATTTAATTTAATTTAATTTAATTTATTTAATTTAATTTAATTTAATTTAATTTAATTTAATTTAATTTAATTTAATTTAATTTTAATTTAATTTAATTTAATTTAATTTAATTTAATTTAATTTAATTTAATTTAATTTAATTTAAATTTAATTTAATTTAAAACCTTTGTGTTTAATACGATTAACAAAAAAAAAACCATATAATTGAAATTCAAAAGATAGATAATCATCTTTACTCACCTATATATCGTTTAGAGATTAATTTGGGAAATTGGATATTTTCATAGACCTATTCTGTGTTGGTAGTAAAAAAAAAAAAATATATCGAATGGGATTCCATCAATCTTTCGTTTATTTAAATACACATAAAACATCTGCAATCTCAATTATGAATATGGTGGGGCGAATCTTTGAATTTTCTTGGGCTCAGAGCTCAATTCTTGTCATACTTGCGTAAATAACTAAATCACAACTAAACTTAAAATTAAAAAATTTTTTTTTTTATGTTTTTAAGTCTCTTTTTGGCTTTTGAATTTACAAAACGATTTCTTTAGAATCCTAAAAAAAAAAAAAAGGCATACAAGTGTATGCATGGCGATTTCGTAACCATCTACGATGGTATAAATTTCAAAATATCACCCAAATTTGGAAGATACGTATCCGGTATGAGTTTAAGCAGCTCAGGATCAGCAGATCCTTTCCACGATTCAACGTCATTCAGATTATGAATGCCGGTGCCAACTAATAGCGTTTGAAATCCGCAATTATAGCCAAGTAGTATATCGGTATTACAACGATCGCCAATCATAAGGGTTCTTTCCGGTACAATAAGTTTCTGTTGAATCAGCCATTCGCAAATTCCCGGATTCGGTTTACCAATCACAATCGGTTCACGTTCGGCGCACGTCTGTACCGCACGAACGAAGCTACCTGTTCCAGGTATTATAAATTTCGGCATTGGAAATCTCTCATCAGTGTTCGTCGCAATGAATAGACAATCCGGATCCATGAGATACGATGCAGCTTTTGTCATTTTTGGAAAACTAAAATGCTCATCGAATCCAACGATGACTGCACCAACATCATTATGCGGCTGAAAATGGTGGGTTAGAAATTCCGATAGATTATCAGGCATAATATCCGGACCAACTGGTGTATGGTCAATACCAACGGCATCTAATTCTTTGGTAATACCTTCTTTACCAATCACATAGACTCGCTTTTGGAAGCCACGATTCTTTAAATACTTGGCTGCCGAATGTGCTGTGGATATGACATCATCTTTGGTTATATCGAAGCCCATATCGCGGGATTTCTGCAAGATTTCATCTCGTGTCTTCGTCGAATTGTTCGTACAGAAATATACACGCTTTCCAAGCTTCTTTAAACCATTAACAGCCTCAACGGACCCTTCGATAACATTGCTATAGATCCATAGAACACCTAAATGGAAACTTATTAACATCCTCATCAATTGGACGACTCATTTCCCAGCAGGAAAATATCTTCTGCATGACAGTCATCAGTGATTTCATCGGTGACATACAGTTTAAAGTGTCACATATCACTCTTTGGGTGACAATGTTACGTTCATAGAATGTCTCAAAAAAAAAAAAAAATCTCCGATGGCACAGTGGTTACAATCCGAGGAGCAAGATTTCAGTTCCTCCCGCCGCTCAGGCGCAAACAATAATTTCGGAAAAATAAGAGGATTTAAAAAAAAAGGGATTTTTTCACAGCAAACCGGCACAAACAGGAATAATTTCTATAATTTTACACCGACATAACATAATCTAGATCATGAATATACATAGATGACAATGTCACCGGTGACGTCACTGTCAGCTTATGTATAAAATTCATACAAAATGTCGATCGAAGTCATCTTATCGAAGAAGTGTCATGCGTTCCGGTGCCGGTCACCCTAACAGTATCAGTGACTTTCCCTGCTGGGCTGTATTTTTCATTTATTATGCAATGTTTCTTTATTAGAAACACAAACTTACCGTCACAGTCCGTAATGACTGCATCAAAAGAATCCAGCCATTGTTTCACCCGTTCCTTGGGCTGATTTAACAAATTTTGTCCACTTTGCTTGTACATTGGTTTTGTACATATATTACTATATGTGGCACTCCCAACAACAACCGAATTAGTGATGCTAGAATGTTTTGAGTACTCACTCAATTTTGTAACTAAGCATTCTTGCGTTGAAATTTTTTAATGTTTTCTTTTTAGTATACAACCTTTTAGGTTTTTGATGAAAGATTATGCAATACTGTGCCCTTTTCAAGAGAGGAGTTCGAAAAATAAGTAGTTTTTGTATTCATATTTAGCATGATTTGTTATAAGTACTTGAGCCATTAGTTTGGTATCGAGCTAGAATTTTTTCTACATCACTGAAAAGTTCATATCAGCTGTTCTGTTTTGTAAACAAACATTCGGTCATATTCGACGCATGAGTGCTCTTCTTTAGCGTTGTTGAAGAACAAACGGGCGATATAGAATATCTAATGCTCGATGCCCATCCCTATTCAGCAGCTTCAATTCGTAAAATGCAACTCTATTTTCTAACATCAGACTTTGGCTTCTAATGGATCCTAATGGCTTCCGATGGCTCCACTCTACGAGTATGTATGAACTTTGCTAAAAATTTTACTTAATCGATAATAGTTCGGACGCAAACTTTTGGTCTAGATATCTAGCTAAGACAAAACCTGTTTTGTCCAAGACGCAAACTTTTGTTATAGAGACACAGCTCAGACACAAACTGAATTGGTCAAGACTCAAACTTTTGTTATAGATGCATAGTTCAGACGCACACCGTATCGGTGTATTGCAATTTATGGTTTCATATATATTTAATATATCGAACATATATATATGTATCCTGTGAGTTCAATTACTTGTCATTAGCGTATGCCTTGAAGTAGCGAAAGTAAGCCAAAGTAAGTACTTCTTCGTATATTTTACATGTGCTTGATATAGTACATTTACTTGCTTCTTAACATCGTAGATCCTTTAACTAGATTCTTTTTTTTTTTGTACCCAGTTCCGATCCAAATTGAAATAGCCTCGAAGTTTCGCCTGAGATACAAGAGTTAAACAACATCTTAAAGCTATGTATGGAAGTAAAATTGTTGACTTTCGTTTTTTTTTAATATACCTAAGTATATTTTCAAAAGGAACTTTAAGAGATATTATGTTTTTGGACAAGACGGTGTAATGGGCAGTGTTGGGCGAATTGTCTACATATATGTACATTGTCTACACGATTTTCTACATGTAGACAAAGTAGGTAAACAATTCAATTTTTCTACGTAAACAATGTCAACAATGTAGACAATTTAGAAAAAACCATTTAAAAAATTCGATACTGATAAAAAAATTCGACTGCTGATAGTGTTGACTGCTTCATAATTCCCAAAACGTATTGTAAATTTAAGTAGCAGCTATTGATACGAATTTCAATTAAAATCCGAAGAATTCTAGCTGAACGAAGCGAAATGCAAAATAATTGGGAAGAAACAGCAGTACGTTTGAAATTTTGCTGGTAATGTTCTTAAAAACGCAGGAAATATCTGTTCGTATTCTCTTTTTTTTCAATAGAGGTACATATTTTAAAGACACATATTGTCAACACTATTTTCTATATTGTTTACATTGTTTACATTGTCTACATTGTCTACACCATTGTCTACATTGTTTACGTGATTGTCTACGTCGACACGTAGACAATTACAAATTGGTGTAAAATGCCCAACACTGGTAATGGGGAAGCAAATGACTAGCAACTGAGAGTTCTGAAGTTCAAGCCCCGCAATTTGGACCAAGTAAATTGTTTTAAGTAAAAAATAAAATTATGCTTGCATACTTTAGGGATCCAGCTTTAGACGCGAAAATCTCCATTAACTGAGCCAATCCCAAAAAATCAATATCATTATTGTATTCAGCGTGTTTTAGTTATTATTTCTATATACGAAAGCAGTTTGTCGGTTTTTTGAACTAGCACTGTGTAATTAATCCCGTCTATCAGGACTCGATTTAATGGGTGACAAGCGAAAAGATTACCCCATGAGTGACATCACAGGGCCGGGAAATATTGTTTTTGCCCAGAGAGGGGGAAAAATTCTAGAATATGGGCACTGAACGAACATTTCATCAATTTCGAGAAGTTTCATATGCGATCGAAATAAGGATTCGTGTGCAAAATCCGATTCCGATTGTCATTGCAAGCACTTGAAATTTTTTAAGCACATTAAACCATTTTTAATTGGCCTTCATTATCGTTTATTTCATCTCTCTTGATAACCAATTTTGGGCCGTAAAGGGGTTCTTGGGCAATATCACAATAAGAACGAATTTCTTAAAACCCCAATGATTTTCTTTGCAGTGGGCCAAATATACATAAATAAAACAGAAGTTGGATTAAATGGCAAAAAAAAAGTGAATCCTTGCTGACAATGGAATGGAGAGAGAACTGCCGAAAGAAAAAAAAATTAATAAATAAAAAATCACACATCCGCTTTGAGTGGAGTCACACGACAGTTGAGTCTACATTCCATGGAAATGGGCTTTCCTAAGCCCATGAGAGTGCTCTCAAATTCTCCTTTTCGACCGATCCATGTCATTTATATACTTTTATGTCCGTTTCTATTGCTTTGGGCACCTAATGATGTACCGCTGGCTCGACCGCTCCCCCTCCCCCTCCCCAGCCGTATACAATTGCGTGCATTTTCCCGAAGCCCCGCTGCCGGATATCGCAAAAACTATTTGCGGCACACGTTCGGCCAATTCTAGTTCGCCTGACAAATGCACAAAAATTCACAATTTCCATGCTAAAAAAATGCCAAAACGCGAGCATCGAAGTCATTTATGATAAATGTGTCCTGCAGGACGGGCGGGCGGCATTCGGCATGCGGCAGCCAGAGAGCACAGACAATGGCGACACCCTGCGCTGCGGCGTGTGTCGAGTGTTTTGATTTGTAACGTTTGTCACTTCATTATTATGCGATATATTATTGTGTAATAAACAAGCCTAATGTTCTCGTCGACGATGGGTCGGCCAGAAGGGGGTTGGAGTGATAAGTTAACAAGTCAGACAGATAACCAGAACGAGGAACGGCAATGGGAGTCAGTCCGGCAGTCGCTGTCGCTGTCGCTGTGGCCGCTTAAAATGAAAGAAGTGGAATGAGTTGAGTGAGTGGACACAAAAGCACATCGTTTCGGAATTCCCTCGAGTGGGATGGGGGAAGTCCGGGTGGATACAATAGTGCATTCAGCGGAGCTGTCAAACTTTTACATATTTCCTCGCCACATTCAGCTTGCCGCGTGAACGATGACTTTTGACTCTTGAATCGGCTGGAATTGTTGAGCGCTAGTCCTCATCGTTAAGCACGATGAGTTCCGATGAGAGAAAAATTCAATTCAGGCGGCTCTTTTGTTAAGCGATTATTATAGCGATTGTCATGGCAATAAATATACATACATACATAAATACATACATAAATACATACATAAATACATACATACATACATACATACATACATACATAACATACATACATACATAATACATACATACATACATCATACATCCATACATCACATACATACATACATAATACATACATACATACATACATACATACATTATACATACATACATACATAATAACATACATACATAACATACATATACATACATAATACATACATACATTACATACATACATCATACATACATACATACATACATAGCATACATACATATCTAGCATACATACATACATACATACATACAAATACATCCATACATACATAAATACATACATACATACATACGTAAATACATACATACATATATACATCCATACAAACATACATACATCCATAAATACATACATACATACATACATACAGAGTAGAATGACTTCTCCCAGCAAACATTTAAAGAGTATTCATATTTGTAAGATCGAAATAACCCGGCTGGAAATTCTACCTCGGCGCTAGCTAGGCCCTAGCTAGTTTATATTATATCTTGGGCTTAGCAAGTAGTAATTTCCGGCTAGCGCCTAGATCATATGTCAATCACTTTGTTTTACATAAAGATTTACTTTCAGGTCACCTTGACGGGGTATTGGTTAAAGTTCTCACCTAGTTCGCACCTCATTAGCTACGATATCGCATCTCCGAAAAGCTGACGATCAACACACAAAGTACACCCTTTATATTTCCACGAATTTAAAGTAAGTGAGAATTATAAAAAAAAAGTTTTGGTATAGCAGCGTCCAGGACGGTGTTCTTTGTACATCGTCGGCAATTGAATCCATAACTAGAATAATCAGGATAGGAGAGAGAGAAAGAGAGAGAGAGAGAGAGAGAGTTGATCCTTGGTGAACGCTCATTCTTTTAATCATTCGTGGCCCATTGCTTTCACACCGGTAAGAATTAAAAAAAAATTTTTTTTTTTTCACCTACTGAGGGATTCGAATGAATTTAGTGTAGAGAGACGGAGCCAGGAACTGGAGGGTGACTCTGGGAGCTGAAGAGTTACGAGCTCTTACAAGGACTCATTGTGACGGCTCCAAATTAGGAGTCGTATATGATTTCTTTGGGACTCAGAATGTTCGCTGGGCTGTGTTACCATCTACTTATTTATATAGGGGCAGTGGTTCTAAACCTTTTCACTATACTTATGCTCACGGGCCGCAAAGGACTTGACATCAGAAATTTAGTATAAAATTAATTTCTAATCAGTAGATTCCATTGAAGTTGAACACCGTCGTAGACTAACGATGGTCTGTGGAACACTTGTCCGGAAACAATGACTTCGGATTAAGCATTAAATCTTGTAGCGATAGTTTTCGAAGCTCCCTCACGTCGATTTTCCTAGTGATAGATCCGAATCCTTTTGTTCACTTGGTCGATTGCTTTAAAGGAGAGCGAGAGCGAGAGCTCTTTTATGTTTTTGCGTTGAATTTTCATTTCGATGCTGATGGAATCGTGGGCATGGCCACGCTTGTGTTGGCTATTATAATTACACGTCACGCTGGCACGCAATCAAAACATTATTTGTGCCAAATCACGGAGGTGAACTGAGGCGGAAGTGATTGAGAACTCATTGGCAGCACGCGTCCTCATTTTGTTCTACGGAATTCCGAGCCTTTGATTGCATAGATGCGATGAGGACGAGGACGAGGATGAGGACGATGACGGCAGCGATGAGAGTGGGCACGCGGGAAAATTAACGCACAGGGTGCTGGCACGTGCTGGCAGGATGAATGGCTCGATGACTAGATGTTTGCCACGACTTTTGGAGCCATCAAAGCGCGCTCTGATACGCCCACTTATGAAGAACCCATTGTAAAGCGGCGGGGCCCGGTCGCACACAATGCCAGCGATGACGAGCGTTTTGGTTGTTTTGCTTATTGGTTTTTGGTATCTTTGTCTTTCGCTCAACGCCGCGGCACACTCTGAGGACGCGCACGTTACGTATGTAAATGTTTTACCTACCAAAGCCCGCCCCTCCCTCCTTCCCACCCTCCGCCAATCCGTCCGTCGATCCGTCTGTCCTTCCTTTTTAGCCCGCTTCAGGGCTTCAAGTCATCGCTTTAGGGTTGTATACTAAAGGATATCTTGACTTAATGATTGTTTCAAAGGAATACACTCGACGCTATGTCCTCGATTTCGAAATTTTCTTTTCATCCTCATTTCGATGACGTATTCAATCGGTGGCCTTTCAACAACTCTGTGCCTTTCAATAGGCGACAAATAATTTGACATCAATTAAAAAAAGGAGAACAAAAAAATACAAATTTAGAGCCACATACATATGTACATACGAGTGTATGATAATGTGGAAAGACCTAATGCAATTAAGAGAAGTCCTACTGAGCAGCACCTGTGCATCGCATCATCAACTGGACCGTTGTCTATTTCCTTGGGGGGAGGCGCCGAAAATCAGTTAAACGTATTGAAAGGTCCGAAGGATTGGAAGGTATGCATATATGTAAAGGCAGTCGCACAATTATGAAAGTGTTCTCAAAAAAAAAAAAAAAAAAAAACTGTAGACCCGAATCACGGCGCGAAATTGCCCGCTCGAGCCACTGGCGTGCCAACACAGTGACAACACACAAGCAGAGACTCAACAGTTGACAATGGAAATTCGTTGAATCCATTATATGCTGCTTCAAAAGTCGTTAGCGCCCCGCACGGCACGGCAACGCATGCTTCCCATGCCACGGCCCAAAAAAGGGTCTGACAAGACGAAGCGTGTGAGCATTCAACCCTTCGGTGGGAAATTCCTTCGAATCACTCGAATTTACACAGCAATTTGAATATATATATATATATATTTTTTTTTTTCTGCCTCTTTATTGACGTGCAACGCGTGGCAACATCAATGGGTAAGGTTCTCGCCTTAGCGCCGTATTCATATAAACAGCGACGACTGGCGGTGGATAGGACGGCGGATGTAGCGAACTCTTGCCGCTGGTGGTTTTCTGGTGACTCCATTAGATTTAATTTGCTGCCTATAATGTCTCTCGTTTCATACTGAGGCGCTGTGGAAGGGTTGCGGCTAATAGACAAATGAAAACAAAAAAAAAAAAAAAATCCTTCCGATGGCATCCCAGCCGTGGGCGAACAGCTTCCGCTGACATGTGAATGAAAAAAATGGCTCATGATTGTTTCGGGAAGGTGCAGATGCTTGTGACAGCTTAAGTTGTTGCAATTCGACCGAATGTATTGATGACGGTACCGTATCGAACTGGGAACTTGACCAGCAATTCTTCTTCTTCTTCTTCTAGCGTGTTTTTTCCCCGGCTTATATCGGGGTCCGCATGTTTTGAATATTTTCTCCATTTCCTTCTATCCACTGCATCCTCGATTCTTAGATCCGTTGCTTGAAAGTCCCTTTTCAAAATGTCTGGCCATCTTTGTTTTGGTCGTCCTGTTGGCCGAGCAGCTATTCGAGGTAACAGCCTCAAACCTCTCTTTGCCAAAGTGTTCTCACCAGCATGCAGTACGTGTCCTTGACCAGCAATTAATGCGGTCAATTTTCTACTGCATCTCCAGCGCGGACTGTCGAGATTTTAAAGGATTTGATACATTCATTTTTTTTTCGATCTTTACTTATAAGCAGGGCTCGGATTTTGTTGACTTTTATAAATTTAAAGCATACTTAAAGGGGCAAAAAAATTTTCTAGCTAACATTTTACGAATAAGTTAAGCGAAGTTGAAATTTAAACCGCTTTTTTTACTTCAAAAAATTCATATTGAAGTTAAAAATCGAATTGAATCTTAACTTTATGCGAGTTGAACCAAATTTGTACTCCTTAAAGTATGCTTTAAATTTTTAAAAGTCAACAAAATCCGAGCCCTGCTTATGAGTTGAGCTCGGATTTTGAATATTTTGAATTTTTAAAAATTTTTTTGCATTTAACTCTGCTTTTTAAATATTTTATTCACTGAAGTAGGCTTTTTTTTTTGTTAATTTGACAATTCAAAATTTTAATAGGCATACTAAATCGAACTAATTTTGAATTTTTAACTGTGAATTTTTTGAATATTTTGAATTTTATGCATTTTTGTTTGAATTTTTTAAAAAAATATTTTTTGAATTTTTTGAATATTTTTTGATTTTAAGAAATTTTTTTGAATTTTATTTTGTTTTAATGATTTTTTTGAATATTTTTTTTTAATTTTTTTTCTTCATTTTTTTTCTTCATTTTTTACACATTCAAATTCCGAGGCATACTTATGAGCATATTTTGCTTCAAAGTATTTTGGTCCAGATTTTCCATGAAGCTTTGGCAGCATATATTTACGTTCGTAGAGGCGAACGGCGAGGGGGAAAAATTTCTAAAAAAAATTACTTTCCGATTTTTTGCCACTACCTCGAAAAAGAAGTCCAAAAGAATAGTCCTGCTGCAAAATCGGAGGGATTAGATGGAAATTGCGAGCATTAAGTTCGCAATTTTATGCGGAGCGGAAAACTTCTTTTAAGCAGCTTTCGTCTCGTTTGCTTTTGTCCTGTTTGTGCGGAATTTGATGGATCTGGGAAAGAGGGACTTGCGAAATTGGGCAAATGGCAAATGGCTTCAGCAGACCACCTTGCCCTTGTGTGGGTCATTCGGAGATGCCATGCAAATGCGTCTTAAGTCAACTTGACAAATGCTTTGAGTAAGCAAAAGCCATGCCAAAGAGATGACGAAGTGATTTGCATATTGCCAGAGAAACATTCGGTGGCACCGCTAGACAAACGTGGATCCAAACATGCATACACACAAACATACAAACATATAAAAATACTCCAATTTCCGGTTTCAACGACTCAATTTCAAATGAGATTGAAAGACAATGTTTCCAATAATCGGACAAAATTTTTGAGTGGACTATTGCACATAAAATATACTTAGTGGCCGACAAAAAGTTCGATGGACTTCTGGAGGAAAAATGTTCATCGAAAAATGGGAGTCCAAACCGGATGTTCGACTTCTCATAACTGTAGGAGTTGATGAGCTTTCAGTTGGCATGAGAAAAGTTTCCAACAGTCATTAGGAGGAATTCAGAATGCCGCGGCCGATGGCAAAAGCGGACAGATGATCAGTAGAAAGCAATACACCTGATGGACCTGTGCGACCTGTTGTAGCTGTAGCCTTAATCTAATGGATCATCTTCCGTCATGCTGAAGAGGAATTTAATTTCAATTAAAATTCCTCAATCAAGATTTTTTTTCTTCTTTTGTTTTTTTTTTTGTCTTGAAAGAGAAACAATTCGCTTGCTTGTTAAGGCATTGAGGGGTTTGACGGACGGACTGGTGCGTGAGGGTGTGTGTGTGTGTGTGTATGTGTGTGTGTAGGCGATTGTTTTACATGAAATGCCACACCGTAAGCCCCCGTAAACTCAACTCGCTATATTCCTCGCGTTTGTTGTTGTGAGAAGGATAGACTCACTCATATACGGACGGGCGGGATGGGGGCGTGACAGTCAATGGCTTCGATACATTTGCATGTGCATTTCGATTAGGTGAGTAGGTACTAGGGATGTGGCGAGTATTCGCAATGATATATTCGCGATTGAAAGATGTTTTAATAGAGAAATAAAAATGTCCTTGGTAAGGGCCAAACCATTCACTTTGTTTTGTCGAGCCGAGATCCGACACGCGTAAACGCATTTTTGATCTCTCATATCTCATAATTCTGCCTCGGAATTTGAATATGTAAAAAAATGAAAAAAAAAATTCAAAAAAATATTTAAAAAATATTTAAAAAAATTTAAAAAATTCTAAAAGTTCCAAAAAATTCAAAATATTCAAAATCCGAGCTCTACTCATAAGATTGCGATCTCGAGCTTGGTCCCTAGTTTTTTTTTTTTTTTTTCATTCACTTAAGCGATTTTATGCCAATTTTATCTTAAAATTTTAGCCTGTGCAACACTGATTACATATAATTTTCATGGTTCGGAACCATTTGCGTTGGATTAAAAAATTTCGTGCATACCCAAAGGGTGACTTTGCGTTTTTTCTTCCGATTTTTGGTAAAAATTTTTCAACTTTGAAGCGGCAAAATGGTATCAACTAGTGCTCGGATGCAGGTCGTGGACATCCGAAGAAGTTGTTTAGTTATAGTCTTTCTATATTTGAATCAAAAAATTTTGATAAAATGTTTATTGCCTTGGGAGCTATAGGCCATACAAAATAAAATATGATAAAAAAAACACGTCAAATTTTAGGAATTTTTGCTATTTTCACCTACTAGATAGAGTTTTTTCTGGTCAGTTTGTACTAAAACTATTCAAAATGAGTTCAGAGCTATAAATTGTGATGGATAGGAAATTAAAATATTGAACGGATTACGAGATATAGCCAAAAGTTAGTGAGTAATTTAATTCTCGGCCCCACTTTTTGAAGTCTATTTAAAAAAAAAGTAGAGGTGACTTGACAAAACTGAGTATGAGGCGTTTTTATACTCACCGAGCACTTTCAAAAATAGTCGTTAAATTTTTGTTTACAAAATCGTGTCGCACTGTGTACTAGGTTCTTGGTTCTTTAGTATTCCGCCTCCCCAATGTGCTTAGTACTCTGATTGTCATGTCATTTGTTATACAATCGAAAATTTCTCAAATTTCACAAAAAAAAAAACGACGTGTGAAATTCGTTTGCTCTCACATTGCCACGCCCCTTCATTAATTTATTAATTTTTTTTTGTAATTTCGGACGTCAACAAATGCAAGTACCCACTGTATAATTATGTGAAAATACTTTAAATTATCTACTATTAAAAGTAGGGCATTGATATGAGGGTGGGGTGGGACATCAGTAGGTACCCTGGCAATCAGGCAATTTTGCCCATTTTGCCGAAGGTAGGGCATTAATATTTTGAACAAGAGAAGTGCCCCCCTTTCGCGATCTTGGCGATTAAACTTTGGAATACAAATTTTGGATTCGGTCAAAATCAGTGCCCCAAATAGCGAGCCGAATATCCGCTTTTACGGACACTAAAGTAAATTTTTCGTTACATCGCTGGTGGGTGTGCTGCCGTCTTTGCGACGGCCGATTTAGGAAATCAGTCCAAGGAGACGTGGAAAAACGCAAATGAATTAAAGTAAATAAAATTCCGAAAAAAAAAAATTGAGCCGAAATAAATTAAATGATTGATTCCATTCGAAGGATAAATCGAGAGCACGCAGACCGAGCTGTCGAGCTGCCGAGCTGTCGACTGCCGGGGTATTGGCGCGGCGGCACGAGGGCGATCTCAAAGATGTTGAGCCGAAGGTAAACAAACGAAAATGAAAATGAAAATGAAAATGAAAATACAGACAAATGCAAATTGCCGCATTTGAAAAGTGAGGAATTTTAAGTTTTTGATTTGCATAAATTTGTTGATTTTTTGTTCTTGCTACAAGGCGAGCAAATGTACGCGTGTTGCGGATCGAAGGACCCATCGAACAGTGAATCTTTTAATGGGCATAATCAGAGGACAGAAAAAAACCTACAACTTCTTTCCATCTATGTATTTTCCATAAGGCCCGAGAGACAGCTCGGTCAGTTGTGTCTCGTATTCACGTTTTGTTGAACTATTTCCCACACTCGTTCCTCTGGTTTTCCAGCTCGAGAAAATCGAAATTCGAAATTCGGAATTCGAAATTCGAAATTCGCGGAAGTGAAAAATACATTCTGCTTGATCTGCGATGGCCGAGCCGTGCCCATTGCAATCGACACCTCAAAATTATGTGATAATAAAAATGAGAAGTTCGGCTGGGCTATTGAAAGAACGAGCGGGTTTAATGCTGCCGCAGAAGCACCCATGAAGGATGCTCAAAGTAATTGTCAAGCCGTCGTCGTATCCCTTCAATTATAATCCCAGAGCGTCAGCCATGCATCTATGCATCTTAAATCAAAAGGCGCAAATTAAACCGAGAAAAAGAAAAAATAAATTAAAACAAAAAAAAAAAAATGAAGACCCATTTTCGCTCGGAAAGTACGGTCACCATGCGCTCCACCGACTCCAAATGATGGCCGATGGTTCTTTTCCATCTTTTCTCGACAAAAGTAATGATGCGCTGCGGTTCGGTTCGGAGCGTCCAGGGCAAATGGAAAACCAAGACGAGCGGAATTCAAGCAAAGCAATTAAAATGAAACAAAAAATTTTGCCGCTTCCTCCCTTTCCCAACCGTCCGACCGCGAGACCGACTCAATGCCAGCGAACTTGCACAGAAATGTCCGAGCGCATTGCCGCCGAGATTGACAGAGCATCACTTTAAGGGCCGCCGGGGGGTGAGGTATTTGCTGCGGCGTCGGGAAAAAAACAATTTTTACAAGTAATAAAAAAATTATCCACATGGAGGCCTGCTTCGAGTGCGCGCTTTTAAGGATAAATACGGACCGTTCCGTCCTGTCCCGTCATGTCCTGTCCAGTCCGGTTCGAGCGCCGGAATGGCGAATGTACAATACCTAAATAAAGTTATGACAGTTGGACGAACTGACAGGAGAAAACCTACAAAGCCTGCACAGACGCCAACTTTGCATAATTATATTCATGGAAAACTTGTTTTCCTTTAAGTTTAAAAAGCCGAACAAGGAATAAAGGAAAGAAATGTTGAAAGTGGAAAATTAAAAGCGGAACAGCGGAAGGCGGAAGAACTGAGATGAAAGCAGTCGAGTGAGAGAACAGATTGTCGGGGCGAATAAAAATTATTAAAAAAAAAAAAAAAAAAAAAATTAAAAATATGCACAAAAAAAAAACCAATTTCATTACTGTCTCCCGACCACTTGGACGGAGCGCCGCTGTGGTGTGTGCGAGTGGGCGGTCCTCTTTGAAAAGAATTAATTTTGAAACTTTACATTTCGCCTGCGACAGTGAACAGGCACAAATGTCCAAGGATGTTGTCACACCCAATGCGCATACATACGAAATATGTCCTTCCTACAATTCTTGCTCCTCTCTGGGGACTTTATAAATCGTTCATCTCCTTTTTTTTGTGACCATTCAAGCCGCTACAGGTGCAGATGTATTCGAAAGGGGTCCGAAAGGGCGATCTAATCTCGAAGCAAAATGGCTCGAATCACTCAAATAAGATTTCAAGCTTCCTTTGACAAAACCAGACAGACCGACAGACGACAGACCGACGGACAG